>JALAAE010000017.1:0-686657 GCA_022702365.1 Epichloe sibirici | reverse complement strand
TCCTAACCCTAACCCTAACCCTAACCCTAACCCTAACCCTAACCCTAACCCTAACCCTAACCCTAACCCTAACCCTAACCCTAACCCTAACCCTAACCCTAACCCTTTCGTGACCCAGTTAGCGCCTTCGCGCACTCAAAGGGATATATATATATCCCTGCGGGGCCCATGTGCATGTGCACGTGACGTACTGTCACAGGGGGATTGAAAATTTTTCGCTGCTGCCTAAAAAAGGTGGGGTAGCCGCACTGACAGCAATTTCTGGCCGCACGAATAGCAATACTCCATGATTGACACCTAAGAGAATTTCATCCTTTTAGGGAAACACAGCGTTCCGCACTCCTACCGACACGCCTTATACGCAATGTCCGAAAAAGAGATCGAAAAAGAGGTCGAAAGGCTCCGGGCGGAGTTAGAGCAAGTGCGACGTGAGAAAGAGGAAGAGCGGCGCAAAAACCAGAAGACTACGCTCGAGGAATACCTCTACAACTGTCACTTCTATCTCTATAGGAGTCTCAGACTCGCCAATAAATCCCAGTCTACAACCGGATTCACCAGAGTCGAAGGCAAATATTATCCGAAGTGGCTTCGTCCTTGGCACGATTTCGAGAATACACATCGGCGACGGCACTTTGAGGCGATTAAGGCAGCATGCAGAGGCAGGCGCCTTTTTTACCAAGAAACCACGACTAGAGACGCAGGATTGACTATCTCTCGTAAACGGGCAGGCAACGAAAGCGCCATTGATTATTTCGAGAAGGTTGCCGTGGAAGACCCTGTCTGGGAAATCCTGCGTCCCGTCTGGGACGACGAGGATCTGAAGGGAGAATACCGGTGTTCAAACCTACGATTTAGCAACAACTCCCGTGATTTCACGGCAGTAAGCGACCGAGACCCTTCTACCACGTCGCAGGAGTTTGTTGAGGAAAGACAGGAGCGAAGGCGGCGGACTGGACCGAGCAAGCGGATGGCGTCCGAGCAGAGAGTCAAGCCTCCCTTAACGAAGCCTGACGGATGGGGAGTCCGTACACATCCCGGCGGAGACGAGAGCCGCGCTTTTGTCTTTGAATACAAAGCAGCACATACGGTCCCGGCAGGGTCGGTCAAATCTGCCGTGGCAAACGAGAGGCTGTTCATGGAGGTTATGCAGCGGATCTGCAGCGACAAAGTTAGTAGCAATGACGCCGCGCGGGAATATGAGAAAACGGAAGAAGTCATCGCCATGGCGTTAACACAAGTCTTCGACTACATGGTCAGATACGAGGTTGCGTACGGCTACGTGGCCGCCGGCGCGTCTTTAATGCTCCTCCATGTCGACAGAGCCGATCTGCAGACGCTATACTGCCATGCGTGCGTACCCGAAGAAGACGTGGGTGGGCCACTAGACAGAAGCTTGGGCTATGACAAGGTGATGTACACCGCGGTCGCTCAACTGGCCAGCTTCTGTCTGTTGAGCCTGCTGTCGGACGCTCTTCGAGGAGTCTCGCTCGAAGAGGCGTCGCAGACAGCCGATGCCACTCTGCAAACGTGGAGAGAGCCGTATGAGGATGCGGCCTGTGTTCCAGAGGCGGAGGATACTGTGTCGTCGTCGGCCCCTTCATCGCAGGGAACAGGCTCCCGCTACACGTCTAGCGTGAGCCCGGTAAATCGAACAATATCGCTGCGGTCCAAGTCGTCTTGTAGACCCACCGACGTTCTCGCAAGGGACAATGACGAAGACGAGAGCCCAGACGACAGGCCAACCGGATTCCGATCAGGGGTCGAAACCGGCAAGCGAAAGGATGGTCCGTCAAGCAGTAACTCCGAAAGCGAGGGTGCTGAGATGTCTGGCTCGGCACCCACCAGGCAGTACTGTACTCAGGCGTGCTTGCTTGGCCTCAAGCGAAGCAGAGAACTCGACAATAACTGCCCAAATGTGCGCTTACACCGGACTGTCGAAGATGGCAACCGACATGCCATTCACGCCGACGCATTCACCCGCCTGGTGCGCGAACAATTACGCCGAAATCCGTATCATAAGTGCGACGCATTAGACAACTGGGGCAAACAGGGGTCTGTAGGGGTGCTCTTCAAGCTAGAGCTAGAACCCTACGGCTACACGTTCGTAGGCAAGGGGGCTTTGTCGGGCCATCCACGGGACTTGGAGCACGAGAGCAATATCTACACTAGGCTCGAAAGGCTCCAGGGTCATGTAGTGCCAGTGCACCTAGGCATTGTGGAGCTAGAATGGGGACACATTCTTGCAGGCGGCGTCAGAGTCTTCGATATGATGCTAATGTCGTGGGGTGGAGAGAAGGCATCAAAAGCAGGGTTGCCAGACCTAACGGCGGAGCTGCGCCGCTCCTCGCAGGCGGTTTGGGCGGAGGGCGTTAATCACCGTGACGAACGGAGTGACAATCAGTTGTGGAACGAGGAACGACGGCAAGTTATGATCATCGACTTTGACCAAGCTACCCTCCTTCCAAAGCCTAAGAATAAACTATTGCTCAAAGCGTTAGGAAACAAGAACAAGAGGAAACGAAACAAAGATAGATCTAGAAGCAGTGGGAAGCGTCCTTGCCTACAGGGTTAGGCCTAGACAGTATAGTATAGCTAATAAAAATATATATATTTATATATACAAGTGTATACTGTCACACGATAGTTATAGCGCTTAACCGCTCAGACAGCTTAGACACTAGGATTCACTTTACCAGTCACTTTCCGGTACCTTAGTAGTTATATAGTATGTTTTTGTATAGGAGAATTATACCCCCCTTAGTCTAGGTATATAGTTATTTAAGCGAGCGTCTGCACCCTCTTATAGGGTTAGGTAACTTAATCTATGCCCTTATTTTAAACCCTAGCTTTGCGGTCTAACATAGTAGCAATTGCTTAGTGTTCATGAATTATATTAAATGATCCTTCTTCTAATTAATACCTTCTATTAAATTAATCCAATTATTTAATCGTTAAATTCGGTATATCCTGGCAAGAGAATAGGGTCTAATTCCACATATTTATTAACATCGTGATTAGGCGATCCTAGTAGTAAGGAAGATCTGCGTGGGTTAAAGTTTAATAACATAGGATATTCTTAAGATATCTAAGGAAATAAGCACTGTAAAAGGCTATAAGCTAGTAGTTAAGCTATAAGAACTTTACTATTAGGACTTATGGTTTAAGATAATAAAGGCAAGAGCTATTAAAGATAAGATCTAGATCTTTATAGACCCTAATTTAAAGATATAGCTAGATTACCTACTAGAGCCGCCTATTGTAATAGGAAATAGAACTCTAGCGAAGAGAAGAGTAGTAGCATAAAGCTTAGCTTCTATAGCTAATCTAGAAGGACCTCTAACGCGCTTAAGAAGCGTAGGATTAGGGATCCTAGGCGCATAGTAGTAATCTTACGGAAGCTCCTCCCCTATGGTAATTAATGCCTAATTAGATTAAGAGAGTTACTTTAAATACCCTTAATAACTAGATAATGCAGAGGATAGCACCTAGTATTCTATCCTTAGTAAGCAATATTAAATATTTAATAGTTAATTCTAGAGCTTATTAAAGTTAATAAGGGAATACTATAATTAGTTTATTGTAACGCTTAGAAATAAATATAAGCAAATAACCCTAAGGCATATCTTGCTTTGTGAGAAGCTCTAAGAGCTTATAAGGAATATAATGCCTTTAGCTAGAACTATTAGGCATTACGTAGAGGTTAACTTTAATAAGACTATTAAAAGAAACCTTTTAAAGGTTAATATTAATAAGTAGCTTGCTAATGCCTTAATTAGCTATAAGCAATGCTATTAAGCAGACTGCCCTATTACTAAAGGCAACTTGCCTATTAAGATAATTAAGAACACTATTAGCGGCTAATTCCCTTCTATCTTAGCTTAAATTAACTCTCTAATTTATACTATAGAGATTAAGGGATAAGTCCTAGACTTCTATAGTATAATTATAAGGATTAGGCACTTAATTAAGGCATAAGGAAGGTCTTAAGGTAAAATTAGAGAGGCATTTAGCATAGAGCTTACTCTTAATAGTAATACTAAGGATAGTCTTAATAAAAGCAAGAGAAAGCTATGTATTTACTACAAGAAGCACTAGGTTAAGAAGTTAAAAGACTCTTAGAAAACCTATAGAATGCTTTGCTTACTAAAAGACTAGAATATTAATAAAGATTAATTAAAAAAGGTAAAAGAGGTAATAAATCGTTAACCTAATAATCTATAGAAAGCCTATAATACATAGATTAAAGAGAATAGCGTGTAGGATCGTAAGGAAGAAAATACCGCATTTACCGCTATAGCAGTCCCTTTAGAGGCTTTTGCTGCCTAGGGAAGATTATAAGTAATACTTAATAGTAGCATATTAGTATATATCTTTAATAATGAATGCTAGTTTATTAACCTAGATTACAGTAACTAACTAAGTATCTAAGCTAGATTCGGAGTTACCAAGGCTTACGGAGTTAGTATAGCGTGGATTACCTTACTAACGGGGCATACGCTTACCTTATTAAGAGCCTAATATTAACTAACCTTCTTTGCTAACCTTATATTACTTTAATTGCTTATAAAGAAAGGTATAAGGTAGGATAATCTCACAGGCATTATAATAGATCTAGTAAGAGGAAATTATAAAGTCTTTAGGACTAGAACTATTAGTATATAACCCTGCATTAAGGGAGATAGCCTAAGCAAGGCTTTTGCTATTAGAAGCGACTCCTAAGATCTAAAGCCCCTAATAACCATAACTACAGACCTTTAGCATACTAGAATAGCATATCTAGGTAAGGAAGTAATAGATTAAATACTTAATAAGCTTTAAGTACTATTAAAAGAGAAAAGTAAGGGTAAATACAAGGTTTATTATATAGCTAAGTGTTACGGACTAGCCATAAGACAAGGCTATAGGCTATTGAGATGATATTGAGAAACTTGAGGAAAGAAAGGGAAGAGGGAAGAACACGGGTCCTATACGGGCCCCTTATACCCCCTGGTTAGCTTATGTTAGCCTCCTTTTCCCTACACTACTTATGCGTTGCCACTAAGGCTTAGGCAAAGCCTAAGCCCTTACATACACCCTTACTCACTCCTTTCTTACCTATATTATTGTTGCTTCTTATTATAATTTATCCTTACCTATTATATCCTACTAGTATAGTGTATTTAAGCCGTATATGACTGGTGTGCGCATTGTGTGGCTTGCTAGTAGGGGGTTGAAAATCGCCCCTGCCTATATAATTAGCCTATTCCCGCCTGTCCTACGTATCGCGTCTGATATAATGCTATACCCCTCCCTTTGTTATCCTAATAGCCCTTGTTCCCTACCTGCTTAAGGTACTCCCCCCTTTGCTCTTGCCTACATAATAACCGTGATTAATTGTTTTGATAACTAACTTGTTAACGTGACGTGTTTAGGTTATGTGTACTAGTGCACGCGTTGTGTGAAGTTCGCCAATATGGGGGATTAACATATTCTCCCCTTGTGATTGGCTTATCCCTGTTTGTCTCGCGTGTTATGTCCTTCTATAACGCATAACCCCTCCTTTGTTGTTATAATAGTCCTAAACCCCCCCTACCTGTTTACATCCCCTCCTTACTACTATTGCACATATAAATATCCTACTAAAAATCCCCCTAGATTAAACCTTTCCCTAATAACTAATATCCTCGCATTATCACGAACCTGTCTTGCTGCCTATTCTTTCTTATCCCTGTCCTGTTATTTATCCTACTCCTGTCTATCCTAACTATAATATTATTATACCTAAGTCTAGTGCGCCCACTGCTCCTGCTAGCAAAGGTCTAGCCTGCCCTAAGCCCCCCTCTACCCTACGTCTAGCTTAGGCCCTTAGGGAGTTTCTTATAGAAGGAGACTCTAATGATAAGTAGTATACCGCCCCTAAGGCAGTTTTTCGTCCCTACGGGCTATGTATTAAACAGGCCCTTACCATAGGCATACTAGAATGTTATCCCCCTAAATCTAGCGAGTCCTATCCCCCTTGCTAGGGAAACCACGTAACCTATGTTTAGTTAACCAGGTACCTGTCTACTAATCCCTGCCTCTATCACGCCTTAAAGGATCTTAAAGCTAAGATTGCCACAGGTACGCACATTATCTATCCCGGCGTCCCTAGGACCCTAACCTAGAAACGAAAAATGCTAGTACTATCTTAGCGCTATTACGCTCTTATCTCCTATTAGACTGCTCTTCTCTATAAAGCCTAATTTAACCTAGCGCCTATCTAGTTCTCTCTTAGACCTCCCCTATCCTCTAACTCCTCTGTTACGAATATAACTAAGCGTGGTATAGTCCCTTATAACCATAGTAGTCCCTTTACTAGGCGCGGTATAGGGAACCAAATGCAGTAAGTTATAGGCATTCTGTTCTAACAGAACTAAGAGATCATAAGCGGCCTAGCCGCTATCTGCTAGGAACTTTATAGGGGTATTACCCCTAGCAGTACCTATTAGAGTACTTCCCGTATATCCTGCGTTATTAAGGCTAGGGATATATCTCCTTCCTATTAATAGCAAGAACATTGTGCTTAGAACTTAGGCAGTAGCTATACTAAACATTATAGTGTACGCTACGTGCCTTATAATTACTAAGATACTCCCTCCTACTAAACTTCTAGTTAAGCCTATAAGCTACTGCTTCTAAATAACTGCTGGCCCCTAACTAGGTTTTACTTGTAATAAACCGCGGGCCTTATCCCCCCTAGTAGCGAAGTAGAGGACCTTACTAGGGATAATAGTAGCGATAAGGAGGAGGATAAGTTTAAGGATATACCCTTATATTCTAATATCTAAGTGCGAATAGAGGGCGAAGAGGGTGCGCCCTAGGTCCTATATATAGCCTCCTTTAGAGGATAAGTTTTGCTAAATTAAACCGGTCTATTACTATAATATACGTTCCCTTACTCCTTTTTGAATTTATCTAGTGCTTATATCTCCCGCATATTTTCTAATGGTTCCTATGTTAGTTATATATATCCTATTCACTTAATAAGAACATTTTGTCTTTTACCTCTCCCTAGTGTATTCTAAGCCGCTAAAATCTTCTCTATATAATATTTCTTAATAAGCTTAGGGTTATCCTCTGATAGAACCTATTCTAGACCTGGTTAGAAGTCCTAAACCAGTTAACTTAGGAGGGGGTCTGTCGCTACTTATTCGATAAGGTCTATATAAAATACTAGATATATGCCCTTTAGGATATTAAGTTAAACGGTAAGCGAAGTTAGTACTTTAACTACAGTGTACTTAGCTACTACCTAGTCGAGTTTACGTAAGGGCTAATTAGTCTTAATGTTCTTAAGTAATAACCACACCTTATCTCCTACTTAGAAGCGCTCTGCTAGATAACGTGTAGCTACTATGACGTCCTGCTGCCGTTGCTAAGTGTAAGCTATGGCGGCCTGTGTGAGGGATGTACTCTCCTGGAGGTGTTCTAGGAAACGGATAGCCCTCCCTTTTAATGTAGTTTCTAATAGAACTAAGTCTAACTGCGTCTAAATAGGCTATAGGTTATAGCTATAAAGGAGTTTATTTAGGCTAACCCCTGTAACTAATGAATTCCTATTGTTAATTGCTAGCTAGCAAGCCATAAGGTGTTTAGGCTAGTTATACTAAGAAAAGGAAACGTATACACATAGTATAGCCTATACCTCTTAGTTTATTCTCTCTATGCTACCGTTAGTCTATGGGTAATAGGAGGTAGAAAGAAGCTAGTCTATGCTAATACTTAAGCATAGCGTTATCTAGAAGTTACCTAGCTAGTCAGAGCCCCTATCTGTAATAATAGATTAAGGGAATCCCTAAAATCGCTACTAAACTATTTTAAAACGCTCTGCGTATACCTTAGCCACTATAGAGGTCATTGCCTCTAGCTGCACGAACTTAGACAGTCTGTCTGTGATTACTATAAGGAACTATGATCTCTCTAGGGAGGACAATAGCAAGTTTGTCATAAAATTAATAGAGATTTGCAACTAGTATCTATTAGGTATTAGTAGCGGTTTTAGCAGGCCCTAACGGCGTTGTTAACTCTTATAACTTCCCTAATAGAAGCAATTATAGATAAATCTACCTACGTCCTAGGCTATCCCATCCTAGTGGAATTGCTATTGTAGGATCTGGAACGTAGTGTTACGCCCTAGGTGCCCTGCTACTAGTAAGTCATGGGACTGCTAAATAAGGGTTATTATTAAAGGTTCCTAGGCTAGAACCTAAGTACGGCCCCTAAACTAGAGCGCCCTATAAGCGCTTATTAAGCAGTCCGCTACCTATTCCCTTATTATTACTTCTAGGGGAAACTTCTATACCCTTTCCTATATAGCCCTAAGGTAAATAAGGTAAGTTAGATCTAATAAAACTACCTAGTCCTAAAGAGTCTAAAGGTATTTTATTGCAAAGAGGCGCTCCCCTATTAGTAGTAGTGCTAGATAGGGTAAAGACAAACCTAAGATAGAGTCTGTCTAGGTCCTAGCGAGAGACTATAAGAGCACTATAATAGTAACCAGTTATAAGATATGTCCTATCCTTAAAGACCTCCCTACCCTATCCTATTCCCTTTAAGAAAGGGTATCTAGCTGTTATGCTTACGCACTAGGTCTATAATATAAATAAAAATTAAATAGGGAGAGCATATCCGCCTATCGCGCCTAGCGCTCTATTATAAGGCGCGGAGTAGTAAAGTATTCTAGGTTCTTATGATCTATATATATCGTGAACGGACGTGACACGCCTTGCAATTCTGCTAACTACGCCTTAAGATAAGATATAATAGCTAATAGCTCCTTATTATGAATAGTATAATTCCTTTAAGGGGCCGTGAGGCTCGCAGAGTGGTAAGCGACCGGGTATAACACACTATCTAATCCTTCCTGTGATAGGCAGCCTCCTAAAGCCATGCCTAAATAGTTAGCTTCCACTATAGTAGTATGGTTAGAATCCTATTAGGCAAGAACTAGGTGCTTAATAAATGATTCCTTTAACCTTTTAAAAGCGTTGTTCTCCTTAGGACCCTACTAGAAGGGGATATCCTTTTAAGTAAGCTAGATTAGAGAAGCTGCTAAATTAGAGAAGTCCTTAATAAAATCATAGTAAAAGTTTGTAAATCTAAGGAAGCTCTAAACCCCCTATAGCTTTATAGGGGCTAACCACTCTCTAATAGCCACTACCTTAACTAGATTAGGGCAAACTAAGTGCCCTACTGTGATAATGTAACTAAGGTATTAGACCTCCTTTACTGCGAACGCGGACTTGTTAAGGTTAAGGTATAAACCCGCTGCCCTTAATCTACCTAGTATTAATCATACCTTAGCTATGTGGTCTTTCTTTAACCCCCCTGAATAGACTAGGATATTATCTAAATAGGCTATGACAAAGTTCCCTAACGTATCCCCTAGGGATTTGTTTATATAATGTTAGAACATCGCTGGTGTGCCTGCTAGACTAAATAGGCATACTAGCTATTTAAATAATCCGAATCTTGTATGGAACGCTATAAGATGCTCCTGTCCTTCTACTATTCGTAGCTTATAGAACGCTACGCGGATGTCTACTTTTATAAACTATTACGCCTAGGATAAGGAATAGAGTGTTTCCTTAATTAATAGAAGGGGGTAGCGGTCTTATGCTATTATCTTATTAAGCGCATAGTAGTTAACGCAAAATCTCTAACCACTGCTCGCCTTCTTAACCAGAAGGACAGGTGCTATAGCTAATAAGGAGCTAGCACAGATCCATCCCTTATCTATAAGGTTAGTGACTTAGCGTCTAATCTCTAATAGTTAGTTCCGGGGTATGTTATATAATAGCCCCCATAGAAGTGTTAGTTACGATCTATCCGCATTCTTTTAAAGGCAGATATAGTGGTCTAGCAAGCCCCTATATAGGGGTAGGCCGTCTGCCTTTAACTTATTAAATAGATCCATAAAGTCTGCAAGTTCCTTAGGTAATATTAAGGTATCCTATTGTTCCGGTTTTAACTTTAGAGCTAAAAGTTATAGTACTGTTATAATTTCTTTTAAGCTTATAGTAATAAACCTTATAGTTATATCCTTCTGCCGTTGTGCTTAGCGTGCCTCCGCTGCATATAAGGAACTAATTATCCCTTATATTAGTGTGTCTATAGTGCGTTCCAAGGACTCGGAAATGCATAGACCCTTGGCCGCCCTAATAACTAACTGTTGTTTAGCCGCGTGAATCACTATATCACAGTGTTCTAACCACAGCATCCTAAGGATCACATCGCGGGTTAGGCCTGGAATAACGTAGAGGTATACCAAAGATTCCTAACTATCTATATTAATCTAGGTATATACTATGTAGGTAATTAATAAGGTTTCCTCCCTTACCTATTTCCCTTTTCTTTCCGTTTCCACTGCGATCTAGACTTATCTTCTCTTTAGTAACTAAATAAGCTCTAGGCCTAGTCGCCGTGCTACTAATTCGCTAATAGCGCTATAATAATTACAGCTATAGTTAATTTAAATATAGAGGTACTTATGTGTATTAAAGAGTATGGGAACTAAGAATAGTGGTTAATCTATATACCATTCTACTCCCTCCTCTAAGATTATACACTAACTATAGTTATAATTGCCTGTCCTAGTTAGCTAGCCTTTATGCCCCTATGCAAGTCTTTGCTTAGGGGCTACTTATTTTCTAATAAGTTAGACTTAACCCCCTTATCCCTACTCTCTATTTCCGCCCTATAGGTGTTAATGCTAACCTTTAGTTAATAAGGCAGGAGTAAGGAGTATTCCTATATCTAATGGTCCTTTAAGCCATAGCGTAAGTAATATTCTTCCTTATAATGTCTTGTTATTTCCTCTATTATCACCCACTTAGCACGTTATAGTTTAGAGGTCTTTTTCAGTCCCTTTCCCTTCCTCTTAGGCTTCCTATGCTTTCCTGCCTAAGTTAATGCAGCGTGGATACCTATTATTAGTGTGTTACCATTCTAGTTAACTTAAGGGGTTAGGGCCTTGGCCTAATAGGGTACGCGACGGGCCTAATGCTTCTCCTCTAAGGCGTTAGCCTTAATATTAACCGTAATACTACGGAATTATCTAACTGCTATTAAGTAATCTTTATAGCTAACCCCTTTGCTAATACTATACTCCCTTATACGCTTATTAAGTAAGCGTTAAAGCTTTGCTAGCTTTACTTTGTCTGTCTATATACTGCCTCCTGCTAGAGAAAGCTTCTATTTAAAGCGGATAAAGAACAAAGCAAATGCTTCCCCTAGCCCCTGTTTAATATGGTTAAGTTTAGTAAGAGCTATTTCCTATTAATAGGGATTAGCAAATATAGACTCTAAGTATTCTAGAAAAAGAATAGGGTTATAAGCATGTTAGTAGCCTAGCTTAAAATATATAGTAATGTAGGCTTAAACCTTAGACCCTAAGTTCTAGAATACGAACATCTATTAGTCCTTATTAGTCCTAATGAAGTCCTTATCTACTACTAGCTTATATTCTATAAGGATCTTCTAGGAAGCAAACGTAGCCTTATCGCTATTATAAGGGTTGCCTATTGGAATCGGTTTTCGTTTTATCTAGGGTATGACCGGTAGTGTAACAGGTGGGTTTGGTTAAGGAACCTGTTCAGGCTAGGCCCCTTGTGGCTGCTTTGTTTAAACCTGTTAGTATAGGGTTGCGATCTCTCCTTGTTACTATTTGATCATAAGTTAAAGTGATTTAAGTTAAGCGGATAGGGCCTCTATTGGTAGAGTGGTATCCGTTAATAGTGTTATGTTTCCCTGCAAGGGCTAGTCTTGCGGGTGCAAAGAATCCGTTATGTCTATTATATCTATTGCGTCTATTGTGTTTGCTGCGTTTATTGCGTTTTTAGTAGCTTTCTTTAAGGCTAAAGGAAGTTTCTTAAATGTTACGGACTAGTCATAAGATAAGGCTATAGGCTATTAAGATAATATTAAGAAACTTAAGGAAAGAAAGGGAAGAGGGAAGAACACGGGTCCTATACGGGCCCCTTATACCCCCTGGTTAGCTTATGTCAGCCCCCTTTTCCCTGCACTACTCATGCGTTGCCACTAAGGCTTGGGCAAAGCCCAAGCCCTTACACTAAGGCATAACGGCAAGTATTACAAGCCCTACAGACAGAATTGCTACCCTTGGCACCTCTTAAGGTTATTAGCTTTAACCTCTTTGCCTAATCACAGGACTATAATAAAGATTGATATATTGCTCTCTTCACTTACTATATAACAGGACTTTGGAATATCTTTATAATTCTATTAAAAACGGATATTACGTATTGCTTTAATTAATTAGAAGCTTATTACGCTAAGACCTTTAGTATTTACATTACGGTTATTATTACTAATAAGGAGACTGCCTTCTGGACTAAGAAGCAAGAGGTAGAGATTGCTAGCAGAGGCATTATTATTAGAAAATCTAGTCTAGCTTATTCACATTAAAATGGGCATACTAAGCGGTCTAGAGGGGTGATAATAACGGTTATAACGACTCTAATAACCTAAGTAGGCTTTCTAGAGAATCTATAGCCTATAGCAGCGGAAGTAGCTATTTACATCCTTAATTACACGCCTTAGAAGTCTCTTAGCTAGTTATTGCCACATTAAGCCCTAAATAAATAGCTAAGGGAAAATAAGCTTTAATAGAGCTATCTACTAGAGAAGCTAGAAGCTTTGCTAAATTATTTACAAGCTTTTAGTTAAAGGCCTTTGTAATAACATATAATAGGCTTAGGAAGACAGGTCTAAAGCTTGCTCTAAGAGCCTACATTAGCTACCTAGCTAGCTATATCTCCTCTACCTAATATTTAATCTAGGTGCTTATAATACAGAGGAATTGTTAGTTCTTATCTAGCCACGTTACCTTTAATGAGTTAATTTACTATGCATAGGAAAAGGACCTTTAATTAAGGAAAAAGAGCCTTAAAGATACCTCCTTTAAGAGCTAGTAAATAACTATAAGGCTAAAGATATAGATATAGGGCTCCTATAGGCATTAGACCCTCTACCTCTAATTTAACACTAAGAGATGCTATATAGTTATAATTAGCTAAATATAGATAAAAAGGAAAAAGAATCACATAAAACGATTCTCCTTACTCCTCTAACTTCCCTAGGCTAATAAGCAGATTTTTCGGATTATAGACTATTAAGCACTAATAATTTGCTTAATACACTAGAAATAGATTATCTAGGTAAGGACCCTACTATCTATAATAATAACGATAACCTTAAAGCCTTTGCTACTGCCTTTGCTTTAGGAGCTAAGAGTAAGGTAAAGCTATATATATTATAGCTTCCTTTACCTCCTGCCTATTATAATTACTTAGCTAGGCACCCTAAAGAGAAGTCCTTTATTAGAGTAAGGGATAAGGAGTATAATTAAGTAATTAATAATAAGGTTGCTATTAAAGTTAAGAAATCAGAGATCCTAGATTATATTAAGCCTATAGGCCTTACTTAGGTCTTTACTTATAAATTAGATTAATAAGGCTACCTTAAGAGGCATAAAGCTTAGCTATGCGTTCTAGGGAACTATTAACTAAAGGGTTATCTATTAACTTAAGCTATAACGTTAGCTAGCATTACCTTTAGGCTCCTTATAGCTATCTTATGCTTCTTTAATCTTAAGGTATATTAGTATAACTTTATTACTGCTTTCCTAAATTTAGTCCTAGATAAAGAGGTCTATTATAAGATATCTCTAGGTTATAAGAATAAGTAGGCTTATCTTAAGCTCTTACGCGTAGTGTATAGGCTATTGCAAGCGCCCCTTCTGTGAATAAAGGAATTAATTAATTAGCTTATTAGTAAAGGCTTTGCCTAGATATTTAAGGACCCTTGTGTATTTGTTAAGGACGGATTAATTATCTTCTTCTATATTAATACCTTATAGCCCTATTTCCTAAGGGAAAGTCCTCCCTATATAAAGAATTTTAGGCTAGGCTCTTTAAGAGGTATAATATTAAAGACCTTAGAGAACTATAATGGTTCCTAGGCATTAAAATTATTAGAGATCGCGAGAATAGGTGATTATAGCTTAATTAGAAGTCCTACTAGGATAAAGCAGTGATAAAATTTAACCTAAAGACTCTAATTTAAAGACTAATAGCTCTAATAACTGCTGTTTCACTTAATCCTTATAATAGTAATGTTAATAAGAAGGATTTAAAGAGATATTAATCCCTAGTTAGCACCTTATTATATCCTATGATTATTATAAGGCTAGATATCTCTGCTACGTTATAATTATCACGGTACCTTTAGCGCCTAGGGCTATAGCATATTAAAGCAGCAGAGAAGGCTCTGGAGTATGGGTGTGCGTAGGCAGACCTTGCAATCGAATTCAATAGCAATAATCATAAGCTTAAGGCCTATAGCAATACTTCCTACGCAGATAATATAATCACCTAAAGGAGCTCTTAAGGCTATATTATAAAGCTCTTTAGTAGACCTATACTCTTTAAGGCAGGAAGGCAAGAGACTATAACTACTTTATTAACTAAAGCAGAGCTCCTAGCCCTCTTATACTATAGTAAAGAGCTAATTACCTTTAAATAATTATATTAGGAAGTTAGCTTATGCCTTAGAGATAATACCCTTAAGATTAAATGCAATAATATGCAGATAATTTATCTTCTTAAGGAAGAATTCATTAAGCTTACTATAAGGCTTTGTTATATTAATATTTATTACTACTAGCTTTAGTAAGAGGTTATAAAGGGAACCTTTAATATAACCTAGAAGGCTACTAAAGAAATAATTATAGATAGCCTTATAAAGCTACTTATAGGAAAAAGCTTCCTAAGCTTTAGGGACTCCCTAGGGCTTATATATACATGTGTATGCTTACATATATATGTGTATGCTTACATATATATGTGTATGCTTACATATATATGTGTATGCTTACATATATATGTGTATGCTTACATATATATGTGTATGCTTACATATATATGTGTACTAACCCTAACTCTAAATTTTTCTTATAAAAGCAATACTGCTTATTAATTACATAGGCGCTAGCTCGTTGGAAAAGCCAAAAAGTTACCAGATGCTAAACGAAGTCATACGAAATGTGGGTGATAAGGTTATAACGATTAACAAGAAACAAGAAGTGGAACGATTTAGGTCCATAGACCTGACCGCGAGGGTATACATGAACGAGATGAACGATGACACTGTGGAAAAGTTGTGTCAAATCATAGAAGAAACAAAGGAGGTTATGAAGAAAGGCATAATGCGGTTATGGATAAGCTAGCTAACGCGATTAATTGCTAGACAGCGGCAATGGAGGCATAGACGTGACAAGTAATCACAAATAATAATATTAATATATAAAACGCGTAGATAAGATATATTTCGTTCTAGGCTTAGCGACTAGAGATAATTAATAAGAATATAGTAATCTTAGCGTAGAGTACTATGGGAAATATATAATAACCGCTTAGGACCTAGGAGGTTACCTAGGAAGAAAAAAAGGCTAGGTAGAGAACTAATTAGCTATGATTTAAGAGTCTAAGAAAGTTAAACTAGAAAGATAATAATATAGCTAAAGCATAATAAAAGAGGCCTGGAAATTCAAAATCGGAAGGCTTGATTGTGTTGGTCGCGCTTATTCACACCGTGAAAATCATCAAAATCATCGGCTTCAACGGTGGCTGCAATAACGCAGCCGCGTTCAAGTACACATCAATTGGTGCGGTTGTCTAACATGCTCAGAAGGGATCAGCCTTTAGTAGCACAGCAGACCTTGACTTGGACCGTCCCGCCCCTGAACTTTCTGGATATCAATATGGAGGTCATGGGCGATTTATGCAATGTCTTTAATAACTAGCTGTGTTTGCAAGTCCCTACCGTTAATAGTGGAGTTGAACCACGACCTTTGCTGGATAACTGAGAGCAGACGGGGCTCCAAGACATTCTCGTGCAAATTTTTCTCGTACTCTGAATCTAGGTCGCCGCACGAGGGAATGCATCCGACCCAGGCTGCGATCGCAAACGCTTGACCGAGCAAGAAATTCAACGATCAAGAGATTCGAGATGCACTATCCACCCTCAGCATCTGTCCACTAATCGTACAACTTAAAGGCTTGAAAGGCATCGATACATCGCCCAGCTCTTAGAAGATTCTCGATGCCATATCAGAGATACGAAGACCAGCAACTAACACTGTCCACATCCCAACTCCGCTGTGATTGAGGAATGCCCTGCTGACTCTTCTCAAAACACAAGTATGGCTATTCCTCTCCGCCGCTAAGAATTTCACACCATTTGATCGGCGCATCATGGCCCTCCTTTAGAATTGACTCCTTTAGTATTATCTGCTCTGTTGGGGAAGGATCTATCGCGTTTGGGAGATCGAGTTCTTGCCAGTAGTGAGCCATCTGTGCGCGACTTAAGTATCTGATTCTCATGTGTTTCTGGATTGCTCTCCGGCGCACAGTCACAGGGGCGACTCCAGGAATGCTCCAGGAATACTTTTGCGAGCGATAGATGGTCTTTAATTAATTTATCTGCCTATTATTGCTTCCGGTGTTAGCTTCCGGTGTTGGATTGAACTTCCGTTTCGCCGCAGTCTGATTCAAGATCTGACCGAATCTCTGCTTCGGATACCTCGTGGAGGATTTCGATGTCGGGGTTGTCGCCCGGCTAATAAATTAGTCAACGAGTCCAGCATTGTTATCTTCGCGGGCGACATCGGTTGCGCCGACCCGATCCGCGTTCTGGTCTTGTTAGTCGGTTTGTGAGTTTTGAACTATATTTATCGCGCGATCGTTGCTACCCACTGCCCCCACCTCGGCGGGCCGTCCCGCCTGAATCGAGATAAAATGGGCCTCATCATGGTCCGAGTCGTGTCCACCAGACATTACATAGAAGATCGTTAGATTTCACAGCCAATCAGGTCCACTTTGGCTGGATTGCGCGGTGGAGTGTACATTAGGGCAAGTACAGCCTATAACCTATACCTATGTAACTTGTACTTTACATGCAATATAAGCGATCACACATTACAATTGTAACACCTCCGAACACACACCGCTCAACTGACTGTGGCCCGACTGGCAACGTCTGTTGTGAAATCTTGATCTCGGGCTGAAAAAGAGCTCTTAACGACGTTGGAGAAGGCGGCGATTGCGGGGCGTAGGGTGATACATGGAAATTACTTTGCAGATGGCAATGAACACAATCCTATTCATTGTCGCAGATTGCTTAGCCGTCTCGTCACGCCCTTGCTCTTCCATTCTTTCTTCCTTGTATCAAACATCATTGACTGTGCAGCCTTGATGGCCAGCTCTGGTCTACTCCGCAGCCACGCATTGGCCTTGTTCGTCGCAAACGACTACCCGGCGCCAAGAAGCCCTATGGTTAGTGTCATAATGCCCCTCAACTTCTTAAGACACGTTTAAAGCTATGCAAAGGGCCAAAGACTCTTCAAGGTCTAAACCTTTATAGACCTGCTAATATAACTAGGCACTAACTACCCCGTGGTCCATCACTCTCCCCGCAATGTTGAGTTAGGTGGTCGCTTTAACGGCCAAGATTGCTCCCTGGCACTTAGTTCAAGAGGGCGTTTCGTGATGCACGACATATCCAGAGGTGTCTGTGATCGCGTCGTTTGAACCATCTGCGATTTAGCTGCGGCGATCCAGGGGGTTGTTTTTGCTATTTCCAATACACATTGTTCGTGAACCTCCATCGAGAGCATTTCCCAAGCCTGCCCAGAGATCTTAACGTTCTGTCCCTATTTCTTGTCAACAAGAACCATCTCCAAACGCTTTGCTTCGTCCCGGAATGTTTTCGAGTTCGCTTGCAGTTGGACAACGCGGTCACTGCTGCCCTGGCGCACCAAATCGTGGATAATCTTCAATAGATTGTCCGTGATCAGTTCGAGATTCTCTTGCAGTTTCCCATAGACTGACGGCGTCTTTGGTGGATTTTTTTTCACTGAAGGGTCTGTTCGATTGAGCTGTCCGAAAAGAGCGTGACGCTCTTCTTCCCTTTGAAGTCGAAGCATCACGCTTCCAGCGTCTTGGACAAAGGCATTTAGCTGGTTGCAAATGCCTATGTGATGCCCGTCGTAGTTGAAGTTCTTGTCCTTGACTTCAGTAGGTAGATTCTTCAGTCGGTCGTCTTCGAGCCATTTCGTCGATCTCTTGATAACCTCGGCGAGGTAAGCTTTCGAGTCCGTGGGAAGCTTGCAAGGGTTTGAGGCCATGACAGCTGGTTGATTGAAAAAAAGCACTTCCTGTTTCTTGAGAACTGAATCTGTGAGAAGATGACGTGGAATTTTGGGGCGGTAGACTAACAGGTATTCTGGGCCGCAGTTGGTATTTATAATGCTGAAGGGGGGTGTTGTGGAGTGATGCAGAGAAAAGAGTGATAAAAAAGGTTGACTAGACATAAGGAAAAGGAGGCTATATATAAGCTTCAAATCTATCAAAAATGAACAAAGACCTGTTTGATAGAACAATGAACAAAGACTTGTTCAGTAGAAGGTCGGTCAAACAAATGAATCGAGGTCTTGGGATAGATCAACAAACGAAGCATAACAATGAATCGCGGTAACAAACGAGATGCTGCATCAACAGAGCAAAAGTGATGCCTACGATGTGAGTCTACGATATCTCTAACAAGTGTAAGCTCTTTCTCGGAAGATGAGTATAGAAGAGAAGGAAAAAGGGAAAATATCAAGTACGATGTTAGAAGGAGGCTGGCGGAGAATAAGTGGAAAGCTGCCTTCAGCTTCCAATGATCAAGTATGATAACATCCAAGCAGATCTGACGCGCCGTAGTTGTGGCAACTAACAAAAACGAATAGGAGCTTGAGCTTGATTCGAAGGGTGATAGAAACGAGGAAATCCTCCAGAGCCGGGAAGGACTATGACCTCATGTCCCATCTGAATGAGCGGAATGGGCTATGGCGTGCATCGTTGCGTCCGGCGACGTCGACCAGTGGCCCGAACAAGTTGTAGAGTTGTCGTTTGCATGATTGAAAGACTATGGTGGAATCAATTGAGGGATACCTTCTTTCCCAGCCTTGAATGAATTAAGCGCGGTACAGCCTGATCGAGATTGCAGTGCGGTGTAATTTTCTCACGCAGCAATCCTTCACGCCTGCCTCTAGTTGGCAGAAGTCCTGCTCCGTATGACTTTCTGTCAAATGTGCACAGCATGACGCATCCTGTCAAGTATGACCCTCTCAAACATCCTGTTTCCACGCCTTGTGACTGATAAACATCTGTTCATCAAAACTTTGAACATGTGTCCCAAGCCGTGTTGATTCACAGGCATTCCAGTGATCACACTCTCTCTTCATCCTATACAACTAGTAACAGTCCGACGAGGGGTTCAGAGGATGTGTCGAAGGCTCTGGCTCAATTGTTCAGAAGAAATGCAAGATCATAAGATGAAGATCTCCATCAACCTGACTCCAGAGGGAATGGACCATTTGTCGAAGTGTATCTCTGCTGGCGAAAATCCGCGACATGGCAATCATTGACCATTCCAGATTTGTGGCCTCTGGCGAAGCTGCCCATTCACGGATTGCGGCATCGACCGGCGTGGAGAGCAAGCAATAACACAGAAACATGACCATGTCGCTTCGCCCTGGTCAATTTCGCCAAAATGCGACAGCTCTGAGCTGAACCTAACGCCTATGAAGTTGGCAATCTTTCTGAGGTTTTCTTTGGCATGGTGGGATGAATAGGACTTGATACAATGGAGTGACGAGTTCCCTGTTTTCAGCTAATTCTAGGAGTCCCCAGAGTAGTGACGCAAGATGTATCTCCTTTTCCGGGTTCTCGAGCGGCCGCCTTGTCCTTTCTCGTCATTGTGTTAAGTCTAAGAACGAGGATAACCATGTCTGTTCATCCCCGCCCAAGAACTCTCACATGCCCTCAATCTCTGCTGACACATGAAGGCCAATGAAAACGCAGTTCTGTATCAACTGTCAGCGGTCGGCCGCGTCGATTTCCTGGAAACCGTCAGCTCTTCACTTCATGTCTAGACATAGAACATACCAGCATTCTGCGGAGCAGGATCTTCCACAACAGTATTGCCAGCATACTCCTGTTGCTGGTGTATCGCAGGTAGTATCTGTCAAGGCCATGACCATAATTCCCTGAGATGATCGTCTCAGTTGCGAATGACATGAATGGCCTCTTGGCTCTTCTTTTGGCAGTTGCAATGCCATACACATTGATTTCCCATTCCGTTGGCGCTGTCTGGTTGTTTGGAAAGTTGGACTCGGTTCTTAACGTAGCAGGAAGTGTACAAAGCCGTTTAAGACAAGGTTCGGTGATCGCAATTTCCGCGTACTGAAGGCCCCTGGCCTCTTGGCAACGTGTGCGGTCGGAAGTTTCTTGATTGTTGACCGTAGGGTGTCATGGTCGGCTTTCGCAATAAAGCGCTGTTTCCACGTCTCGTTATTTGATGGCCCCTGAAGTAGGTTGTCGGGGATGAAATCAGTTGTCTAACGCTGTCAGTGAATGAATAGCGTCAAAGATAAGTAAGGGGTACATGCTTGATCTCTTCACAACAAGTCAATCCAGATAGCTTGAGTTTGCTCGACCTACTAAATCTTGCTTATCACGAGACCTGAGCCAGCCTCGAATTACGTTGCTGAAGACCACTAAGATACAGGCAAGACATTGAGCAGCGGCCTGGTGTGAGTCCAGACGATGCCCAGCGCCGTAGCCGACGCACAAACGCGTGTAATTGGCTTCGAATCGGAGTACCCATGATGGCACCGTGCGGTCAATGTTGGACATTATGGCACTGATGACCATGACAGAATATTGGAGATGCATGAAGACAGGCAAAGCCCAAAAAAAAAAAAACATCGAACCGGTGTTCTGCCAGTTGCTATATTTCCACAGCAGAGTCGCAAATAGCCGAACTCCTGTGGCCTTTGGCCATATACGGGGTTTTGTGATGGAAAGTAGGAATAGACTAACGGATACAGACATTAACCCTAAGATTTCGCTGAGATGCTCGGAAGGCACACGAGTTCGACAACTGGGCGCGAAGCATCATATCGTCCGTCTGAGGAAAAGATTGCCAGTACTGTACTATTGCTTTGTATTTCTCGGGAGCACTGTGTAGAGGAATTCCGAGGCCAGAGGGATAGCATGGAGGACAGCCGTCGCATTCAAGAGCCAGACGTGCATCAAGCTCGAGGGACTAGGACAATTCAGTCTCCTCATCCTCGTCTAGTGGTGGTGTCAGGTATCCAGACCGTGCAAATAGAATACGTCCAAGACGATACCTAGCTGGGGTACGCGCCTAAGTCTCGAAAAAAGAGAGCTGCCGTCACAACCTAACATTTGCTGCAGTCTGATCACAGCAAATTTACTTCAGTATGGTCTGCCAATACAGGCGATATGTTTTTCACATTCTGTGCTTGTGCAAAAACTGCTGACCGCTCTGATTCTGGTAGCTTTGAGCAGCCGGGGATTGTAACCATGCTATTCGCAGGTTGGATGTCAGCAGGATGAAACGTAGAGGCACTAGGAGATATTACGAACGTGATGTCCCCATATTCTTTAATAATGGTTCGAAAGCAAATCATTAATGGAATAACCAACCGGGGCGTCCATGCTGGATACGGTGCGAGGCGCTAGGAACTTGGCGATGATGAAGAGGTACGTCCAAAGTCGTGCAGAATTGATGAGAGTGGCCAAGCACATGGCTGGCCGAGTGATTATCGGGCCAGAGCCTTCGCACGGCACACAGGTGCCACAGGGTAACAGGGCATTCAATCATGACCAATTATAATTGGGAAACCGCAATACGATGTAACAACTCACTGATGGCATGGCGTTTCATCGAAGCGCGTCAACCTTGCCGTCGTCCCATTAAGACGTATATGAGCCATTCTTCCATACTCTCCTTCCTTATCGCCGTTTTCTTTTCATTATGTCTTCAAATACTGTTGGTTATATATATATATATATTCCTCTTTCTAACATGTCACGTGACTGGAATGCCTTTGCAATTTTAACTGCTTGGGACCAGAAGAATAAGGCAAGCAGTGCCTTCAGGCTCAAACATAACTTCAAGTGGCTTTGCATTGTCAGCGGTGGTGTAGCCGAAACGCCGATTATCGAGAGTCGAGAGGCCACTCCCGCTGAAGATTCTCAAGATTGAAGATGAGGAACAAGGCGCTGTCACCTGTGGACCGCCTCATCGTGACATTCGATGAGTGCTGGAAGAACTCGCTCACCGGACTGCAATTTGACACACACCCTATATCGTCACATGTCCTTCTTGGCCATCGGGGAACGAAAGGAATTAGCTCAATGCAGTACAATACCACAGTAGACAGTGAACTTCGCATCTGGCTTCAAGATTATTATTCGACGCACAGGACCGCAGTTAGATACGAGGGCCAGAATCAAAAGGACGTGAGAAAAAAAGAGACTTGTTTCCTAGCGTACGAACCTGTCAGTCGAAAACGTTTCAATGAGGTTTCAATCCACGCGGGAGGCCATGCAATAAAAATGGATTTCCCGAATCATTCAGCGCGGGATCCTCGGTATGTGGACAACCTGAAAGTATTCTTTCATAAAAGCAGTGAGATAGCTAGACAAATTGAGTTCGGACACCCTCCTACAGAGGGACTGGATTTGGAGAGCGGAGCGACAACTCAGGGACCGAGCATAGCCCAGACGCCCCGAGATAAGTTGGTTTACTACAACGACAAACTCGTGGGTAGAGGTACCTTTGGGGCAGTTCACAGGGCTATCAGGGCGCGCGATGGGAAGTTTGTCGCTGCCAAAATCTTCACGAAACCAGTTAACAAGAGGAACTTGGGTGAGGTCGATTCTATATAGCTCACCGGAATTCGGAGAGAATTTACGTTCATGAAGGAAAATCCCATGCAAGGATTCCCATTCTTCTCGCTCTCTTCATGACGTCTAACTGCGAGACAGGCGAACATTGTGCAGGTTTTCGACTTTCAAGAGATGCCGGAACTGATGATCATCATGACTTACATCCACTTGGGAATATATCCATACATGTACTAGTTCTACTTCATATTACGTAACCTATTCTTCCCCTCAACAGGGGCATACATACTCGCTCACCAGCGCTTAATGGCTTGATTGGTCTTCGGGCTTTGTTTCTATATTTAGCCCTACGCATGGACCACTCCACAGCCAGTTGTACCTTATTATCGGTATCTTGAGAGACGCTTTGGCGGTCAGCAATAACTTCTCAGCATCACGTACGAGACCCCAACCTGCAGCATGCTCAGTAATCGTCTTGTTGGCCGTGAGCGAATAGTGCGTGTCCCCGACTGGCTGCATTGTGATAGCGGGTCACTAATGAGCAACTGAGTAAAGGAATTAACCTGCAGCTTGGGGCCTAAGGAATCCAGGCACCAAGTACAGGCGTGGGCTCGACAACTAGGGAAAGACCAGCCCGAATGTCCGCCAATATATCAATCGCACCAAACCTGAAGATAAGTGACAACAATGCCTTCGAAGCCAAGGTTCCTTTGCATGGACAAAGACGATATTATTTGGCAAGAACTCGACGAGGCGACCGACGCGTGGGATAAGCTAATTCGCACTGAGGAAGTATACCGTGTTATCGGCAACCTTATCCTTAAATACAAGGATGGCGAACCGGAATTAATGCATACTGTGTGTTGAGGGTCGCGAGAGAAGGAAGAAAGGTGTAGATTGACTATCTAAAGGAGATCTACAAGAAGAGAAAGGAAGCCATATAAATAGGCTTCAACAAGCAAAAGAAGACCGATTCATCGGAGGTCTAACAAGCGAGAATGAACAAGGTCTTCCAAACGAAGCCTGCGATGAATCTGAGAGAGGTCTAACGAAGCTCACGATGAATCTGGGTGCGAAAACTCTGCATCAGAAGTGATGCCTGAGATGTGAGGCTGAATATCCGCCAACACTGTGATTAAGGGCGGATACAATATTATTTACCGTCTCGAATAAAAAGATGGCTTTTCAATTATAATGAGGATTCCAATTAAAGGCAGGCTATACCCTGTATTAATATTCAAGTCTAGACCACTAACTAGAGCAGGCGTTGTCCCATTCCCCGACGAGAAAGTTCGCTATGAGGTGGCCACTATGCAATATATTGCTGCACATACCACCATTCCAGTCCCGCACGTCTACCATTACGCGACTGGGGCAGATAATCCTACAGGCCTCGGCCCCTTTATCATTATGGACTACATCCAACACCACCAAAATATGTCGAGGGCGCTTCTTGACCCAGAACGTGCAGTTTCTGAACGCCCAGTCCTAGACCCAGAAATCAGTGAGGACAAGCTGGGGTTTTTATACGCCCAAATGGCCAGCATTCTACTACAGCTGTCTTCCCTGAAGTTTCCACGAATCGGTTCACTGGTCCGAAACGAAAACGACGATTGTATTTCTATATCGGGACGTCCTTTGATTCAAAATTTGAATGAAATGATCGTGCATACCAATATGCCACTAGGGATCTTACCGTCTCGGACTTACGACTCCGCGGATGAGTGGTATATTGCTCTCGCTGATATGCACATGGCGCAATTGGCCTTCCAGCATAACGATGCTGTAGAGACGAAGAGGACGCCCGGGATAAGTATACAGCTCGCCAATTATTCCGGAACCTCGCTATTGGCAAACGCCTTATGCCAGACGTCAATCAATCTGACGGCAGTTTCCGATTATTCTCCGAAGACTTTAGACCGGCGAATGTTCTTCTTGATAAAGATCTGCGTGTCGTCGGCGTTATAGACTGGGAGTTCGCATATGCTGCTCCGGCGCAGTTCACCTTTGACCCTCCTTGGTGGCTGCTCCTGGAAGAGCCTGAGTATTGGACTGGAGGGTACCGGGCATGGATGAAAGCCTACGAGCCTCGGTTTCGGACTTTTCTCCGCGCTTTGGAAGCTGAGGAGGTGAAATTGGCAACTGCAAATTTCGCCGGAACGGTCAACAACATATCACACCCTGTTGCTGAAAACACCGAACAGCTGCTTTCGGAGCGTATGCGGGAGAGTTGGGAAAGGCATACTTGGATGCTTAACTATGCAGCTAGGAAGAGCTGGTCGTTCGATTATATCTGGTGGAAATTCCTCGATGAGAGGTATTTCGGGCCAAACGAGAATCAGGACTACCAAGCCAGGTTAAAGCTTCTTTCGGAGGCCCAGAGAAAGGCGATGGAGTCTTTTGTGACGTGCAAGGTGGAGGAACGCAGGGATGGCAAGATGGCCACGTGGACTGATAGACATGCAGCAAATCGACTGGCTGGGTTACTCATTTGACGTTCGTTCTTGGTCAGCGATAAGAGTTCAAGTAAACAACCAATAACCACGGTTGACCATGCTACAAGATCCTTATGGCCGCCCGAACTTATCGGCATCATAGGTATAAGGAAAGCGTCGGTATCCGCCGAGTACCTAAAGGCGCAGTAGTGAAAAATCAAATGTATAGTAGTAACAAGGGCTAAAATGGAAGGAGTACCCCTACACCCTGTAATATAAGGAAAGGTACCTCCTCTCTTTTACGTATTAGTCTAAATAACCATAATACCATAAACGCGTTTTTAGCCTCTTTAATCCCTTTCTATTATAGCTGCTACGGTTCTAGTCACTGCTATAGGAGCTAGTAATTGGTAATACTATAGGTGAGGTGGTTATGATAATATAGAACGCGTAAAAACAGAGGAGGTACCTTTCCTTATATTATAGAGTAAGGAGGTACCTCTTCTGTTTTAGGCCTAGTTACTACTGCGCATTTAGGTACTCAGTATTAATTATGTAAAAAACCGTAGCTGTTACACTGAGGAATACAACTATCTTTATCCACCTAATCTTTTGGGATTATTTCATCAGGGTTTCTATTCCGATTGTTAATATCGCTGATATCCATGCTTTTGGGTGTGTTATATTTCCCTTGGCAAATTACTCATTATGACTGGTAATAGCTATATTCTTCATTTTGTATTTAGCATTAATATGACCCTACCAATGGCGACTCTTTTGATATCAACTCGGCCAACTCTAAAATACTTCCCGTACCCCTAATCATCATCAACGGCAGATCAGCCTTGAGATATGCCACAATCCAATTCCTCATTTCCACCGCAATCAACGAGTCCACGCCATAGTAGTCTAGACTGTTGGCCGGACTCAACATGTCTTCAGGCGTGGCAATCAACTTTCCAAGTTGTTTGAGCAAGGCGCCGCAAACAAGATCCACCGCGCCGTTGAATGTGCCCGCTTTGTCAATTTGAGACAGAGCATCATGGCCGTCTCCCGATGATGTCGCACGCGACTCGGTGCCCACTTTGACAATGTGGGTGAAACGTTTCTCGCGCTTTTGTGCTTGTTCGTCCGAGTCTGAGGAGTAGGGTCGAGGGGAAATGGCACAGACACTGCTGTTTGGGTTGCTCCTGTCGGGCTGGTGCATGATGGCGTAATTGAGCATGGAGATAACCTGTTTGATGGACACGGACGCGAAACCGCGACGCCGAACCTCCTTGGCCACGTCCAGGTTCTCGCTCAGCCAGCCTACATCGTCGACGGGGCCAATGTTCATCGAGAAGGCATGTGAACCAGACGCAGCACGTTGTCGTACCAACTCGTCCTGGAAACAGCATGCGGCTGCGTAGTTGGCTTGGCCGTCATTTCCACAGAGACTGACGATGGAAGACATGACGACGAAAAAATCAGCGTTTGGGAAAGCGTCGTCCAAGTTCTTGGTGCCTTGAACCTTGGGGCCAAGTACGTTCCACCAGCGTTCTACCGACATTTGTTCAAACAAGCCGTCATCGAATACCGCTGAAGATTGTATCACACCACGAATGGGATGCAGTCCTGCCCTCTCTTTGAATTGGCGAGCAAGGCTGGAAACTTCTGATTCGGAAGTTATGTCGCATCTCGCTGCGATCAGGCTGACCCCCTTGGCCTTGATGCTCTCCATGAATTCCATGTTCTTCTGACTCTTGGCACCGGAACGACTGATGCAAACAATGTGCTTTGCGCCATTGTCTGCCATCCATTCGATCACGGCATGTCCAATGCCACCAAACCCGCCAACTACTGCGTATGAGGCATCAGGTCGGAACTTGGCAGTAACAGGAACTGCAGGAACCGCCTAAGTTTTCTGTTAGCGTCAATTGCTTATATGGGACAGTATCGACTTTGATTTGACCGTACCTTGATCTCCTGCTTTCCTTCAACGCGAAGAATAATCTTTCCAGTGTGCTTACCGGCCTGGATCAATCTGAACGCAGCTTCGATGTCAGATATCGGCATTGACGTGTGCATGACTGGATTGATGTGGCCCTGCGCCAACAGAGCCGCAACGTCGTGGAGCACCCGCCTGGCAAGTGGTTTATTCGTATCAATAATCAGCGCCATGTCTACATATCCAAATGTTATGTTCTTCAACAGATATGACATGGGCATGAGAGCATCGTCCATGAGGTCCTTTCTTCCGATTTCAATGAACCGACCAAACGGGGCCACCAAGTCACACGAGTGTCGAAACATTTCTCCAGAAAGTGAGTTGAGGACCACATCCACACCATAGTCGCCTGTCATATTTTTGACACCCGCGTAGAACCCCGTCGTGCGACTAGAGAAGATGTGATCGTACGGAATGCCGAATTTGTCGTGTACCAGATCCCGCTTGCTGTCACTACCAACCGTGGTGAAAATTTCGGCACCTAGATGCTGAGCCAACATGATGGCAGCCTGGCCCACGGCACCTGCAGCAGAGTGAATGAGAATTTTGTCGTCTTTGACCAGTCGGCCCATGTCGATGAGAGAATAGTATACTGTTGCCCAGACGATGGGCACGCTGGCGGCTTCATCAAACGACAGATTGTGAGGAACGCGCTCACAACAGTCTCCATGAACCACGGGATGGTTGGTATATGATTGGGAATATAGCGCCATGACACGTTCACCTATCTGGAAGCGCTGTCGCATGTTGGCACCAACCTCACTAACAACACCACTGCAGTCGTTGCGCATCTCGGTGATGCCAGGAAGCTGACCAGTCGCAATGAGAACGTCTTTGAAGTTAATGCTGGCGGCACGAAGCTCGAGGCGAATTTCGTCATCCCCGAGGGCCGACACCGTCATGTCATCCTTCCATCGTATAGTGTCGAGTAATCCAGGAATTCCAAGTTCAGCGGTCAGCGTGCGGCGAGTGTCCAAGAAAGGAGCCATGACAGGCGCGGAGAGCTGATGCATACGGTGGATGTAATCACTTGTATCATGCGACGGCTTGATTCTTGACACATGCAACTGGCCGTTAATCTCGGAAAACTCGTTCTCAATCTCATAGGCTGGCCGAGAAAAGTCAAAGAACGCCGTTCGCTCGATAAGGTGTGGGAGATATTCAGAAAGCTTTTCCAAGGTGTCACCTTCCTCAAAGTCCATGGTGATGTATCGAATGTGAGGAAACTCTTGACGAAGGCACCGAGCAAGTTCCGTCCAGATTGCTCGATGTGCGTTCTTGTGCCCCTTGGTGGTGGCATTTGCGCTGACCATGAGTACGGCGCGGGCCTTCGTCACCCAAGTCTTGAACCTCTTCCAATCATTGTCGTTGGGATTGAAGCAAAGCTTCTCGGCGACCTCGGGTAGGATGACGACGAAGTTGTCCCCAGAAGAAACCTGTGCCAAGTCGCAAACTGGGGTCCGTACTCCCCGGAGAGCAGCCTCGATGCGCCCCAGACCAGCCTCCGTGTAGGTCATGGCAACGTTGCCAGTGCTAACAAGCTGTACTGGCGGGATGCCGGGCGCATCTGAAACCCATGGTCGAGATGCTATCAAAACGGCGCTGGAGAGTTTGTCAACTGCAACACTGTCCTCGGGAGTTGCGTCTGCAACAAGGCCAGCTTGCTCCAGTTTGGATAGCAGCATCTGGCGTGAAGCAACCGGTGCCAACTTGACACCGGCACCCTGGCATAGTCCTGACAGAAGGCTGTAGTGCAATGTGTCACGCGTTCTGGCCAACATGATGAGCTTTCCGCCCGGCTTCAGCAACAATCCAACGTTGGAGAGAACCGAGTCGATGCCCTCAATGTCGGGGGTCGAATAGGCCGAGACGACCAAATCGTAGCTGGCTTCCTCGACGCCTTGCTGCGTCGCATCTTGGACGATGTCGAGATCGAGACGTCGCACCTCCTCTGCAGTGTTTGTGGTGCCACCAACTTCGTTCTTGATAGTTTCCAACTGTGCCTCGGAAATACCCGCAACGTCGAGTTTACCGAGGTATCGATCCTTGCCAGAATGAGCGGCTTTCAATATGGGTCTTGTTGCGAACGCAGCACCGGCGCCGACGACGAGTGCCTTTAATCGAGGCGTTTGTCTACCGAGCGCTTGGAAGTATGTTGCGACTTGATAGATACAGTGCCTATTCTCCTCCGAGTTGTACAGTTGACCGATGTCGTCTGCACTGATCAACGAGAGAAGATCTACCTTTTGGCTCAACACGTTTGCCAAGCAGGGACCCACGAGGTGCAGCATCTTCTCGATATCTGCGCTGCTGGGGCTTTGGGATTGGTCGCGCAAGCAGAATTGGCGCGACGAAAACGACTCCACGAGACACTGTAAGCGCCGAGCAAGCTGTTTGTAGGTATCCCCGATTGCTGCGGGCTCGAGTTCTGACAGCGCTTTCTGTACATACTCGGCAGCAACGTCATCCAAGCGCTGCTGCTGGCTTGCGGTTCCACTGGAAGGTGATGGGATATCTTCAACAGAAAGGCTCTGTCGATTCGAGTTCCAGTTTTCCATGTAAGGAACCCAATCAACCTTGTAACACATGTCTTCGGCTTGCTTGATGGTATCTCCGGGTAGCTGTGTTACAGTAACACCGTGGGCTTCGATCACGGAGCTCTGCACCTTCGCATCTTTGATCACAATGTTGTATGTGAACCGGTCAGAAGGGTTCGAGACTGCGGTGCTGACTAGCTTTTTGCCGGCAGCCACCTTCCTGTTGGCAACTCGCATCTCCTTGATGAAAGTCGGGACCCTGGGTGACTTCTCGCCCTGTTCGAGGATACAGTGTGCAAAGTGGCCCTGGAAGAGAGTGGCATCAAGCACTGATGGGTGAAGAATGTCTCCAGTCCCACCAGTGGCAGGGTTCATCGACGACTGAGCAGTGGTGACTGATGACTGAACGCCCGTACGAATATCCGACAGGCTGTCAAACGGGGCTTGCCAGTCGAGGCCCATTTGACGACTGAGGAGATAGAACTTGCTCGGCAGAACCTGGCGCGTTGTCTGGCTGTTGATCTCCTGCACATGTCGAACCGGCGGCGCGGCATCCTGCGCGGCGGCTTTGTCAGTCACGGCCTGGATCAGACCGCGACAGTGCTCTGTCCATTTGTCTTCCGTCGACACTGAAAATATACGGAAATCATTCCAGATTGATGAAGATTCACGGGCGGACCTTGCTTGCGGTCTCAAGGATAAGACCATCTCCACATTCGGAGCGTTCTCATTCAGCAGAAGTGCCTTTCCGATGCTCACGTTTCGCAGAACAATGCTTTCCACGCGGGAAGCGGAATGCAGAACCTTTGCATGTTGCTGCATGGCCTGCATAGCCATCGTGAGGTATCCAGCCGCAGGAAACACAATCTGCCCCTGTACGACATGGTTTTTCAGTCAGGGGTTCTGCGTCAAGGAAAGGAAGTGGCGCCAGTGCGGCTCCAAATGATTGACATCTGGTGACATGGTTCCCAGGAGCTCATGCGGCAGGTATTTGCGATGTCTGTAGTTCTTGGACACTCTCGACTCGTGCCAGAATGTTCTATCGTGATCGAATGGATATGGTGGGAGGTCTGACAGCAGCTTGGGAGGATGGGTGGCATCATATCGGTTGAGCTGATCGAGAGGCATGGACAGCCCCTGCATATGTAGTTGCGAGAGAGTGCCCAGCATATTCACCTCTGCATTCTTGCCTCTTGTCAGACAGCTCATGTACTTGATGTTGGTTCCGTTTTCAGATTCTTTGAGAATCTGCTTGACTGGGCCGCCCATTTGCGAGTGTGGTCCGAGTTCGAGAATAACATCGATTTTTTGGCTGTCGCCATCTCGAGCAACCATTTCGGAAAGTGCCTGTGTGAAGAGTACAGGACTCAGCAAATTCCTAGTCCAGTAACTGGTTGATATCTCGGTCCAGTCACCAAGTTCGTGGCCCGTCACGGTACTGAAGAAGCGACTGTTGCGTTCTTTGGGAATGTCAACGGCCGGTAGACCACCAAGTGCTTCGGCATATGGCTTTTCGACAGCCTCCATGTGATGCGAGTGGTATGCAGCACCGTTTGTCTTGAGTTTGCGGTTGAAGTAGCCGCCAGCATCGAGAGTCTTTTTCAACTCATTAATAGCAGCATCATCACCAGACACGGTCACACTTCGTGGGCTGTTGAAGCACGCTATCCTCATCTGCCCATGCTTCTCCGATGTGGCCGCGATATGCTCCACCATGAGTTCTGGGCTCGTTCCCACTGCCAGCATGGCTCCTGGTTGATGAGCTTCATTGGAGAGAAGGGCGCTTGTAACCTTGCCGCGGAAATAAGATATGGCCAATGCGTTGTTGAACGAAACCGCTCCGACGGCATAGGCGGCTGCTATTTCACCACTCGAATGTCCAACAACAGCACTGGGGGAAATTCCAAACTCGGAAAGGAGATCAACTAACGCGAGTTGAATGGCAGTGCACGAGGGCTGAGAAATGGCGGGCTGGTCGATGCGTGATTCCTCACTGCGCCGGTTGATCTCCTCGAGCAAATCCCAGGGGCAGCCAAGCAACCTGAGCTGATCTCTAGCCTGGCTCATTGACTGCTGGAAGATGGGATAACTCAGGAGCTCCTGGCCCATCTGGGCATATTGAGCACCCTGGCCACTGAACACGAAGGCGACGCGCGGTTTTTCGCTCTTCGTTTCACATTTTGCCACGGGCGCGGCCTCGGACGCACTCAGCTGCTGCAACAGATCCTCCACGGTAGAGGCAAGCAGTGATATTCTATGAGGGTGAACACTCTGGCGTCCGAGGGTGTAGGCCAATCTTGACAACAGCAAGTTTTCGTCTCCATGAGAGCGCACAGTGACAAGGTACTGGGATAGCCGCTTGCACAGCCTCTGGCAAGACTTTTCGCTGGCTGCGCTGAGGAAGAAGACGCGTTGGACCTGTTTATGGAAAACGGGAAGGAGCGAGGGGGAGAGTGGCCGCGGAGAAAAGGTTGAGAGGGCAAACGTGGCTTCTTCTACGATGACGTGGGCGTTTGTTCCGCCGTACCCAAAGCTTCCATGATTTTAGTAAGTTTTCTCAATTTTCCTAGATGGAGGGAGGTGTGGGTTGTATTGTATTACCTGTTTACTGAAATTCTGCGCAGTTTGTGCTGTTCCAACTCGGTCGGAACCTAATAAGTCTTAGTTTATCCGCAATTGTCAGTAAACCGGTGAGAGACTGACTTACTCTCATGTTCCACTCATCTAGCTTGATGGCCGGATTGGTATCTTTATAGTTTGCCTGTGGCGGAATCACACCCTTTTCGAGCATAAGAACCGCCTTGATCAAGCCTGCCAAGCCAGCAGCAGCCTCCGTGTGCCCAATGTTGCCCTTCACCGAGCCGATCGGCAGCGTCTGGTGTGCCGCGTTTCCCTGTGTGAAGGCGGCGGCGATGGCGCTCACCTCGATGGGGTCACCGACCTTGGTTCCCGTTCCATGTGCCTCTACATAATCCGCGTCGGGAACCATCAACACCTGACCGTACGCTCTCTTGATGGCCTCCGTCTGCGCTGTGGCGCTAGGAACTGTAAGACCAGGCGTTCTGCCATCCTGATTGACGGCAGAATTGCGGATTACCGCCCTGATATTGTCACCGTCGCGCAGCGCAGCTGACAAGGGCTTCAACACTACACCCGTGCACCCTTCACCGCGTCCATAGCCATTCGCACGGGTATCAAACGAGAAGCAGCGCCCCTCCTTGGAGAACATGCCCAGTTTGCTCTGATAGACGAATCTCTGCGGATCGAGCAGTAAGTTGACGTCACCGACGAAACATTGCGATGCTTCGCCGCTCCGTAAACTGTGAATGGCTTGGTGCAGGGCTACCAAACTGGAGGAACAACCCGTGTCCACGGTGAAGCTGGGGCCCAGGAGGTTGAAGAAGTATGAGATTCGGTTGGAGGAGATTGCGGGCCCGGTGCCGGTGACGAGGTATTTGGGAGGATCGCTGATATCGCGAGTGGCTACTTCGTGGTAGTCTGTCGTCCATTGGCCGACGTAGACGCCGGTTTTGGAGGCCCAGAGGGATGGGAGGCTAATGCCGGCATTTTCGAAGGACTCATAGGCTATTTCGAGGAGTAGTCTGTGCTGGGGATCCATGGCCTGTGCTGGAGTTTAGTAGATTGTCAAGATGTTGGCGAAACCTGAAGAGCAGCTTGCAAGACGTACAGCGACTTCGAGCGGATTGAGACCAAAGAATGAGGCGTCAAATGCCCGAATGTCTCCTTTTAGGAAATGTGCTCCTTGGACATTTGTCTAGCGAGGCAAGGTGGTCAGTGGTTCGTCTTACTCAGTATCAGCAACGTACGTTGCGCAACTTACACTCTCAGCTATGGCACCTGTTGGATCTTGGAACGCCTTCATATTGAACCGATTTCCCGGCCCCGGGGTCCAAGCCGAGCGACCATTTTGAAGCATTTCCCAAAACCCGGCCACGTCTTTCGCACTCCCCGGAAGACGACAGCTCATGCCGATAATGGCTATTGACTCCAGAAGCTGAGTGGCCTCATGGCCATCTTCATCCGAGTCGCCAAGTACAGACCATAGCGACGAGTTATTCGTCGCGTCGTCGCTCACGGACGGCAAATTACGGAGCTCTGATCCATCGTGATTGTCTGCCGATGTGCTTGACATTTTCGGTCAAGGAAACGAGAGGGTAAGAGGTAAGATGATGGATATCTGGATGGGCAACGCAGGTGATGTGCGATGCTGCAGTAAAGGTGATTGTGTGCACGAGATGCAGAGGCAGAGTACAATTCACGAAACACAGAAATCGTATAAAGGGGCTAGGTAGCTAAATGATTTCTGCTTGTGGCAAACCATGATAAACATATATATATATATATATATATAACGAAACCAGGAAAAGATGCACAGTGACTAACACATGCCATGGATCCCAATGTCATCTAGTTGGGCGATCGATCCATGCATCAGCGCTTTGGCTAGGAATGGAGTCATGGCTTGAATACGTCTAAGACTTATTACTTTGCTTTTGAGAACCAGGGAGGCTATTGCGGTTGTGGCGTCTGGATTATTGGGAGTAAATCAGGAGTCGGAACGATGACGCAGGACGGAGTACTCTGTACGGAGTAGATGAAAGCGGTAAATGCGAAAGCTGAGGTAATACCAAAATAATTGGGTGGTTAATGATGCTTTGTATGTATTAAGTGTTCTCTATATGTAGCTACTGTGTCTCCATACTGACACCACTCCATATTACGTAGCCCGTTCTCCACCCCAACAAAGGCAAGCAAGATCATCGATGTGGCTGAGACCAGAAACCCGGAAGACTACAAAGACGCCGATTCATTCCCCAGTGATTTGTCGTCGGGCGGCGGAACGGCCCGCACCTAAGCCTCCCTGTAATTCGGCCTTTCTTTTCCCTTCGGCCCTTTGGCCCCTTTAAGGGTCAGACTAGGAAATTGGCAAACAATGGCAATATTTACTGCAGCATACGGCGTGATATCGATTACTTGCAGTTGTTGTGCACCTCACCTCTGTGATGCTGTACATGTACAGTGTACACGAGTCTGCAAACTCTCAAACTCTGGAACGTGACATCTTCGACAACAACACAGACTCTATACTACCCAGACTCTATACTGCCCAGACTCTATACTGCACAGCAATCGTCAAGGATGTGTGTGGTTACTGAAGAAACTCGAGTTGGCCTCAGCCAGCCGAGCTACGAAAGAGCAATCCAACTTTCGACCTTGGATCAACATGCTGTCCGAATATACTCCAGCTTTGTCCTGGTTTTCGAGACAGAACCCTGTACAGACCCGGGAGATGTCCTCGCTCATCTCAAAGCCGGCCTCGGGGGGGCATTGACAGAGTTCCCCGAGTTCGCAGCCACCGTTGTGCCCAAGGCCGGCTCCTCGCGAAACGAACTGGAGCTCCAGATCGGGCCGGAATCTGGCGCATCGTTCAGAGTAGTCGACCATTCATCTGGGTTGTCGGACTCGGATGAGTGCAGCAATGGCCTGCGAGGCGTCACATACGAACAACTCGAGAGCAAGAACTTCCCCCTCACGCACCTTCCCAAGGATCTGTTCTTCACTCGGCATGCTAAGCCAGAGGACGACTCCCCGGATGGCATTCCCGTCCTTCTCGTGCAGGCCAACATTATTGATGGCGGGCTGCTTGTCGGAATCGCCTGGCATCACTCTGTATGCGATGCGCGTGGCATGAACACACTGGTGACTGCGTGGGCCAAGGCAACCAACGCCTCGTGCACGCACGGAAGCATCGACGAAGTCGACGTCGCCGACGAGGAATCCGAGGTACGGCTGAAGCTGAGCTACGGCACGACGGGCGCCATCATCCAAGACTTCACCGAGTATGTCGACGATGCTTCCATTCGATCTTCTGGCCCAAACAGCCTGCATCTTTTGGATCGCAGCTACCACACGCCTGCCAATTCGGACATATTCATGTGGTACTTTGCGCAAGAGTCACTGCAGTCACTCGTCAGCCTGGTCAACGGCTCCTCCAAGTCCAGTGAGCAGCAGTTCACCCAAGTCGAAGCCCTCTCGGCGCTCCTCTGGAAGCATCTCAGCCTGGCGCGACAAATAGACGTTTCATGCCCGGGAGGCAGCTCGCTCTTCACGACCAGGATTGACTTTCGTCGACGTCTTTCGCCTCCTCTGCCGCACGGGTACATCGGCAACGTCAACCAGCCCATTCCGCGATCGCGCGTCTCCATCGACGACCTTTGCGCACCATCCTCGGGGCAAACTCTCGCGGGCTTGGCTCAGCGCATTAGAGTGGCCGTCGCGGAGCTCGACGATAAGAGCGTTCGCAAGCTCATCGGCTACGTGAATACGCTGCCGTCCGTGACGGGTTTGGCACTCGAGTTTGACACGTGCCCCGGGCCAGACTTGGCCATCACCGATCTATCGGGTCTGGATGTCATGCAAAAGGATTGGGGGCAGCCGCTTGGCAAGGTCGCCCACATCAGGGGCTTTGTGCGCTACAGAGGGTTTCTGGCGTTTCTTCCGACAGATACCAAGGGTGGCATCACTGCTCTGTTGCAGTGCGAGACGGCTGCGTTGGAGAGATTAAAGTTGGACGAGATGTTTTGTCAATATGCAGAGTATTTGTATTAATTAGTGTTCGTTCAAAAAAAAAAAAAAAAAAAAAAAAAAAAAAAAAGGAGGGGGGGGGGGGGGGGGGCGCGGAAATCGTCAGATGTCCTCATCGCATTAAACCATACTGGACCAAATGTTTCATCAATATGCAGAGTATCTGTATTAGTATTCTTCCATCTTAGTATCTCAACTCTAGCAATGCTTCCGGGTCGATTGATTAGTGATCTGCCCCCTTGGATCCCAGCAGACACCAAGGAAAATGCGCAGACGGCTCGCGCGACGCCGGCCGGTGCGGGGCGCGTCATAATTGCCAATGCGTCAACCACCCTGCTCGCGACACAACAGCCAAAATCCGTTCTTCCGGCTCATCCCTTCCCGACCGTGATCATCGTCCTTACGAGAGAGAGAGGCACGCCCTAGGTTTCAAAGCAACCAAGCAGACAGACTCAGAGTCTCATATGTCATTTCAGATCTTTACATTCGCAGCCCGTGACCAGTGACGTGACGCTCTTGCTCCTCAAACTTATCTCGCAAACGACAAGAGCATCGTCGCCAGTCTGGCCTGTTTACCCGGCCTCACGGTCCTACTCTCCACTCCCGTTCGTCACATCCACGAGACCTTCAGGGATTGCTTACCACCTATACCCTTGAAACCATCCACAGCATCCTCACATTTCGTCGCCATGACAAATACATTACAACTCTCAACACTGGGTCCAGTCACACTTGAATGGGCCCTCGCCGAGGAAAGGAATGTCATCAAATGGGCCACCTACGAGCCCGCTGTTAACAGGCTTATCCAAGATCTCTGGTCACAAAAGGACACTCTCGAGAAACTGGTCAGATACCACATGAACCTGGGGAAGCGGTACGAATGCACCGTGCTGCCGCCCCAGAACTGGATTCGAGGCGGTTTCAATATCTGCGTTTTGGCGGAGGTCAACAGTCTTGCAGGTAATAGGACCTCCCAGATCATCATTCGCTGTCCTATGCCACATAAGCTCGCCGAGGCTCGATATCCTGGGACTATTGATGAAAAGATGGGTTGCGAGGCTGGGGCGTATGCTTGGGTTCAGGATAAATGCCCAGAGATTCCCATACCACACCTCTTTGGCTTCGGTTTAAGCAATGGTCAACACGTAAGTCTTAAACTCCCCTTCTTGCGCTATGGCATGTTTTGATATCCAGAAGTTTACCCACTCTAAAAATATGCCACTGCTCGCCCGGATCGTTCGACATTGCTGGCGCCTCGTCTATAGCCTTTTTCGACTTCCGCTCCTCTCCGAATACATCCAGAGCTATCCAGGTTGTAATCTTGCTTCAGCGTACATGTTGCTTGAATACCTTGGACCGAATACTGGCCGCATGCTCTCCGATACTTTCGATACTGAACGGGAAGACTTAGAGAAAAGACAACGGCTATTTAAAGGCATTTCTCGAATCATTCTCTCGTTAGCAAAGATTCCGCAGCCAAGGATCGGATCTTTTTGCTTCCATAGTAACGGGATCGTCACACTAACAAACCGACCTCTCTGCTGCTCGACCATGATACTTGAGAACGATACTGGCGCTAGGTCTATGCAAAGGAGCAACACTTATACGTGTACCGATGCTTATGTTTCAGATATGCTTGACCTTCATGATCAACGATTTTTAAGCGAGCCAAACGCGGTTAAAGATGAGCAAGATTGCTATTTCCAAATATCGATTAAGACTCTCCTCCGACTTTATTCTCATTCCTTTATTCAAAAACAATTCCGACAAGGTCCATTTTTCCTTCAGCTAACCGATTTTCACGCAAGCAATCTACTAGTTGACCCGGATTGGAATGTTACAGGCTTAATAGACCTTGAATGGATCTGTGCTCTCCCTTCTGAGATGCTCCAGGTACCACACTGGCTGACCGGTCAGGCTATTGATGGGCTTGATGGCGAGAGATTCACCGAATTCAACCAGGTCCGACAAGAATTCATGCACATATTCGAAGAGGAGGAGGAGTCATTTCGCGCTCATGCTTTTAATTTAACCCAGGTCATGCGAGAGACATGGGATTCAAAAGGAGTGTGGTTTTGGTATTGTCTATCTTCTGTTAACGCCATGTACTTCCTCATTGAGGCGTACATATTGCCGGCGAGATCCCTATCGCCAGAGGCCGAGAGAATCCTCTCAAAATTCTGGAGTCGAGATTCAGAAGACATTGTGAAGGCCAAGGTTGAAGATCGGAAGGCGTACGAGAAGGAAGTCCGCGGGTTGTTTCTGTAAATTATGAAAGAAAGTGGGAGGCCAAGTAATGTGCCTTCAGCAGTGCATGAAATAACAGCCGCTAGGAGGTTCAGGTGATGGACAGGAAGCCCTTGTCCGTGCTTCAAACAGTGGGTGAAATTTGGCTTCAATATGGTCCTCTCGAAGAAGAAAAACACGGGCAGGAGCAATGGCCTATTTCAAAGGAGCGTGTGGTTCCCTGGTAACTCCCGTCGCCACAGGAGTAGATCGCCTCCCATTCGACTACTTCTTCTTAGCAGCCTCTCTCTCCGCAGCCTGTTTCTGAGCGGCCTCCCTGTTCTCCTCCCTTCTTTTCTGGGCCCGGCGGCCAGAAGAAATCACTGTGCTGATGTCGGATTCTTTGTTCTGGCCTCCACTCGTGGCAGATCCAACGTTGGCCTCCTCAACAACGCCGCTGTATTCTCCAGAGGAGTGGCCGTCCTTGCCTTCGCCAGACATCCATGGTGATTCTGTGGGTGGGTAGGCAAATACGTGGAAAAGTAACTCGGAATGCAGGCGTTCTTGATCTGTTGAAATAGATGTAAATTACAAGGCTGATGGTTTGTGAATGAAGTCCAGATGATTAAAACAGAGGACGGAATCGAGGAGGGAAAAGAAGGCGGCACTAGGAGCAAGAGGATAGTACATGTAGAGAGTAGATGCATGGGCGTGGCGTGGGCTGGTAGCGAGGCTGTGATGCCGCCTCTCCAGGCTGTAACTCATCATCAGTGGCACATGTGTCTTTTGTTTTCGGGGTTGGAAGGGTGCGCCGGTTTTTTCAAGTGGTGAAGCAGCTTAATGACCTATTCCCAAATAGGAGCTGTGCCATTAGGGTATTATTCAATTTACCCCATGTCTTGCATGGTCGTGAGGCTCGTCATGTTTTGGGGAGCACGCCCTTCTTCGTACCTCTCGATCTGAACTACGTGACTGAGGCCTAGAGTTCCAAGATATAGTCCTCGAACGGGCTCATTATCGACCGGAGAGTGGATCATGGGGTGGGTGAGCCATGCGCGCATTTTCCTTTGGGTCCCTTCCTCCGAACGTCGGTGAATCCCATCCCCCAACACACCACGAACAGACATCCAGACCCTGCGACAACCAAATAAAACACCGAACCTATCGCCTCCGAATAAGCCTCTAAAACGATCGGCAAGATCTGCGAAGGAATCATCTTGTCCAGCCCGGTCGCACCGGCACCCACAATCCGGTCGGGATCAATCATCGGCAGGCGCTCAACGAGTTGGTCCCTCAGCTTATTGCTGAATATAGAGTTTGCCGCACCGATGAATATGGCTCCGCCGAACGTTTGGCAGAATACCAGCGTGGCCGTGGCAAGGGCCGTCACGTCCGGTGGAGTATGCGCCTGGGTGGCCAAGATGGGGATCTGGAAGGTCAGTCCGCGGCCGACGCCTGCTAGGATTTGGAATCCTGCCCAGTTGGTTGTGGGAGAATCTGGCGATAGAGTGGAAAGAAGACCGTTGCCGATTGTGGCAATCATTGCTCCAGAAACCATGGCGATGATGTAGTAGCCTTCTTTTTGGACTGCGAATTGTCAGTCACGGCTCACAGATAAAGATGAATACCTAGGAGTCTAGGAATGGGCCCCCTCCGTACCATATACTCCGGCGAGAAGCGCTCCGACGACCTGACTCAAGATAAGAGGCAACATGCTCACGCCACTATTGAAAGGTGTCATGCCCTTGACGGCCTGGAAATAAATGGCCATGTAATAAGAAGTCGCAATAATCGTCCCAAACAAGGTAAGCATGACGAAGCATGAAGTCCAGACCTGTCTTTTGCGGACAATGCTAATGGGAATCATGGCATCATCGCCTACATATGCTTCCCAGGCCATGAAGGCAATGAAGGCTATACCGCCGCCGCAAAACAGACCGATGACCGTGGCCGAATTCCAGGGGAAGTCGTTCCCTCCGTATTGAAGGGCGAGCAGGGTCATGATGGCAAATGGCGCAAACATGCAGAACCCGGGTACATCAAGTTTTGACAAAGTCAGTCCTCCGACGTACTTGCTCTGGTAGCGGCGCATGTCGGGCATATTTGTGAAGACCAGTATGACTGCGCAAATCACACCGACTGGAAGATTGATGTAGAAGCCTGCACATGAGAGAAGGATGAGTGAGCGATGAATCGTAGTTGATAGTTGAGTGAAGTGAGCCGAGTGAGCCGAGATGATGACTTACACCATCGCCAGGTAGAAGAATACTCTGTAATGGCACCGCCTAGCAGAGGACCTGCCACAAGCCCAACCTGGCCGAGTCCGATCAGGATACCCGTCAAGATGGGCCTTCTCTCCAGTGGTGCACACGCAGCGATTATGGTCAAGGCGCCATTCTGAAGACCAGATGCGCCAATGCCGGACACGGCGCGCCCGACGATGAATACGGTTGAAGAACCTGCCAAGGCGCAAATGAGGGATCCGGCCTCGAACAGGAAGAAGAAGCTCAAAAACGTCCACTTCCCAATTTCCAATGTCGTTAGCGCGGCGGCAATGAGGAAGAATGTGAGATGAACCCGTGAAGTAAGTACCTTGGCGGACAAGTATGTATACAATTTGCCAGAAAGCGGTTGAAGTGCACAGCTTATCGCAGTTGTGAGCAAAACCAAAACTTGTGTCCATCTACACTTGTACTTGGAAATGGAGAGATGCAGGAAGCCGGCGTACCTTGCCAAGTTATATGCACTGCCGTACCAGCCAATGTCGAAGAGCGAATGAAACTCTGTTGTGATGCTCGGAATCGCCTACGCTCCCGAGTCAGCCAATTATGACCCCAAGACGAGCGATATTGGACCCCGTCAAACGGCAACTTTGTACCGTAACAAGGATAGAGACGTCGAGAAGCACCAGAAAACACGTCAAGGTAATACCAGTCATTACGGCGACGAGTCTCCATCCGGATATATACTGAATCGCGAGCTTGGACGCGGAGTCGCCGGCAGTAAGGTGAACATCGTCGGCGTCATTGCGAAAGGACGAGAATTCAGCCCACGTGCTTGAAGGAGAGATGCCGGGCGTCGCGCCGCCATGTAGCGAGCGCATGGGTATTTCCCATACGGTGGCGTCGTCTCTACCGGAGCTTCGGTCGCCAGGCGAAGCAGTCGTTGGTCCTTGCTCGTACAGCGGCATGGCCACGGTTGTCACTTTGTAAGTCGTGAGGTTAAGAGTTCGGTCGGACAGACCCATCTACGATCATTCAGACAAACTCGAACTCACGCGCGATGATGCGCGACGAACAGAGTCTGGTAATGGGATGTGAGTGGACTAAACCGTGCATGGTCTGGGACTCTGGCCTCCCTGGAATCGATCCATCAATGATCAATTGATCTTGTCAGTTTACAAGTAGACCAAGTTGATAACATTCAGATTGCCTGGAATGGTGGCGGCAATTCACCAGACTTTTCTCTCCAACACTTGTGCCACTTGGTGTAACCGGTCACATAAACAGTATTTGCCCAGAACGGCTCAAATCGACAAATCCCCAAGAAGAACAACGGGGCACGGAATACCATGTATTACAGATGAGCGACAGCTAGCCGCAGCCATGACGCGCCAGACTGAGGAGGCAAGAATGAGCCCGACGAGGCGCCATCGAACTTGTTTGTTGATCGGTTATGACGACTACTACAAGACTGCCCTGGAACTGACTTGTCGGTCGCAAAGGAATGACTTGCACTGATTTGCTTGCCCTGAGCAATGTCTTAAGCCTTCATCCCCGTTTTTACAGCATCTACTTTTGTTGAGCATACGGAGTACATATATGCTCATTTATCGCAGCTCCGTTTTTGGCCGTTTGGCCTAGCTGCTTATGAATTTATTAGTAACTTGTCCCCTCCCCACATCTTTCTCGCTCTTTTCGCCCTCAACGCCAACCCGACATCCCGTTCCGTCATGTTTCATCATGCGCAGTACCACCGAGCTCGATCCGCAAGCCATTGCAAAGGAAATCCTGGCACGGGTTGATCTCGAGCTTGTTTCCTGCACCGAGCTCCAGACGCTCTGGGCAGGTTACGGCCACGTTTGTGCTGTCAGGGCGCGTCATCCAGAAGGGTCGCAGGGTATATTATGCCTCATTCTCAAGATTGTGTCGCCACCTTCCGGCGGCCCTCAAGATGAAGGCCATCTCAGAAAGGTTCTGAGTTATGAGGCGGAACAATTCTTCTACGATAAAATAGCCCCGACGCTCAAAAATGTGCCTCTTGCCGGGTGTCTTGCCACGACATCGTCAAACGTGCCCGAGAAAACCCTGCCGTCAGGGCGAGGGGCCACCAAAGTCCAAGCCACCCTGATGACGGATCTGCGGCTGCAGTACCCCGTAGCTGGAGAGAAACGAGGGTTCCTCACATCCCTCCAGGTTCATTCCGCCTTGCGATGGCTGGCGGAATTCCACAAGAGCTACTGGACGACGGCAGGACCGCAGCTGGACCGTTCAAGCCTGATCTTGCCACCGCTGGCAGAGGCCAAGTTGAGGGCGTCAGAGAAGGACCTGGCGAGGGAAGGGATATGGTTGAACGGGGGATACACATATCTGGCCACGCGGCGGAGAGAGTACAACTCACTCAAGAGCGACGGAAACTCGGAATGGTCGTCTTTGCTGTGCCAGCCGATTCCGCCATTTCCCACGTCAATCGCAGAATCAGCAGCTTCTTTCCTAAAACCTCGTGGACGCTCAGTAGAGACTTACCTGCACGGCGACGTCAAATCGGAAAACATGTGTTCCACCGACAAAGGTGACGAAGTGGCTTTTTTCGACTTTCAATACGTGGGGCTTGGTCTTGGTGTCTGCGATCTGGCAAAACTATTCACCTGTTCCGTGCCACTGGAAATGCTGGCCGATGGAGAACAGGTATCTGTATCTGGCCAATTGACCATGGGCGAGGGTGAAAGGGCGTTGCTAAACGAGTATCGCAAACATTCGCTCTTCAAGGGAACGGGAGACTTGGCACCGCCAATCTACAGCTGGGACGACTTCAAGCGGCACTGGGAAACAGCCTTGGTGGATTGGTGTAGGTTTCAGGCTTCGTGGGGTTTCTGGGGTAACACGGAGTGGCTTCAGGCGAGGGTTCGCTCCATCTCGCACGATGAAGAGTGGAAAAATTGGTTGGGAAGTGAAACAAATTGAATCATATTGAAAAAAAAAAAAAAAACATGGTGACGAAACGAACGAACGAGCCCTTCTATACATTGCGAGACTGTTTGTTCCTTGGCAGGGATTCCACCAGCGCAGGAGCGCCAGTCAACTTGAACTTGAACTTGGCTTCTTCACTGTTATCCACTGCAAGGGTATAGTCTCCAGGATATATGTACTTGTCGCCATTGGCATCGGCCCTCGCAAGGGAGCCCAAGCTTATCGTCAGATCAAGCTTCTTGCTCGTGCCAACCTCGATTTGGCGCAAGCGATCGTATGCCACAAGCCGCTTTTTGGGATGCGGCGCGGGCCCAGCATTGGTCGACGACAGAAACAAGAGGCCAACATAGTCGGATGCTAATTTCGCCGGTCCACCTTGGTTCTTGACATTGATGGAAAAGGTCTCGAAGCGAGCGAGATCCTTGTGTCCCGTGGCAGAAGACATCAACGACGCAATCTCGAAGGAGGCCTTGTCCGGAACTCGGTTCCAGGTAACGGAAAATTTTGTGTAGTGCAGGCCGTGACCAAAGGGTAGCGTTGCGTTCCCCGTGTACCACATATATGTTCGGCCGGGAGAACTAGACGAGGGTCGCAAGGCCATGTCCTTTATCGCGACGCCCTCGACGTAGCTTGCTGGATATTGTGTGATGGGCAGTCGACCAGCCGGCGACGCATCGCCAGTTAGCACGTCGAGAACAGCCCTGCCGCCATCTTGACCGGGGTATCCTGCCCATAAGACGGCACCGACATGATTGTTCCTCAACAGAGGGGCGTCATCGACTTGACCGCCACCGAACTGAACAACGACCAGAGGCTTCCCGATGCTGGAAAGCTGCGCAATCAGATCCAGTTGGTTGCCGGGCCAGGTGATGGCCTGTCGGTCGTGACTCTCACGCTCCATTGATGCGTCTATGCCCCCCATAAAGATGATGCAGTCGGCAGTCTTGGCAATGGACAATGCTGCGGCAAATCCGCTCGTGTTCTGGGAATTGATGTCTGTTCCTGGTTCGAACTGCAGCTGGGGCCAATGCTGTCGGAAAGCGCTGAGCGGACTGGTCAGAAATGGAGCGATGCCCTGGTATATTCCTTGCATCTGCACAGTTGCATTCGCCCAGGGTCCAACAAGGGCGACTTTCGTGACGCCCTTCTTGAGTGGCAAAGTGCCATCGTTCTTCAGGAGAGTCATGCCATCCACAGCTGCCTGGTACGCCAGCTTCTGAGCGGGCGCCGTGTTGACATCAGCCCACGAGAGGGAACTATATTCTGGAACCGTGTCAAAGTAGCCAGCCTTGATCAGCGCAGAGTATAGTCGGACGAGCGACTTGTCCAGCGTTGCTTCCGAGGTCAGATGAGACGTAATGGCATCGTTTAAATGATCGTAGGTGTTCCCGCAGTTGAGATCGGTCCCGGCATTGAGCGACTCTGCCGCTGCTGCGGCCAGGCTGGGGGCGAAGTGGTGAGGATCGTACACGTTCTTGATGGCGTCACAATCCGATACCACGTAGTTGTAGGGCTCGGTGAAGTTCCAGTGATCGCGCAGGATATCCTGGAGCAGGTAGGTGCTCGCGCAGGAAGGGATGCCATACACCGAGTTGTAGGCACACATGACGGAGCTGACCTTTGCATCGCGGACGCAGGTTTGGAACATGGGCAAGTAGTAGTCGGCCATGTCTTGTGGCGTCGGCTTCAGGTCGTTGACCTCACGTCCGTCTTCGACATCGTAGGCTGCGTAATGCTTGCACGTAGCCAGGGCTCTCTTGTATCCGTGGCTTTGGTCGCCTTCGAAGCCCGTGACGAGGCTGTAGACATATCTCTGAATGCGAAGCGGATCTTCACCCGGTGTTTCCATTCCCCTTCCCCATCTTGGATCCCTGAACGGGTTAATGTTTGGGGTCCAAGAGTCAAGGCCGCCATATCCGGCATTTGCGAACGCGCGCGACTCGGTGCCAATGATTGAAGCTACCCGATGAATCAAAGAGTCGTCAAACGCTGCACTCATCGTGATCGGCAACGGAAAGCTCGTGGCGGCGCTGTAGTTGGCCCCCGGAGGACTCTGAAACTGAACTCCGGGACTATGCGCAACACCGTGAAGTGCTTCACTCCACCAGTTGTAAAATGGTAGGCCGAGCCTGGTGGATCCAGCAGCGAGATTGCCTGAATTTGCAATCTTCTCTTCCCGTCTTATTGCACTTACCAAGGCGCGCGATCTTTCAGACATGCTCAGCGACCTGTCGCAGACCTTGTTGGAGCAGAGCGGCTCTCTGTTGCAATCGGGGAGACCCGGCACAGACCGACCGCCGCCTTCCTTCACGGGATTTTGTATTTTGTAAATGTTGATCCTTCCAGATCATTAGCGCTGTCCCTTGTCTTCGGATAATCACTTCATTCGACACGCGTACATGTACTCGCCACCGCATTTTTTGCTGGCCTCGCCAGGGCATGTTTTATTGCAGGAAGCTTCGTCAGACTTTACTGCATGGGCCTCGATCTGATGTCCACAGAAACACTGACTGATTCAATCTGAATTAGGCCATTATAACCCCCAAAAAAAAAGATGAGGTTCAATAAAACGTTCTTTGGGGGAGGGGGGGAGAAAAAAAAAAACTCACGTTCCGGACTCCACGCCACTGTATGAGAAGCCGGCTGCTCCGCACGCATTGGCACAATACTGAGGAGAATTCACTTGCAATACTTTCAGCTGCGGCCCTCTGAGATCTGGCGAGGAAGTTTGATCATGGAAACAGCCGACGTGATTTGTTTGGGCGTCATAGGCCGGCAGGCAACTGCGAGTGTCGCCTCGGCATGCCCAAATGAAGACACCAGCCAAAGTTGACAGCCTCCACTGATAAATCATGATTGGGGAACTGGCTTAGTTTGTCAACGATTTTTGCATGGATGGGGGAATCAAGATGCCGCAGATTCGCGAATCAAAGCCATGACTGACAGTTCCTACTTATATAGATGCGATGGGATGGCTGTTAAATAAAGGGGATCCATCGTCTCACTTCGGATCACGGCATCCACGGCTGCATCTAGGAACGTGAACATGGGCTGATTGAATGATTTGCATGCATGACTTGCATGCACCTCCGCACTGGTCTGTACATATTAGTTGCAAGGGTTGGTCCAAAGGCCCCCCGACTACTCCGTACCCGAGACTGATTTAGCCAGCAAATTATTCGTGGCCAACGTCGTCAATCGTACATGTGCTCGTGTACACGTCTGTCCCCACCTTCCCGAGCCCATGATAAAGATTTCTGCCTAATAAGATCAATATCCCTGAAGTAATATGTATACAATCCTCCCCCCTGAATTACTTTACAAAGATATTGGCCCCACTCGTTAGCAGCAGCTTATGGTAAAGAAAAAAAGGGGCAGGAAAAAAGAAGGGAATAAGTGAAGACGAAAGGCAAAGGGAATACCAGAATGCTGATGGATGAATAAGCTACCTGCCTAACTATTAGTATGTGATGGCTACGTAATATATGAATAATGTAAGGCGCTGTGACGGGATTCACAAGTCTCATAAGCAATTGTAGGGTGTGATCCACGAGCCGGTGCAAACTTTGCACCGACTTTTCGCGGTACAAGTTATATATGGATTTATATAGGGCAGCTACTTTATACCATTTATAGCCCACTTTAGAGGCGTTTTTTTACTACCTTTACACAAGGGAGCTATTATAATAGCAGCTCTTTCCCTTTATAGCTTTAATATTATAGTCCTATTATAATTTACTAGTAAATATTATATAATTTAAATACCTATTATAACTATATCCTAGGGCACCTAATTATAGGTATCCTTCCCTCCCTAAATTTATTAGTCTAATAATAAAACTCTTTACTTACTTAAATTACTACTTAAAGCTTACTATAAGTAATAGCTTAATAGTAATAAGACTAATATTATTTAAGATATCTTTAAAAGCTTTATTTCTATAATATTAAGGAAATTCTTACTATATTAGTAGTCTTTAAATACTATTAAGAACTAATATAGGTAGCTAAAGGGTATTTAGTATGCTTTTTATACTATAAAGAAAAGGTTTAGTATAATATATAATAAAGAGACTAGGTAGCTTTAAATAAGTAAGTAAACCGCTAAATATATTATTAAGACTTATAGAAGGTTTAGTAAATTTATTATAATAAAGCCTCTTATTATAAGTTAAGCTATTAAAAGAGAGAAGTAAGTAAAGATCTTCTTAGGAGACTATAAAGCTAGTAATATAGTTGTTAAAGCTTAGATATTAAAGGCTTTGCTATTATTATAAGGGAATAAGTAAAGATATTAGAAAAGAGCTCTAATAAGTCTAAAGATAATAAAATTAATTCTTAAAAAAGGATTACTAATATATAATACCCTAATAATAAGGCTTATAGTATTATTAAGCTTTTTAATAATAAAGATTCCTTTAAAGTTAAGAATAATTAATAGCCTTAAAGTTAGCCTCTAAGTAATATTATAAAGTAAAGCACTAATAATATAGCTATTTTCTTAATGCTAAACCTATAGCGCTTATAACTAAGCTTTACTAAGGCTATACCTAATAGAGTATAGCTAAATTTATTACTATAAAGTTTATAGAAGTATAGGGCTATAGTATAGGTAAAAAAGCTTTTAGATATAGTATTTAATATCCTTAGGCCTTAAATATAGGGCTTAAAGAGGTATATTATTACTACAAGAGCTATAGGGGCTAATAATATTAAGAGGGTAGTTAAGAACTATTAATTATATAGTAAAGACTTTAGAATAAGCATAATTATTAGGGTTATATTATAGTTAAAGTAAGATTAACTAAATTCTCTAATTTAGAACTTATTATTATTAAAAAAGGTAAAGTAAGTATAGATTAAATTAAATTTTAGTATTAATACTATCTAGTATATACGTAAAAGGCTTTTAAGAAGGTCTATAGGCATATATATATTATTACCTTTTAACCTATAATATTATTATTATATTAGCTAGAATTTCATTATTAATGCTATTAAATTTATTAAATATATATCTTTTTATTAAAATTACTACTTTAATAATCTATTTAAAGCTACTATACTAACCTTTTTTAAACCTAATAGCCTATAAGGCCTATAATAAGTAAAGATACCTATATAGTAGCTAATTTAAGCGCTTTATACTTATCTTTAGGTAATAATTCTATCTCTTTTACTTTAAAGTTATATAGCTTTTTCCTACCTAATTTAATAAAGTTAAAGAGGCTAGTAATAGTATAAATAATCTTAATCTATATAAGAAAGTTATATTTAGTAGTGCTATAATAAATTATTTTTTACTTTTACTTATATTACCTAAAAATATACTTTATAACTATTTATAATTATATATACTAGAAGTTAAAAAGCTCTTTCTTATTATTTAGATGCTTATAAGTATCTTTCTAGTCTTATAAATAATATTAAACCCTTAAGAAAGATATAATTAAGCTATAATATATGCTAAATCCTATATTACTAAGATAAAATTAGCCTTTAGGGATTATAAAAGACTTTATAAATACTATCTATATTAAGGTATTATTATTAATAAAACCTTTAGTGCTTACTAGTATATAAAGGAATAATCCCTTAAAGCTTATAGCTACTAGTATATTTTATAAGATATTATTCTTTCTTAACTAGTATCTTTATTACTAATTTAGTAAAATATAGGCTAGAATATATATGCTATTAATAGTACTAATAGCACTATTAAATTAAAGGAACTTCTTATTTAGCTTTATAAATAGTAAGACTAACTCTAGCTTTAGCTAGTAAATAAAGATTATATATAAATACCTTATTAGATTAATAAGCTTATAAAAAATTTAAGATACTAATAATTAAAATAGTAGAAATTAATACCCTATATTTCTCTATAGCTTATTATATATATAAATCTATAAGAAGATAATTAGCTTTTACTTAATTAATTAATATTATAAAGAGCTTACTAAGGTATTAATATAAAGCTAGTTATAAAGCTTAAAGAAGGTCTTCTTTAGTATCTAAAAGAGGTATATAAATTACTTATCTAATAATTATTAAAGAAGCTCTTTATAGTAATCTTATAATACTATTAGTAATATATAGATACCTTTAAGGCCTAGGAGGGTATTAATAAGAGTATTATAATTAATATACTTAAAGAGACGCTAATATAGCCTATATAGGGCTTTTTATAGTAATCCTAGCCTTTAGTAATACTATAAAATTAATATTATAAGCTAAAGGTTATCCTTAGTATCTTTATTTATAATAAATTAATTAATTATAAGGCTATTAACCCTAAGAAATATTATTATAGCTTATACCTAGGTATAAACTTTATACTAGTATAAACTTTATAAGGAAACTATATAAAGTATATAGTTTATTCCTAAAAATTAGTAGAATTTACTTTATTCTTAGTATTTAATCCTATTATAGGTATTTATATAGCTCTAGTTAAAAGATATATTATAAATAGGAGGGGAGGTAGTATTTATATAATTTAGATAAAGTTCTATAAATTTCTATATAATCTAGGTAATAAAAATAGCTAGCGCGTCCGTTTACATGCATTTTGCACTCGCGCAAAGTTTGCACCGGCTCGTGGATCACAGCCGTAAGGTGCAATGTTAGCAGCGGTAAGCATTGACGGATCTTTTGGTCTATCGGGGATTCCAGCACACCTTCTGGGGTTCTTACATTAAATTAATGCTTTTTCATCCCGCGCTCATTCGAGCACCCTAAGGGGGATAAATGCTACAAGAATATAAGAAGATACCTTCTTTTCTATAGCTGATTGATAATCTCAGGCATCCGGTAGATTTGTAAAATAATTCAGGGGTTGTACTGTATGCGGGGAAGCCGAGGCTAAATTCACAAAACTGAATCAACGTTTCACTGAACATCAACCAGGCGAGCCGAGGGGGTCAGTCATTTATGTATTATCATTCCGGCATAGCTGTGAGTTGAGCCGGATGGACGCAGAGTTTAGTCGTCAAATGCAAAATAAAACAAACTACTGGGGAGGTTGTGTGTTGTCAAAGAACATGGTATTAGAAGACAAAAAATTGCAGGATGATTGAAAAAGCAGTTGCTATTAAAAAAAAAAAAAATTAGTTCTGTACCCGTGACTACGAATCTTCCAATGTAGCTGACAACTTCGCCATCACCTCCAACGAAAACCGAATGCCTAGAGGAGCATCCTCTCAAGACGTACGTTCAGGCTTGGCTAGCATTTATCGCGGCGGTCCAGCTGGCCCCTCGCCGCACCCAGCACGGCCAGATCAGAGTGCACGTCTGTGAAGAAATGAGAGGGATTCTTCTCAATCTGACTGACGTGAAATCCCTCGCCAGTGTCTCGGCCGCTTCCATCGGACGCTTTGACACCGGTGACAAAGGGGCCTCTGAGGCACCAATGCTCCATCGGCGGCCACCGGCTGAGCCTTGGGGATTTGGGAAGGCAATTCTATGAGCCGCGTTAGTTTGATTTTTTTTTTTATAACCCCTCGAGTTCTTTCCTTTTGTTTTGCGTTTGTTCTCGTGAGACGGTAAAAAACCAAAGGAAGAAAAAAAAAAAAAAAAGACCTGGTAGGATACGCACCTGGGCGGACCGGCCTTGCCAACGGGGCCCTCGTGAATGTGAGTGGCTGTTCTTGCAGGTGATTTGTAATTCCCGCGGAACCCGTCGAGCGTAAGATTGTAGCAGATGACATTCTCACGAGAATTGATTCCGAAATTGAAAACTCCATATGTTCCCTCCAGGCCTCCGGTGGGCTTGTTGTCGTTATCAACTACAGCTTTCGGCGCAACATGAACGCTGTATGTGGACGTGAACTTGAAGGGGGAGCCGGAGTCTGTCTCATGTTTGCCCCCAAGCTTCAAGTTCACAAGAGGGCTGGCGGTAGCGGCGGCGATGCACCCGAAGAAAAAGAGGGTGGACTTCATTATGATTGCAGAGTAAGAAGATCTTGGTGGTAGATGATTATGTTTTGATTAGTCGATGGTTTGAATACTGAGGCATGAATAAATAAATAAAAAGGGAAACGTCGGTCTATATATACACATTGTGAGTTGTCCTACTCGAACAGTCGAACAGCTTGGAGTGCTTCCATCTTTCAATATCTGTCTTGAGGAGGCGCTTTTCGAGTGCTAGCTCCTGCATCAATCTCCTAGCCTACTGCCATAGCCATCTTTCGTCGCCCAAGCTCTGAAGCCGTTGACCCAGTGTCCAAGCCAATCATGATATCATTCGACTTGGCGTATTGGCACAGTAAAAGCGATAAAAGCGTATGCGGCGGCGATCAAGACTCGTAATTGCCAAGTCAACTACGCTCTTGGCCTAAAAGCAGCAAGCATAAACAGGCGCGCTTGGCAAGGAGCCACGCAGTCATCCAACTTGGATTGTCGCTGAAGCAAAAAGAAAGAAAGAAAAAAAGCAAATAGGGCAGCCGAGATTTCGGGGGTTTATAGTTCTAAAGAGTGCAACGCGAATGAGAGCGCGGGGTGGAAAAATTTCAATGCCAAGGGCCAAGACATTAGGTAGTGGCGGATCACTGAGATGCCGGACAAAGTCTGTCAGTGAGTTGGCGACGGATGAGCCGCAGATGTCGTTGCCGTCGCAAGTGTCCATCCAGATGACTGATGACTCTCATGTTAAACTTCTGTCGACAATCCTCCACCATTGGCAAACGTCTCCAACACTTGGGACAAGTCCGACAGACGACGGAATGTCGCCTCTGTCGGCCCTCTTTGTTGCAAGTTGATGACCAGGAGATTTCTGCAAGGCCCCACTTCCCACTGCACTTGTGTCCATCAGAGAACAATCACCAGACTCACCAGAATGCACCAGAATGCACCAGACGCACCACCATGGGTCGAGCCATCCTGTCCAGAGACCTCATAGAGCAGCAGCTGGCGCAAGTCGACTTGCTCATGGCCATGTTTCCCGGCCAAGACAGCGTGACACTAGACGAGGCCGCGTCGGCGTCGCTGGAAGCGTTCAAGTCTCTGCAAAACAACAGCCGATTCGAAATCGACGAGCTGCCGCCAGATATCTCGCCGAGCGTGGCCATCCTTCTCACCCTCGAGGTCCACGCGCAAGCCACCGATTCCACCAAGACTTTTCAGCTGCACATCACGGTTCCATTCTGCTGCTACATCACACATTCACATTACGACGGCGATGGCGGCGAGCCCGAACCCGAACCCGAACCGCCCTACCCTGGGGTGCGCCTGTTGCAGCCGTCGTGGATGAGCAAGGCTGAGGCAGCAACGCTCGCGGCCGACGCACCCAGAGACCAAGATTTATTCGCCGTCATCGCGCACTTCCAAGAGGCTGCCCAAACCCACCTTTCATCAAGCGCCGGTTCAAGAACAATGGACGCCGCGTGCCCCCCAATGGAGGAGACTCCGACGCTCGTGCGTGCCTGGTTCTACTTCCCCTCCATCAGCACACGCTCCAAAAGGAACGACATGGTCAAGCATGCACCTGGCTATGACTTGACTGGGTTCCTCCTGTCCGGCAAACCGGGCGTCCTGTGCTTGGAAGGTGCAGCCGATGGCATAGATGCCTACATGAGCTTCATCAAGACAGAGAGCTGGAGTGATATCCCTGCACATCACAAGAAAGTCACCGAGCGTTTTCGGGAGCACCGAGTTACACGAGTGTTTGAAGACATGCAAGAGATCACGGATGCGCATGCATTGGGCGGGAGAAGGGGCGAGAGGGCAAATCGGGGAGACATGAGGTTGTTGGAAGCCTGGTTGGTGGACAAAGGGCTGGGCGACGCCTTTATGAAGGTGTTGTTGACTTAGCTGCGGGTTTTTTTATTAGTTGTCTAATAAAATACGAAAAGAAAACTTCCAACCACTGGAAAAAAAATAATAATAATTATATCAAGTCCGACATGGCTATAATAGCTCCTGCCCCACCTCGCGTAGTGCTTTGAAGAGACCGTCTACAGTCCCTCGTAGAGTCTGACAATTCGTCACAACTCGGAAGAAATAGCCTCTTGGTCCTGGTGCAAAGTCAAACATGAAGCCCCGCCCCAACATCTTCCTGACCATGGAGCGGGTTCTCTCTGTGTTCTCGTCTTTGTTATCCGAGGCCTTTCCCCCGTTCGGGGCGTAGTAGAAGCACACTTGTAGGCAGGGAGGTGGGTTTGGGGAGATTAACTCAAAGTCCTCGCTTCCTTGCACGAGCGTAGCAAGGTGCGCAGCCATGTCGAAGGCATGGTTTATGCCCTGCTCAAAGCCTTCCGGTCCGTAGTAGATCCACGCCAATGCCATCTTGAAGCTGTCCGCTCGGCGCCGCACTGCAATGTGAGGTCCGCCAGGTCCCAGACTTCGTCATCATCTTCTTCCGGGTCATGGAACAGGTACTCTGCTCGTAGCGAATTTGCCCTGTGAAAACGCTTCAGGTCGTTGGTCAACAGGAACGAGCAAGTCATGGGAACGTTGAGCATCTTCTGTGGATTGATCGTCAGAGAGTCGGCCAGCCCGCACCCATCGAGCTTGTGTCGATGCTTTGACGAGAAGGCGACAGATGCGCCCCAGGAACCGTCCACGTGGAGCCACATGCCAAACTCGTTGCAGATGGCCTTGATCTCTCGGATGGGATCAAATGCACCCAGCACTGTGGTACCAGCCGTCGCATTGACATAAAGAGGTATTTCTTTCCGAGCTTTTGCCTCCGCCGCAAGACGGCCCAAGGCCAAAGGTAGCATGCGGCCCTCCTCGTCGACGGGGACGCAGGTAATACTGGACGTGCCCATGCCAGCCGCTACCGCGGCCTTTTGCATGGAAAAGTGTCCATGACGACTGGTGAAAAGGGCGAAACGGTAGCCATCGCCGCCGTCCACCTTGATGGCCGGGTACAAGGCATTGCGCGCAATGACGAGCGATGTGAAATTGGATGCGCTGCCTCCTTGACAAGTTATGCCACCGGCTCGTGGCCCTTTGAAACCAAAGTACGACGCTAGTGTGCGAGCCGTCACCTTCTCGATGATGGTCAGAGCAGGCGCCACGTGAAATACGTGCACATTGGTATTCAGCACGCCGAGGACCATTTCGGATATGACCCCGACAGGGTTTGTGCTCGCGGTGAGCTTATCCATGAAGCCTTGATCCCAGGTGTTGACACTATGCCGCAACACATTGTCAATCGTCTCCAGCAAGCCCTCTCGACCTCGCCCAGGACCCGCGGGTAGCGAAAAGTTCATGCTCTCGCGGACTGCTTGAGGTGGTTGCGCATCAACGAGGACGTTCCGTTCGTCGCGCCGCAGATGGCCCGTGGGCTTGACGGCGGCCTCCGAGTCGGCCGCTCTGACGAAGGGAATGACGAGCGATTTGACGGCATCCAGGAGGTCCTCGAGCTCGCCTGCCCGATCCAGGCCGGATTTGCTCATGACTTGTGCTGTTTCCCCTGGTCTGATGCCAGTTTCGCCGGTATTACTCCCACTGAGGGCGGCGCCATGGACAGGGCCGTTGCCATTGATGGTGAGGGCAGAGGACATATTTGGACTGCTGCGACTACCCGAGACGCGCGAGCGCAAAGCGGCCCAATACTCGGGATGTGGGAGTTTTGCAGTTTCGGCCTATTTGTTGGAGGCCGAGAAAACGGCGCAAGAGACAGAGGCAGCTGCATCGAAGCACCCACATAAGAACATCACGGTTCAATGATTCGGTTACGGGTCTTCGGGGCTAGTCGTGTTGGCAATCGCGACTTATTTTTATTTTTTTTTGTCCCCTCTTGCAATGTAGTTACGTAGTAATACTCCGTGTCTGCACAGGCGATGATGCAGCATGCCGGTGTGAGGGAATTAAACGCAGCCTACGGAGTATGGAGTACGGAGTAAGTCTTACCAGAGAGTAACTACTCCGCACATCGCTTATAACGATACTGACGTGGCTGGGGGCAAGAGCCTGAGAAAGGCTGGCAGCTGAAGGGTTTGGGGGTTGGTCCATGACAGCGATACATTGTCTACGGCGTCAGTTTCGTTAGTGGATTTCGACCTTTAAATTTGATGCCAGGCGGCTGATTTGATTTCGGGTCTTACTTACTAATTAGTAAGTTAGTCATACAGGAAGAGTTGGCCCGCCTCATCTCATGTGATCTGCACGATGCCCACTCATAAACAGTACCCCAATTTTCCCTGCTCCATTCGCAAATTTTCTCTCCCTCACGACACAGCTTGCTCGTACATGACGCCGTGCCGCTGTTGAATCGTCGACGTAGGTCGGTCCAATGCAATTTTGATGCCTCTGACAACTGGTAAGTGATGCATTCATTGTTCTTTGCCATTTTTTGGATCATCATGATGAATTTTCCCTTGTGAAATTACCGCGGCTTATGACACTCGCAAGAGTGGCCTGATTACGAATTACAAACAACTTTTCCTGACTTTATCCTTCCCTACATTCTTCCTCCTTTGCAAGAGACGCGTGTTTGACGGAACAAGCTGCTAACAAGCGATGCGGTTTTCAAGGCAAGCGGAAATATCGTAGTTTCGAATCGAGTGTTCACATCCACGTCACGTAGAAATTTGCCAGTCATCACCTGGGTTCACTAATGAAAGGCTCTCGCTCGGCGGTAAATTCCACAGAACACATCCAATGCTGCGACGTCAATGAAGATGCCCATGTGTCCGCTTCGTGACCAATTGTCCATGATGGTCGCACTTCCCGATCGCATTAGGCTTAGAATTGTTCCAAAACACGATTTCTCCGTGTGCTAGCTACCGAGATAGAACACCAACATATTAATGAACTGAACTGAACTGAACTGAAACATATTACCATTATCTCGCATCGTGATATTTGGTTTGGCTTTCAGGCTTTAGATGTTGACCATCCCTAATTAGGCCAAGTCTGAACGCAGTCCAAGAGGCAAAAGGCAAGTCCACATAAGAACATCCGCGCCGAGCCCAACAAGGCAGTCATTTCCTCTCTCGACTAATGCTTAGTCTCGGAGGTATGTCCCGTCGAATCGAGTTTCTGTTGCCCATGAATCAGCCATTGCCCACATGCAACTTTTCCACCACAATTCGACAGCTTTCAATCGCGGCACGTCAAGCTTGGGGGCGGTGGATTTCGAACGCTTGCCAATGTTTGCACACACCACAGGCGTGCATGCATGGCGGTACCTGCGCATGCATCCGGGGAGCTGGCTACGGAGGCATGAATCTACACCGTACTCCGTACACGTCACCATTGCCAGGTTAGTGATGCCAGAACCAGACTTCGCTTGAGTATCTAGGCAATATAGGTGCGGACGCCGGGCCGCTTCCTTCAGTGGCGGGCTGGATTGAGACATGTCTGGCCAAGCTGATCCGCCGTCGTGTCTCTAGGACTTGCTCCAGTTCACTGCATGTATCATAACATCCCGCTAGAGTAATTGCTTTTTGGTCGGCGTGTGTTGCAACGCATTCGAGCAGAGGAGTCGATAGGGTTTGAGGCTGGGTAAACTTGGCATTAACACCCCAACACGAAGACGCCAACGCAGATCACGACATCCCAGAACAAGTCACGTAGACATAGTGTGATGTGATGTGAACTAAGACGAATTGGTTTCGTCATTTGTGGTGCCGAAGTTGGCGAGAGGGGGGGACCAGGGGGGGACCAGGGGGGGACCGGGGGGGGACCAGGGGGGGACCGGGGGGGGGGGGGGGGGGGGTCGCTTCAAGCCCGCTCGACACTTAATAGTCACGCCAGGTCTAGTTTAATGAAAGGGGGTAGTTCAGGCATCCGTCACTACGTTATTTTTGATCTTCATTCATCGAATCCATGGCTTCTCTCATCTCAGCAGAAAACGAGTGGTCTCCGCTCAAGGCCGCCATCGTCGGCAGAGCAGAGCACTCAGCCTTCCCCTCGGAGCCCCGAGCTGTGTTCGAAGCGAGCATGCCAGCCGAGCATGTGGACGAGTTTCGGCCTGGAAATCCATTTCCTGCCGAAATTGTCGCCAAAGCACAAGTTGAGCTCGACAATTTCGCCTCTGTCTTGCAGCAGCACGGCGTCAAGGTCTACCGCCCTGATGAGGTGAATTGGCTCAAGGTCGGTGGGTACACGGGTTCCATGCCTCGAGATACGCTCATGGCGGTGGGAAACACCCTGATCGAGTCTCCCTTTGCTTGGGCCTGTCGTCGCAACGAGGTTGAGTTGGGATACTCAACCATCCTACGCGAGCTGTCGTCGGGCGGCGGAACGGCCCGCATCTGCCGCGCACCGATTATTCTCGGCAAGGACACCATCTACGACCAGTCTTTCATTGACGGCACGCGAGGCAGGGCTTCCAACGGGACCCCAGCCTGGTCCATCAACAACACACGGCCGGCGTTCGACGTGGCAGACTTTATGAGACTGGGAAAGACACTCGTGGGGCAGCTGAGCCACGTCACCAACATGAAGGGCGTCGAATACCTGCGGGCCCAGGTCCCGGACGGCTACTCGGTCGAGGTGCTGCACACGACCGATGACCACGCCATGCACATTGACACGACGATCCTCCCGTTGCGCCGCGGCCTGGCCGTCTACAATCCAGAGCGTGTGACGGAGCAAGAGCTGCGGAGGCACGCCGTCTTTGCGAACTGGGATCTGCGCGCTTGCCCCCTCAAGCCGAAGCCTCGTGGACCACCGAGCCCTCCCATGTACATGTGCTCCCCGTGGCTGGTTCTCAACGCGCTGTCCCTCGACGAGAAGCGCATCTTCGTCGAGGAACAGGACACCGAGTTTGCCAACTGGCTCAAGGAGTTTGGCATGGAGCCAATCATGCTGCCGTTCCAACACGTAAATTGCCTGGGGGGATCCTTCCACTGTGCCACGGTCGATCTTGTGCGCGAGTAAGACAGAGATGAGACAATGACGAAGCAAGTTGAATTTGGATCAGTTTTCAATGGTGCCACATGTGTGAGCTGAGTCCAACGTGCATAATATAATGTATCCACGGAATAGCGCGTGGGACGTGTCAGTCAGCCTCTAGAGAGAAATGTTTCATCGACAAACCAAATTATTGAAAAGCCCCCCGCTGCTGCTTCTCTGACCCGTCTCTCCTGCAGAAAACAAGGCGGTAAGTACATGTACTTCGTAGGTGTAAGTCTCAGAACTCGAAGACCCAGTCGCCGCCCGAGTTGCAATGGTCGCCGTCCTTCTATTGCGCTAAAGAGAAAGAAGCAAGAAAAGCTGTGCCCCTGTCGATACAATATGCATTTATATGACTTGTGTCTCGGGAAGCCTAAGCCGCTTTATTAGTGTAATCAGTCGCGCCAGAAACCCTCTTCCAGCTTGCTTGCTGTCCCCCCCCTCCCCCCCCCTGCCCGAGCAAAAACAGGGCACAGGGGACCTATTATGGTCACAAGCAGAACAAAGCTCCCTGGGGATCCCGAAAAGGGGAGGCCGGAGGATCTCTAATCCACTATACTACATGCAGGAAAAAGGAAAAAGGGGAGGAAGAACGACGACCAAAGTGGGATACTGCTACAGTCTAACCCCTGAATGATTTTACACGGCTACATACAGCCCCCACGCGGGGTGGCCACTATCAGCTCTTTACTATGAGGGCATTTGCGCTAGTAAAAGATACTGCATAGTCCTGGTAAAATCCATATAATATAAGGTATTTCCTACCCCCCTTAGTGCCAGGCTTAGCCACGGAAAGGTCCGTCATTGGCCTGCTGCCCCGGATTAGCCCAATCTTGGTTTCTAGCTGGCGTAATGAATACAACCAACCCACCCCTGCCCTGCCAACGCCATGATACAAAAGTCGATTCCAAAACGTCAGTTCCGACCGTCTGGCTGATCCAATTGCAGGGGCGTGTAAAGGTCAGAAAAAGTACGGCTGGATCCCTGCCAAAAAGGCGCTGTGGAGAACAAGACAAACAAACCCAGTTGTGGCAACTGGCACCAAAGACTGACCTTTAACACCTTTAACGCGTCATTTGCAGCATCAACAGGGGTGGGAAGCTCGCCAGCTTTGGAGATTCAGATACAATCCAGGGTCAGTTACTATTCGGCTGAAATACTGCAGAGGAGGCGTGAGTGGCTCCGTGACAAACCATGGTGGAACTTTTATGCTGCTGCGAGTACTCCGTAGGCAATTGACCCACGTCCAAGGGCGGAATGGGCGGGGAGAGGTTATGTTCGAGAGCGCACGGTTTACGGACTCGATTCTGTGTATTGAATTGATATTGTACAATATGACATGACTAGGACGAAGTGTCCCGGTCCGCAAGCTCAAGCCGCAGTGCTGGCTGTAGCCGCGTATAGCTTGTAGAACGGTGAAGTCGGATCAGCAACAAGTTCCCGCGGATTTCCAGATTCCACAATCTTCCCCTTGTCGATGAGAACGATGCGGTCGTAGTCGAGCACCGTGTGTAGCTTGTGAGCAACGGCTATCAAGGTGCGGCCCTCAAGCTCCTCTCGTAGTATCCGCTGCATGAGTTCGTCCGTTTCCGAATCAACACTGTTTCCTAGTCAGACAGACACTTGGAGCTTCTCAAAAATAACAGGCAGCCGGGGTGTGTGTGTTTTGTGTGTTTTCATTCATACCTGCTTGTTGCCTCATCGATAACGACAATGTTGCCTGGGCGCGCAATCGCACGGGCCAAACAGAATAACTGGCGCTGCCCGTGAGACAGAGCGTCCTCGCTCAGCGGCGCGTCGAGCCCGCCGCGGCTAACTAGCATATCCCAAAGTTGAACAGTGCGCAGCGTTTCAATCATGCGCTCGTCAGTCGTGAGGCCCAGGGGGTCAACGTTTTCACGCACGCTTCCCTGCAGGAAAAATGGTTCCTGGGGCAATGTGTTGAGACGCTTCCGCAATTCCTCGCGCGGTACTTGGCTGATATCTTGGCCGTCAATGACGATTCTTCCAGTTTCAAGCTCAAGCATGTGAAGGATGGTTAGGAGAAGTGATGATTTGCCACTATAAGAGAAAAAGAGGGAAAATCAAGTTGACATGTCAGTTCATGCCATGGATTCTGCACTTCGCACCGCCGCATGCTCACCTCCCAGTTCGCCCGCAAAGGGCAACCTTTTCTCCCGGCTGTATAGCCAGATCAAATCCATCCAAAACGGGCTTAACAGATGTCTCGTAGGAGGCTGAAATATTTTCAAAGACAATGGCGCCGGCAGACGGCCAATTGTCTGGCAAGTTCTCCACCTCCGAACCCGAGGATTCTGGCGCAGTACCCTCGACAAAGGCTTTAACGCGGCTGATTGCGCCAAGGGCTGTCTCCAGTTGCGTCCACTGGGTAATAAATGCCTGGAGAACGCCGCTGAAATTAATGACATTGAATAGAGCCACGCCAAGGAATCCCGTCGATCCGTTGCGCACCTGGGTCGCGAATGCAACCAACATCACGGCAATGCCGCCTGCCAACAGATCCAATACGATGGTGAGCCATCGTTGGATGCACCATAGCAGGTAGTATGGTTTCTGCGAAGCGTCAAGAACCTCGTAGCTTCGCTCCATGTACTCTGAGCACCATCCGTAGGCACGTATACAGGAGACACCGCCTAATGTCTCGATGAAATGAGAAAACAGAGGCGCCTTGGTTTCGATGTCAAGCAGGCGCAGCTGGCGGGAAGTGCGTAGATAAAATGTTTGGATAAGGGAGATGAGGACTACGCAAACAGGAATAGCAGCAGCAACATAGCCGGACCCAGTGAACACCAGCACCGCTGAGACGATGACGCCGAGAAAATTCATGACGGTCTCATCAAGAGACTGCGGGAGATCGCTGTCGATCAGCTGTAGATCCTGGCTGAATCTATTTGTAGTTGATCCGGCATTGGTCGATGTCAAGAAAGAGGTAGATGCGCTGTAGTAGCAATTAATATTGACCGTCTAGTCCAAAGAGAAACATGTCTGACTGCCTACCGCATAGTAGTATCGAGTAGAAGTTGATGAAATTTGCGCGACGTCTTTGGAACTAGCAACATCCGGAAAGCCCTGTAGATAGATGGGTTAGGCTTTTTCGCCATGTACGGTGTGTTATAGTTGAGCCGGCAAGCCATACCAGTCAGATCCCATGCAGCCCAACACGGCCAAAGCCGCGAGGCCGAAATACACGCCCAGCCAGTATTCGATGTTCTCATTCGGGTGGTTTGTGTTGTAGTCAGTCCACCACTGCAGCCAGATTGCTAGAAAGGAATAAGGTTAGTAGGTGGGCGAGGGGTAGAGTTCCGCGAAAACTTACAAGGGAAGCTGAGACCAAAGGTGTAGGCTGCGCAGACGAAGAGATATATGGAGAAGGTCCATCCACCAGCGACTTTGATGTAGTAGGTGTAAATCTGCAAGTCGCTCGTCTCGCGGCCAGAACCTTGCTCGTCGTCTTCGTCGGCCAGGCCGAGTTCTCGGTACATGTCCTCTGACAACTCCAATACCTCGTGGCGTGATGTCTCAGCAGTTGGTAGACTTGCCAGGCGCTGCACATAGCCACCAGACCTTGAGACTTGTTCAAGAGTGCCTTGCTCGGCTATACTGCCATCCTTATTGAGGACGATGATGTGGTCGGCAAAACGAAGATGACCAGCTGCAATTGTTGAGTGAGTTGGCGCGGCATCAACAGAGTAGCTAGATCACAGTACCTGAATTTGTGGCAGAAACAACGGTTGATTTCAATTTTTTGAGAATACCCCCAGCCTCGAAGACAGCCTCGAGAATGCTGGCCTCGGTGGCACGATCGAGTCCCGTGAGGACATCGTCCAAGATGATGAGAGGTTTTCTAGAGTAAAGAGCGCGTGCTAATGACTAAAGCTTTTTGTGAGTTTAGAACTCACTGGCGTCTGAAAAGCCAAAGAGAAATCAGAAAATAAAAAATAGAAAGGCTGAATATAAAACTCACCACACGCATTTGCTGGCCGCCACTAAGACGCGAGCCCCGAGTGCCGGTTCTTGTTTGGTCTCCATCAGGAAGGTCTTCAAAGTCAGTATTTAGCGAACACGCACGAACGACGGTATTGTACCACTCAGTGTCCCACGCAGACATTCCCAGAATGTTGCTTCGCACCGTACCCCAGGTGATCCATGGCGACTGGGGAGCATATGCACACGTGGAAAAATGCGAAACAACGGAGCCCGAAACCTCGGGCAGTTCGCCCAGGAGGAGCCGCAGCAATGTCGATTTACCCGAGCCCACGGGCCCAACAACCATGGTGGTCTGGCCGCGAGTGATGTCCAAATTTAAGTCCTTGATAGTCATTTCCTCGGATGAGTACCCTCCGGCGGCGTCTTTGAAGATAATTGCACTGCTGCTAATATTGTGAGAAAGTTCAGGGGCATCGACAGGATTCGGTTGAACGGCATTCTCGACATTCACTGAGTCCGACTTTTGCGGCAACTCCCGGGGTCCTGAAATGCGAGCATGTTCAATAGCGGCTGTTGTTCTATAGTCTTCTCTCTCACCAGACAAGACGTAGGTTTGTACGCGAGAGAACGCGTTCGCAATAGTTTGGAGGTCCTCGAAGCCGTGTAAGAGGGACATCACAGGCCTATCCTGCAACTGAAAAAGACTCAAAACTGCAAATGCAGCGCCTTCTGTCAAGGTCCCAGTGTTGTTGACCTTGGCCAAGATGACATAAGTGCCAAGACCTAACACGGGAGCGAAAGTGAACGTGCAGTTTGCTATCAGAGGTACCCAAATCAGCAAGGCCTATACCGGGGAAGGGGCGGTTTCACGGATCGCGCGTAGGAGGTGGGCTCACCGGCGCCAGTCTCCAACACAGATAAGAGACGGAAAAGACGCGAGGCTCTGATCTCTTTGGTTCTGAGACTCGAAATGATATTGTGAACAGTGTTCGTCAAGCCAGCCATTCTGATTGCTTTCATCGTTCCCAACGTCTTGGAGGTTACAGCTAAGCGTTTCTCGATAGCCTCGAGCCATGGCACTTGCGCATTTCCGGCTGCCGTGGCAATAGGAATACCGACCACGAGACACACTGTGAGATTTTAGCATTTCGTATCCATGGCAGCTCAGCGCTAAGCATTAGGCTGCACTTACAGACAATGAAGACTGTAGGAGGAACGACAGCGATGCCAAGAAACCTGGAAAGAAACCACAAGGACAGGGCAAGCTCCACGAGGCTGGCATAAGCATCATGCAGAATTTGCATGCACAGCCCAATACGATCAATATCAGCGCTCATTAGCGTGATGGCTTCGGCATCCTTGACTGCACTGGCGCTGAGGCGAAGAGTTTTGCCAAATATCAGGGTGATCAAACTGCCGCGGAACATTGTCAAAACACGATAAGTCATGTGCTCGTACCAGGCCAAGCACATCTATACAGGAGGCAATTAGATCAAGACCGAGGATTTTGGACCAGAAGAAGTCCATCGTACCGCTTTGCCAATGTGAACGAGAGCATATGCTCCAATGAGGCCGTAACCAATGTTTCGGGTATTTGGGCCGTCCGGCTCCGCAGTAAAATCAAGGACTCGTTGTACGAGGAATGGCTCAACGAAAGTGAAGCCAATGTAGGCAAGGCGTGGCAAGCAACCAGCAAGGAGATCCCATTTGTAATGAACCATAAAGACCCGAAGCAAAGCCATTCTGCTAGACTTGTTGGCTAGAACAAGTGGAATGTTAGTGAAGGGATCAAACACATTATCAATTTAACTTATTTGATAGCAGATACCTTTGTCCCATCTTTCCAAAAGGCTAGTAGGTCGAGAAGCGTCGAGGATATCTTGGTCGAGTGGCGTTAAGGTGTCCACGGTCAAAAGTGTCGTATACCCTTTGAGGAACAAACGGTCTAGCCAGACAAACAACACTCTGTTGTAGATCGAGGCCGCAGCTTCTGGAGATGTTTTTCTCCATTTTATCTTGAGGAGTCTGCGCTTCTCAGTTACTTCCGCGGCCAGAATTACCAATTTGACAAAGTAGCTGGTGAGTTGGATTGGAGCCACGAGATGATAGCCGGGTATGAAGAAAAGGGTGCGCGAGCTGGCCAGGTCCAACAAGCTAGACACTCCAAGGTAGAGGCACAGGACAGTTGAGGGTCGAACAGATTGGACGTGCTCCAGGCATGAAACATAGAGAAGCCAAGTAAAACTGGCGATGACGATGACTGTCGCTGGTAAGGTGAGTCTAGTAGTGGGAGTATTCGGGTCAGCCCGAAGCACCAGCAAGACAATCTGAAGGACTATGTAAATAGCGAAGGTCGCCTAAGCACCACATCGTGTTAACTAGTAGCTTCTAGTGCGATGAGACGAGAGTCGAGGAGGTCAAGTACAATTTTCAGAGCAAAGAGCCACGATCGTTTGACTTTGGTATCAGTCTTCCACAGAAACCTGACTCGAGGGATGAGAACGAGAACTATACGCTGGCTTAGCAGGACGGCGATGCAGAGGAAGTAGATTTCCATTGGTCGTACCCGTGAGTAGAAGAGGCAAAAGAGTGAGAATGCTCTCTTCGAAGAGAAGCGTGAAATCGAAGCCACTGAGGCAAGAGTATGCCACTGTGGGACCAAAAACATCGTGAAGGTCAATTGAACAGGACTCCCTGGCCATACTAGGCGAGCGTGCTGGCTGGTAATGCGCGGCGTGCTTCTTGGTGATGCTCGCAGGGAGGGTTCAGGTTCAGGTCTGGGATCTGAGGCGCTGGTGATTTAGCTCTGGGGAGTTGGCTGGCGGAGCCGAATTGCGACGTCGACAGATCATTGGGGGAAGTCAGGGGACTCGGGGGAGGGTAAACTGCCGGGCCGACATGAGAAGTCAAATTCGCCGATTACGATTGACGATGAAGGAAAAAAGAAAAGTGCACAGACGACTGACAGTATCGTGCCAAGCTTTCATCACAAAATTGTTTCGATCAGCCGTGGGCCCACTTTCCTTTCATGTTATCGTGGAGATAACCCCACCCCCCTGCAAATGTGTGGATCGATGGGCGTGAGTACAGAGTACAGAATACAAAGTACAACATGCTTTCACTCTCCACCTATTAATCTCGACTGGCTTAAACACAGACAATGCGAGCGATTTGAACGGCAATGACGGCGCGCAAGATTGGCTAAATAAATGACAAAGTACGGACTAGTCGACAAATGGTCTGTCTGCGCTTGGGAATTACTGGCACGTCTAGTAATCTGTAGCCGGTTTTCTTTCCATGCGAGCGCACCTATCTATACACCTCGGAACACGGAGTAGCGATCTCGACTTTCTATTGACATCTGGTCCGAGTTACTACTGGTCACTACAGGGTAGTAGCGGCACAGATGATGTACGTACACGTAGAGTGAGATGCCGCCGCCAAGCGCCAAGCACCGATCGATCAAGTCGCACCGTCCCTGATGGACTTTAGGGCTTTAGGATGCAGTGTCAATCTGACACATGACATCACATAATTTAGTTTGCCGAGCCTCATCATCAGACGGTCAGAAAAGCGTGCGGTTGCTGCGCACTAGCTCCCACTCCCACTCGTCTGAAGCGGAGGTCACATCGCCGGCCCCGCGGCATGGCATTCTGCGTCCCAAGCTGCTCCATACTCCAGTCCGTTGTTGTTGACTGGCTATCTTCGCAAAGCCCGAACTCCAACACGATGCCCGCGATCAAGAGCTTAATCTCTGCTACGGCGAATGCTTTACCCAGACAAAGACGCGCGCCATAGCCGAAAGGCATGTAGCAAGACTCCATGGCGCGCAGGGTCGCCTCGTCGGCCTCCAGCCAGCGTTCGGGCCTGTACGCGTGAGCATCCACGAAGACGTCTGGCCTGTGATGTATCGACACAGTCGACGTCGACACAATGGTCTGGATGGCGCTCTGCTGTTAGCCTTCAAAGAGCTGTTTCAACGGCTTAGAGAAGTAGAGAAGAAGGGGGGTTCGGCAAAAGGACACCGCTCAGTGGCACTCACCCCAGCAGGTAGCACGATATTGTTATATGCCTTGGTAGCAGGCACAACCCTTTCAGCCCTTCCACTCGACAGCGGGTTCAGGCGGCTGGATTCTCGGATGCAAGCATCCAAGATTGGTGCCGTCATGATGTCGTCGAAGTTGGGCAAGCCGCCGTCAGCTTCAGCTCCGCTGGGCAAGGCAAGAAGCTCTGCTCGAATGCGGTCCTGCCATGCTGTGTGACAGGCCAGATTCCAAAGTGTATAGGTCAGTGCGAGAGCCACGGTGGTCTGAGCCGCGTGGAGGTTATCCAGAATCTCGGCCGCAATCCACGACACGGGGTAAGGCTCTCCATCCGGCGTCTTCGCGTTACTTAGCTGGTGGACCAGGGAGCCGGCGACCATGCTCTCTGGGTTCGTTCTCGCAGACAAGACCTTTTCCATATTCCAGTCGGTCAATCTCTCCTCGGCTGACAGGAAAGTCGGGTCGTTCTTGGCGTAGGACAAGACAGCCCTGGTCACCTTGTGCACCAGGGGGAAGTTGTAGGAAAAATTGTTCCAGACCTCGACCTCCTTCCAGCCTTCCAGTATTGTGCGCTCCTCGCACTTCGTATCCTCGATGGTGCGGGCGCACAGCACGGGACCGTATACCAGGCTGGTGATGTTGTCGAACGAGTAGAAGTTGCAGTAGAGCAGGACATCTACCGTCGGCCGTACTTCAACTTCCTTCTTCAACTGGTCGAGCAAGTTCCTGACATTGGCCCACATGGGCTGCAGCACCGCCGACTTGTAAACCGAGGTGGGCTGGTAGAAGGCAAACGTTCGCTTGAGCACGTGGCGATGCTCTCGAACATCGAGGGTGCAGAAAATTGGTCGCTGGCCATACATGACGAAGTTGTCAAAGTATTTACTTTTGGGATGCCGCCCGGTGGAACCGTATATCTCCCTCGTCAGGGTCGCGCTGGAGAAGGAAACCTCGCCTGGAGCAACGAGCACAACATCGCCGTACTTGCGATGCCACTCGTGAATTTTGTCAATGCGACGCAGCCACATATCGTGGTAGACGGCCCAGTAGCGGGTAATTTTGCACAGTCTCGGCCCCGGAACATGTTTGTACGGCGACCAGAATAGGGCGTAGACGACTCTACCGGCAGCGAGGCCCAGTAGCAGGGCAAATGATAGACCAGCAAGGGCGTAGAGAGTCATGCTGGCTGGGTGCGGTTTTTGTCCTATCGTGATGTCTGAATCTAGTCACTTCTCTACCGGAACAGCAGCAGAGCGAATTGCAGCAATGACATGCTTTGCCAAGGAGACGGACGAGTTCTTGGCTCTATCTATAAGAAGATGGCTGGAGTACGGAGTAGAGCAACCAAGCCAGAATTGGCCCAGAGGGTTTTTTTTCCTTCCTTGGCTGGCACAATCCAGACAGGACAGTAACCAAGTCAATCATCGGATCGAAACAGGATTGCATCATGCATGGCCAGTCTGGCCAGTAAGTATCCTGCCGTTCAAGCAAAACCCACGTCGTTAATCGGTCCATGAAAAAGTCTAAGCTGAGATTACACCGGGTAATTCCTGCAAGTATGGAGAAGAACCATGGTCCCCGTTGGCGGTCAGTATGGAACCCGCCCAATCCAAGGCACAAGACACAGAAAGTTTCTTGTCATGCTGTCATGATCGAAGTCGGGATTCCTTTGTTCCCTTTGTACGCCTACTTGATATTTGTCTCACAAGCAGGTGGGTGCATATTACAGGTTTGTTACGCCGTGTCAGTCTTCACATGCATGTCTCTTCAACCATTTTTTTTTTGCTTTTGCTGCGTCATCATTCCATCCATCACGCAATCAATTCGTATCCAAAGAGCCATTGTAACTTGTGCGTGTTGTCGAATCCCAAGCTAGGGGCGTGTGTAGTTTAGCTACATATAAGCTAGTTTAGCTACATGCAACAACGTCGTCTTCTCTCTTCTTTCAGCCTCCACCCCCTCCCTCCCCAGCCTTTTTTTTCTTTTTCTTTCCCCCCTCGTTTTCCAGGCTCGGCCCCTCGACAAATATTGTGGACAATGGCTCTTACTACGGCGTACTGGGTACTGCGTTGTTCCTATTCGAGACCCGGACGGTTATCCTTGGGAGCGTTTATCAAGCACCCGCTTGCTAGGTATTAATAGCATTAATCACATCTTTTACAGTTATATAAAATAGATATATATTGGGGAATAATATAATAAAGGGTATTTAAAAAGAGCTTTATTACGTTACGTTACGTTACGTTACATTACGTTATGTTACGTTACATTGCGTTATAAGGCCTTATAATAATAAAAAGGAAGGAAGGAAGGAATTCTATAGAAGAGGTAATAAGCCTTTGCACATATTACACATTGCTATACATAAGCTGCTTACATTTGCCACTAAAAAGAGCTAGTATATTTAGCAGGGGATTAGGTGGAAAGGTACTTCTTCCGTTTTAGGACTAATGCGGTATGCGCATTTAGTGACTCACTTGAGTGCCGAGATCTGGTGGATCGAGAAGGCTCGTGCTCTTAGGGTACAGAGTACCTCTCTGATGGACCCAAGGCTGTAAAAATGAGGCATTTTGATGTGGCGTTGATCTTACATAGAACCTTGGAATCAAGTCATCATCCCGAAGAGATGGTCAATACCCCTCAATACTTGGTCATCTGTGACCGGATTCCCTGTGATTGAAATTGCTGTATCGGGTCAATCGATTCCGTTAGGAGCAGATCAGCGCCATGGCGCCAACATGGAGCTGAATGCTCCGATTAGGGAAGGTTGGCTTAGCTTGCTGCAAGAATGCGCCCGAATGGGGACTATTACAGCCAGCTTGAGCGGCTCCACCCGGCGGGCCGCCGCCGAAAAGCTCAGCTTCAGGGGGGGTGGCGGTGGGGGTGTCGCACTGTACCGTCTTGTCCCTCCCCTACCCGGCTAGTCTGCTGGTCTGCAAACTATCAATTGTGACCTGCATGCCAGGTTACCCAAGTGGCTGACTACCCCTGACAAACCCGGCAGCTAGGCGCCAGCCGCACTACTGCTCCGTGCTCCGCAGGTAAAGGCGCGATCGACAACACAGTGCGACCCGACACGGTCCACTGGGTCCGGGGATCACACATCAAACTATCAAATCAGACTGGTGGGTTCGATACACATCCCACACACGGGCACATGACGGCATGGACGACATGGAGTTTTGTGTAAGCCGTAGGCCGTAAGTCGTAAGCCGTAAGTCGTAAGTCATGAAACTAGCCATACGAGGTCGGTAGTTGGTACGGGATACCTGTACCAGCTACCGAGTAGAGTGAGTAGACGGCGAAAATTGAAAGCTGTATCCCAACGTTAACCGATTCGCATCCGCATCCGCATCCGTGAATACAAAGCGTTTCTTTGGAAAATGACCCAGAGAAACCCAGAGTGACTTGCTCATCAACATAGCTCTCTCCCAGTAGTACTGTACTCATACCTCTCTCTCTCTCTCCCACGATATCGATATCCTGTACAAAACGAAAATACAGAATACTTTCGCGACATCCCAAAATGCCTGCTCATGCACAAACAGAAGTGCAGAGCGGCTCATCACCGCGCCACGATGCTCCTCACCATGACGAAACTGCGGGCGCTACAGACCACCATCTTCAACTCATTTGGAAATGGAACGAGTCGGCCCCGGCAACTGTCCATGGCCTCGTCCACGACCTCATCACCCAAAGAGTGCGATTGCAACCCGACGCCCAAGCCATCTGTGCTTGGGACGGAAACTGGAGCTATCGCCAGCTCGACGAGTTATCGACCAATCTGGCCCATCGACTCGTCCATATGGGCATCGGCCCTGGTACCGTTGTTCCTCTGTGCTTCCAGAAGTCGAAATGGACCCCCGTTGCCATGCTTGCTGTCATGAAGGCAGGAGGCGCATCAGTCGCCCTCGAGTCTTCGCTGCCTCACGACCGGCTACGTAGCATTGTCCAGCAAGTCGATCCGATTCTGATACTCTCCTCTTCCTCCACCACCGAGCTGGCTGGCCGGCTCACCACACGACCCGTCGTAGTGGTCAGCGAGGCCACCACCACGCCCGACACCATGAGCATGCTGCCAAAAGTGCAGCCGTGGCACAAGCTCTACATCGTCTTCACATCTGGCAGTACTGGTACCCCCAAGGGCACCGCAACGACCCATTCCAACGTTTGCAGCGCAATTCATCACCAGCGGGCCATTTGCGGCTACTCTAGCTCCTCGCGAGTGTACGACTTCGCCAAGTACTCCTTTGACATTACTTGGTCTAATTTTATCTATACTATTACTGCTGGTGGCTGCCTCTGTATTCCATTGCAACACGAGGCAATCAACAATCTTGTCAGTTCTATAAGAGAGTATAGCGCAAACTGTGTAAATATCACGCCGTCTGTCGGCAGCATGGTGCGACCATCAGACTTGGGTGGTACACTGAAGCAGGTCATTTTCGCCGGCGAGGCTTTGACGAACCGTCTGGCTTCGCAGTGGGCACAGTACACCCGCGTTATAAACTTGTACGGCCCGGCCGAATGCACGCTTGGGGCCACCCTGGTCGTGGTTGACGATGCCGCCAACACAAACGCCTTCGGTGCCAGCATCGGTCGTGGAGTGGGCTCGTGCACCTGGATTGTTGATCCGTCCTGTCATAATAAGCTGATGCCCATAGGAGAAGTTGGCGAGCTGGTGTTGGAAGGTCCAATTGTGGGAGCCGGCTATCTTGGTGACGCTGAGAAAACAGCGTCAGCGTTTATCGAGAATCCGACATGGCTGGTGGCCGGACCGCCCGGCGGTCGCCCAGGCCGCCCAGGCCGGCTGTACAAGACAGGCGATCTTGTGCGATACGAGGCCGACGGACAACTTGCCTTTGTCGGCCGCAAAGACTTGCAGGTCAAGATTAACGGCCAGCGCGTAGAACTAGGCGACATCGAGAACCATGTGCGAGAGCACGTTGCTGGTGGCACAGATAATGTGCAGGTAGCTGCGGAGCTTGTGACCCCGTGTGACAGTGATAAGCCGTTACTCGTAGCTTTCTTGCAAATATCGACTCCAGCTGCCAGCCAAGGCAATGGAGGGCTAGAAGCAGAGCTGAATAGAGTCATTGACGGACTCGACGATCGATTGGCCGCGCATGTGCCGGCATACATGATTCCTTCTGCGTACGTCCCATTAGAAGTCTTCCCCAAGACGGCCAGTGGCAAGATGGATAGACGTAAACTGAGGGAGTTATGTGAGACGTCTTCCATGCAGCAACTCATCGCCCGAGGCCCGCCTTTACCGAAGAAGAACGATCCAACCACGGTCATGGAGCTACGTCTACAAGGCCTTTGGGCGTCTGTTCTTGGCCTTCGTATTGATGACATTGGAGTTGACGATAGTTTTTTGCGCCTCGGAGGAGACTCCCTCGCAGCCATGAAACTGGTTGGCATCGCGCGGGAGCACGGGCTGTCGCTTACTGTCGCTGATATCTTCAACTACCCGATACTTTCCGACATGTCAGCCATTATTGGCCAGCTTTCGGGACAAAATAGCTCCATCGAGCGGTTTTCATTGCTCAAGGACGACATTGATACATCATCGGCGCGACGAGAAGCTGCTCATGCCTGCGAGGTCGATATCGCCGAGATCGAGGATATCTTTCCCTGTACACCTCTCCAAGAAGGGTTAATCGCCCTGACAGCCAAGCATCCAGGTGATTACGTTTCTCGGCATGTTTTCCAGCTGCAACCTGCGGTGGACATGGGTCGCCTTCAAAAAGCATGGGATCGGGTGGTCTCGTCGACTCCTATTCTCAGAACACGCATCGTCGACCTCGGTCAACAAGGACTGGTGCAGGTGGTAATCAACCGACCACCAACGTGGGCCGCCGAGGAGGGGGACATGAACATGAGCCTTGCCAATCACCACCAGGAGGACGGGAAGCTCACCACTGGCCTGGGTAGCCTGGGTACCCCTTTGGTCCAATTAGGACTGTTCGAGGGGTCGCATGATGAGCACACAAGGCGCTTCTTTGTGTGGACGATTCATCATGCGATTTACGATGGATGGTCCAAGCCGCTTCTGCTGGAGCGGATTGCCAAAGCTTACGCTGGTGAGGCAACACCAGAAAGCCCGGCTCAGTTCCAGAGCTTCGTGAAGCACATCTTGGACATCCAAGAGGACGAGGCGTCGGAGTTCTGGTCTGCCCAATTCCAGGATTTCGAGGCGCAGATATTCCCAACACTGCCGTCACCATTCTATGAGCCAAGATCTGATAAAGTAAAAACGCGCAGCATTAGGGATCTGCAGTGGCCAAGAGTGATGGGTGTGACTGCGTCGACTACATTACGAGCTGCCTGGTCCCTTCTCACGTCCTGTTATGCCGACGCAAATGACACCGTTTTTGGTGTCACAGTGAGTGGTAGGCAGGCGGCTGTGCAAGGTGTAGACCAGATGACAGGCCCTACCATTGCCACGGTGCCTGTGCGAATCGTTCTAGACAAGCGCAAGACCATCGAGGAGTTGCTTCTCCAAGTTCAGAAACAGATTATCGACATGACAGCGTTCGAGCAAACTGGTCTACAACGAATTCGGCGAGTCAGCCCCGAAGCCGAGAGAGCTTGCGACTTCCAGACGCTGCTTGTCATCCAGCCGGTTGCCGATGAGAAGGAGAAGGCCGCCTACGAGGGTCTTTTCGTGCCCGACAGTGATGGCGAGCAATGGTCTCAGGTTGAAGACCAAATGGCGGAATTCCGCACGTATTCGCTGTCCTTGGAGTGCCACCTACAAGATGACGGAGTCGTTGTGTCAACCAGGTTCGACTCGGCCGTGCTTGATGATGGGCAGGTGGCCATCATTATGAGGCAGTTCGAACATGTTGTTCGGCGGCTATGCGACGCCGAGTCGTATCAGACCAAGGTGGAAGACGTCGCGTTGGTTGGTGATGAGGATCTTGAGCAGATGTGGCGTTGGAATTCCGCTGCACCCGAGACTGCCGATGGTGTCGTGCATGAATTGATTGCAACGATAACGAGGCAGCAGCCAGAGGCGCAAGCTGTGTGCGCGTGGGACGGCAACTGGACGTACGCCGAGCTTGACGAGCTTTCGAATCGCCTGGCCTACCGCCTCGTGGATTTGGGCGTCGGCGGCGAAGTCATCGTGCCGCTATGCATTGAGAAATCGAAGTGGATGCCGGTGGCCATGATGGCCGTGATGAAGGCTGGTGCAGCGTCTGTCGCGGTCGATTACGCGCAGCCTGAGGATCGCCTCCGAAGTATCGTGCATCAGGTAAGCCCGGTTGTAATACTAACTTCAGTAGCCAATCAGCATCTTGCTCGCCGCCTGGTTCCCCAGGGATCAACGGTTGTGGTGGTCGGCGAACAGCTACAGCACCTGGCCAGTGCCAGCCAGCCTCTGCCAGCTGTCGAACCCTCCCACAAGCTTTATCTCGTCTTTACATCTGGCAGCACCGGCGCCCCCAAAGGCGTCGTCATCACTCACCAAAACATAGCCAGCGCCATTCTGCATCAGCGCGAGACGCTCGGATTCACCAAGCACACGCGAATCTACGACTTCTCCTCGTACATGTTCGATGTGGTCTGGTGTAATCTTCTTCAGGGCCTCTCTGCCGGGGGCTGCATCTGTATTCCAAGCAATCATGATCGACGCAACGACTCGCTTGGTGCCATCGCTCGCCTCGGCGCCAACACAGCCATCTTCACGCCCTCCACCATCCGCGGACTCGACTTGCAGCACATTCGGGGTCTACGCCACCTTCACTTCATCGGAGAGCCTCTCTCGGCCGACGACATTGGCGGCTTGCACACAAACACCGCCGTGACCAACTTGTACGGCCCCACAGAGTGTACAACGTTCAGCACCGCGCAACGGGTCGTCGTCGATGGATCGTCCAACAAACGTATCGGCATTGGTGCAGGCCGCGGTTTGCGCACATGGCTGGTGAAGCCGTCCGATCATTCCAAGCTCGTTCCTCTGGGATGTGTTGGCGAGCTTCTGCTGGAAGGCCCACTCGTGGCGGCCGGCTACCTGGGCGACGAGGAAAAAACCGCGGCTGCTTTCCTCAACGATCCGGCCTGGCTTGTGCAGGGCACTTCTCACCATGTCGGTCGCCGCGGACGCCTATACAAGACTGGCGATCTTGCACGGTATGACACGGATGGAAGCCTGTTTTTCCTGGGAAGAAAGGACTCGCAAATCAAGATAAATGGGCAGCGTGTTGAGCTGGGAGACATTGAACATCACGTCCAGTCCAATATTTCATATCATCGAGATGTGAACGTCGTTGCAGAGGTTGTGAGACCACGAGGAAGTAGCAACGTGACGCTAGTCGCCTTTATTCAATTCTCAACTGCAACTGCTTCCGGGGCTGGCGATGAAGATGCCATGAAGAACGAACTTGGAACTATTGTAACTGGCCTCCAAGACAGGCTCCTTGCTCAGGTGCCGGCGTACATGATTCCGTCCGCTTACATACCCCTCCAAGACGTCCCGGTCACTGCCACCGGCAAAATTGACCGCCGCAAGCTCCGCGCCATGGGACAGCAGCTGGATTTTGAGAGCCTCATGGGAACCAATTCACCCTCATCATCTGAGCGACGACAACCATCTACCGCTACAGAGAAGGCTTTACAAGGTCTCTGGGCGAGCGTGCTCGGTGTTACAGCCAGTCATATCAGCGCAGAAGATAGCTTCCTGCGCATTGGGGGTGACTCCATTGCGGCCATGAGGCTTGTTGCCGCGGCTCGCAAAGAGAACATTACTCTCTCCGTCGCGCAAGTGTTTCAATACCCACTGCTGAGCGATCTAGCCACCGCAGTTGGGGAACCGACTGTCAGCGCCAGGGAAAAGATCAGATATCATCAACATGAACCGTTCGCCCTGTTAAATCCACGAGAGCAGAGCCTCGAGAGCCTCAAACAAAAGATTGCAACTAAATGCAATGTTGATGCCAGGCAAATTGACGACGCCTTCCCCTGCACGCCACTGCAAGAAGGCTTGCTGGCTCTGACCGCAAAGCGACCTGGCGACTATGTTGCGCGATTCGTCTACCCTCTGCAGCCTAGTGTCGATCCTGAACAGTTCATCAGCGCATGGGAGGCTGTGGTTTCCGCGACACCCATCTTGCGAACGCGAATCATCGATCTCGGTGAGACTCGCTTGGTTCAAGCTATTGTCAATGGGCCGGCGACATGGTCACGCAAGGACGAGTCAATGAGCCTCGAAGACTACGACACAGCTGATAGACGACTCAATACCGGTCTAGGAACGCCCATGGTACGATTCGCTGTAATCCGAGACCCGGCCAACGGCGGTCGCTTCTTCGTCTGGACCATCCATCATGCTCTTTACGATGGCTGGTCCATTTCTCTGATGCTGGATAAACTGGAAGCCGCGTACCATGTGAATCAAGGCGGCGTTCTACCCTCCTCACCACCCCTACAGACCTTCATCAAGCACGTCATTGATATTGATCAGAGTATGGCCGAGACGTATTGGGATAACCAATTCCGGGGCTCTGAAGCTCAAATATTCCCGAGCCTGCCTTCAAACACTTACCAGCCTATGTCTAACGCCTTCATCAAGCATCGTATCCCAGACTTGCACTGGCCAAAGACTGACATAACGCCGTCAATCATGGTACGGGCGGCATGGTCCCTTCTGGTCGCGAAGTATACTGACCAGCCAGATGCCCTTTTTGGTGTCACTGTCTCTGGACGGCAGGCTGCCGTACCGGGCGTCGAGCAAATTGTTGGACCCACAATCGCCACGATTCCCGTGAGAGTTGCTCTCGACTGGACTCAGATGACTCTAGAAGATTTCCTGCATCAAGTGCAGACCCAAGCAGTGGAAATGACGGCGTTTGAGCAGACGGGTTTGCAACGCATTCGACGCGTTAGTGCCGAGGCCGAAAGAGCGTGTGGTTTCCAGACGTTGCTCGTCGTGCATCCCGCAGAGGATGGAGAGGAGCATGAGACTAGCAGCCGGTGGTTTATAAGCGGACGAGATGAGGATGGAGAGGACGACACCAACGTGACCGAGCACGACACGCACACTCTGACGATCGAGTGTACTCTAGAACGACATGGGCTGAGGCTTCGTGTCGCCTACGATTCCGACCTTCTTGGTGTCCAACAGGTCAAAAGGCTGGCCACCCAGCTCGAGCACACTCTCCGGCAAATATGCATGCCAGAAAATGCCAGCAAGACTTTGTCTAGCATAGAAATGGTCAGTGGGCAAGACATGCAGGATATTTGGAGATGGAACGATACCTGCCCGGAAGCTCTCAACGCTTGCCTGCACGCCATGATTTCTTCAACTGCTCAAATGCAGCCCGATGCTTTGGCGGTCAATGCCTGGGACGGCGATTTTTCCTATCGGGAATTTGATGCTATTTCTACGCGCTTGGCGCACTATCTTGCCTACGCCGGTGTAGGGACGCAAACTATTGTGCCCCTCTATTTTGAAAAGTCAAAGTGGACTCCTGTTGCAATGCTGGCTGTTATGAAAGCAGGCGGCGCATCGGTCATGATGGACTCACGCCAGCCGCACGATCGTCTCCAAGCCATCATCGACCAGATCGAGCCTGTTGTGGTGGTGACCTCATCGCGTAACGAGAAGCTGGCAAGTAAACTTACCAATACACCAGTCATTCCTGTGAGCGGGTACCTTTTAGAAAACATACGCAATCGAGAACCTCAGGAAAAGTTTCCCTTGGTTCAGCCATGGAACATGGCATATCTGATGTTCACGTCAGGCAGCACCGGCACACCAAAGGGTGCAGTATTGACGCATGCAAATGTGTGCAGCGCCGTGCACCACCAACAGCGCGCTCAGGGATACACCTCCGATGCTCGAGTATACGACTTTACGTCGTATGCTTTCGATACAGCCTGGAACAACTTCATGCATACGTTTACTGTTGGTGCCTGCTTGTGCATACCCTCGGAAGAAGAACGTAGGGATGACCTTGCTGGGTCCATTGAGCGATTCAAGCCCACCATCCTCGATATCACGCCATCTGCCGCCACAGCCCTGCGATCAAGCACTATTCAGTCTCTGCGCACATTGATCTTGGGTGGCGAGAGACTCTCTTCTCAACAAGCTGAGAGATGGGGAACTCTCGTCGACCTAAAGCTCTGTTATGGACCTTGCGAGTGCACACCTACGGCAACCGTTGCCACTATCAATCCGCAGATCAATTGCGAACCGAGTATTGGACGTGGCATCGGTATGCTTACTTGGATTGTTGACTCAAGCAATTGTGATGCTCTCGTTCCTGTCGGCGCTATCGGTGAGCTTGTTCTTGAAGGCCCTCTTGTTGGCCAAGGGTATCTGGGCGACGAAGCAAAGACTAATGCAGCTTTTGTTCAAAATCCACCATGGCTGTTGCGAGGAATGGCGGCTAAGCCTGGACGCGAGGGCCGACTCTATAAGACCGGTGACCTCGTGAGGTACAACCCTGATGGTACCCTTGAATTTGTTGGCCGAAAGGACGCGCAGATCAAGATCAATGGTCAGCGTGTTGAGCTTGGTGAAGTTGAGAACTATATGGCTCGTCACCCGACCACGCGACAATCTGTTTCGCTATACCCTCGATCTGGCCCCTGTGCCAAAAAGCTTGTGGGAATATTCAGCCTGAGCGGCGTTCGTCAGACTTCGAATGAAGCTCTTATTGAGATCGTTGACGCGGAGGATCACAATAGGACTCAAGACCATATTCACGCGTTACAATCTCTCTTGGGCGAGGCTCTACCATCATACATGGTTCCCACAGTCTGGGTCGCCGTCAAAAACATCCCGTTGAACCCTTCCGGCAAGCTCAATCGCCGCTTAGTCGAAGACTGGTTACTGCGGATGGATTCGAAAGAGCTTGCGAGAATCAACAACGCGGGTACTGCGCCCGCAGCACGTAAGCCCGAGACTGACGCCGAGCGTATACTTTGTGACGCCTGTAGCGTTATCCTGAACGTCCCTCTTGCCGAGGTGAATCTCCAAACCTCCTTCGTTAGCAATGGTGGCGACTCGATCTCCGCCATGCGTCTCTCTTCCTACTGCCGCGCCGTCAACCTCATCTTCTCGGTAGGAATGCTGCTGAAAAGCAAATCGCTCGCAAACGTGGCGCGATCTTCTACCATTGCGGCAAGTTCGACCTTCCATCCAGTCGAGCACTCTTGCGAGAATTTTGGCCAGGATTTTAGCTTGTCACCCATCCAAAAATGGTTTTTTGCTCAAGCTCCTAGAGAAACCATCGCCAGGAAGGATTGCTATTGCAATCAGGGTTTCTACGTGAAGCTCAACCGCCGCATTTCGAACGAAGAGGCCTCATTAGCAATACACAAGATTGTTGAACGACACTCCATGCTTCGAGCTCAATTCAGAAAAACTGAATCCGGCTGGGTGCAAAAAGTCCCCAAGCCGACTGATGCTGTTTACCATTTCGGGTCCGCAGATGCTCTGTCTGTGAATGAAATCAAGGCCAACGCGACCAAAAGTCACCAGGGCTTAGACATTGAGAGGGGGTTGGTATTTTCTGCAGACCTGTACACTCTGCCGTCAAGAGATCAGTATTTGATCCTTATCGCGCACCATTTGGTCGTCGATCTTGTTTCGTGGCGTATTATACTAGATGATCTTGAGTCTGTGCTTATTGGAAAGGAGTTGCTCAACGGTCTCTCCTTCCAACGCTGGAATATGCTACAAACTGACCAGGCTCAATCTTCTGCGTTTGCCCCAGATAAGGTGCTTTCCACCCAAAATGTGCATAATAACCACAAGTTCTGGAACTTTACCGAGAATACCCCCAACACTTCCAGTGACCACGTTGAAAAGAACATCGAATTAGACAAGGCTACAACGTCACGACTGCTCAAGGATGCCAACACTGCATATAATACTGAACCTGTGGATCTGATTCTTTCATCCATCTGGCACGCTTTTCTCCGTGTATTCCCCATGCGAGAGGGGCTTACTATTTTCAACGAAGGCCATGGCCGAGAACCGTGGTCTTCAGACCTTGATTTATCTCGCACTGTTGGCTGGTTCACGACATTGAGCCCTATTCATGTCTCTCGTAGCGAGGGAAACCGTGCGGCTCACATTGTGAGGCAGGTCAAGGATGCTCGGAGGCAGCTGCCCTCCAATGGATGGGCCTACTGGGTGTCAAGACATCTGAATGACGAGGGCATCGCAGCCTTTGTGTCTCATTCCTCCACTATGGAAGTGCAATTTAACTATCACGGCCAATTCCAACAATTGGAGCGTTCTGATTCTCTTTTCGAGGTCGTGAATTTCGACGACAGCGTATCTGCAGTCGGACCATGCTTGCCGACATCAGTTCTATTCGACATCAATGTTGTCATTGAAGCTGGAGTGACAAAAGTGTCCTTTTCCTGGAACAGGCACCTGTCCCATCAAGATTTGATCCAGGCATGGATCGCGCAAATCAATCCTTCGCTACAATCCATCTGCTCTGAGCTCTGCAATAAACAGACTGAACGCACTCTTTGTGATTATGAGTTCCTCAACCTTGACTACAATGTACTTGATGAGTTGCATCGAAATAGTCTATACCAGATCGAAAAACTGAACAACACGCAAGTTGAAGCTGTCTATCCATCATCCCCCATGGTCGATGGTATTCTTCTCAGTCAGATGAAGGGAACAGGGTCTTACGAAACTTCTCAAACTTGGGAAATACGCCCCCAGGAAGGTCACGAGATTAATACCGACAATCTAATTGATGCATGGCAGGCCGTTATCGCTCGGCATCCCTCGTTACGAACCGTTTTCATCCATAGCGTGGATTCGTCGGTTGCATTCAACTCGGTGGTTCTCAAGGCATGCCTCGGCGAAGTCGTGCTCATCGAGAGCGATAGCTTCGAATCTGCGATTCTCAATTTGAAGAACGTGCCTCGGGTCAACTACTCACAAGCCAAGCCTGCTCACCGACTGGTACTTTGTACTATATCAAGCGATGATCGCGTTGTCTGCAAGATCGAAATGAGTCACGCCATTTCTGACGGTGCTTCAACGGCTATCACTATGCAGGACTGGGCTAAAGCCTATTCCGGTGAGCTTGATATTGAGGAACTCAGAGACACGAGCCAAGAATTTGCTCGAGCCCTTGCGGTCATATCTAAAGCTGAAAAGATGGCCTACTGGAAGAACAAGCTGTCTGCTGTGGAGCCTTGCTACTTTCCACGCCTAGCTGAGACAATGCCAACTAATGGGATGCCAACTAATGGACACGATACCGGAATGGTTACTTTGGAGCTTGAAAATAGAACTCTGCACCAGATTCATCGATTCTGCGAGGTTTACTCGGTCACTCCTGCTAGCTTGTTTCAAAGTGCCTGGGCTCTCACCCTGTCGGCCTACACTGGGTCCGACTCTGTCTGCTTCGGATACCTTGCCTCTGGAAGAGATTTTCCTATGGAGGGTATAATGGATGCTATTGGTGCATTTGCTAATGTCATGATCTGTCATGTCGATATCTCTCAAGAATGGGACAGCAATGACTTGATTGACCACGTGCACGACCAAGTCTTGGAGGACTTGAACTTTCAACACTGCTCAATCGCCGATGTCCAGCACGAGCTTGGTCTGCCATTCGGTCAGAGTCTCTTCAACTCGATTCTTTCCTTCCAGAAGGACAACGATAGTTTGAGTGAAGGCATGGAGACAAAGCACCTTGTGTTTACTGATCTCGACTGGGAAGACCCGACCGAGTACGACATCACAATTAGCATTAGACACACCAACGCTTTAGTCTGCTTCACAGTAGATTATCGACTAGCGTGCATGTCGAACGACCAGGCGCAGAGTGTTGTTTCGCTTCTAGAGAAGGTTGTTACCTCTCTGATTGGCACGAATCTCTCTCCAGTCGTTGACAAGCCATTGAAGCAGCTGTCACTAATGGACCAAATTAGCGAGAGAGATGTACAAGACATTTGGAAGCGGAACAAGATGGTGCCTGAAGCTGTCGATGAGCTAGTTCACGATGCTATAGCTCAAGTGGCCCAAAGAACTCCTGGTGCGCCCGCTGTCTGCGCCTGGGACGGTGATTTTACTTACGCGGAGTTGGATGCTATAGCCACAAAGTTCGCCCATCATCTGGTCACTCTGGGCGTTCGACCCGGCTTTATTGTGCCTTTGTGCTTTGAGAAATCAAAGTGGATGCCCGTGGCTATGCTAGCCGTCATGAAAGCAGGCGCTGCATCGGTGGCTCTAGACAGCACTCTGCCAGAGGAGCGTCTCCGTAGCATTATTCGGCAGGTTGATCCTCGAGTCGTTCTTACATCTTCGGCAAATGAAGCTATGACAAAGCGTCTCACGGATTGCGTTACAGTGCCTCTTAGCGATTGCCATCTTGGAAGACTAGACATGGCGTCTGGGACCCTACCGAGCGTCAAGCCATCTGACATGCTTTATGTTGTCTTTACGTCTGGTAGCACTGGAGTCCCTAAAGGCGTTATTATCACACACTCTAACTTTAGTAGTGCTATTCGGTATCAACAAGCGGCGTTGGGATTCAAACCCACCTCGCGCGTATACGATTTCGTTAAGTACGCTTTTGATGTTACATGGTCTAACTTTTTGCATACAATGACTGCCGGGGCTTGCCTGTGCATCCCGTCAGAAGCCGAGACCTCCAACAATATTACCCAATCTCTGAACGACTTCCAAGCAAATTTTGCTGATTTAACTCCATCGGTTGCCAGCACTCTGCGTCCAGCCGATCTTACCACGCTTAAGCAATTGTTATTCAGTGGTGAGGCATTAACGACCCATCTTGCAGCGCAGTGGGCTGAAAATGCGACCGTGTTGAATACTTACGGCCCTGCCGAGTGCAGTGTCAAAGCAACGTTCGCAAAGTTTGGCCAATCCGATGCATCTGCTGCTAGTATAGGCCCAGGATTCGGCTTGTGTACTTGGATTGTGCAACCCACTAACCCTAACAAGCTTGTGCCGATTGGTGTTGTTGGCGAACTTCTACTTGAAGGACCTCTTGTCGGCGCCGGCTACCTGAATGATCCTGCAAAAACCAACGCGGCCTTCATTGAGGATCCGGACTGGCTTACTCGCGGGGTACAGGGCTATATCGGCCGCAGAGCGAAACTGTACAGGACGGGAGATTTGGTACGATATAATGTTGATGGAAGCATGACATTCATCGCCCGCAAGGATGCCCAAGTCAAGATCAACGGGCAGAGATTGGAGTTAGGGGATGTTGAGCACCACGTTCGCGCCAATATCGTGTTTAATGCTCCGGTTCAGGTGTTTGCCGAAGTGATAAATCCACATGGGTCCAGAAAGTCTATACTTGTGGCATTTGTTCACGTTGGATACGAGATCGCACTCGCTGCTGATCAAGTGCCCGAGAAGATGGGCAAGTTGACAGCCGGCCTGAATGAGAGACTCGCCACGCGAATCCCGGGCTACATGATCCCAGCCGCGTATATTTTGTTGGAAGAGGTACCCATGACAGCGACTGGAAAGACAGACCGTCGTCGTTTGCGACAAATCGGCCAGCGATTGACGTTTGAGGAAGTCATGGCGCTCAACTATCACAGTGGAGAGCACAAACCCCCAAGCACCGTCACAGAAAAACGTCTACAGACCCTCTGGGCATCCGTCCTTGGCGTCAAGGCAGAATCCATTAGTACAAACGATAGTTTTCTAAGGATCGGGGGCGATTCCTTAGGAGCGATGAAGCTGGTGGGCGTCGCCCGCGAGGACGGACTTGCCCTTTCCGTTACCGACATCTTCCAGCACCCTAAACTGAGCGATATGGCACAGGTCGTTGGTCACGTGTCCAGTGCCGACTATGAAGCTATCCAGCCGCTCTCGCTGCTAAAGCCTCACATTGATCCTCAGGAGGCGCGGGACCAAGTTGCCAAGTATTGTCAGGTCGATGCCGGTCAAATAGAAGATATTTTCCCCTGCACACCATTACAGGAAGGCCTTCTGGCTCTGACAGCTAAAAGAGCAGGTGATTATGTCGCTCAGTACGTACTGCCCCTGCAGAGCGCGACCGATGTGACTCGTTTTCGGAAAGCTTGGGAACAGGTGCTGCAATTGACTCCAATTTTGCGCACCCGCATCGTCGACCTACCGGGCCAAGGGCTGGTACAGGCTGTTCTTAATGAGAAGTCAAGCTGGTTGCAGTGCTTAGATGTGAGCGAGTATCAAGAAAAAGACAAGCAGCTGGCCATGAGCATGGGCAAACCCCTCGTCCGATACGCCGTCACCGAAGTGCCTGACCACAAGCAGCGATTTGTCTTTATTTGGACCGTGCATCACGCGCTCTACGATGGATGGTCTATGCCACGTATCATGAACCGGTTGGAGTTGGCATACGAAGGCGACGCGGTTCTTCGGCAAGCTCCCCCATTTCAGCGCTTCGTTAAATACATCATCAACATCAGCGAAGAGCAGGCCAGGCAATTCTGGCAAGAGCAGTTCGAGGGCTCCGAAGCGCAAGTTTTTCCGCAGCTACCATCGGCCACATATCAGCCAACTGCAAACTCATTCATCAACCATGGTATTGACAATCTGCCCTGGCCCAAGACTGACATTACTCCGTCAACGGCAATCCGCGCGGCATTGTCCATCGTGACTGCCAGATACACGAATTCGGACGATGTGATTTTTGGTGTCACTGTGAGTGGTCGACAGGCCGCTGTGCATGGTGTGGACGAGATGACCGGTCCTACGCTTGCAACCGTGCCTGTTCGGGTGGCCCTTGAATGGGAGCAAACTGTTGAAGATTGCCTCGGCCAAGTTCAGAAGCAACTTGTGGATATGACAGCCTTTGAGCAGACGGGCTTGCAGAAGATTCGACAGACCGGCGTTAAGGCTAAACAAGCTTGTGATTTTCAGACCCTGTTGCTAATACATCCTGCCGGAGAGGCCGGGCATTTCGATACGCAGATCTTTTCGCGAACGGGGCAAGACGACAGTGAAGACGATGCGGATGTCCAGATTGCTCAGTTTGACACACATGCCCTTACGATCGAATGCGACCTGGAGCAGGACGGTCTGAGCATGAGATTCGAATATGATAACAACATCCTCAGCAAATACCAAATTCAAAAGCTGGCTCGACAGATGGAGCATATTCTGCGGTTGCTATGCGATCCAGAACAAGGAACAAAACGTCTTCGAGATGTTGAGACGGTCAGCATGGACGACCTGAAAGACATCTGGGAATGGAATGCTACAGTGCCCAAGACTGTGGAGACCCCAGTGCATGAGATTGTCGTCTCCATGTGTCGGGAAAAGCCCGAGGCTCCTGCCATTTGCGCTTGGGATGGCAACTGGAATTATGGACAACTCGATGATCTATCCTCGCGCTTAGCCTATCACCTGAGGCATCTTGGCGTTGGCCCCGAAGTCATAGTTCCTTTATGCTTTGAGAAATCGAGATGGACTGCAATTGCGATTCTGGGCATTATGAAGGCTGGCGGGGCGTGTGTGACCATCGATGCGAACTTACCAGAGGATCGTCTTGTTAGCATCGTGCAGCAGGTCAAACCAGCGCTGATGCTGTCGTCTTTGGCAAACGAAAACCTGACGATCCAGTTGTCAGCAGGTAAGCCTGTAGTAGTCATAGACGAGAAGCTGTTCCTGTCGCTGGACAAGCCAGCAGACGAGAACGACTCTCTACCGAAAGTGCAACCCTCCAACACGCTCTACATTGTTTTTACCTCTGGCAGTACCGGCACACCAAAGGGCGTAAGGATTACGCACTCCAACTTCAGCAGCTCGTTGCTGCACCAACACAGTGCTCATAATTTCGACAACACGGCCAATGCGAGAGTCTATGACTTTGCATCATATGCATTCGACACGTCTTGGCAAAACATGCTTGCCGTTTTTGACTGCGGTGCTTGCTTGTGCATTCCGTCAGAAACCGAGCGCCGCGATGACCTAGCCGGATCTATTGAACGTTTTGGAATCACTCACAGCGAGCTCACGCCTTCTGCAGCCATGGTGCTGCCTCTGTCAACGCTCCGGAAACTAGACACCTTGATTCTCGGCGGCGAGAGGCTACAGGAGGAATATGCCAAGAAGTGGGCTTCGGTGGTCAATGTCAAGAACTCATACGGTCCCTGCGAATGCACCCCAACCTCCACCGTCGGCGACGTTAACCCCGAAAATTTCAATGGAGCAAACATCGGCAGGGGCAGAGGTGTCAACACATGGATCGTGGACACGACGACTGGCGACTCTCTAGTGCCGGTAGGAAGTGTAGGCGAGTTGATGCTCGAGGGGCCACTTGTGGGACCAGGATATCTTGGAGACCCCGACAGGACTGCTTCGGTGTTTGTTGAGAACCCGACTTGGCTTACACGGGGTGCTCCAGGACATTCTGGCCGTGAGGGACGATTGTACAAGACCGGCGACCTAGTCTGCTATAATGAGGACGGAACTCTAACATATATCGGCCGCAAGGATGCCCAGGTCAAGATTCATGGCCAACGAGTTGAGTTGGGCGATATAGAAAGTCACATTATGCGCCACCATTCAACAAAACAATCAGCATGTCTGCTTCCCAAGTCAGGGCCATGGTCTAATTCGCTCGTCAGCGTCTTTAGTGTCCACCACATCCAGCAGAGACTCGATGATGTCGGCACCGCTTTGGATCAGAACGCGAACCCTGTCACCTGCATTTATAGCTCCGCATCGTCTGATACCGACGTCGCTAGCACTTGGAGTTCATTAGAAGATTCGAGGACCTCAGCATCGCAAATCATTAGCATGGATATTATACCTGAAGACCTCACTGCTACTATCCAGACCTACATCGAAGCCATGCAGAGCACCCTTGAGAACTCTCTACCTGCCTACATGGTTCCCACCAGGTGGATCGCAGTCAAGGAGATCCCACTCAATCCATCTGGCAAGCTGAATCGCAAGCTGGTTGAAAGTTGGCTTACTGACATGGATGAGGAGATGTATGCAAGACTCTCCGTCGACAACAGCTCTGTCTGTCGGGAACCGCAAACAGAGAATGAGAGCGTTCTCCGAGATGCTTGTAGTCGAGTTTTAAACGTCCCGGTTTGCCAAGTCAATATCGATCGCTCCTTCGTTGCCAACGGTGGTGATTCCATCTCCGCCATGCGATTAAGCCCGCAATGCCGTGCCGAGAATGTGATCTTCTCCGTTGCCACTTTACTCAAGGCAAATTCACTGGCCGAGGTTGCCAGGCTCTCTTCTGCAGTGTCTGATTCGATTCTTCCTCAAACTGAGGACTTCGACAGATCATTCCCTCTTTCGCCAATCCAGCAATGGTTCTTTGACCAGACACCCAGTCACCTTGTCAAAACGGCAGGCTGTTATTGCAACCAATCGTTTTACGTCAGAATTAACCAAAAGGTTCCTGTGGAGAAAGTTCGTACCGCTGTTGCAAGGTTGGTTGAGAAGCACTCGATGCTTCGCGTCCAGTTTCAGCAGCAGCAAGATGGCGTCTGGACCCAAAGCATACCGAAAGCTACAAAGGCCGTATACAACTTTGAGTCTCTGAAGTTTGAATATATGCAGGAATTACAAGCTCTCGCAGCCTTGCGTCAACAGAGTCTCGATTTCGAACGTGGTCTTGTCTTTTCTGCTGATCTATGCGAAGTTGCCTCAGGCAAGCAGTACCTCATCCTCATTGCACACCATTTGGTCATTGACCTCGTTTCGTGGAGAATTATCTTGGATGACCTTGAAACTGTTCTAACTGGCGGAACCTTGACGGAAAGTCTGCCTTTTCAAATTTGGAACAACCTTCAGCATCAAGAGGCCAAGACTTCAAAGTTCAAGCCTCAGTACGTTTTATCCACACGGGGCGTGAGCAATGACTTAGCTTTCTGGAATTTTAAATCAGGGACGCCGAATGCAACACATGATCATACCAACAAGTCGTTTACGATTGATCAGAAAACAACTTCACTTGCCTTGAAAGACGCAAACAATGCCTTCAACACTGAGCCAGTTGACCTGTTACTATCCGCAGTGTGGGATGCATTCTTCCACATCTTCCCATCACGAGACAGCCTTACAATCTTCAACGAGAGTCATGGTCGTGAGCCCTGGAACGATCAGATTGACTTGTCCCGAACAGTTGGCTGGTTTACTACGATGAGCCCAATCAACGTGTCGCGTGGTACTGGTAGTAATCGTATCAACTTTGCAAGGTATATCAAGGATGCGAGGAGGAAGCTGCCGGCTAACGGATGGATGTACTTTGCTTCCCGGTATCTCAACAGCGAGGGTATCGATGCTTTCAGTTCCCATAACTCAGTTATGGAGATGAGTTTCAACTATCATGGCCAATTCCAGCAGCTCGAGCGCGATGATTCCTTCTTTAGCAGCATTGAGCTTCAGAACGTTTCTGATGTAGGGCCAAATTTGCCCACCTCCTCCTTGTTCAACATCAATATGTCCATTGAGGGAGGACAGACTCATGTATCCTTTTCTTGGAACCGTCACATCTCCAACCAAGAACTCATTCACCGATGGATCGACCAGATAGGACCCTCCTTGCAGTGGATTTGTGAGACTCTTGCATCCAAGTCCCCTGAAAAAACGCTCGTCGACTACGAATTTCTGAGTCTCGACTATACGGCTCTGGGCGATCTCCAAGGCCGCATCATCCCTGAAATTGAAAGCCTGAACGAGACGACGGTACAAGATATTTATCCTTGCTCTCCAATGGTAGAAGGTATTCTACTCAGCCAGTTGAAAGAGATCGGACTCTATGAAACGTCTCAAATTTATGAAGTTAGGCCGCGTAGAGGCCACACTATCCACTTGGGAAAGCTAGCAGCGGCTTGGCAAGATGTGATGTCCCGTCAGCCATCGCTGCGAAGCATCTTTATTGAAAGTCTTGGCTCAAGCATGGCTTTCAGCCAAGTCGTTCTTGAAGCGCCTCGTGGTGATGTTGTGCTGCTGGAGAGTGATAGCCTACACTCTGCGCATGCGTTGCTTCAAAATCTTCCAAAGGTCAACTACAAGCAACTCAAGCCCCCTCACCGTATTGCGCTTTGTATGATTCAGTCTACAGGAAGCATTCTCTGTCAGATTGAGATGAGCCACACCATTACCGACGGCGAATCCACAGCGATTCTCATCGAAGATTGGGCCAATGCCTACATGGGAGTCTTAAGCAAAGACAGCCTAACTGAAACATGCCGAGGATTTGCGCGAATCATGAAGGCGGACGCTGTGGAAAGCAAAAAGTCTTATTGGAAGAAGAAGCTGGCTGGCATCCAGCCTTGCCTTTTTCCCCAATCGGACAAGATTTCAGAACCGTCTGAAGTGGTTTCCTGGTCAGCTGTGGACATTGACGGCGCAGTCTTTGCCTCTATGCAGAAATTCTGCGAGTCTCATTCAATTACCCCTGCCAGTCTATTCCACGCCGCGTGGGCACTGACATTAGCATCATATACTGGCACTGAGAGTGTTTGCTTTGGCTATATTGCTTCGGGCAGAGACCTCCCTGTTCCTGGTATTGGAGAAGCTGTTGGCGCGTACGCCAATATGATGGTTTGCCGCGCTGAGATCTCTCGAGATTGGGATAAGCGCCGGTTCGTCCAATACCTCCATCACCAAGTTCTAGAAGACATGGGATACCAGCATTGCTCGCTGGCTGATATCCAGCACGATCTGGGTATTGCCTCCGGACAGCAATTGTTCAATACAATTGTATCGTTTCAGAAAGATATCGGAGAGCCTGTAAAGGGGGCTAGTAGTCAAGAATTTGACTTTATCGATGAAGATGGAGATGATCCCACCGAGTACGATGTTGCGATTAGCATCACATCAGGTGTCGGTTTAGCGAGGTTGTTCATCAACTGTCTGCCTTCGAGATTTACGAATGACCAATGTCACCGCATTCTGTCACTGTTCAAGACCGTTGTCACTTCGCTTGTCAGTGAAGAGGATCCGCAGAGCGAGGCGAGCACCCTACGTGGCGTTGACACGATAAACAACGAGGATTTGCGAGACATTTGGTCGTGGAACTCGGAAGTTCCCGATAATGCGGCTGTATGTCTTCATGATGTCATAGCGGATGTAGCACGTAAGCAACCCGAAGCTCACGCTGTGAATGCCTGGGATGGTTATTGGACATACAGCGAACTGGAGCGAAATGCGACTCTACTGGCTCAACATCTGGCCCACCTTGGAGTCAGGCCTGGCGATGTGGTCGCCTTGTACTTTGAGAAGTCGCGCTGGGTATCGGTGGCTATGCTTGCAGGGCTGAAGGTCGGGGGAGTTTCTACTTTGATGGATTGTTCTCAGTCAGAAAATTGCCTTGGTAGCACTTTGGAGCAATCTCAGCCAACCCTGCTGCTCTCGTCTGGTTCAGCGAAACCAGCTGTAGTCAAGCTTACGGATCGACCCATCGTGGTTGTCGATGATGCTCTTCTCGGGGCGTTGTCCAAAACAAACCCTTCACCTCTGCCCAATTTACAGTCGTCGAACAAGGCGTGCCTTGTATTTTCCTCGGGGTCTGCCGGCCCACAGAAAGGCGTGGTCCTGACACATGCCAATCTCAGCGGCGTTGCCAAACACCAGCAAGATCCCCAGGGATACCAGTCTGGATCAAGAGTCTATGACTTTATGCCATATGCCTCAACTATAAGCTGGAAAGTGTTCATACACACTCTTACTAGTGGCAGCTGTCTCTGTGTACCTTCGGAATCTGAGCATCAACAGGACCTTGTGAAATCAATACGCCGCTGGCAACCCACCATCCTAGACATTACCCCCTCAGCAGCCGTCGTTCTGAATGATGACATTGTTCAGTCGTTACAAACTCTGATATTGGGCGGCGAACGTCTGTCCCCCGATGACGCCAGGCACTGGGCTCCGTTGGTAGACCTGAAGTTTACATATGGCTCCTGCGAGTGCACCCCGGTAGCTACCGTGGGTACTATTCGCGCCAAAGAAGCCGATGAGCCCAGAATTGGAAGAGGTGTCGGTATGAATACGTGGATAACTGATGCGCGAGATGGTACCACCCTGTTGCCCATCGGCAGCATTGGTGAGCTTGTCTTGGAGGGGCCTTTAATTGGGGGCGGCTACCTCGGTGATGCGGAGAAAACCAACGCAGCAGATTTTGTGAACAACCCACCATGGCTTATTCGAGGTAGTGGAGATGCGAAATATCCAGGCCGCACAGGCCGGTTGTTCAAAACTGGCGACCTCGCCCGCTACAACAGAGATGGCACATTGACCTTTGTTGCCCGCAAAGAGGCCCAGGTGAGGATCCACGGCCGGCATGTGGAATTGGGGGAAGTTGAGAAGCACATGGCGCTCATATCTTCAATACGTCAAGCCGCTTGCTTACTTCCAAAGTCTGGTCGCTACGCCAACAAACTTGTCGGTGTCTTCAGTCTTGGAGGAGGGGGAGCCCTCGAGAGTAACAGAGATCTCGAGAACGATGCATTGCAGCTCGTTCCGGGTGACAGGGCCGAAGAGGTGAGAGATTGTATTCAGTCTTTACAGGCTGCGCTGGATAACTCGGTACCCGCGTACATGGTACCAGTTGTCTGGGTAGTGCTGGAGAACATCCCTGTTGCCCATTCTGGCAAGTCGGATCGCAAGCGGATCGAGGATTGGCTCTGCAACCTCGACGAAGAAACGTACAGCAGAATATCCAACGCTGGGTCGTCATCATGCGGTCCGGTTACCGCATCAGAAAGGGTGATCCGGGACGCGTGCAGCCACGCTCTGAATGTCCCACCCAACCATATCAATATGCAGCGATCATTTATCGCCAATGGTGGCGACTCTATTTCCGCCATGCGAATCAGCCCGTACTGCCGCGCGGCTGGCGTTACGGTCACGGTCGCGTCATTGCTTAAAGCCAAGAAACTGGTCCATGTCGCCGCTTCGGCAACCATTGCCAAGGGTCCGACACTGCCTCTGGAGGAAGACTTTGGCAAGGCTTTCAGCCTGTCACCAATCCAACAGTGGTTTTTTGCCCAATCACCATCTGAAAAGGTGACCACGACGAGCTATTATTGTAATCAGGCATTCTATGTACGAATCAAACGCCAGACACGTCCGGGGGAAGTGGCTATTGCCATCAGCAAGATTGTGCAGCAGCATTCCATGTTAAGGGCACGATTTCAGCTGCACAAGGCAACAAACACCTGGAAACAGCTAATTCCCCTCCCCGAAGATGCCGTCTACAATTTCACCTCTTCGCATGCTGACTCGCTTGCCAACGTCAAATCAATCATCGCTCAGCGACACGAAGAGTTGGATATTGAGCGAGGGTTGGTCTTCAGCGCAGACATGTTCACGCTCCAATCTGGCGAGCAATTTCTCGCTGTTATAGCTCATCACCTAGTTGTCGATTTGGTGTCTTGGCGTATTATATTGGACGATTTGGAGACCCTCCTGCAGGGAGGGACCATCCTTCCAGGGCTGCCTTTTCAGGTCTGGCAAAAGCTTCAGGCACAAGAGGCCAAGTCGCCGATGTACTTGCCTGAGAAAGTGCTGTCTAGCGAGATCCAGAACGAGCTCAACTTCTGGAACTACACGTCAGGCACACCGAACACCTTCGATGACCACAACGAGCATTCCTTTGAAGTTGACCATGTGACAACTGCCGTTTTGCTCAAGGAGGCCAACAGGGCGTTTAATACTGAGCCAGTTGATCTCATTCTTGCGTCAGTTTGGCATGCGTTCTTCCAAACTTTCAAGACGCGCAATGGTCTCACTATATTCAACGAAGGACACGGTCGCGAGCCCTGGGCACCTGAAATTGATCTTTCCCGAACTGTCGGCTGGTTTACCACGATGACGCCGATGCACATATCACGCGATCACGCGACGAGCGACATTGCAAGAGTTGTCAAGGATTTTAGAAGGCAGCTACCTTCAAATGGCTGGGCATACTTCACCTCACGCTATCTCAGCGAGGAGGGCATCAAGGCCTTTGAGTCCCATGATTGCGTCATGGAGGTGCTCTTCAATTACCACGGCCAGTTCCAACAGCTAGAGTCTGACGAGTCCTTGTTCGAAAATATCGCACTTGACGACATATTCGATGTTGGCTCTGACCTGCCTACATCTGCACTCTTTAGCATCAACGTTTCCATCGAAGGCGGCCAAACCAAGTTCACATTCTCATGGAACAAGCACATCAGCCACCAAAACCTCATCAGAGATTGGATGGCGCAAGTAGGGCCGTCGATGCAAGCCCTTTGTACCTCTCTATCAGTCTCCGAGCCCTCTCACACAATCGTGGATTACGAGTTTCTGGATTTAGACTATGGAAGCTTGGATGAGCTGCAAAATCGTATCATCCCTGCCATTGTGTCCGAAACTGGATCCGCAATCATTGACATCTATCCTTGCTCACCCATGGTGGATGGTATACTACTCAGCCAGATCATGGCTCCAGAGGCTTACAAGACCTTGCTCGCGTACGAGATGAAACACCACGGTGGCCAACGCCCGCTTGATATCGAGAAACTGGCCGAGGCGTGGCAAGGAGTCATTTCGCGCCATCCAGCCCTTCGCAGCGTATTTGTCGAAGGGGTCGACAAGAACACGGCATTTACACAAGCTGTACTCGAGTCATACAAGGGAGAAGTCATTATACTAGAGGCTCAGACCAAGACAGCGGCCGTGGCTTTAATTCGACAGCTACCTGCAGTGAATTATCAACAACTCAAACCAGCTCACCGCCTGGTCCTATGCCGAAACGTAGAGGACGACACCATTATCTGCCAGATTGAGATGAACCACACTATTGTCGATGGTGCGTCCACTTCAATCATGTTGAATGACTGGTCGAAAGCCTATAGTGGAAGTTTGGGCACAGAGAACCTTCTCGAAACAAGTCGCAACTTTGTCCGGGCTCTCAAGGCCAAGCCTTTGGCCAGCAAGATGGCATATTGGAAGAATAAGCTGGCTGGAGTAGAACCCTGCCACTTTCCACATCTCGCCAGAGCGCCCACTGCCGTAGATGGCATCGGCACGGCCAGCGCAGACCTTGACGGTGACGACTTCAAGATTATTCAGCACTTTTGTGAATCTCAATCTGTTACCCCTGCGAGCATATTCCAGAGCGCCTGGGCGCTATTGCTATCCACTTACACTAGTAATGATTCGGTCTGCTTTGGATACATCGCATCGGGTCGCGACCTGCCCATCGACGGCATTGGAGATTCTGTCAATGCTTATGCCAATATGATAATCTGCAGAGCGGATGTGTCGCGCGCGTCGACTCCACAGCAATTTGTCCAGCGACTTCATGATCAGGTATTGGAGGACCTTGACTTTCAGCACTGCTCTCTGGCCGATATACAGCATAACCTTCAACTCTCCTCAGAAAAGTCATTGTTCAATACGATTGTGTCTTTCCAGAAGGATGATGCTGACATGGCAAACGATGTTCATGTCGGAGATTTAATTTTTATTGACATGGACCACGAAGATCCCACCGAAGTAAGACTGATGAAGCCTCCCCATCCCCAATCTTGAAAAGTTGAGTGTTGTTAAATTTCTTTTACTGATTACTTGAAATAGTACGATATTTCTTTCGACATCAGTTATGGCAAGACTCAATCAACGATTACTCTTGATTACCGCATGTCATGTATCACACCTGACCAAGCTGAACGTGTCATTTCACTCTTGAGGACCATCATCATGTCAATGGTCGGCGATAAGCCATTGTCAAATAGCTTGGCCGCTATTGACACGGTGGGTGAAAGCGATCTCGAGCAAATCTGGGATTGGAACGCTGTCGTCCCAGAGACAGTGGACGCCCTTGTGCACGATGTGATAACAGAAACAGCACATAGATTTCCCACTTCACCGGCCATCTGCGCCTGGGATGGCTCTTGGACTTATGAGCAGTTGGATAGCCTCTCGTCGAAACTCGCTTACAAATTAGTTACGCTTGGTGTCGGCCCTGAAAAGATAGTCCCCCTTTGCTTCGAAAAGAGTCGATGGATGCCTCTGGCAATACTCGCAGTCATGAAGGCTGGAGGTACAAGTGTTGCTCTGGATTCTTCCCTCCCAGAGGAGCGGTTACGCACTATCATACAGCAGGTGAAGCCAACGATGATTCTCTCTTCGTCGTCCAATGCAGATATCGTAAACCGCTTAACGACCGGCCCCATCTTCTTGGTCAATGAAGCCAACATTGGTTGCCTGGAATCGCCACCTGCTTCGCCCGCGATCATTTCGGATGTCGCACCTTATAATACGCTGTATATTGTCTTCACCTCTGGCAGTACAGGCATTCCGAAGGGCGTCATGATTAGTCACTCTAATCTTGCCAGTTCCCTACGCCATCAACACGGTGCAAACAACTTCAAGGCGGGTGCGCGCGTTTATGACTTTGCATCGTACACGTTCGACGTGTCGTGGCAGAATTTGCTCAGTGCTCTCGAGTGCGGTGCCTGTCTCTGTATACCATCAAACGCCGAACGCCAGAACGATTTAGCTGGCTCGCTGGAAAGGTTCAAGATCACCCACGCGGACATGACCCCATCCGCCGCTCAACTTATACCCGCCAGCACGCTCAAGAGATTGGACACATTGATTCTCGGTGGTGAGGCTCTCTCACCCGCACTTGCCCGGCATTGGGCCGGCATGGTAAAGGTCAAAAACTTGTACGGCCCATGTGAGTGCACTCCGACGACAACTGTGGCATCCATCGACCCAGACAATGCACAAGACGCCAGTATTGGTCGTGGGATTGGTGTAAACACGTGGATCGTGAGCACAGCCGGTGATTCCCTTGTCCCTCTGGGCAGTATTGGTGAGCTGGTTCTCGAAGGGCCACTGGTTGGTCCTGGTTATCTCAATGATGCAGACAGGACAGCGGCGTCTTTTATCGAAAATCCTTCCTGGTTGCTCCGTGGCTCGGCCACTCATGCCGGACGTCAAGGTCGCTTATATAAGACTGGCGATCTTGTGCGCTATCAGCCTGATGGCAACATAATTTTTGTTGGGCGGAAAGATGACCAAGTCAAAATCAACGGCCAACGTCTCGAGCTGGGTGACGTCGAATATTACGTCAGCTCCAACATAACGACCGACTGTAATGTTCGGGTTGCTGTGGAAGTGGCCAAGCCCCAAGATAGTGAAAGGCGTGCTCTGGTGGCTTTCTTGGGTGTGGAGGATACATCAATAGACCTGGACAAGATCGTCGACGGCCTAGCTGACAGACTCGCCACCCAGGTACCTGCATACATGATACCTTCTGCCTACATGCTGCTTCAAAGCATACCGATGACCCCCTCGGGCAAGACGGATCGACGAAAACTACGAGCCATGGCCGAGCGACTTACGATGGTCGAACTTATGGCCCACGGCCCGGCACAAGCGGAAAGACGAGCACCAAAGACGCCAGAGGAGATTCAGCTTCAGGGACTCTGGTCCGATGTGCTCGGGATCTCGCGAGAGGCCATTTTCTCTGATGACAGCTTCCTGCGCATCGGGGGGGATTCTATTGGTGCCATGAAGCTCGCTGCCTTGGCTCGTGACAACGGCCTTGCTCTCACCGTCACCGATGTCTTTCATCACCCGTGCCTCAAAGATCTCGCCAAAGTTGCTTGCAAGTCACTCGGAGATCAACAAAAATCCGCGCCGCCATTCTCGTTGCTTCCTGGCAAGCTAGACGCGTCAGATGCACGTGCCCGGATCGCCCAGATCTGCGACGTCAGCGCAGCCCTCATTGAAGACGCATTTCCATGCACGCCGTTGCAGGAAGGTCTTTTGGCACTCACCTTGAGACGACCTGGTGATTATGTGGCTCAAAACACGTTTCAGCTGCAACCTACCATCGATATCGCTCGCTTCCAACGTGCTTGGGACCACGTCGTTGCCACAACGCCAATTCTGCGGACACGCATCGTCGACCTCGGCACTCAAGGATTAGTTCAGTCGATTCTTGCAGAAGAGCCCGCAACATGGCCAGAACCCACCAGCACCACGCTCTATCAAGAAGCAGACAAGACCCTGGGTATGGGCCTAGGCACAACTCTCATGCGGTATGCCATTACTCGGGATTCCCATAACCAGCATTCCTTCATCTGGACAGTGCATCATGCCCTGTACGACGGGTGGTCAATGCCACTGATTCTCGAGAGGTTGGAGATGGCATACGAGGGAAATACTTTACGCACACCACCGCCATTCCAAGACTTCGTGAGATTCGTTGGCCATGTTGATCAAGGTCGCGCCAAAACGTTCTGGACCTCGCAATTCGACGAGGCCCAAGCCCAAGCGTTCCCGGCACTCCCTTCACCGGCATACCAGCCGCGGTCAGACACTGGAATTTCGCACCATATCGAACACCTGGCATGGCCGAAGACGGATACAACTCCATCTACCGCTATACGCGCGGCACTGTCGATTCTCATTGCCGTGTATTCCGATTCCTCGGACGCACTCTTCGGTGCGACAGTCACCGGTCGGCAGGCACCAGTCCCTGGAGTCGAGAGCATGACGGGTCCAACTATTGCTACAGTACCAATCCGGGTGATTATTGACAGAGAACAAAACGTCAATCAACTCTTGGAGCGGGTCCAAGCTCAAGTCATTGACATGACGGCATTCGAACAAACAGGTCTGCAGCAAATTCGCAGATTCAGCGTCTCCGCCAAGCAAGCTTGCGACTTTCAAACGCTGTTGCTCATTCATCCAATTGAAGAATCTGGTGACTCGTCAAGCTTCCTTTTTGACTACACAGATGAGGAAGGGGGTACGACGGATGCAGAGGAAAGCACCGATGCTGGCTTCGACACACATGCTCTCACGATTGAGTGCGATCTTGAGAATGCGGGCGCCTTGCTTCGCTTCAGGTTCGACTCTCAAGTCATCAGAAAAGCTCAGGTAGAAAAGCTCGCATCCCTGCTCGACCTGGTACTGCGCCAGCTTTGCGACCCGGACAGATCGCAGCTGAGGATTTCCGAACTTGACATGGTCGGCCCCGGAGACTTGGCGGAGATTTGGGGCTGGAACGCCATCGTGCCCGAGTCCATCGACCAAGTCGTGCACGACCTGATTGCCGAAAACGCCCATAAACAGCCGAGTTCTGACGCGGTCTGCGCGTGGGACGGCAACTGGACATGCGAACAACTTGATTCCATTGCTACCCGTATTGCCTATCGCCTTGTCAGCCTGGGTATAGGTCCCGATGTCATCGTGCCGGTTTGCTTTGAGAAGTCACGCTGGATGCCTGTGGCGATGCTAGCCGTGATGAAGGCTGGAGGAGCATCAGTTGCCTTGGACACCACGTTGCCGCAAGACAGATTACGCAGTATTGTGCAACAAGTCGACCCATCGCTTGTCCTGTCGTCCTCGTCAAGCCGGAGCCTCGCAGCGTCACTGACTGACCAGCCAGTCATCGTCTTGGGCGATGGAGAACAGAGCAAATTCGACCATGAACCCCCTCAGACACTCCCCAGAGTAATGCCATGGAACAAGCTTTACGTCGTATTTACATCAGGCAGCACGGGCGTTCCAAAGGGTGTGATCGTCACCCACTCCAATTTCAGCAGCGCCATCCACCACCAGCAGGCCATTACCGGGTTCCGCAAGTCTTCACGTGTATACGACCTCGCAAAATATGCTTTTGACATTAGCTGGTCTAATTTCATCCACACCATGGCTGCTGGCGGCTGTCTCTGTATCCCTTCACAGCACGAGGCTCTCGAGGATATCACACGTTCAGTGCAAGCTTATAACGCAAACTTCATAGACATGACGCCATCTGTTGCAAGTACCCTACGACCATCGGATTTGAGCAGCCTCAAAACCGTCGTGTTCGCTGGCGAGGCACTCACCCATCAACAAGCTGCACAATGGTCGAAGCAAGCCCGCGTACTCAATATGTACGGTCCGGCCGAATGCACACCGAAGGCTACATTGGCCGAACTCGACGGAACGGCGGCCACCGCCCAATCGGCAGCCAGCATTGGTCGCGGAGTCGCCGTGTGTACTTGGATTGTGGATCCATCGAATCATCACAACCTCGTCCCAATCGGCACAGTGGGAGAACTGGTGTTGGAGGGGCCGATCGTCGGGTCTGGTTATCTCGACGATGCTGAGAGGACTGCAGCCGCCTTTGTTCAGGATCCAGCTTGGTTGCTCCGTGGTGGGCCTGGGCACCGAGGCCGCAACGGGCGCGTATATAAAACCGGCGACCTTGTCCAGTACGATGCCAACGGTAGTCTGACGTTTATCGGCCGAAAGGATAGCCAGATCAAGATCAACGGCCAGCGTTTGGAACTTGGCGATGTGGAAGCCAACGTTGTCTCGAGCCTCGACAGCGGTTCCGAGGTCCAGCTCGCAGCAGAGGTTATCACACCTCTGGACAGTAGCAAAGCAATGCTGGTGGCTTTTATACAGTCGTTGTCCATACGACAGCCGAGTGATGTCAACTCGATGACGCGCTCACTGACAGCTGGCCTCAACGATCGCCTCACCTCCAAGGTTCCGAGCCACATGATCCCCTCGGCCTACATAATGGTTGAAAAAATGCCGCTTTCCGCTACCGGGAAGCTTGATCGCAAGCAACTGCGCGCGATGGGCGCAAAACTCACCCTGTCGGAGCTCATGACCTCGAGTTCGTTGTCCCAGACGGAGCGCCGATTGCCATCAACACCCATGGAGCTCTGCCTGCAGGGACTTTGGGCCTCCGTCCTCGGCACTGATTCCGATTCGATATGTGCAGATGACAGCTTCCTCCATCTCGGTGGAGATTCCATCCAGGCCATGAAGCTCGCAAGACGAGCCCGTGACCAGGGTCTCTATCTTGCCGTGGCTGATATCCTGGTTTTCCCGAAACTGTCGCAGATGGCGCTCCGGCTCGGGACATTGGACGCCGAGTCCGGTGCACATGCACACGTGGTCGAATATCAACGATTCTCGCTCTTGCCGCCGGGCAGTCTACCAGAGGTGGAGAAGATACTGGTTGAACATGGCATTTCAACAGACAACCTGCAGGATGTTCTCCCCGTGACTGACCAGCAGGCCAGATATCTTCTTGGAACTTACACAACGGCCCGCAGCGCCGTCTACTACCACACGCGGGACCGCAACGGCGATGCCGACCTGGACCGGATAAGCCACGCCTGCGCTAGCCTTGTCAGACGCCTCGACATGATGAGAGCTGTTTTTGTTGCATACAAAGACATGTTTCTGCAGGCAGTGCTCACGCACATGGACCTGGACATTGGTGTATTCGAAACTGCGACGGATACCTTGGATGAGTATACTTTGAAGCTGAAGAAGCAAGACCTGCTCTGCAATCTGACATTTGGAACCCCGGTTTCAAAGATTTCCCTCATTTGCCAGACACGGGAGAAGAAGCACCGCCTTGTGATCCGCCTTTCCCATGCCCAGTACGACGGCACGGCGCTTGCGAAGATGTGGGCTGCCTTTGAAGACGCCTACAACAATAAGTCGGCTCCTCTCGACAATGCAGACTTGAGCTTTCCGCGATACATTCATGCCTTGTCCCTGACGGATAAGCAAAAGGCGATTGAGTACTGGCAGAACATGCTGCGAGGGAGTGTCCGAACCGCCATCAAGCGCCAGACTACACACCGCCTGGGGTACGCTCTGGGCCCGACCATTGTCAAGACTATTCCGGCATCTGACCTGCGGTCTGGGGAGTTTACTTTTGCTACGGTGCTAAAGGCTGCGTGGTCGTACGTCCTCGCACGATTTTCTGCGACACATGATGTTGTGTTCGGCAGCCTCACACATGGTCGAAATCAGCCTGGCACGCAAGACATCTTCGGCCCGTGCGTCAACATCATACCGGCCCGCATCATTTTCCAAGACAGCTGGTCGGCCAGGGATTTGATTGCTGCAGTCAATGGCCAGCAGGTGGCTGGAATACCATTCGAGACAATGGGCTGCAGAGACGTGGTTCGAAACTGCACAAGCTGGCCAAACTGGGCCTTCTTCAGTTCAGTCATCGTGCACCAAAATTATGAAGACGACGGCCCTAGGGGCGACTCGAACTCGACGGGAGAAGAGTCCGCCGTAGACCTGGACAGTGCTGACCTGTCAACGGGCGATGTTGATAGTGTCGAGGTGTACATCACGTCCACACCGGGCGCAGACAGCACGGAAGTCCAGATGGGCTTCACGGACAATGTCATCTCACATGACCTAGCACATGGACTCGCGTCCGATCTGACTGATACCATCAAGCGATTCTACAACGATGTCGACGCCAAGATCATGTCACCGCGCGACATGCAAAGCCTCCCTGCTTTGCTACCTCTCCCTGCCGATGATGCCACTACGGTGGCTCCGACTAGCGAGCAGATGGCGGCGATTCATCAGTGTCCCGACAAGACAAGACGTGCTCTGGGCGCCGCATGGAAAGATGTGCTTGGCTTGCAGACCGTGCCCAGTGATGAATCTGCAGCGACCTTTTTCGAACTAGGCGGCGACGCCAACAATGCCGGGCAGTTGGCTGCACACATGCAGCGCCAGGGCTACGGAATTAGAATTGAGGACATTTTCGAAAACCCAACTTGGTTTGAGCTATTACTTGTCACAAGCAAGTGCCAATATCGATCCAGTGACTACTAGTACGGAGTAGGTAGCAAGCTTGATGTGTGCTGGGAGATGGAGAAAATGACTATTTTATTTAAATTTTCTATTCTTATTGCTTTTTTTAAAGTTAGCTTATTGAATAGCAAAGTCTACAAGTTCTTACCAAAGGCTAAAAACTATCTGGGTAATGCTAGAATGTAAGCCGATTCCAAGACAGCGTTCCATGGCCTGGCCCCTGCTGCATGCAGTGAAGAGAGCAAAGTTGGTAATGGTCACGTGATTGACTGGACCTTTTTCTGAAGGGATTTCGATGAGATGATGATGGGATGACCGAGACCTCTGGTCTCAGGTATCAAACATGTCATGCTCGAGTTTGTTTGCCCGCGCAAGAGAAGAAAAGGAGCAGGGAAAAAGAGGGAAGAGGGACAGGACAATGCAAGCGCTCGAGATTGAACCCTCGGGGCTTTTCATGCAAACGGAATTCCTGACGGCTCAACTGGAGGACGAACTCGTGGACCTGTTTTCCACCCTCGACTGGCCGCCTGCGCTCCCGGGACGACAACGACGACGGTCCCTGCACTACGGATACACCTTCAGCTACAAGACGTTCGGCATCGACAAGGACGTGCCGTTCAAGCCATTTCCAGACTGGCTGACGGGCCTGCTCCCTCGAGACGAGCGGCGCGGGCCCGACCAGGTCTGCCTGCAGCACTACCCGCCTGGCGCCGGGATCCCGCCGCACGTCGACACGCACAGCGCCTACGACCAGCTGTACTCGCTGTCGCTGGGGTCCCCCGTCGTGATGCAGTTCCGCGACGGCCGGTCCGGGGCGCGGGTGGACGTGGACTTGCCGGCCAGGAGCATGCTGCGGCTGAGCGGCAGTTCGAGGCTGCACTGGACGCACGGGATCCGGGCGCGGAAGACGGACACGTTGGCCGATGGCACGGTGCGGCCGAGGCGGCATCGCTGGAGCATAACGTATCGCTGGTTGCGACAAGGGGCGGCGGCCTGCGCGTGCGGCGACGAGAAGCTGTGCGACACGGCTCTGCGGCAAAGGGGGGTGGAGAGGGAGTATAGGTGGGAGAAGGAAAAGGCTGCGGCGCAGGATGGAGAGACATGATTTGTGATGCTTGGGGGGGATTTCCCGGAACGATGGATGGATGGATGGATGGATGGATGGTCTAACGTTTCATATCGTCTACGCTGGTTTATTTTTTATTTTTTTTCGCGATACGGTTTCCGTCTGACATTACATTGCCGAGGCCTTCAAATCCCCTCGCGAAGAGAAGACTGTGCCTGTACCCCACGTACCCATCCAACGTGTTAGTTGATGCAACAGAGGCAGCTATCAGCAGAGGGATCAATGAAGAAATCAAGTATGTGATTTTTTGATTTTGATTTTTTTTTCTCGTCCTCTGGCAATGTGGAGGAGTGCTGGGGCTTCCCAAAAACTGGGGGGGCATTCCACGCAAGCCAATGGCAAGCCAAGCCCGAGGCTGGCCGTTACTAATACTATACATAATAAGTACGGAGTATGACGCACAAAAAGTCTGCACGTTGGAATGACTGCTGTCACACGATAGTTACAGCGTTCAACCGCTCAGACAGCTCAGACACTAGGATTCACTTAACTAGTCACTTTCTAGCCCTTTAGTAGTTATATAGTATGTTTTATATAGGAGGATTACACCCCCCTTAGTCTAGGTATATAGGTATTTAAGCAAGCGTTCACACCCTCTTATAGGGTTAGGTAACTAAATCCATACCCTTATTTTAAACCCTAGCTCTATAGTCTAATATAGTAGCACTTAGTGTTTATAAATTATATTAAATAACCCTTCTTTCTAATTAATACCTTCTATTAAATTAATCTAATTATTTAATTATTAAATTCGGTATATCCTAGCAAGTGTTACGTGATGGAATAGGATCAAATGAGTGTGTAAAGGTTGTTAAGGTTGTTCCGATTCAACTAGCTAGAAGCTGAAACTATCGTCTAATATAGGGGTTCTAGGTCACGTGCTAGCCACGTTCTAGGTCATGTTATAGGTCATGCTCTAGATCGTGCCAATGTCAATTCTGGCACGTAACAGCAAGAGAATAGGGTCTAATTCTATATATTTATTAATATTATAATTAGGTAATCCTAGTAGTAAGGAAGATCTATATAGATTAAAGTTTAATAATATAGGATATTCTTAAGATATCTAAGGAAATAAACACTATAAAGGGCTATAAGCTAGTAGTTAAGCTATAAGAACCCTACTATTAGGACTTATAGTTTAAGATAATAAAGGTAAGAGCTATTAAAGATAAGATCTAGATCTTTATAAACCTAGATTTAAAGATATAGCTAGATTACCTACTAGAGCTACCTATCTTAATAGGAAATAAAACTCTAGTAAAGAGAAGAGTAGTAGTATAAAGCTTAGCTTCTATAGCTAATCTAGAAAGACCTCTAATACGCTTAAGAAGCGTAGGATTAGGGATCCTAGGCATATAGTAGTAATCTTATAGAAGCTCCTTCTCTATAGTAATTAATACCTAATTAGATTAAGAGAGTTACTTTAAATACCCTTAATAACCAGATAATATAGAGGATAGCACCTAGTATTCTATCCTTAGTAAGTAATATTAAATATTTAATAATTAATTCTAGAGCTTATTAAAGTTAATAAGGGAATACTATAATTAGTTTATTATAATACTTAGAAATAAATATAAGTAAATAACTCTAAGGTATATCTTACTTTATAAGAAGCTCTAAGAGCTTATAAGGAATATAATACCTTTAGCTAGAACTATTAGGCATTATATAGAGGTTAATTTTAATAAGACTATTAAAAGAAACCTTTTAAAGGTTAATATTAATAAGTAGCTTACTAAGGCCTTAATTAGCTATAAGTAATGCTATTAAGCAAATTACCCTATTACTAAAGGTAACTTACTTATTAAGATAATTAATAATACTATTAGTACTTAATTCCCTTCTATCTTAGCTTAAATTAACTCTCTAATATACACTATAGAGATTAAGGGATAAGTCCTTAACTTCTATAGTGTTATGGACTCGAGCTTGGAAGCTCGGGTCATGTCTCGGGTCAATCCCGGATCCGGAAAGGGCGCGTAAAGACCGCGGGCTATGCGCAGCTAGGTTAGGGCTATGCGTAAGCCGCGTATAATACACATATATAACGGTATAAAGGCGGATCCTATATAACCTCTAGCTTAGTTCCTTTCTTCTCCTATAAGGATAATATTACTATTTAGAACGCTTATAAGTAGTAGCCCTAAGGCTAGTTCTTAATATATATTATCCTTTACTATAGAAACATAATAGCTAGCAAATATATTATTACCACTAGATAGAATAGATACTAATAAGGTAGTAAGGTTATAGGAGCTTATTACTTAGTAATTAAGATAGATCTAGGAACTTGCTAATAGGTAGAAGTTAGACTTAACTAACTAACTAGTTAAACGCAAGCCCTTACCTATAGAACCTCTATTTAATAGTAAAAGAGTCCTTTTTATAGCATAGTAAAACCTTATATCTTATAAGCTTAATATAGATAAGGGGTTTATTAGGTCTTAGCAGGACTAATAGTACTTTATCTACTAAAATCTATTACTAAAGGTCTAGGCCTAAGTTACCCCCTTTTTTAAAAAGAGACACTTAGTATATTATAATCCCTAAAAATTTTTAACCTACTTAAATAAGATATTTAATAACCCTTATTAGCAGGAATTAGTAATTATAGAACTTAACTAGATAGTATAATAGCCTAATAAATAATTTAGTAACTTCTATATTTATTTTAAATAAAAATTAGCGCTAGCTAGGGGATTAGATTAAAAGGACTTTATAAAGCTTACTAAGCTATATATAGCACTTAATAAGTAGATAAGGGATTATAGTATTAGATAGGATATATTATAAATAGATTACTTAGTAGTAATAGCTTGCTATTATAGTATTTTATTAGATATTAAGTTATATTATTTAGAGAAGAAGAATTATACACAAAAATAAGTATATATACCTAAGGCCCTAGCCTAGGATAAGGATACTCCTATAATAGATATATAATCTATATATATAGTAAGGGCCTAAAAAGGATATAAGAAGTCACTAGGATAATAGCATAAGGTAAAGTTAGGTAATAAGGCTAGTAGTAAGCAGGCTAAGTAGGTTACCTAGGCTATATATAATATATATTATAATAAGGGTAAGTATTTATATTATAGCTTAGGAAAGTATTTTATTTATACCTATCCTATACTCCCTCTAAGATATTAGCAAGGGAAAGTAGCTATTAATATATATAATATAAAGGAAGAGAAGGAGGACTTTAGGGAAGAGAAGAATATAGACTTATTAAAAAAAGAAAAACCCTAGTATTAAGTTATTTAACTAGGGTTATAAGGAGGATAGATAGAGAGGCTTTATAGTAAATAGTTATTACTAATAAGGACTTTAAATAGATCTAATTTAATATAGATTCTTTACCCTTTTTAGTTCTTACTTTAATTAATAAGACTATCTTTATAGATACTCTAGTTAATATAGGCTATAATTACTATACTACTATAAGCAAACGCCTTATCTAGAAACTCTAGTTAAAATGCCTCCCTCTCTTAAATAAGAGGTTAGTTTATACTATAGTTAGTGTAAAGTAAGGGGGAAAAGAGAGCTATAAGAAAAGGTTATATATAATATATATTATCTATTTTTAAGTGGATTTAGATAGATAGGAAATGCCTATAGTTACCTATATAATCCCTAGGTTAATAAGGTAGCTTATCTTAGGGACACTATAGATAAAGTGGAATAAGATTAACTTAGATATAGTATATTACTAGCTTTACATAGGATTAGCTAATAACCTATAAGTTTAGGCATTAGCTAATAGGAAGGTAAAATAGCTAATAATATCTATCCTAGGCTTTACCTTTATAGGTATAGTATAGCACGTAAAGAAATAGAAGGAATATATCTAGCTTTATACTACTAGCCTATAAGAAATTATAGCAATCCTATAGATAAATATAACACTAGAGGTTATAGAGCAGGACCTATTATTCTCTTTACTAAGCATATTATAGGATTTTATAGATCTTTTCCTAAAGAGTAAAGCAAATACCTTACTATTATACTAGGGATAATTAGATTACTATATTTAATTAAAATATAATCTAGATAGGACTAAACTAGAGCTTCTATAGGCACTATTATATAATATACCCTAATATTATCTTCTTAAAATTTAGAACTAAGTAATAGACTTAATAAATAAGGGCTAGATATAGGCTAGCTTCTCTTTAGTAATAGTCCTAGTCCTATTAGTAAAGAAGCTAGGAGAAGGCTAGTGGTTTTATATAGACTATTAAGCCTTTAATAAGATTATAGAATAGGACTATTACCTATTACCTTTAGTAAAGGAGATACTATAGTTATTATTAGAGGTAAAGTGGTTTATAAAGCTTAATATATAAGTAGCATTTTACTATATTTATATTACTAAGGGCAAAGAACACTAGATAGCCTTCTAGATATATTTTAGGTTATTTAAGTAGCTTATATATCCCTTTAGTCTAGCTAGCATACCTACTACCTTTTAAAGATATATTAATAGGGCACTTAGTAAAATACTAGGGGATTATATAACTACTTATCTTAATAATATCTTAGTTTACTTAGGAGGGTCTTAAAAGGACTATATATAAAAGGTCTAAGTAGTGTTAATAAGATTATAATAAGTAGGGCTAAACCTAGATATAAAGAAATACATTTTTATAATAAAGGAAGTTAAGTACCTAGGGTTTATTATTTATATAAGAAAGGAGATTTGCCTAGATAAGGAGAAGATTACTATAATTTAGGACTAGGAGGTACTAATAAGGGTCTAGGGAGTTTAAGGTTTTCTTAGATTTACTAACTTTTATTAAGATTTTATACTATATTTCTTAATAATTATAGGCCCTTTAATTAACCTTATAAAGAAAGGGGTTTTATTCTAGTAAATAGATAAATATAACATAGCTTTTAAGACCCTAAAATTAGCCTTTATATTATACCCTATCTTAATATAATAGGACTCTAATAAGAATATAGTGATTAAGGTAAACTATTTAGGAATAGTACTAGGGGGGTATCTCTCCTAGTTTAATAATAAGAGTATATTATACCTAGTAGCTTACTATTCCGCTTACCTATAGCTAGCTTAACAGAACTATACTATATATAATAAGGAGCTATTAGTAATTATATCCTATCTAAAGGTATAGTTAGTAAAGTTATATAGTATTAGCAAGCTATTTATAATACTTATAGACTATAAGAACTTAGAATATTTTACTATGCTAAGGGAGATATTAGAATAATAGGTAAGATAGGTAGAGACACTAGCGCTATTTAACTTTAACTTATAATATAGGCCTAGACTATAGGTAGTAAGGCTAGATACGCTATTAAGACACTTCTAGGAGGAGGTATATAAGGGGGGACTAGAGAAGCTAATTATATATTTAGTAATAAGGCTAGCCTAATACTATTATAAATAAACTATCCTAAGCTCTAGTATAAGCCCTTTCTTATTATTAGGAAATAGTAGTATAGGGGACATTATAGCTATGCCTATAGGCTTACTAACTAGAGTAATAATATTTATAAATAAGCATTTTTAATCTTTATAAAACTAATCCTTAGTTTATAATATAACTTATAAGATATATCTTAATATAGTTAGGGTAAGGGCCTAGAAGTTTCTAGAGGCTACTAATATAAGGGAGTAAATAATAGATTATTAGATTAGTGCTAAAGGTATACTTTAGTTCTAAGGCTAGACTTAGATCCTTACTTAGGAACCCCTTACTATAACTTTAACCTAGTAGGTATATAATTTACCCTTACTAGGCTACCCTAGCTATAATATAATCTTTAAGACGCTTTAAAGGGACTTTTACTAGAATAGTATATTATAAAGCATTGCTTAGTTTATAAGGAACTACTACTATTATAAAGGGTAGAGAAGCTACTAACTAAGATAAGGCTTACTAAAACTAATTCCCTTACTAGATTATTACTAGTTATAAATCTCTATTAACTTTATAATAGACCTACTAGCTTAACACCTAGATAACCTATAGTTCCTTATAGTTATTATAGATAATCTCTTTAAGTATATCTAGCTAGAGGCTATAATATTAATAGGGGCTAAAGCATACGTAAAACGGTTTAAATAGTATTAGTAATAATTCTATAGCTTTCCTATATAAATTATTATAGATTATAGTTTAGACTAGTTAAGTAACTTTTAGACTATACTTTATAATTAAGTAAGTATATAATAATTACTATTAATAGCTTATTATCTATAGATAGATAGCGGCATAGAAAGGGCAAATCAAAAGGTATAGGCTATCTTATAGGTAATACTATCTTTTTTATAGTTTAAATAGCTAGATTATCTCCCTATATATTAGCTTATATTAAATAATAAGGACTTATTAGTAATAGGGATTAGCGCGAATATAGCCCTATATAGTTATAACTTAGTAATAATTTAGGAATTACTAGATAAGTAAGCGTCTTATACCTTATTAAAAGGAAGGGCTTAAGCATTCTTATAATATCTTAAGAAGGGCTTAGATTTAATATAGGCTACTATAGCGTTTATTTAGCAATAATAATAGGAGAAGATAAATAGCGGTTAATATCTAGCAGAGCGTTTTTAGGTTAGGGACTATATATAGTTAAACCTTTAAAACTTTAAGATAAATAGACTATATAAAAAGTTAGATTAGGTTATAGCTAAATATAAGGTACTTAAGGTCCCTATACCTTTAACTATTAAACTAGATATACTAAGGGGACTATACCCTATCTTCTATATAGACTTAGTATAATATATAGCCTCTAACCTATTACTAAGTTAAATACTAGTAGATAAACATCCCTTACTAGAACTTATAATAATAGATACTAACCCTAATCTCTTAGAGTATTAGGTAAAAGAGATACTTATAGCTAAAAACGTAAGAGAATAAGGATTAAGATAAGATATACTAGTTAAGTAAAAAGGATATATATAGCTAACTTAGGAACCGCTAGAAAGTATATAAGATATAGAGGCACTAGATAGATTTAAAGTATAATAAGGTAATATAATAATATATAATAGGCCTAAGAAATTATGTTTTTATTTAACTACTAAAGCATAGTAAATCCTATTCTCCTCTATTATATATATAGCCTAAAGCTAGTATTCTATAATAAAAAATAAAAAATTAAGCTATAGGGAGTAGAGAAAGGGGGTTAGTTACTTTATTCTAGTTCTATCCTAGGGGATAATAATTATAGGTAGTATTTAGCTAGTAAATAAAGGCCTTATTAAATACATACTACTTAGTAGTAGTAGTCTCCTAAATAGAGGTAATATAGGATAGATTCTTATTTATTATAGCTATACTATAGAAAAACTTTATTATTATATTACTACTATAATAGGTAAGAGATATTTACTAGGCTAGGGTAAGGGCCTAGGACTTAGTAGTGCCTTAGGTATAAGCTATACTAGTAAGGGATAATAAAAGGGGTATTACTATAGTAGGATTAATTTAGGTAGTAGCTAAAATAGTATTAAAATATTTTTAATAGTAAATAAAAGTTTTTATTAGAATAATATAGTATTCCTTTTTAGAAGTAATATACTTTATAGCTAGAGTCTTAATAGCTTTACTAGTAGCTAAAAGGTTTATTAAGTGCTTATATATATATTATAGCTTTAGGTTACCTAAATATAAATATAGCTCCTAGCTATATAAATAATAAGCATGCTAATAGGGTAAATAGGCCTAATAAGACCTTAGGATACACTCTTATATTCCCTTATTATAAAGATTATTTATATATTAAATATATAAAACCTCTTACTCTTTATTATTAGAGTTATTAGAGTTATTAGAATCACCCTCTAGGATATAGCTACTAAGGTAGCTTAGTTTTTTAGGAAGGGAGGGAGGTAGTAGTAAAGAGAAAGAAGTACTACTAGTAGTAGTAATAGTAATAATGCTTAAGGTAATAGTAGTAAATATAATAATAAGTAAACTAGGCATAGAAAGAGGGTATAAAGGGAGATTAATAGGATAATTTAATTAAGGTAAGTAGTAGAAAACTAATAAGATAGAGAAAATAAGGGTATAGAATAGAAAAAAAAAGGAAAAAAGTAAGGAATATATAGGAGTATTTATATCCTAATAATAGCACTAGGGGATTATAATTATATACTTACTTTAAAAGAGGGTAAAGGGGGGATATTAGATAATTAGCTATAGAGGGGTTAGAGAGATAAATAATAGCTAGGGGAAGAAAAAGAAACTTAATAGGTAAAGGATAATATATAAAGAGAAAGTAAGGATAGCTAGGTAGGTAAAGTATAATATTAGCTAGTAATAATATAGAAATAATTTAGTTTAGTATTATAAGGGAGAGAGTTAGTAAGGGAGGCTATTTTTTAATAGGCTAGGGGTAGGGTAGCTTATAGGGAAAAAATTTCTTAGCTTACTAGGCTATATATAAGACCTACATAGGCCTTATATATATATATAACGCTAGCTATATAATATATTACTTACTTATAGGTTTACTAGGGGGGCTATATACTAGCCCTATGTAGGGCATAATATAACTATATAATAATAGCTATGTATATATGCTACTTACTTATAACTTAATAACTATAAAGAAAGGGAGAGGAAGGCCTAAGTAAGGGGGTATATTATAGACTTAAGCTTAGAAGCTTAGGTTATATCTTAGGTTAATCCTAGATCTAGAAAGGGCATGTAAAGACTATAGGCTATGCGTAGCTAGGTTAGGGCTATGCGTAAGCTATGCATAACACACACACATAATGGTATAAAGGCAGATCCTGTGTAACCTCTAGCTTAGTTCCTTTCTTCTCCTATAAGGATAATATTACTATTTGGAACGCTTACGAGCAGCAGCCCTAAGGCCAGTTCTTAACATATAGTATAATTATAAGGATTAGGCACTTAATTAAGGTATAAGGAAGGTCTTAAGGCAAAATTAGAGAGGTATTTAGTATAAAGCCTACTCTTAATAGTAATACTAAAGATAGTCTTAATAAAAGCAAGAAAAAGCTATATATTTACTATAAGAAGCATTAGATTAAGAAGTTAAAGGACTTTTAGAAAACCTATAGAATGCTTTACTTACTAAAAACTAGAATATTAATAAAGATTAATTAAGAAAGGTAAAAGAGGTAATAAGTTATTAATCTAATAATATGTAAAAGGCCTATAACACATAGATTAAAGAGAATAGCGCATAGGATTATAAGGAAGAAAATACTATATTTATCACTATAGTAATCCCTTTAAAGGCTTTTACTGCCTAGGGAAGATTATAAGTAATACTTAATAGTAGCATATTAGTATATATCTTTAATAATAAACACTGATTTATTAACCTAGATTACAGTAACTAACTAAGTATCTAAGCTAGATTTAGAGTTACTAAGGCTTATAGCATTAGTATAGCGTAAATTATACTGCTAATAGGTTATACGCTTACCTTATTAAGAGCCTAATACTAACTAACCTTCTTTACTAACCTTATATTACTTTAATTACTTATAAAGAAGGGTATAAGGTAGGATAATCTTATAGGCATTATAATAGATCTAGTAAGAGGAAATTATAAGGTCTTTAGGACTAGGACTATTAGTACGTAACCCTATATTAAGGGTAATAGCCTAAGCAAGGCCTTTACTATTAAAAGCAATTTCTAAGACCTAAAGCCCTTAATAATCATAACTATAGACCTTTAGCATGCTAGATTAGTATATCTAGGTAAGGAAGTAATAGATTAAATACTTAATAAGCTTTAAGTACTATTAAAAGAGAGAAGTAAGGGTAAATATAAGGTTTACTATATAGCTAAGGCATAACAGCAGGTATTACAAGCCCTATAGATAGAATTACTACCCTTAGGATCTCTTAAGGTTATTAGCTTTAACCTCTTTACCTAATTATAGGCCTATAATAAAGATTAATATATTACTCTCTTTACTTACTATGTAATAGGACTTTAGAATATCTTTATAATTCTATTAAAGATAGATATTACGCATTACTTTAATTAGTTAAAAGCTTACTATGCTAAGACTTTTAGAATCTATATTATAGTTATTATTACTAATAGGGAGACTACCTTCTAGACTAAGAAGTAAGAGGCAGAGATTGCTAGCAAAGGCATTATTATTAGAAAGTCTAGTCTAGCTTATCTACATTAAAATAGGCATGCTAAGCGGTCTAGGGGGGTAATAATAATAGTTATAATAACTCTAATAACCTAAGCAGGCTTTCTAGAGAATCTATAGCCTATAGTAGCGGAAGTAGCTATTTATATTCTTAATTATATACCTTAGAAGTCTCTTAACTAGTTATTACTATATTAGGCCCTAAATAAGTAGCTAAGGGAAAATAAGCTTTAATAAAGCTATCTACTAGAGAAGCTAAAAGCTTTATTAAATTATTTATAAGCTTTTAGTTATAAGGCCTTTATAATAATATATAATAGGCTTAGGAAGAAAGGTCTAAAGCTTGCTCTAAGAGCCTATATTAGCTACCTAGTAGGCTATATCTCCTTTACCTAATATTTAATCTAGGTACCTATAATGCAAAGGAATTATTAGTTCTCTTCTAGCTACATTACCTTTAATAAGTTAATCTACTATATATAAGAAAAGGACCTTTTAATTGAGGAAAAAGAGCCTTAAAGATACCTTCTTTAAGAGCTAGTGGATAACTATAAGGATAAAGATATAGATATAAGGCTCCTACAGGCATTAGACCCTCTGCCTCTAATTTAACACTAAGAGATACTATATGGTTATAATTAACTAAATATAGATAAAAAGGAAAAGGAATTATAGGAATTAAATCTTCTTACTTCTCTAACTTCTCTAGGCTAATAAGCAGATTTTTTAGATTATAAACTATTAAGTATTAATAATTTGCTTAATACACTAGAAATAGATTATCTAGGTAAGGACCCTACTATTTATAATAATAATAATAACCTTAAAGCCTTTGCTACTGCCTTTGCTCTAGGAGCTAAGAGTAAGGCAAAGCTATATATATTATAGCTTCCTTTACCTCCTACCTATTATAAATTACTTAGCTAGGCACCCTAAAGAGAAGTCTTTTATTAAAGTAAGGGATAAAGAGTATAATTAAGTAATTAATAATAAAGTTACTATTAAAGTTAAGAAATTAGAGATCCATTATATTAAGCCTATAGGCCTTACTTAGGTCTTTACCTATAAATTAGATTAATAAGGCTACCTTAAGAGGCATAAAGCTTAGCTATACGTTCTAGGGAACTATTCACTAAAGGGTTACCTATTAACTTAAGCTATAACCTTAGCTAGCATTACCTTTAGGCTTCTTATAGCTATCTTATACTTCTTTAATCTTAAGGCATATTAGTATAACTTTATTACTACTTTCCTAAATTTAGTCCTAGATAAAGAGGTCTATTATAAGATACCTCTAGGTTATAAGGATAAGTAGGCTTATCTTAAGCTCTTATATACAGTGTATAGGCTATAGTAAGCGCCCTTTCTATAAATAAAGGAATTAATTAATTAGCTTATTAGTAAAGGCTTTACCTAGATATTTAAGGATCCTTATATATTTATTAACCGCTCCAGCTGCTTCTCGGTTAGGGATTTCCTCGGGTACCGCTCAGAATCCATAGTCTCCTAGGCGGGTTAGAGCCAGAACAGCACAGATACCAGAATACTCATAGCTTCTAACGCTATTATACCAGAATTATATTTAGCCTATAATAAGCATTAGCAATTAAACTAAAACTAGCCTAGGAGAGCCTTAAATAGCTCTAAAGAGGAAAAGAACCTATAGGAAGTTTAATAAAGGAAGAGAAAAGAAGTTAAACCCCTTTAGGGGGAAGAGCTCTCTCTTATACTTATATAGGGAGAGGGGGGGATAAATTAGAGATATTAACTAGAAAATAAAAACATAAGATAAAAAATTAACTAGATAATATATAAGTAACCTAGGCCTAGAAATGTCTAGGACCTAAATTAAGACTATCCTCCCCCTATAGAGGGCAAATAATACTAGGTACTTAGGCTTTATAAGACTAATAGGCTAGAAGCAGGCTAGAGATAGCTAAAAAGTAAGGCTATAGAGAAGCTAGCTAAAAAGTAAACTAGAAGTAAATCACTACTATAAAGCTAAGTTTACTATGCTATAGGGTAAAGAGAGGAGGTCTAGAATAGATATAGAGTAAGGCTAGACTAGAGTTAAAGAGGGCTAGGGATCCTATTTTTTTCTTTTCTTTTATTTCTAATAGGATAAGGCTAGCGTAAGCTAGTAATAAATACCTATAACTAGCTACACACAAAGCAACGCAGGCCTAGGTCAGGGTTAGCGTCAGCCCAATCACAGATGCAAAGGGGTTTTTCTTCCTAATTAAGGGTTTTGTTAAGAACTGGCCTTAGGGCTGCTGCTCGTAAGCGTTCCAAATAGTAATATTATCCTTACAGGAGAAGAAAGGAACTAAGCTAGAGGTTACACAGGATCCGCCTTTATACCATTGTGTGTGCGTGTTGTGCGCGGCTTGCGCATAGCCCTAACCTAGCTGCGCACAGCCCGCGGTCTTTACGCGCCCTTTCCGGATCCGGGATTAACCCGAGACATGACCCGAGCTTCCAAGCTCGAGTCCATAACAGGTTTTCCCTTTTAACTAAGCAGCTAGAGTACTAGTACTAGCTATACATAGAGCTAGCTAGCGTAAATAATATATATATATATTTATTAAGGATAGATTAATTATCTTCTTCTATGTTAATAACCTTATAGCCCTATTTCCTAAGGGAAAGTCCTCCCTATATAAAGAATTTTAGGCTAGGCTCTTTAAGAGGTATAATATTAAAAACTTTAGAGAGCTACGTTAGTTCCTAGGCATTAAAATTATTAGAGATTATAAGAATAGGTAACTATAGCTTAATTAGAAGTCCTACTAGGATAAAGTAGTAATAACATTTAACCTAAAGGCCTTAATTTAAAAACTAATAGCTCTAATAACTACTATTTTACTTAATCCTTATAATAGTAATATTAATAAGAAGGATTTAAAGAGATATTAATCCCTAGTTAGTACCTTATTATATCCTATAATTATTATAAGGCTAGATATCTCTTTTACTACCTTATAATTAAATTTAATAGTAATAATTATAAGCTTAAAGCCTATAGTAATGCTTTCTTTATAGATAATATAATTACCTAAAGAAGCTCTTAAGGCTATATTATAAAGCTCTTTAAGGGACCTATGCTCTTTAAGGTAAAAAGGTAAGAGATTATAACTACTTTATTAACTAAAGCAAAGCTCCTAGCCCTCTCCTATTATAGTAAAGAGCTAATTATCTTTAAATAATTATATTAGGAAGTTAGATTATATCTTAGAGATAATACCCTTAAGATTAAATATAATAATAAATAAATAATTTATCTTCTTAAGGAGGAATTTATTAAGCTTACTATAAGGCTTTATTATATTAATATTTATTACTACTAGCTTTAGTAAGAGGTTATAAAGGGAACCTTTAATATAACCTAGAAGGCTACTAAAGAGATAATTATAAATAGCCTTATAAAGCTACTTATAGGAAAGAGCTTCCTAAGCTTTAGGGACTCCCTAGGGCTTATATACCTTTTATAGCACTTGCTTAGAAATAATCTAACTAATTAGGAAATCCCTAAATCCCTTACTATTAACCTAACCTACTAATAGATTAATAAGATTAATATTAATATAAATTAATTTACTAAATTACTAGATAGATTATAGGAAACCTCTCTTTTATAAGGCTTCCTAGGGGGATATATTATATAATAGTTATAGCGTTTAATCGCTTAGATAGCTTAGACACTAGGATCCACTTAACTAGTTACTTTCTAGCCCTTTAGTAGTTATATAGTATATTTTATATAGGAGGATTACACCCCCCTTAGTCTAGGTACATAGGTATTTAAGCGAGCGTCCGCACCCTCTTACAGGGTCGGGTAACTAAATCCATGCCCTTATTTCGAACCCTAGCTCCGCGGTCCAACAACTGCCCATCTCAATGGCAAATCTCCACGATGACGAGAAGAAACCCGCAACTATGTACATGACGCCATGCATTATTCCTAGCATCCGACCATGCCGTGCCCGAGTCCCGGCTTGAGCTTCTTCACCTGTTTCTCCCGCCGTTGAGACAACTCATTTGCGTATAAACATACCATACCTTGTGATCCGCCTGGTCATCCCGTCGCTTCCGACACCGCGTCACCCGGTCGCGGCAAGTCCGGCATCGTCAACTCTCGTCAACTCGACACTGGGCTCGTTTCTTTGTTTTTGCATGTGCTTGCGCGACGACTCAGACCTCTGCCCAACATCAACTCACCAACCTGCTCCAGGCGATTGTGAGCAACGACCCGATGTCTACTGCCTACTACTGCTGAGCTGGAGGGAGAAACCAAGCTGCACACGATGGCCTCGGTCGACCAGGCGAAGCCGGCGAGCGCCGAGACTTTGGCAGCACGACAAGATGTCGGCGATGACGCATCGACGCCGCCGTCTGCTGCAGATGATCGATTTCCCGGTAAATTCGACATCCCCTCACGACCTGGCACCGCCACCACCACCACCTCCACCACCCACGCCAATCCAAGAAAACAATCTGCGCCCGTGGCCTCGGCGCGTGGCTGTCCGAAGCGCCGTCCTTCCGCCCTCGAGAGGTGGCAGACCGCGAGTTATACGGACGGGCGAGAGCACGCCGAGTCGATTCCCAGTAGGGCCTGGATACCATTAGGCGGAAACATGGCAGGAGATGGAGCTGGAGACGGAGATGTACCAGATGCTTCTTCTTCATCCGACGAGGACACTCCCGACAACGCCCCGACCGGCCACGGCGACGTGACCAAGATGACCCCCGACGCAAAGAGCGTGCACAGGGCAAAGACGCCGAGAAAGAGTCTGATGCGCAAGGTTTTGATGAAAGACGAGCACTGCGAAAGCACCGGGAGAACAAGAAGCGACGGACGACTGCGCATCACGGTCCACGAAACGGCACATACCGGATACATTGCCAACGCCCTCGGCGCCGTTGCCCACAGCATGCGGCCAAAGAGAGCGCAGGGGCCGACGACGACGACGACAAGGACGATACCACCGCCTCCCATGCCCCAGCCTCGTCTCAACATCGTCATCATGGTTGTGGGATCACGGGGCGACGTCCAGCCGTTCCTGAGGATTGGCAAGTATCTGAAAGACGAGTTTGGACATCGCGTCAGACTCGCAACACACCCTACTTTCCGACAATTGGTCGAGAAGGACACCGGCCTGGAATTCTTCTCCGTAGGAGGCGATCCCGCAGAGCTGATGGCCTTCATGGTCAAGAACCCCGGCATGATTCCTACGCTGGAGACTGTGAAAGCTGGCGAGATTGGGAAGCGCCGGGACGCCATGGCTGAAATGTTTGATGGCTTCTGGAGATCATGCATTCATGCCACCGAGAACGAGGGAGCAAACCACAAGCCGTCCGGGAGCGACATCTTCATTGCGGATGCCATCATTGCAAATCCGCCAAGCTTCGCACATGTTCACTGCGCTGAGGCTCTCGGCATTCCACTTCACCTGGTCTTCACCTTCCCTTACACCCCTACCCAGGCATTCCCACATCCCCTGGCCAACATCAAACAAACCAATGTCGATCAAGGCTACACCAACTTCATTTCATACCCGCTCGTCGAGATGATGACCTGGCAGGGCTTGGGTGATTTGATCAACGACTTTCGAGTGCAGACGCTTGCTTTGGATCCCGTCTCTACCCTCTGGGCCCCCTGTGCGACCTATCGAATGCATGTGCCCGTCACATATCTGTGGTCGCCAGGTCTAGTCCCAAAACCCCAAGATTGGGGCGACGAGATAGATGTCTCTGGCTTTGTGTTTCTGGACCTGGCCTCATCCTTTGAACCCCCGAAACCATTGGTCGACTTTCTCGGCGCCGGAGAGCCACCCATTTACATAGGGTTCGGGTCCATCGTGGTCGACGATGCGGACCAGTTCACCGAATTAATCTTCGAGGCCGTTGAGAAAGCCGGCGTGCGCGCGTTGGTGTCCAGAGGCTGGGGAGGATTCGGCCGAGACGATGTGCCCGACAACATCTTCATGCTCGACAACACGCCCCATGACTGGCTGTTCCCTCGGATTAAAGCCTGCGTCCACCACGGCGGTGCCGGTACCACGGCGATCGGCTTGAAGTGTGGTCTTCCTACCATGATCGTGCCCTTCTTTGGAGACCAGTATTTCTGGGGCAGCATGGTGGGCAAGTCTGGAGCTGGTCCTGATCCCGTCCCCTACAAACATCTGACGTCGGACAAGTTGGCCGAAGGAATCAAATACCTCCTTACGGATGAAGCGAAATCTGCCGCGGGCAAGATCGCCGAGTCGATCGAGAAAGAGGGAGACGGGGCGAAGAACACGGTCACGACGTTCCAGAAACACATGAGCATCTACGGCCCGCCTTCCTTGAGCTGCGCGATCTTGAAGTCGCAGGTGGCGGTGTGGGAGGTCAAAGGCACGCACATCAGGCTCAGTGCGACGGCGGCACACATCCTGGTGAGCAGTGGGCAGTTGACGTGGAAAAATCTCCGGCTCCTTCGCCACACTGAATGGCTGGACTTTGAAGGGCCGGGCGAACCGGTCACGGCGGTTGCCGAGTCGATCAAGAACACGGTGCGAGACATCTTTGGGGGAATCGGCAGCGCTCCGTATCGCATCGGCAAGACAGCCAAGCGGAGGATCAAACACAGGAAGACCAAGTCCAAAGGGAACAAGGATCCGCAAACTCGGCCCAATGGGAAGGAAGATGGCTCTGCCAGCAAGGACGGCAAGGACGAGGACAGCAAGTTGACGCGTCAGGTCTCGAAAGTGCCCGGGCCGGACCAATACGGCCGGGACATTTCCACCAGCTTCGCCAAGACGGGTCTCGCCATTGCGAGGGCCCCGACAAGAATCCTGGTTGCCCTTGCTCAGGGCTTCCACAACGCCCCCCGGCTGTATGGCGATGACACCGTGAGGAGACCGACCAGAGTCAGTGGCATCCGCTCAGGGCTGGTTGCCTCACGGAGAGAATTCGTGTACGGCCTCTACGACGGCGTCACCGGCGTTGTCCGCCTCCCCGTCCGGGGTGCCAAGAACGAGGGTGCGAAGGGGTTCCTGAAGGGGACCGGGATGGGCATCACGGGGCTGGTTCTGAAGCCCATCTCGGCCGTGCTAGGACCCATCGGCTACAGCATGCAAGGAGTGCTGAAGCAGGCACAACGACGCCGCAGCCCGCACAGCTTCGTCCGCCGCGCAAGGATGGCCCAGGGCGAATACCAAGTCAAATCCATCGAGGCAGCAGACGGGTCCAAGGCGGTGCAGGACGAGGTTCTCGCCGGATGGAAAGTCCTGCAAGACCTGGATCGGGCCATAGCCGAGGAGGAGCGCAAACGGGGGTTGGCTGGCCAGGTTGACAAATTGACGCTGGATGTCGCCTTTTTATTCGTCAGCGTTGACAGAGCGGAAACTATCCTGGCCGACTTGAGGGCAGGGAAGAGCCTCGCGGACATCACGGCGGGCTACCAGGCCTTGAACAGGAAATCCATGGACCCCTCGTATTCCCGTGGTACCACGCTTCGCAGCAATTAAAGTGTTGGTGAGAGAGGGTTACGCAGCGCGCATCATGTTGATTGGGATAACCGGGGGTTTTCCTTATTTTAATAAATTTTTTATGTAATTTTTATTCTCACTATCTTTTTTTTTTTTTTTTAATAATAACAAGTCGCATTAGAGTGTATGAGAACAATGAACTGCAAGCTCAACTCCAAATGCCAAATACCCTCTCTGGCGATTAATCACGAAAGTGCTTCCTCTTCGCTGTCCATCGTGATGAGAATATACAGGCAATTTGCCATTTCGACCATCCACGCCGTTTGTCTCCCTTCATTCGAGTCTTCGACACTCCACACAAGGTGGGCAATCCCATCTTCTCCCCCCTCCCACGGTCGCGCAGAGACGGCATACGTCGGCCTGTGATGACTTGCGTTGGCGATGAACGTCCCCATGTACTAGTTTCATGGTCATAGAAGGGGGGGGGGGGCCAACTCACGCAATCCATTTTGTCCTGTTGAAACGCTTGGGCAGGGAGCTCCCCGTCCATGGCTTTGCGAATGATGTCCCTGATGAATTCTCTGTCCGCCGCGGCTGCAGGGACAGGGAGCTCCCCGTTCCTGGCTTTGCGAACGATGTCCCTGATGAATTCTTCGTCCGCCGCGGCTAGCCTGACCACGGCTGCTGCCGAGCCGGCGAGGAGGGCGAGGGCCAGTCCGGTGAGTATGGTCAATCTCATGGCGTCGATAGATGATGGTGCCGAGTCACGGAGTTATAATGCTCGTTTTATGTGAAGGTGGTATTAGTCCATGTGTGTGAGTTCGTTATACCCGCTGATAAGTTTTGTTGCGGCCCCTCCCCCCCCTTTTGCCCCCGAGGCACCACAATGTTAGGGCTTGTGCCCGGCAACCAAGTCAAATTGTACAATACATATACATTTGTACATTGTGGATGCCAAGGAAATGGAATGCTTGGCTTCTGCTTCGCTTTTCCAACTTGCCCTTGAGTATTTGCCGGCTGGTACATACACTTCGTGGTACATGTATGTTATGAAATGACGTGTACGTACAAAAAATAAATTAATAATAATAGAGGGACAGCCAAGCTAAAACTCTGCCCCTCATGATGATGTGAACAGCAATGACTGAGCTTCCAGACAAACACGACGAAGTAGTGATTCCCAAACCCCGGTGTTTATGGCGCACTTGCGCCCTTTGTCGGGGCAACAAGGTGTAAATGTTCTCTCATCCCTACTAACCAAGATGAAGCGAGGCATGGTATAGTCCACGTTGAGCAGATTTTTAGAATGCCCTTTACCTTTTAGTCAGGATCCTTGTTAGTTGGGATAACCTCTTTTGGGCTATGACTCGGTGTGCGGAAGTAGAAGTAGGCGTACATGATTACTAATCGCTCTGTCTTATCCTAGCTTATATGGCGCCGGCAATAAGGGCGGGCTTGACGTTTTATAATAATGACGATTTGAGCTAATAATAGTAATAGCTATTCTATCAAGCTATTCTATCACTGACCCACACAGGCAGACCACGATGGGAAGTAGTTGAATACTGCACATACATACATACATATATACATGTGAAAACAGGTCTCGGAGACGGCCTCGAGGCCCGAAGCCATGTATAGAAGCAGAGCGTAATTCTAATTTGCCCAGACTCCTTTCCCTCTCCCTCGAGGCGCGAGGTTCCTTCACAAAACAAAAAAGAAACAAAAAAAAAGTTGCTTTGAATGTTGGGACCTAGGCCATTCCAGCTTATCTTCCATATTGCTCACCACACTTTTTTTCACAAGCTTTTCGGAATCTCACAGAGCAGTCGAGTGGCAGGCCTTTAAATCCTAAGCAGGAATGCCAGCGCATGTCCCGCGAGCATGTGTGCCTCTGTGACAACGACGCATCAGCGATCCATCCCATGGGTTTGGAATGTAGGGGCAGATGGCCACTCACGCATTTAATCGCCTGTGGAGACGACATCTGATCCATCAATTTTTGTACGATCTCTTCGGTAGCTGCATACACATTCTCTTCTTCCATGGGGCGTGCTAGACACGAGCAGGTGAGGACCAGTCCGACGAGTGCAGTCAGTCTCATGTTGATCGAAATGATGGTGGTGGGAAAAATGGTAAACGATGGTGACGAGTGTTCATGGGAGACGGGGGGGAATCGACCAATATTTAAAAGTTCTCTGTTATTCCATACCACACACACACTCACACACCATGACGAATCTCAAAAGGGAGAATACTCTGTAAGCCGTATTACATATATGTACACGACAGAAATGATGTGATATGCTTGCTACTGTGGGTCCTGGAAGGTTCTCAATGGCAGGAGCGCGTACATGTACGGATTACAGAGTACTCCGTATGTAAGGTACATAAAACCAATGGGGCCAAGTCTTGGATGACCCCGGCACCGTCATGGACCGGCTGTTTAGGGAAAGCGGCTGGTCGGAGCAAGCAATGCTTGGCTTGTCAAACTTCAAGAGTACCGTCCTTGGCCTGATATGCAGATTGTGACTAATCGTGCGCAATGCCGCTTCATTTCATGTTTCGCAGCAGATATTCCACCCCGGCAAAGGCCTCCTCTCCGCTGGGGATAATCTGGTCCGGTGGCAAAAGAAACCCAAAGTCACCAAGGTCTCTCAGCTCCATGGCGAAGGTATAATCGGCTTTGACGACATCGGCAACATAGTCGACGCCGACGCCACTAACCTCCCGACCGACTCCTTGACAGACGGAGCCGCATGAAAATTCGACATTGTGGACAGCATAGATTGCATCGGCGGCTCCCGTTGCGAGCGATTCCAGCTCTTCGGCGTTGGGGTGGGCAGTGCAAGAGTATCCATGGGCTAATATTGGGAGTCCGGATTTTAGCTCATGTACCGTATGTACAAGAAGAGGGAGAAAGAGGAAAAGGAAAGGATCTTACGCGTCATGATTAGCTGAGAGTACGCGTGGTAGTCCATGTACAGCTTCAGACCCTGGGCATTTTTGACATTCTGAAGAAACCCTAGTAGGGCCTTCGTTTCTGGCGCATCACCAGCGCTTCGACCCTTGAAGTCGTTGGCGCAAGGGTCTGTGGAGGAGCCGGGGTTGTCCCACTTGTATGGCCAGTTGCGATTAATGTCAATGCCGGTACAGTTGCTCCCAGGAATTGTCTGTCTGTTCTTGCGCCACATTCTGTCGTCGGTTTGCGTGTATATGAAGCCTATAGTTGCGTGAACAAGTGCGCCCCTTCCCCTCCAGAAGAGGTTCTTCTTCCTCGATTCAAGCGAGACTTACCATCAACATTGACAATCGGGAACATGTAAAAGTCATACTTTTCGACAAAGGCGTCAATGGTATCGTCGGAGCCATACTTGGAGATGAGCTCATTCGTCATGTACTCGACGACCTGTGGCAACGTACAACGTCAGTATGACGATGGCGTAATATCGATCGCATATCGATCGCATATTCTCCTTCTCCGGCAGTGATGTAATCTCACCATGGAAGAGATCCACTCCCGAGCATGAACAGCGCCGTGGAACACGACAGCAGGTTTCTTCCCGCCCCCGGAGCTGCCAAAGATGTGCAGGCCCGTGATGGGGTTGCCCTGCAGGGAATTGCCCGAAGTAACGATCTTGGCATTTTTCGAGTATTGACCGGCCAGGTCGTTTAGCCATTGAACGTGGTCACTGTAGTTATGGTAGGACTGAAACCAAGTGCTGTTGGCGGATCCGGCTGCGCGACAATAAAAGGATTATTATACGTTATTAATCAACATGAATCGCGATGAACACCCCGGGAACTTTCCGCCCACGTGTTATACAGCTGGAGCCTACGTACCAGCATCATCAGCATAGCTTTGGACCGCTCTCTCGGCTGCAATGGACCTCCCGAGATTCTCGTGCATCGTGGTGACCTTGTGGTCTTTCATGGCATCATGAAAGGCATCGAGCTGGGCCGCAGGAACTTGAACGTCTGCAAAGCCACCGTTCTTCGACGGCGGCTGCCATGTTACAAGACCAAGCGTATCGATGACATTTCGTACGTGTGAGCCATCGTCTGTCACTGCAACGCGGAAGACTTTGTGGCCATCGTAGGACGGCTTCGAGTTGACTGTGACGGCCGACGCTGTGCCCAACAGCGTTGCTACAACAAGGACTGCCCTCATTGGTGTTTTTTTTTTCTCTGTTGAGTAGAAAGCTCAGTGGCGGGGAACGAACGTGGCCGGGATCGGCAAGGAAAGTTCCGTAAGACCTGGGTGTTGGCCTTTTTAAATAATGTACACTAAACCCCTAAATTATCTTACAAATCTACATGACAGGGGCATAGCGAGCCAATTAGGCGTTAAATAGGAGTTTAGGCAGACAGGGGCTAGGATCCGCAGGTACCTAACTTTATTCACGATTCACGGGGAAAACGATGTATTGGCTGCTCCATGTGGGGCAAGTAGATTCGTGAAATAATTCAGGGGTTCTATAATGCATCTACCAGGGGTATCGGCATGAATTATGAGTCAACGAGAACATGACAACCTCCCCACCCCGGAGTACTCCACTTTTCTCGCGATAACCCAATGACATTGTGCCTTGCCAGCATGAAGCCGTGAGATTTTCCATGATTTGAAAGCGAGTGAGAGATCGTGACGATGGGTGTTTAAGGCAGGTCCACGGGGAGGAACATCTTACATGTAAGTGGCATTATGCATTATGCATTGTGGATTGTGCATCATGCATTGTGCATTGAATTTATAATTCTTTACTCATTGGCTGTGGCCAATACATCTGGTTTCATGGAACGACGGGATTACTAGCGATACCTAACAATTAACATCCGAACGATACAGAGTAGAGACCACAGTAATAGATTCCCGGTGTGACGCGGGAATGCATTGTGCATCATAGTAGGCAGTCCAATGTCCGAAACCACTCTCATCGGTCATCACCGAACCAAGCAACGGTCGACCTTGTTGCGAACCTCGTGGCTCTCCGTGCGAACGAATGTACGGCCATGATCATCGTTCATCGCTCATTGCTCGCTTCTCGCTTGAACAGGAGGAGGGTAAGAGGATCCGGGTGGTGATTGCAAACGAGCTTCCGCAGCGGAATCGTGGTGGCGGAAAGGTCCTTCCTGGTCTCACCCGTCGTGATTTTTTTTTTTTTTGGACGGATATTTCCTAATAAAACAACCTGCGAGAGAGAGAGAGAAGAGAGAGGCGGATGAATTTTTCTTTTTGAAGCGTTTTCCAAGTGGATTTCGGTGAAAATGGCACCAGCCACAGGTGGCCCAGATCAGATTGCCCCTCAACGCCACACGCCTTGTCATCAGCCACCGCGGGGCTGAGACCGATAAGATAGCGCACACACAACTAACTGCACAGTCACAGCAAGAGCCAGTCCGACTACAAGTCGGTCGGCTCGAATTGCAACAACACGACTCTACTCCCAGAAACACACCAGATACTACCTCAAAATGGCCACCATCTACATTGACGAGGATATTGGCAAGGATGAGCCTACCCAGCAGGGCACTGAAGCATCGCCCTTCAAGACGCTGCAGTTCGCATATCTCCAACACCCCGCCGAGGCCCACTATCTGACGAGAAAATCAGCGAGCGCCGATGATGAAACCGCCAAAGAATGGAAGCCCGCGGCCAAATCTGCCATGAAGAAAGTTGTAAACTACTACGAACAACAAAAGAAGAAGGCCTCTCGCGAACAGGAACTCGCTCTCCGCCGCAAGGGTGAGGAGGACGAGCGTAACAGGGTCCTGGAGGAAGCCAAGAAGATTGTGCTCGAGGAGGATTCCAGTCTGCCCGAACCCATAACAATCAAGCTCGACGATGCCGGCCACCACATCAGGCTTCGCAAGACGGATGATGCTGATGGCAAGGGAACCCGTGTTCGCGTTCTGGGCCGCGTCCACCGCGAGAGGAAACAAAAGGATGTGCTTTTCGTCACGTTGAGAGACGGATACGGCTTCATGCAGGTTGTCATCTCTGGCAAGCTTGCAAAGACGTACGAGGCTCTGACCCTGACCCGCGAGACGTCGATGGAAATCTTTGGTGAAATGCGCGAGGTTCCTGCTGGCGCCCGGGCCCCTCTCAACCGCGAGCTGCATGCCGACTTCTACAAGATACCCAAACACTGGAGAGCCGCTGGCGGAGATGATGCGATTACGAACAGAGTCCAGGCTTCTGCCGAGCACGCCACCCTGCTTGATCTGCGACACTTGACACTTCGTGGCGAGAATGCCTCCTCTGTCCTCGTTGTGCGCGACGCCCTCGAGTTCGCATTCAACCGGGCCTACCACGAAGCCCGCATCCGAAAGGTCAGCCCTCCCGCCCTGGTGCAGACCCAGGTCGAAGGCGGTGCTACTCTCTTCAAGTTCGACTACTACGGTGCCGACGCCTTCCTCACCCAATCGTCCCAGCTCTACCTGGAGACGTGCTTGCCCTCCATGGGCAGCGTCTACTGCATCGAAAAGTCGTTCCGTGCTGAAAAGTCTCTGACTCGTCGTCACCTGTCGGAATTCACCCACATTGAAGCCGAGCTGGACTTCATCGACTTCAGCCATCTCCTCGACCACGTCGAGTTTCTCATCTGTCGCGTCATCGAGCTCACCATGGCCGACCCAATCATTGCCGGATACATCAAGACGCTCAACCCCGAATTCAAGATGCCCGAGCGGCCCTTTATGCGCATCAAGTACACCGACGCCATCCAGTGGCTCATCGATCACGACATCCCCAACGAAGAAGGCAACCCGCACAACTTTGGCGACGACATTGCCGAGGCTGCGGAGCGAAGAATGACGGACATAATCAACAAGCCCATCTTCCTGACTCACTTCCCTGCGCACATCAAGGCGTTCTACATGAAGAAGGATCCCCAAGATGACCGAGTCACTGAGAGTGTAGACTGTCTCATGCCCGGTGTTGGTGAAATTGTCGGAGGGTCCATGAGAATAGACGAATACGACGAGCTGCTCGCGGCGTGCAAGCGTGAGGGTCTTGATCCCGAGGCTTACTACTGGTATTTCGACCAGCGCAAGTACGTTTCACCACCCACCTCCTGTTGCCAACTCGGCCTTGGTCTCACAAGCTAATGGTTTTTTTTTTTTTTTTTTTTTTTTTTTTTTTGCATCAAACAGGTATGGTAGCTCTCCCCACGGTGGCTACGGTATCGGCCTCGAGCGTCTTCTGGCTTGGCTGTGCAAGCAGCACACAGTCAGAGACTGCTGCCTGTACCCTCGTTACATGGGTCGCTGCAAGCCGTAAAGAGTAAAGAGCCGCCCTTGGAGACCAGACGTCTCTCAACCAGCATATCTTTGTCCACCACGAGTAGTCACTGCAGTGCATGGAGCAGCAAGGAGGGAAAGAGCTACTGGGGGGTCACAAACGACGATGGGGATTGCGAAGTCGATTTGCTTTTTTCATGGCATTCAGCCGAGAAGATTTGATGCACAAGGCCCTCTCTCTTGTGTAGTTATTACCTACGAAGTACTCGGTAGACGACTAGAACAGAATGGAAACATTCAGAGCAAATGATTGACCCGGCCGCGTAGGAAGTACATATTCAGCTGTTAAACCGTGGGCCAGTTTTGTCGGTCAACAATGGGGCTCGCTCAACTCAGCCGTACGAGATGACAAAAGTCTCTTCTTTGCATCAACATCCAACACTTTATCGAATGGCGGCGTCTCCGCTTCCACCACCACCACCCCCAAGAAAGGGACGACAACGGCGTTGGCAAAATATGCCACCAGAAACTGAACTCGTCCCAAGATGCGGCATCATGACATGATACCCCGAAGAAACTACACGGCAAGTTTGGTTTCTCAAACGCCCGAAGGGTTGAAGTTTGCGAAAGGGATCCGCTCACAGGGTCAATGCACCACGTAAGTAACCCACGTAAGTACAATGGGAGCAAGTAAGCAATGTACGACTCGAATCTCACTTTTACTCCCGTTCCCTCGATGCATGCATTGCACCAGGCCTCGTTGGGGTAAAGGAAGCCAGGAAGGAGCTGGTCGATCGCGTACATATGTACAACGATGCGGTCCCGTCCCGTCCCGTCCCCGCAGCCGAGACGACGCTGCGGGACGGACCGAAGAATTTCAGTCCAGTCCCACGATGTAACGTGCTCTGCTTGGGTGCGAGGGCTCGAAATGCAAATGACGCCAAGAGAGCTTAGTCGCGTTGGCGTTGGCGTTGACTGTACCACGGGCCCAGACCGGACCAAGATCACGGTTGTCTCATCGTGTTTTTGGCACGTTGTTACGATGCTGATGCTGATGTCTCGGCAGTTTTTGACTTGCACTGCACATTTCGACCTGGACATGTGCCCGTTACTACAAGAAGATTTGCACTTTTGAAGAGGGTGCGCAATAAGGCATGGAAATACATGGATGAACTAATTGAGCACCCTCCCCTTTCTACATGGCTTCAAAGCATTCGAGACCAGCACGCATAGCAGAAAAAAAAATTAAGAAACACGAAAAGTGCCCGCGAAAGTTGCCAGCAGCCCATCCTTTTGCAGTCTGTAGTCCGTCCGAGACATTTGACGCCATGTAGCATCGTACAGACAAAAAAAACACACACACGATCTTACCATCTCTGGAGAAACCCGTCACGACGCCCAGTTCTCAGCTCTCCATCTATCCCGACATAGCCGAGACAATTCGAAAGATGATCGATGCCTTCGATTACCAATGAAAAACAGCCCGTCAGTCTTATAATTCGACGTGCCATCGTCGTGATGCAGACAACGCTGACTGCAGGACTTCCCACAGCGTACAGCGGGAATCGTGTGGAGAAATGTGACGAGAACGAGTGCAGACATGGCGTCGACTTCTAACAAAAGAAAAACCACCATCTTGTCGATGAGCGGGCAGGGCATATTGGCTGCGGCGAGCATCAATATAAATAGGACGTTGGCATACTTTGAAACTCGAGCAGACATTCCGCACAAGCTTCAATTCTCCAAGACCCAGAAGAAAAACATAACATACTTATACTCCTTCTTCGATCCATCTTCGCCATGCGTCTGATCACTTGTGCTTTGCCGCTGTTTTTCATTCTCGCGGCCGCCGCGCCGCCGCCAGCCCATAGGGAAGAGCCGGCGCCGCTGCTCATCCCGAGCGAAAATGCCACGGTGATACCGGGCAAGTACATCGTCAAGATGAAGGATAGTGTAGGCCCTTCGGGGCTCAGCGAGGTCAAGTCGTTTGCTGTTGAAGCCTATCACACCTATGACAGTGTCTTCAAGGGCTTCGCCGCCAAGCTTGATGACAAGGGCCTCAAAGCTCTCAGAGAGCATCCTGATGTATGTCGATCCCGCCCCGTGTCAGTCATGGCCCATGGTTATGGTCATGATTCCGTGTTCAACGTGGCGTGGCAAGCTGACTTCCCCCCTCCCCCCTCCCCCTTTCCAAGGTTGACTACATTGAGCCCGACCAGGAGGCTACAGCGTCTGCCCTGATCCGACAGCAGAATGCCCCATGGGGCCTGGCCCGTATATCCCACCGACGACGCGGCTCGTCCGAGTACGTCTACGACAGTAGTGGCGGCGCAGGTGCTTGCGCCTATGTCATCGACTCGGGCGTAGATGCTCGCCATCCGGTGAGACATTCCCCTTTGTCCCCCCCTTTTTTTTTTTTTTTTTTCCAAACTCAACTCACTCGGCCCCCGAACTAAACGGCAATCTAGGAATTCCAAGGCCGAGCCGCCCAGATCCAGTCCTTCATCCCCGGGTCCAACATCGATGACAACGGCCACGGCACCCACGTCGCCGGCACAATCGGCAGCGGGACCTACGGCGTAGCCAAGCGAGTGACCATCCTCGGCGTCAAGGTCCTCGCTGCCAACGGTCATGGCCCCTACTCCGGCATCATCCAGGGGATGGATTTCGTGCACAGAGATGCCCAGCGGCGTCAATGCCCCAAGGGCGTCGTCGTCAACATGTCCCTCGGCGGAGACTTCAGCCAGGCCGTGAACCAAGCCGCCGCCAGCCTCGTCCGCGCCGGCTACTTCGTCGCCGTGGCCGCGGGCAACGACAACAGAAACGCCCAATCTGTCTCGCCCGCCTCGGAACCATCCGTCTGCACTGTCGGCGGCACGTCCAAGTTCGACACGCGGTATGCCATGTCGAACTGGGGGCCTGCCCTCGACATCCTCGCTCCCGGCGTCGATATCCTGTCCACTCTCCCCAACGCCCGGGTGGTATGTTTTTTTTTTTCTTTCTTCTTCTTCTTATTCTTCATCATCTTCTTCTTCATCATCATCTTTCAAAACTCCCCGTTTGCCCGAGGCAGAGATGAAAACAACTGACCATGCATGATGCAGGGCTCATTGACCGGAACGTCCATGGCGTCTCCGCACATTGCAGGACTGGGCGCGTACCTCGCCGTCCTTAACCGCAGGCGCGCTGGTCCCTGGTTGTGCCAGATGATGCAGCAGATGGCCACTCGAAATGTCATCACGGACCAGGTGCCCGCCACGGTCAATCTGCTGGCATTCAACGGCGCGACCTAGTGTCTTCGCGGACGGACAGACAGCATGGACGATGGATAACTGCAGGAAAAAGCCCTGGGCGCCGACGTGCAGAAACGGGTCGTCGTGTCGTGGATGGCCGCCGCCGCCGACGCAGCTCTTACTTTACTTTCCCTACATACATAGTTAACTCAGATTGCAAACTTTGATGGACCAAAATACTGAATCTCAAGTCTGTTGTTATTGTCGTGTCAAATTTGTTGTCGGTGAATGAAGAAGAGTGTCACAGCACGTGACCCACTATAGCTCCATAAATACTGCGCCCAATAGGCATTAGCTAGAATCAATCAATTATCCTTCCTTATACCTATATTATAATTAGTAGTAATTACATAACTAAAACCAGCACTAGAAAAATATTTTATCTCTTTATTTTAAGCAAATATTAAAGAATACACTAGATAAACTCTTAATTATAGAAGTATAGTAATTACGCAAATTTATTAATTTATTAAGCGTGGATATTTTACTAGACTAGAAGGACCTAATTAATTATTTAGTAATAGATTTTTTACTATTTTAAGAATTATTTAACTATCCTATAGAGTAAGCAAAGAGCTAATAAAGATTCTAATAATTCCTTAATAAATAGTTAAAAAAGGCTTAGCCTTTTAAGGTTAACTATAGAGAATAATAGGAATAGATAATACTAGTTACTCTAACCTAAGCTAAGGCTAAAGAGACTAATTTTTAGAGGCTATGATTTAGCTTAATATAATTTAGTTAGGTAGTAAAGAGATATACTAATCTAAATATTAGCCTAATAACTTAATAATTAGGAAGGCTAAGTCTTAAGCCTAGCAAGGTCCCTTACGTAAAATTACTAGATTTAGATAGAATATAGTAGTTATTATAGTTATTACCTAAAGTAAGAAGAAATAGCCCTATAATTATATATTAATTACTACTAGTTACCTTACTTCCTATTACCTCTCTTATACTCTATCTAGTTACCCCTTACCTACCCTAACTATATTAACTTTCTTAGGAATTTAGTAATTAGTATTAGTAATTATTATTACTAGAAATACTATTCTAGGATTAGATAGATTATTATATAATAGCTTAGGAGAAGATAGGCTAGTTATTATTAGCGCCCTAAGTAGTAGTATTATTAGTGCTCTAAGTATAATTATAAGGGATGCTAGATATATAACATATAATATATTATCTATTATAGGAGAATACTAGAACTAATAAAATATTATTAGAATATATCTAATAAGGCTATAGATAATAATTGCTAGTATAGGTAACTAGGGAAGTCATTATAGTAATATAATTACTATTATAGGTAGTAAATATAGGATTCTTTAATCTAAGTATTAAGAATAATAAAGGATAAGGCATTATTATAGATCTAAAATTAACTATAATAATCTATAAATATATCTTAGCATTTATATAATAACTAGAGGATATAGTAGCTAGCTAATTAGAGAAATTAGTTAAAGATATATAGATATTATATTTATATAGATAAGCATTAGCTTAGTATAGTTACTTACTTATACCCTTAGAGTAAGAGTTACTTTAAAAGGTATTATTAAGAATAATTTATATATAATTAATTAAAAGGTTTTAAGAGCTATAATCTATAATATTAAATAGGATTAAAAACGCTTAGTATACGCTATAAAAGCACTATAATAGAGAAGATATTACTATTTTTATATATAATTTACTCTAAGATATATAAGCGTGTTATTAGGATAATATTACATAGTTAAGAATAGTATATTAAGTATTTCTAGATAATTATTATACTACTATTAGTAAATATAACTATTAATTAGTTTCTAATATAAATTAGAGAGAGAGTTTATAATTATAAGTTAAGCATAGGATAAATATAAATAAATTATAAATTAATAGTTTAGGGATAATTACTAGGGACTAAATATATATAAAGGATTCAATAATAGGAATTAACGCAGAGAATATTATAGGCTATAATTTAGAGTATACTAGAATAATTACTAGAATAGTATTAGGAATAATTACTATAGCGGATAGCTATACCTATACTATAATAGGAATTAGTAATAGTAGTATAAATAATAAAGACTATACTATAATACCTATAAAAGATAGTTTAGTAATTAACTATACTATAGTAATTAATAGTAGCCTTATAGTAATTAGAACCTAAGATATAATAGGCTAGTTATAGATAGGGTAATTCTATTTAGTAATATAGTAAAGCTACTAAATAAGCTAGTAATTCTATTATAATAACTACTATAGGCTATATATTAGGTTAATAAGATAGATAAACTAGATAAACTAGATAATAAGGACTAAGATAATTAGCAGACTATTAAGTAATATTATAATATACTACTAGATAATAATTATTAGTAATAGCTAGAATAGGAAGATATAGATACCTATATTCCTTATCTAAATATAGAATAGTAAGAACTATATAGATAAGAGAATTAAAATAAAGTCTTATAGGAGGACTATTAAGAATAGGTATAATTTATAGGAATTAATAGTGTAATCTATAATTACTAAATTTGCTTTAAATAACACGCTATTTAGCTATCTAGAATTTACCTATAGTATACCTTATAATCTTAGAACTAGAGATAACTTAGTTTATAATAAAACTTTAGACTTTTACTCTTTATTATAACTATATAGTAACTATAATTATTTAAATATTATAATAGAGGATTTATAAATATAAATAAAGTTAGTAGTAAAGGAGCTACTAATAGGCTAAGTAGTAGAGAAATTATTAGTAACTTTAAAAAAAGGTAAGAAAATCCTAATCTTTTGTTTAATAATTAATATATAATAGGATATAGGCTTAGGCTATGTATTTTACATATAGATATACCTATAATTCTAGACTTACTTAGATCTAAATAACTTAGAGGTATAAGTTAATATCTATTAAGAACTGGCCTTAGGGCTGCTGCTCGTAAGCGTTCTAAATAGTAATATTATCCTTATAGGAGAAGAAAGGAACTAAGCTAGAGGTTATATAGGATCTAGATTTATACTATTATATATGTAGGTTATACGTAGCTTGCGTATAGCCCTAACCTAGCTACGTATAGTTTATAACCTTTACATGCCCTTTCTAGATCTAGGATTAACCTAAGATATAACCTAAGCTTCTAAGCTTAAGTTTATAATATACTCCCTTACTTAAGCCTTTCCCCTCCTCTCTTTTTTATAGTTATTAAGTTATAAGTAAGTAGTATATATATATATAGCTATTATTATATAGTTATATTAGGCCTTATATAAGGCTAGTATATAGCTTCCCTAGTAAACCTATAAGTAAGTAGTGTGTTCTATAGCTAGTATTATATATATATATAAGGCCTATATAGGGCTTATATATAGCCTAGTAGGCTAGAAAAATTTTTCCTTATAGGTTACCTTACCCCTAGCCTATTAAAAAATTGCCCCTTTACTAACTCTCCTCCTTTATAATACTAACCTAGTTTATTTCTATATTATTACTAGCTAATATTATACTTTACCTACCTAGCTACCTTTACTTTCTTTTTATATATTATTCTTTACTTATTAAATTCCCTTTTCCTTTCCTAGCTATTATTTATTTCTCTAATCTCTTTATAGCTAATTATTTAATATTCTCCCTTTACTCTTCTCTAAAGTAAGTATATAGTTATAATCCCTTAGTATTATTATTAGAATATAAATACTCTTATATATTCCTTACTTTTTTCCTTTTTTTTTATTCTATACCCTTATTTTCTTTATCTTATTAGTTTTCTATTACTTATCTTAATTAAATTATCCTATTAATCTCCCTTTTTACTCCTTTTCTATACCTAGTTTACTTACTATTATATCTATTACTATTACCTTAAGCGCTATTACTACTACTATTACTAGTAATACTTTTCCCTTTTTATTATTATCTTCTCTTTTCCCTAAGAAACTAAACTACCTTAGTAATTATATCCTAGAGGGTAATTCTAATAACTCTAATAACTTTAATAATAAGGAGTAAGAGGTTTTATATATTTAATATATAAATAATCTTTATAATAAGGGGATATAAGAGTATATCCTAAGGTCTTATTAGGCCTATTTACCTTATTAGTATACCTATTATTTATATAGCTAAAAGCTATATTTATATTTAGGTAATCTAAAGCTATAATATATATATAAGCACTTAATAAACCTTTTAGCCTTTAGTAAGGCTATTAAGACTTTAGCTATAAAGTATACTATTTCTAAGAAAGAATATTATATTATTCTAATAAAAACTTTTATTTACTATTAAAAATATTTTAATACTATTCTTATTATTACCTAAATTAATCCTACTCTAGTAATACCCCTTTTATTATCCCTTACTAGTATAGCTTATACCTTAGGTATTACTAAGTCCTAGGCCCTTACCCTAGCCTAGTAAATATCTCTTACCTATTATAGTAATAATATAGTAATTAAGTTTTTTTATAATATAGCTATAATAAATAAGAATCTTTCCTATATTACCTTTACTTAGGAGATTACTATTACTAAGTAGTATATATTTAATAAGACTATTACTGTTAGAATCATAGGGTTCCTGACGTCAGGATTAATTAGATAGCCTAGGGAATAGGTATAATTCTTCTATTCTAGGCTTGGTATCTTATTCGAAAGAAGAGAGGAAAAGAGAGGCTTTTCCGGATCGTGAAAAGTAGCCATAAACGTAGAGCGTTTATAGGTTACCTGACTTATAGGTCCTTGCCCTATTAGAAGGCAGGCTTATAGGCTATAAGTAAGGCTCCCTGCGTTACGCGCGTGCGTGGCCCTATAGCCTAACGTTTTGCTAGGTAATTATAGCTATGTGCTATAATTAATATTATGCTTATTCTAATATTAGAATCTCTTTCTTTTTAATATAATTATTAATATATAATATTAATCTAAGAAGAGAAGAGATAAGGATTAAATAAATATATAATATAAAGAAAGGAATAAATAAATAAAAATAATAGGCATAGGCCCTATCCTCCCCTTCTCCCTACTTACCACTAGTTTTTAATAACTAGCTTCTCTAATCCCCTTTTCTTCTTCCTTATATAATACTACCTATAGTATTTATAGTTACCTTTTCCCTATCTCTTTATTTAACTATAATATAATATTAAATTATATTCCTAGGGAAGGGTTACCTATAATCTCTTCCTTATAGGTATAATATTAGATTATACCTCCTTATACCCCCTTACACTCCCTTCTCTTTTCCCCTAGGACTATACTATCCTAAAGGCTTAGGCACCCTTTATTAAAGAGTATTATCTTACCCTCTCTCTAGGGCTATATTACTATAAAGACTTAGGAGAGCACCCTTTTTCCTCTCTCTAGGGCTATATTACCCTAGGGGCTTATAAGAGTGCTATTTTATTCTCCTTCTAGGGTAATATTACCCTAAAGGCCTATAAAGGTACTATTTTATTCTCCTTTTAGGGCTAAGTTTAGTTCTAGAACCTATATAGGTAACCTTACGCATAGGTAACCTATCCTTTTATCTAAACTATTACTATATTACCTATAATAAACCTCTTTAGGGCCTTATTAGGCATTACCTTTATAAATACATTTACTAGGTTATTTTCGCTATTAATCTATTTAATCTTATAGAGCTTATAGCGTTTATATAATTATTAAAGGGCTATAATATTAATTATTAGCTACTTCTCCTTTATAGTCCTAAGCTTAATAAAGTATTTATATAATAAGTATAAATTAGTATAGACTATAATTAGGATTATAAGGAGATTTAATTAGTTTATAATTATCTTTAGCATTATTATAATTACATAAGCTATATTAATACCTACTACTATACTATAAACCTCTAAAGCAAGTATACTTCTTATAACTCTCTTACTCTTTATTAAGCTATAGTGTATAATATTGCCTTATACTATAAACTTACTATCTTTATATTCCTTATTAGCTAGGATTAATATATAGCTTAGCTATAAGGTAAAGTCTTAGTTATTAGCAAATAATCTATTAATAAATATAAAGAGCTTTACCTTTATAAGATTAAGTAGTATAAATATTAATTCTTAATCTAGATAATCTATTTACTACTTAATATAGCAATTAAGTTCTTTAACATTCTTAATAGTTAGCTCTTACTATTATATAGTAATAGAGAGGTTAAAGCTTGCCTTAGGTTAGTAGATTAAAGCAATATAAGTACCTTAAGCCCTTTACTTAATATACTTCTTTATTAACTCTTCTAGTAGGATTAATTAAAGCTTATTACTTTGCCCTTTCTACTATATCTTAATAGTATTATTAGTTAGTTAAATAATTCTACTATTAAATATAAGGGGATTATTAGGCTTAATAAATTGCTTTAGTTTCATAGCGAATTTAGTAGTAATTAATTAATCTTCTTCTAGCTATAAGAATCTCTTATCTAATAGACTAAGAGTATTATTAGTTTACATTCTTACATATCTAAAGTAAAGGCTTTTAGTAGATATTACTAGTAAGTATAGATTATAACTTAATATTATTATCTAGAGATTCTCTCTATAGTGCTTATAATAAGTTACCTACTAATATATACTAGCCTTTGTAATACTGTAGAGAGGCTTAATAACTCTTATAATTATATTCTTAGGGTATTAATTATAAATTTAAATAGGGAGTTAGGCAAGGATTATTTAATTTAGCGGTATCTAGGATTATATGTACGCTTACGTGATATCTTAAATCTATAGAAGAAGTCCTTTACTAAGAAGGGAGGGAGTAATTATAAGGATTAAACGCTAGCTTACTCTCTAGATTATTAGGGCCTACGTAAGAATTGCTTGCTTTGCTTTATTACTAAAGCCTTAGATAATAAGCCTTAATTTCTTATATAATTAGCCTATCTTTCCTTTTACCTTATTAATAATATAGGAATTAAAGATTTAAATCCCTTAGTGCTTTCTCTTATTAAAGGTAGTGAATTTAAATATACCTTAATTAATTAAAGCATTAATCTTAGTTTTTATTAAGAGTTTAAAGGGTTTACTAGGGGTTATAATAGTGCCTTCTTTACGTAATTAAATTATAAGCTTAAAGTCTGCTTTCTCTTTACTTAATAGGAAAGTCTTAGGGTTATTTACTAATTAATCTGCCTAATTAATAATTACTAGAGGGTTCTTTTAGGGTCTTCTAGGCCTTCTCTTTAGGGGAACTAAAGGCACTATGTTTTTAATTTATACCTCTTAGTTCTCCCTCTTAATTACCTCTAGGTTAATGCCTCTTTTTAGTAATAGCTTTTCCTTATTAGGGTCTTTATTATAGGGCTTAATAGAGGTTAATCTAAAGACTTTAGGGCCTTATAGAAGGTTAAGGGTATAGCTCTCTCTATCTATTATAAGGAGCTTATATAGGCCTTACTATCTTACTTTTTCTTACTATATAAGTATAGGTAAGGTAAGCAGGAGTTTAAGAGTTAGCAAGGTATTAGGGCTATTTCTTATAGTAAGGGCTTTATTAACTTTTTATAGGGTATATAATCTTTTAATCTTTTTTATTGCTTTTTATACTATAAGGGCTTATTACTTAATATTAGGTAATAGAGGGGATTTGTTAACTATTTATAGATAAGTACTAAAGACTAGGAGAGTTAGGATAATGCTATTTAGGCCTATAGTGTTATTAAGGGCTTTTATAGCTATTTATAGGGCCATAGCTTTAGGTATTATTAGATATTCACGTTAGATAATATTTTAGGCTCTTTAGAGTGGCTTATAATACCTTTTAACCTTGCTAATACTATAGTATGCCTTAATAGGGATTTCTTTAATTAAGATTAATATTAAAGCTATAAATTAGTAGAATTCCTTGCTTCTAAACGTTATACTAGCATTAGTCATAATCTAATCTAGAGGACCTTAGTAGGTGTTAATCTAGTATAGTTAAAGGGCTTCTTATGTTACTTTTACTATAATATCCTTAAGAAATCTAGCCATGTTAAATAATATAGCTATATTAATAGTATAAAGGATAGGGCGGTTACTATTAAGATATATAATATCTATAATTACTTTATAATTAAAGTTATATTTATCCTTAAGGGTGAATTTAAAGTAATATAGGTTATTTCCATTTATTTGATATTAGTAGCAGATCCTTGTTAATTATCTAATGGTTTTATAATCTACCTTATAGCCTAATTTAGAAAGTATATTATAAAGTTAGTAAATAGAAGGGTAACCGAATTAGTAATATAAGCGCTATAGTTTAACCTTAGTTAAATAGCTCTAAGCAATTAATCTTTCTTTTTATAAAAGTATTTACGGATATCCCTATTTATGTATAATAAGGACTTTAATATTACCTTATTAGAGGATATTCTAAGAGATATAGAAGTTAATCTTAAGGTAATCTATATCTATAAGATATAGCAAGAAGGGAGTGTTTATAGGCATTATATAAAATAGGATAATGCTAAAAGGGGTAGGTATATTAATTAATCTAATAGAGGGGATTAGTTTTCTACTTCTAAATCTAATTATTACCTCCCTAGCTCTAGATTTATTAAGCTAGATCTTAGGGATTAACTACTATAGAGTAAGAAATTAGGGGTGCCTTGCTAATAAGTAGCCTATAGCCCTAGTATTAGGAATTATGCCTTAGAATATACCTAAAGAGTAGTAGTCTTTAAGAAGAAAGGTAATTAAAGCTTTCTTTAGTTATTAGAGATTAAATAAATCCTCCTTTATAAAGGCATAGGTAGCCGCTTAATTTGCAAGAATCTCTATAGTTATATAACTATTAATAGTTATGCCTTATATAAAGAAGCTTATAGGTATTTTACTTTCTTTACCTTCTTCCTTAAAACTAAGTTTTATTATATAAGTAGAAATCTTATTTTCTTTAGAGAGAATACTATTATTCTCTTTACCTTTATACTAGTTAAGAAAAGCATTATAAAAAGGGGTTATTAGTTCTATAAGATAATAGTTCTTAAAGTATTAATATACCTTTCTATGTTTCTCTTTAGAGTGTTTAGTTAACTAATAACCTTCTTTACTATATATATAGCATTTCTTAGTATATAGAACACTCCTAGTGCCTTAGGAGCGTAATTATCTATAATAGGCTTCCTTACTATATCTATTATACTTTTAATTAGTTTAGTACTACTCTTCTATATTAGGTATTAATAGGAATTAGTGCCTTTTATTTAACTCTTCTATAGTTATCTAGATTAACATTCTTATATATTTATAGAATTATTATAGATTAGTAGGAGGGTTAATAAGGCAAGTTCTGTATTTTATAATACTATAGCATACAGAGATTAATTAATTCTAAAGCGCTCTTTTAGATTAGGTAATATCTAGGATTGCTTGCTAAAGATTTATAAGCTTTATAATAAGTTCTTTAAAGTAGTTAAGTTTTAACTTCTCTAGGTTCTCTTATATAATTTATTATAGCTTTATATTTTACTACTTAAGGAGATATCTTTGCTTTATATTATTAGTCTTAAACCTTTATTTAATCTAATTAATAAGAGTCTTAAGGTCTTAGGGATTATTTAGCTTATATAGATATTTATAATAGTATATTAAGGCCTTTCCTTTAAGCATAGCCTCTAGAGCATATCTAGCTTTATAGGGTCTAATGCCTAGTATCTTATATTTCCTCTAGAAGATTATTAACTTTAAGTTAAAAACCTTATAGTTATCTATACTATATTAAATATTGCTTATATATAGCTTTATAAGATTAATTATTTGCTTTAGGGTAAGACTTAATATTCTAGGCATTAAGGGAGATTTAAGCTATATTAGGTAGAAGTATGCTTATCTAAGGGGAAAAGGTGCTCTAGGAGATATAGGAGGTAGCATATCCTATCTTAGTGTAGGATACCTTTATTAAGGGCTATCCTAAGGGTTATTATTTAGTTAGCCTAATAGTATTAGGCTAGGGGAATAATATTAATAGGTTTTAGGGGTCTATTAATTATGCTATTAATAGTGTTATAATCTTAACCTAATTAGAGGGATTAGCAAAAGGTTATTAAGGAAGTCTTGTTTTATAGTGCATTTTTAGAAGGGTATATACTTCCTTATAGCTTCCTATATCTCTTCTTCTTACTAATTATAGAATCCCTTATAATTTATAACTTTCTTAAGCATTAAGGTAGTCTTCTAGCAGGCTATTAGATCTATATATATGCTATAGAAGAAAAGGAAATCATAGAGGTATTTAGTAACTATTTAGTCTATAGTTATAAATACCTCTCTTATCTATCTATTAAAGTCTTTACTAAAGTTAGTAAATAGACTTCTTATAATAAGACCTTCTAATTTATAAGTTACTATCTTAATAAGATTATAAGCTATAATAGCTTTAGGGTTATTATATTTATTAAGATTAAATAATTTCGCTTATTATAATGCTTCTTATATAATATAATTATACATCTCTAGTAGGATATATCTTAGAAAGGGGTTATTAACTTATAAACCTTTACCCTTCTAGTCTCTTCTAATTTTAGTGCCTTCTTTAGCATTACTAAACTTAGAGTTAGAGAGAGAGGCTTTTAACTACTCTATTTATTAAAGAGCTTTTAATCCTCTTATCTTTATTATAGAAAACTATAAAAGAGAGATATAGGATTAGGGGAATAGGGCTTTTATATAATAGGTTAAAGAATTATAAGCATAGCTATTATCTTTATCCCTTAGGGGTTCTTAGGATATTAGATCTTAGGAGTAGTAAGTTCCTTTCTTATTATAAGAGAGTGCTTTCTAAGGGTTAGGTATATAGTAAAACACACTAATTAAATAGTTAAGAATAGGTTAGACTAGTTACTAACTAGGCCTTAATCTTTTAATAGCTTTAAAGTCTTTATAAGGTCTTAGGATATTAGATCTTAGGAGGTATAAACTCCTTTCTTATTATAAGAGAATACTTAAACTTTCTTAGTATAATTATATTACTTTTAGCGGCTTTTCTATTATATAGAGCAGGTTTATAGTATAGTTATCTCTTCTAATTAACCTTACTAATCTATAGTTATAAAAAACTATATAGTTATCTATAAAGTTAACTACTAATTAGTGTTAGAATTATAGGGTTCCTAACGTTAGGATTAATTAGATAGCCTAGGGAATAGGTATAATTCTTCTATTCTAGGCTTAGTATCTTATTTAAAAAAAGAGAGAAAAAGAGAGGCTTTTTTAGATTATAAAAAGTGGCTATAAACGCAGAGCGTTTATAGGTTACCTAACTTATAGGTCCTTGCCCTATTAGAAGGCAGGCTTATAGGCTATAAGTGAGGCTCCCTACGTTACGCGCGCGCGTGGCCCCGCGGCCTGACGTTTTGCCAGGTAATTGCGGCTACGTGCCGCGATTAATATCATGCTTGTTCCAACAATTACTTACTAACTAAATACTTATTATTATCTCCTAGGAAATAACTAGAATAAAGTAACTAATCCCTTTTTCTTACTCCCTATAGCTTAATTTTTTTTAATATAGTAAAATACTAGCTTTAGGCTATATATATAATAGAGAAGAAAAGGATTTACTATACTTTAGTAATTAAATAAAAATATAATCTTTTAGGCCTATTATATATTATTATATTACCTTATTATACTTTAAATCTATCTAGTGCCTTTATATCTTATATACTTTCTAGTAATTCCTAAGTTAGCTATATATATTCTTTTTACTTAACTAGTATATCTTATCTTAACCCCTATTTCCTTATATTTTTAGCTATAAGTATCTCTTTTACCTAATACTCTAAGAGATTAGGGTTAGTATTTATTATTATAAGTTTTAGTAAGGGATATTTATTTACTAGTATTTAACTTAGTAATAGGTTAGAAGCTACTTATTATACTAAGTCTATATAGAAGATAAGGTATAGTCCCCTTAGTATATTTAGTTTAATAGTTAAAGGTATAGGGACCTTAAGTACCTTATATTTAGCTATAACCTAATCTAACTTTTTATATAGTTTATTTATCTTAAAGTTTTAAAGGTTTAACTATATATAGTCCTTAACCTAAAAACACTTTACTAAATATTAATTATTATTTATCTTTTCCTATTATTATTACTAAATAAATACTATAGTAGCTTATATTAAATCTAAGCCCTTCTTAAGATATTATAAAAATACTTAAGCTCTTCTTTTTAATAAGGTATAAGATACTTACTTATTTAGTAATTCCTAAATTATTACTAAGTTATACTTATATAAGGCTATGTTTACGCTAATCCCTATTACTAATAAGTCCTTATTATTTAATATAAGCTAATATATAAGGAGATAATCTAGCTATTTAAACTATAAAAATAATAGCATTACTTATAAGATAGCCTATACCTCTTAATTTACCCTTTTTATACTACTATTTATCTATAGATAATAGGCTATTAATAATAACTATTATATACTTACTTACTTATAAAGTATAGTCTAAAAGTAACTTAACTAGTCTAAACTATAGTCTATAATAATTTATATAGGAAAGCTATAGAACTATTACTAATACTATTTAAACTATTTTATGTATACTTTAGCCCTTATTAATATTATAGCCTTTAGCTAGATATACTTAGAGAGTCTATTTATAATAACTATAAGGAACTATAGGTTATCTAGGTATTAAGCTAGTAGGTTTATTATAAAGTTAATAAAGATCTATAACTAGTAATAATCTAGTAAGGGAATTAGTTTTAGTAAGCCTTATCTTAATTATATTAAGCTATATCTTATAAGTTATATTATAAACTAAGGATTAGTTCTATAAAGATTAGAGATATTTATTTATAAACATTATTACTCTAGTTAGTAAGCCTATAGGTATAGCTATAGTATTCCTTATACTACTATTTTCTAATAATAAGATAGGGCTTATACTAGAGTTTAGGATAGTTTATTTATAATAGTATTAGGCTAGCCTTATTACTAAATATATAATTAGCTTCTCTAGTCCCCCCTTATATACCTCCTCCTAGAAACATCTTAATAGTATATCTAGCCTTATTACCTATAGTCTAGGTTTATATTATAAGTTAAAATTAAATAGTGCTACTATCTTTACCTATCTTACCTATTATTCTAATATCTCCCTTAGCATAGTAAAATATTCTAAGTTCTTATAGTTTATGATTTTTATAATTCTTTTGTTCATTGGCAGTGGCTAATGCATCTAAAATTCACACATAATATAAGAATTACTAGTAACACCTAGCTAGTGTAATAATTAATAACTAATTAATAGTACTATAGTAATAAAAAAAGTAGCTAATATAGGAATAAGCTTTAAGGGCATAAATATAGGGGGCTATAAGGTTAGTATAAAGTTTATTTATAATAAACTTTATAGCTACGTTAGCATAAGAGTTATTATAACTATAGTTAAACTTAAATTTATTTAAGTTTTACTTATAGTATAAATTAACGTAATTCCCCCTTTCTCTATAACTATGTTTATTCCCTCTCTCTGCATTATCTCTTCTATCTTCTCGCACCTTACCACTTACTTATGCCCTAAAGCTCTGAGGCGAACTTAAACCCTCACACCACATATAACTCATTCTTACTTGTTTCTAACCTGATTCGATACAGTCCACACAACCCACAAAGTAGGTCTTGCGTTATCAGTTGATTAACGTTAAAGGGCCTATAATTATTAAGAAATATAGTATAAAATCCTAATAAAAGTTAGTAAATCTAAGAAAACCTTAAACTCCTTAGACCTTTATTAGTACCTCCTAGTCCTAAATTATAGTAATCTTCTCCTTATTTAGGTAAATCTCCTTTCCTATATAAATAATAAACCCTAAGTACTTAACTTCCTTTATTATAAAAATATATTTCTTTATATCTGTTATGGACTCGAGCTTGGAAGCTCGGGTCATGTCTCGGGTCAATCCCGGATCCGGAAAGGGCGCGTAAAGACCGCGGGCTATGCGCAGCTAGGTTAGGGCTATGCGCAAGCCGCGCATAACACACACATATAACGGTATAAAGGCGGATCCTGTGTAACCTCTAGCTTAGTTCCTTTCTTCTCCTATAAGGATAATATTACTATTTAGAACGCTTACAAGCAGTAGCCCTAAGGCTAGTTCTTAACATATATTATCCTTCACTATAGAAACATAATAACTAGCGAACATACCGCTACCACCGGATAGGATAGACACTAATAAGGTAGTAAGGTTATAGGAGCTTATTACTTAGCAATTAAGATAGATCTAGGAACTCGCTAATAGGTAGAAGTTAGACTTAACTAACTAATTAGTTAAACGCAAGCCCTTACCTATAGGACCCCTATTTAATAGCAAAAGAGTCCTTTTTATAGCATAGCAAAACCTTATGTCTTATAAGCTTAATACAGATAGGGGGTTTATTAGGTCCTAGTAGGACTAATAGTACTTTATCTACTAAAATCTATTACTAAAGGTCTAGGCCTAAGTTACCCCCTTTTTTAAAAAAGGGCACTTAGTGTATTATAATCCCTAAAAATTTTTAACTTACTTAAATAAGATATTTAATAACCCCTATTAGTAGGAATTAGTAATTACAGAACTTAACTAGATAGCATAATAGCCTAATAAATGATTTAGTAACTTCTATATTTATTTTAAATAAAAATTAGCGCTAGCTAGGGGATTAGATTAGAAAGACTCTATAAAGCTTACTAAGCTGCGCATAGCACTTAATAAGTAGATAAGGGATTATAGTGTTAGATAGGATATATCACGAACGGATTACTCAGTAGCAATGGCTTGCTATTATAGCATTTCGTTAGATATTAAGTTATATTATTTAGAGGAGAAGAATTATGCATGAAAATAAGTGTATATACCTAAGGCCCTAGCCTAGGATAAGGACACTCCTATAATAGATATATAATCCACGCATGCGGTAAGGGCTTAAAAAGGACATGGGAAGTCACTAGGATAATAGTATAAGGTAAAGTTAAGTAATAAGGCTAGTGGTAAGCGGGCTAAGTAGGTTACCTAGGCTATACGTAATATGTATTGTAATAAGGGCAAGTATTTATATTATAGCTTAGGGAAGCATTTTATTTATACCTATCCTATGCTCCCTCTAAGATATTAGCAAGGGAAAGCAGCTATTAATATATATAATATAAAGGAAGAGGAGAAGGACTCTAGGGAAGAGGAGAATATAGACTTATTAGAAAAAGAAGAACCCTAGTATTAAGTTATTTAACTAGGGTTATAGGGAGGATAGATAGAGAGGCTTTATGGCAAATAGTTATTACTAATAAGGACTTTAAATAGATCTAATTTAATATAGATTCTTTACCCTTTTTAGTTCTTGCTTTAATTAATAAGACTACCTTTACGGATGCTTTAGTTAATATAGGCTATAACTGCTATACCACTATAAGCGAACGCCTTATCTAGAAACTCTAGTTAGAATGCCTCCCTCTCTTAAATAAGAGGTTAGTTTACACTATAGTTAGTGTAAAGTAAGGGGGAAAAGAGAGCCACAAGAAAAGGTTATATATAATATATATTATCTGTTTTTAAGTGGATTTAGATAGATAGGAAACGCCTATAGTTACCTATGTAATCCCTAGGTTAATAAGGTAGCTTATCTTAGGGACACTGTGGATAGAGCGGAACAAGATTAACTTAGATATAGCATGTCGCTAGCTTTACATAGGATTAGCTAAGAACCTATAAGTTTAGGCATTAGCTAATAGGAAGGTAAAACAGCTAATAATATCTATCCTAGGCTCTACCTTCGTAGGCATAGTATAGCGCGTAAAGAAACGGAAGGAATATATCTAGCTTTATGCCACTAGCCTATGAGAAATCACGGCGATCCTGCAGATAGATATAACACTAGAGGTTATAGAGCAGGACCTGTTATCCTCTTTACTAAGCATATTATAGGATTTTATAGATCTTTTCCTAGAGAGTAAAGTAAACACCTTACTACCACACTAGGGATAATTAGATTACTATATTTAATTAAAATATAATCTAGATAGGACTAAACTAGAGCTTCTATAGGCACTATTATATAATATACCCTAATATTATCTTCTTAAAATTTAGAAGTAAGTAATAGACTTAATAGATAAGGGCTAGATATAGGCTAGCTTCTCTTTAGTAATAGCCCTAGTCTTATTAGTAAAGAAGCTAGGAGGAGGCTAGCGGTTTTGCGTAGACTATTAAGCCCTTAATAAGATTATGGAATAGGACTATTACCTATTACCTTTAGTAAAGGAGACACTATGGTTATTATTAGAGGCAAAGTGGTTTACAAAGCTTAATATATAAGTAGCGTTTTACTATATCCGTATTACTAAGGGCAAAGAACACTAGATAGCCTTCTAGATATGTTTTAGGTTATTTAAGTGGCTTATATACCCCTTTAGTCTAGCTAGCGCGCCCGCTACCTTTTAGAGATATATTAATAGGGCGCTTAGCGGAATACTAGGGGACTACGTGATTGCTTATCTTAATAATATCTTAGTCTACTTAGGAGGGTCTTAAAAGGACTATATACAAAAGGTCTAAGTAGTGTTAATAAGATTATAGTAAGTAAGGCTAAACCTAGATATAAAGAAATGTGTTTTTATAATAAAGGAAGTTAAGTACCTAGGGTTTATTATTTATATAGGAAAGGAGATTTGCCTAGATAGGGAGAAGATTACTGTAATTTAGGACTAGGAGGCACTAATAAGGGTCTAGGGAGTTTAAGGTTTTCTTAGATTTGCTAACTTTTATTAAGATTTTATACCATATTTCTTAACAATCACAGGCCCTTTAATTAACCTTACAAAGAAAGGGGTTCCTTTCTAGTAAATGGATAAATATAACGTGGCTTTTAAGACCCTAAAATTAGCCTTTATATCATACCCTATCTTAATATAATAGGACCCTAATAAGGACATGGTAGTTAAGGCAAACTGTTTAGGAATGGCACTAGGGGGGTGTCTCTCCTAGTTTAATAATAAGGGTATATTGTACCTAGTAGCTTACTATTCCACTTACCTATAGCTAGCTTAATAGAACTATACTATATATAATAAGGAGCTATTAGCAATTATATCCTATCTAAAGGCATGGTTAGTGGAGTTATATAGCGTTAGTAGGCTATTTATAATACTTATAGACTATAAGAACTTAGAATATTTTACCACGCTAAGGGAGATGTTAGAATAACAGGTAAGATAGGCAGAGACGCTAGCGCTATTTAACTTTAACTTGTGATATAGGCCTAGACCGTAGGCAGTAAGGCTAGACACGCTATTAAGACGCTTCTAGGAGGAGGCATATAAGGGGGGACTAGAGGAGCTAATTATACGTTTAGCGACAAGGCTAGCCTAATACTATTATAAACAAACCATCCTAAGCTCTAGTGTAAGCCCTGTCTTGTTATTAGGAAATAGTAATATAGGGGATACCATGGCTGCGCCTACAGGCCTACTAACTGGAGCAATGATGTTTGCAGATAAGTATCTCTAATCTTTATAGGACTAATCCTTAGTTTATAATATAACTTATAAGATATATCTTAATGTAGTTAGGGTAAGGGCCTAGAAGTTTCTAGAGGCCGCTAATATAAGGGAGTAGATAGTGGATTATTAGATTAGTGCTAAAGGCATGCTTTAGTTCTAGGGCTAGACTTAGATCCTTACTTAGGAACCCCTTACTATAACTTTAACCTAGCGGGTATATAATTTACCCTTACTAGGCTACCCTAGCTATAATATAACCTTTAAGACGCTTTAAAGGGACTTTCACTAGGATAGTATATTATAAAGCGTTGCTTAGTTTATAAGGAACTGCTACTATTATAGGGGGCAGAGAAGCCGCTAACTAAGATAAGGCTTACTAAAACTAATTCCCCTGCTAGATTATTACTAGTTATAGATCTCTATTAACTTTATAATAGACCTGCTAGCTTAACACCTAGATAACCTATGGTTCCTTATGGTTATTACAGATAGACTCTCTAAGTACGTCTAGCTAGAGGCTATAACGTTAATAAGGGCTAAAGCATACGTAAAATGGTTTAAATAGTGTTAGTAGCGGTTCTATAGCTTTCCTACACAAATTATTATAGATTACGGTTTAGACTAGTTAAGTAACTTTTAGACTACGCTTTATAATTAAGTAGGTATATAATAGTTACTATTAATAGCCTATTATCCATAGATAGACAGTGGCATAGAAAGGGCAAATTAAGAGGTGCAGGCTATCTTATAGGTAATACTATCTTTTTCGTAGTTTAAATAGCTAGATTATCTCCCCGTATGTTAGCTTGTATTAAATAACAGGGACTTATTAGTAATAGGGATTAGCGCGAACATAGCCCTATATGGTTATAACTTAGCGATAATTTAGGAACCACTAGATAAGCAAGTGTCTTATACCTTATTAAAGGGAAGGGCTTAAGTATTCCTATAATATCTTAAGGAGGGCTTAGATTTAACATAGGCTACTATAGCATTTATTTAGTAATAATAATAGGAGGAGATAAATAGCGGTTAACATCTAGCGGAGCGTTTTTAGGTTAGGGACTATGTATAGTTAAACCTTTAAAACTTTAAGACAAATAGACTATACAAAAAGTTAGATTAGGTTATAGCTAAATATAAGGTGCTTAAGGTCCCTATGCCTTTAACTATTAAACTAGACGTGCTAAGGGGACTGCACCCTATCTTCTATATGGACTTAGTATAACGTGCGGCCTCTAACCTATTACTAAGTTAGATACTAGCAGATAAACGTCCCCTACTAGAACTTATAATAATAAATGCTAACCCTAATCTCTTAGAGTATTAGGTAAAAGAGATACTTATAGCTAAAAACGCAAGAGAATAGGGGTTAAGATAAGATATACTAGTTAAGTAAAAAGGATATGTATAGCTAACTTAGGAACCGCTAGAAAGCATGCGAGATATAGAGGCACTAGACAGATTTAAAGCATAATAGGGTAATGTAATAACACATAATAGGCCTAAGAAATTACGTTTTTATTTAACTACTAAAGCATAGCAAATCCTATTCTCCTCTATTCTACGCGCAGCCTAGAGCCGGTAGTCTATAATAAAAAAAAATAAATAAATAAATTAATTAAGCTATAGGGGGTAGGGGAGGGGGGTTAGTTACTCTATTCTAGTTCTATCCTAGGGGATAACGATTATAGGTAGTATTTAGCTAGCAGATAAGGGCCTTATTAAATGCACGCTACTTAGCGGCAGTAGTCTCCTAAACGGAGGTAATATAGGATAGATTCTTATTTATTATAGCTATGCTATAGAAAAACTCTATTACTATATTACCACTATAATAGGTAGGAGACGTTTGCTAGGCTAGGGCAAGGGCCTAGGACTTAGTAACGCCTTAGGTATAAGCCATGCTAGCAGGGGATAATAAAAGGGGTGTTGCCGCAGTAGGATTAATTTAGGTAGTAGCTAAAATAGTATTAAAACGTTTTTAATAGTAGATAAAAGTTTTTATTAGGATAGCGTAATATCCCTTTTTAGAAGCGGTGCGCTTTATAGCTAGAGTCTTAATAGCTTTACTAGTAGCTAAAAGGTTTATTAGGTACTTATATACATATTATAGCTTTAGGTTACCTAAATATAAATACAGCTCCTAGCTATATAAATAATAGGCGTGCTAACAGGGTAAATAGGCCTAATAAGACCCTAGGACGCACTCTTACGTCCCCTTATTATAAAGATTATTTATGCATTAAATACATAGAACCTCTTACTCTTTGCTATTAGAGTTATTAGAGTTATTAGAATCACCCTCTAGGATATAGCTACTAAGGTAGCTTAGTTTTTTAGGGGGGGGGGAGGCAGCAGTAAGGGGGGAGGAGCACTACTAGCAGCAGCGGTGGTAATAGCGCTTAAGGTAATAGCAGTGGATATAATAGTAAGCAAACTAGGCGTAGAAAGGGGGTGTAAAGGGAGATTAATAGGATAATTTAATTAAGGTAGGTAGTAGAAAACTAATAAGATAGAGGAAATAAGGGTATAGAATAGAAGAAAAAGGGAAAAGAGTAAGGAATGTATAGGAGTATTTATATTCTAATAATAGCACTAGGGGGTTATAACTATACACTTACTTTAAAGGAGAGCAAAGGGGGGATATTAGATAATTAGCTATAGAGGGGTTAGAGAGATAGATAATAGCTAGGGGAAGAAAGGGGAACTTAATAGGTAAAGGATAATATATAAAGAGGAAGTAAGGGTAGCTAGGCAGGTAAAGTATAATATTAGCTAGTAATAATATAGAAATAATTTAGTTTAGTATTATAGGGGGGAGAGTTAGTAGGGGAAGCTATTTTTTAATAGGCTAGGGATAGGGTAGCCTATAGGGAAAAAATTTCTTAGCCTACTAGGCTATGCGTAAGACCCGCACAGGCCCTACACGTACACGCAACGCTAGCTACGTAATACGCCACTTACTTATAGGTTTGCTAGGGGGGCTATGCACTAGCCCTACGTAGGGCATAACATAACTATATAATAATAGCTATGCACATATATTACTTACTTATAACTTAATAACTATAAAGAAGGGGGGGGGAGGGCCTAAGTAAGGGGGTATATTATAGACTTAAGCTTAGAAGCTTAGGTTATGTCTTAGGTTAATCCCGGATCTAGAAAGGGCGCGTAAAGACCGCGGGCTGTGCGTAGCTAGGTTAGGGCTATGCGCAAGCCGCGCATAACACACACACACAACGGTATAAAGGCGGATCCTGTGTAACCTCTAGCTTAGTTCCTTTCTTCTCCTGTAAGGATAATATTACTATTTGGAACGCTTACGAGCAGCAGCCCTAAGGCCAGTTCTTAACAATATCTAGGTTTAGCCTTACTTACTATAATCTTATTAATACTACTTAGACCTTTTATATATAGTTTTTTTAAGACTTTCCTAAGTAAACTAAGATATTATTAAGATAAGTAATTATATAGTCCCTTAGTATTCCGCTAAGTACTCTATTAATATATCTCTAAAAGATAGTAAGTATACTAGCTAGACTAAAGGGGTATATAAGCTACTTTAATAACCTAAAATATATCTAGAAGGCTATCTAGTATTCTTTGCCCTTAGTAATATAGATATAGTAAAACACTACTTATATATTAAGCTTTATAAACCACTTTACCTCTAATAATAACTATAGTATTTCCTTTACTAAAGATAATAGGTAATAGTCCTATTTTATAATCTTATTAAGGGCCTAATAGTTTATATAAAACTACTAGCCTTCTTTTAGTTTCTTTACTAATAAAACTAGGGCTATTACTAAAAAGAAGCTAGCCTATATTTAGCCCTTATCTATTAAGTCTATTACTTACTTTTAAATTTTAAAAAAAATAATATTAAGGTATATTATATAATAGTGCCTATAGAAGCTTTAGTTCAGTCCTATTTAAATTATATTTTAATTAAATATAGTAATTTAATTATCCCTAGTATAGTAGTAAGGTATTTGCTTTACTCTTTAGAAAGAGATTTATAAAATCCTATAATATACTTAGTAAAAAGAATAATAGGTCCTATTCTATAACCTTAGGTATTATATCTATCTATAGGATTACTATAATTTCTTATAGGCTAGTAGTATAAAGTTAAATATATTTCTTCTATTTCTTTATATACTATACTATACCTATAAAGGTAAAGCCTAGGATAGATATTATTAGCTATTTTACCTTCCTATTAGCTAATGCCTAAACTTATAGGTTATTAGCTAATCCTATATAAAGCTAGTAATATACTATATCTAAATTAATCTTATTCCGCTCTATTTATAGTATTCCTAAGATAAGCTACCTTATTAACCTAGGGATTATATAGGTAACTATAGGTATTTCCTATTTATCTAAATCTACTTAAAAATAGATAATATATATTATATATAACTATTTCTTATAGCTCTCTTTTCTCTCTTACTTTATACTAACTATAGTATAAACTAATCTTTTATTTAAGAGAGAGAGGTATTTTAACTAGAGTTTCTAAATAAGGTATTTACTTATAGTAATATAGTAGTTATAGCCTATATTAACTAAAGTATTTATAAAGGTAGTTTTATTAATTAAAGTAAGAACTAAAAAGGATAAAGAGTCTATATTAAATTAGATTTATTTAAAGTTCTTATTAGTAATAACTATTTACTATAAAGCCTCTCTATTTATCCTCCCTATAACCCTAGTTAAATAACTTAATACTAGGGTTTTTCTTTTTCTAATATATTTATATTCTTATTATCCCTAAAGTCCTTCTTCTCTTTCTTTATATTATATATATTAATAGCTACCTTTCCTTACTAGTATCTTAGAGAAAGAATAGAACAGGCTTAAATAAAATACCTCCCTAAGCTATAATATAAACACTTACCCTTATTATAATATATATTATATATAGCCTAGGTAACTTACTTAGCTTACTTATTACTAGCCTTATTACCTAACTTTACCTTACGCTATTATTCTAGTAACTTTCTATATTCTTTTTAAGCCCTTACTATATATATAGATTATATATTTATTATAGGAGTATTCTTATTCTAGGCTAGGGCCTTAGCTATATATACTTATCTTTATATATAATTCTTCTCCTCTAAGTAATATAACTTAATATCTAATAAATACTTTAATAATAAGCTATTATTACTAAGTAATCTATTTATAATATATCCTATCTAATACTATAATCCCTTATTTACTTATTAAGTACTATACATAGCTTAGTAAGCTTTATAAAGTCCTCCTAATCTAATCCCTTAGCTAGCGCTAATTTTTATTTAAAATAAATATAGAAGTTACTAAATTATTTATTAAGCTATTATATTATTTAGTTAAGCTTTATAATTACTAATTCTTATTAATAAGGGTTATTAAATATATTATTTAAGTAGGTTAGAACTTTTTAGGGATTATAATATACTAAGTACTCTTTTTTAAAAAAAGAGATAACTTAGGCCTAGACCTTTAGTAATAGATTTTAGTAAATAAAGTATTATTAGTCCTACTAAAACCTAATAAACCCTTTATCTATATTAAGCTTATAGGATATAAGGTCTTACTATACTATAAAAAGAACTCTTTTACTATTAAATAAGAGTCCTATAGGTAAGGGCTTATATTTAACTAGTTAGTTAGTTAAGTCTAACTTCTACCTATTAGTAAGCTCTTAGATCTATCTTAATTACTTAGTAATAAGCTCCTATAACCTTACTAACTTATTAATATCTATTCTATTTAGTAATAGTAGTATATTTACTAGCTATTATATTTCTATAGTAAAGGATAATATATATTAAGAACTAGCCTTAGGGCTATTACTTATAAGTATTCTAAATAGTAATATTATCCTTATAAGAGAAGAAAGGAACTAAGCTAGAGATTACATAGGATCTAGCTTTATACTATTATATGTATAGGTTATATATAGCTTATATATAGCCCTAACCTAGCTACGCATAGTCCGCGACCTTTACGTGCCCTTTCTAGATCTAGGATTAACCTAAGACATGATCCGAGCTTCTAAGCTTAAGTCCATAACAATATCTATTATAATACTAGGTACTCTAAAAGGGGGAATCGCGTTAATTTATGCTGCGAGCAAAACTCGAACGAATTTAAGTTTAACTACGGTCACGATAACTCTTACACTAACGTAGCTATAAAGTTTATTATTAATAAACTTTACACTAACCTCACAGCCCCCTGTATTTATGCCCTTAAAGCTTATTCCTATATTAGGCTACTTTTTTATTACTATAGTACTATTAATTAGTTATTAATTATTACACTAGCTAGGTGTTGCTAGTAATTCTTATATTGTGTGTGAATTTTAGATGCATTAGCCACTGCCGATGAACAAAAAAATTATAAAAATCATACTAGGTACTCTATAATACTAGCTAACGTAACCTAGGTAGCTAAATAGTACCTAGATATTAAAATTTAAACTAGGGCTTTACTAATTATAGTAAAAGGCATAGGGATAGATACCTATATAATAAATAAGTATATACTATTGCTAATAAACTTTCTAGGAAAAATACTAGATAATAAACTAGTAATTATAATATTTATAAGGGAAGTATTACTTATTAAATTACTAAGGGTAAACATACTATTAGGTATAGATTATATTATACCTTAATAGATAGATATTATAGTAAGTAAAGGTTAAGTAGTTATTAGTATATATAGGAGTGTAGAGATCCTAATAGTGGCATAGTATGAACACCTAAAACTAGATATACCTATCTAAGCTATGTAAATAATAATAATTAAGCTAGGATTAATAGTAATTATCCTAATATAAAATAAACTTAATAAGGATAATAAAGCCTTATTTAAACTAAAGCTACTTGTTAGAACAAGCATGATATCAATCGCGGCACGTAGCCGCAATTACCCGGCAAAACGTTAGGCCGCGGGGCCACGCGCGCGCGTAACGCAGGGAGCCCTACTTATAGCCTATAAGCCTGCCTTCTAATAGGGCAAGGACCTATAAGTTAGGTAACCTATAAACGCTTTGCGTTTATAGCCACTTTTTATAATCTAGAAAAGCCTCTCTTTTCCTCTCTTCTTTTTAAAGAAAATACTAAGCCTAGAATAGAAGAATTATACCTATTCCTTAGGCTATCTAATTAATCCTAACGTTAAGAACCCTATAATTCTAACACTAATTAGTAATTAACTTTATAGATAACTATATGGTTTTTTATAACTATAGATTAGTAAGGTTAATTAAAAGAGATAACTATACTATAAACCCGCTCTATATAATAAGAGAGCTACTAAAAGTAATATAGTTATGCTAAGGAAGTTTAAGTATTCTCTTATAATAAGAAAGGAGTTTATACCTCCTAAGATCTAATATCCTAAGACCTTATAAAGACTTTAAAGCTATTAAAAGATTAAAGCCTAGTTAGTAACTAGTCTAACCTATCCTTAACTATTTAATTAGCATATTCCACTATATACCTAATCCTTAGAAAGCACTCTCTTATAATAAGAAAGGAACTTACTACTCCTAAGATCTAATATCCTAAGAACCCCTAAGGGATAAAGATAATAGCTATACCTATAATCCTTTAACCTATTATATAAAAGCCCTATCCCTTTAATCCTATATCTCCCTTCTATAGTTTTCTATAATAAAAATAAGAGAATTAAAAGCTCTTTAATAAATAGAGTAATTAAAAGCCTCTCTCTCTAACTCTAAGTTTAGTAACGCTAAAGAAGGCACTAAAATTAAAAAAGACTAGAAGGGCAAAGGTCTATAAGTTAATAACCCCTTTCTAAGATATATCCTACTAGAGATACATAATTACATTACGTAAGAAGCACTATAATAAGTAAAATTATTTAATCTTAATAAATATAATAACCCTAAAGCTATTATAGCTTATATTCTTATTAAGATAGTAACTTATAAATTAGAAGGTCTTATTATAAGAAGTCTATTTACTAACTTTAGCAAAGACTTTAATAGATAGATAAGAGAGGCATTTGTAACTATAGACTAAATAGTTACTAAATACCTCTGTAATTTCCTCTTCTTCCACGGTATATATATAGATCTAATAGCCTGCTAGAAAACTACCTTAATGCTTAAGAAAGTTACAAATTATAAGGGATTCTATAATTAGCAAGAAGAAAAGATATAGGAAGCTATAAGGAAGTATATACCCTTCTAAAAACACACTATAGAATAAGACTTCCTTAATAACCTTTTACTAATCCCTTTAATTAGGTTAAGATTATAATACTATTAATAGTATAATTAATAGACCCCTAAAACCCATTAACGTTATTCCCCTAGCCTAACACTATTAGGCTAACTAAATAATAACCCTTAGGATAGCCCTTAATAAAGGTATCCTACACTAAGATAGGACATACTACCTCCTATATCTCCTAGAGTACCTTTTCCCCTTAGATAAGTATACTTTTACCTAACATAGCTTAAATCTCCCTTAACGCCTAGAATATTAAGACCCACCCTAAAGTAAATAATTAATCTTATAAAGCTATACATAAGTAATATTTAATATAGCGTAGATAACTATAAGGTCTTTAACTTAAAGTTAATAATTTTCTAGGGGAAATATAAGATACTAGGCATTAGACCTTATAAAGCTAGATATACTCTAGAGGCTATGCTTAAAGGAAAGGCCCTAATATACTATTATAAATATCTATATAAGCTAAATAATCCCTAAGACCTTAAGACTCTTATTAATTAGATTAAATAAAGGTTTAAGACTAATAATATAAAGCAAAGATATCTCCTTAAGTAATAAAACATAAAGCTATAATAAATTATATAAGAGAACCTAGAGAAGTTAAAACTTAATTACTTTAAAGAACTTATTATAAAGCTTACGAATCTTTAGTAAGCAGTCCTAGATATTACCTAATCTAAAAGAGCGCTTTAGAATTAATTAATCTCTGTATGCTATAGCATTATAGAATATAGAACTTACCTTATTAACCCTCCTACTAATCTATAATAATTCTATAAATATATAAGGATATTAATCTAAATAACTATAGAAGAGTTAAATAAAAGGCACTAATTCCTATTAATACCTAATATAGAAGAGTAGTACTAGACTAATTAAAAGTATAATAAATATAGTAAGAAAGCCTATTATAGATAATCACACTCCTAAGGCACTAGAAGTGTTCTATATACTAAGAAATGCTATATATATAGTAAAGAAGGTTATTAGTTAACTAAATACTCTAAAGAGAAATATAAAAAGGCATATTAATATTTTAAGAACCATTACCTTATAGAACTAATAACCCCTTTCTATAATACTTTCCTTAACTAGTATAAAGGTAAAGAGAATAATAGTATTCTCTCTAAAGAAAATAAGATTTTTACTTATATAATAGAACTTAGTTTTAAGAAAGAAGGTAAAGAAAGTAAAATGCCTATAAGCTTCTTTATATAAGGCATAACTATTAATAGTTATATAACTATAGAGATTCTTATAAATTAAGTAGCTACCTATACCCTTATAAAGGAGGATCTATTTAATCTCTAATAACTAAAGAAAGCTCTAACTACCTTTCTTCTTAAAGACTACTACTCTTTAGGTATATTCTAAGGCATAATTCCTAATACTAGGGCTATAGGCTACTTATTAGTAAGGCACCCCTAATTTCTTACTCTATAGCAGTTAATCCCTAAGATTTAGCTTAATAAATCTAGAGCTAGGGAGGTAATAATTAGATTTAGAAGTAGAAAACCAATCCCCTTTATTAGATTAATTAATATACCTATCCCTTTTAGTATTATCCTATTTTATATAATGCTTATAAACACTCCTTTCTTACTATATCTTATAGATATAGATTACCTTAAGATTAACTTCTATATCTCTTAGAATATCCTTTAATAAGGTAATATAAAAGTCCTTATTATACGTAAATAGGGATATCTATAGATACTTCTATAAAAAGAAAGATTAATTACTTAGAGCTATTTAACTAAGGTTAAACTATAGCGCTTATATTACTAATTTAGTTACCCTTCTATCCGCTAACTTTATAATATGCTTTCTAAATTAGGCTATAAGGTAGATTACAAAACTATTAGATAATTAACAAGGATCTGCCACTAATATTAAATAAATATAGATAACCTATATTGCTTTAAATTCACCCTTAAGGATAAATATAACTTTAATTATAAAGTAATTATAGATATTATGCATTTTATGCATTTTAATAGTAACCGCCCTATCCTTTATGCTATTAATACAGCTATGTTGTTTAACGCGGCTAGATTTCTTAAGGATATTATAGTAAAAGCAATATAGGAAGCCCTTTAACTATGCTAGATTAATACCTACTAAGGTCCTCTAGATTAAATCGTGACTAATACTAGCATAACGTTTAGAAGCAAGGAATTCCACTAATTTATAGCTTTAATATTAATCTTAATTAAAGAAGTCTCTATTAAGGCACACTATAGTATTAGCAAGGTTAAAAGGTATTATAAACCGCTCTAAAGAGCCTATAATATTATCTAACGTGAATATCTAACAATGCCTAAAGCTATAGCCCTATAAATAGCTATAAAAGCCCTTAATAACACTATAGGCCTAAATAGTATTATCTTAACTCTCCTAGTCTTTAGCACTTATCTATAAATAATTAACAAATCCCCTCTATTACCTAATATTAAGTAATAAGCCCTTATAGTGTAGAAGGTAATAAAAGAGATTAAAAGATTATATACCTTATAAAAAGTTAATAAAGCCCTTGCTATAAGAAATAGCCCTAATACCTTACTAACTCTTAAACTCCCGCTTACCTTGCCTATACTTATATAGTAAGAAAAAGTAAAATAGTAAGGCCTATATAAGCTCCTTATAATAGATAGAGAGAGCTATACCCTTAACCTTCTATAAGGCCCTAAAGTCTTTAGATTAACCTCTATTAAGCCCTATAATAAAAACCCTAATAGGGAGAAGCTATTACTAGAAAAAGGCATTAATCTAGAGGTAATTAAAGGGAAGAACTAAGAGGCATAAATTAAAAACATAGTGCCTCTAGTTCCCCTAAAAAGAAGGCCTAGAAAACCCTAAAAGAACCCTCTAGTAATTATTAATTAGGCAAATTAATTAGCAAATAACCCTAAGACTTTCCTATTAAGTAAAGAGAAGGTAGACTTTAAGCTTGTAATTTAATTATATAGAGAAGGCACTATTATAACCCCTAGTAAACCCTTTAAACTCTCAATAAAAACCAAGATTAATGCTTTAATTAATTAAGGCATATTTAAATTCACTACCTTTAATAAGAGAAAGCACTAAGAGATTTAAATCTTTAATTCCTATATTATTAATAAGATAAAAGGAAAGACAGGCTAACTATATAAGAAATTAAGGCTTATTATCTAAGGCTTTAGTAATAAAGTAAAGCAAGTAATTCTTATATAGGCCCTAATAATCCAGAGAGCAAGCTAGTGTCTAATCCTTATAATTACTCTCTCCTTTCTTAGTAAAGGACTTCTTCTATAGATTTAAGACATTATATAGGCATATATATAATCCTAGACGCCGCTAAATTAAATAATCCTTACCTAACTCCCTATCTAAATTTATAATTAATACCCTAAGAATATAATTATAAGAGTTATTAAGCCTCTCTATAGCATCGCAAAGGCTAGTATATATTAGTAAGTAACTTACTATAAGCACTATAGAGAGAATCTCTAGATAATAATATTAAGTTATAATCTATACTTACTAGTAATATCCGCTAAAAGCCTTTACTTTAGATATATAGGAATATAGACTAATAATACTCTTAGTCTATTAGACAAGAGATTCTTATAGCTAAAAGAAGATTAATTAATTACTGCTAAATTCGCTATAAAACCAAAGCAATTTATTAAGCCTAACAATCCCCTTATATTTAACAGTAGAATTATTTAACTAACTAATAATACTATTAAGATATAGTAAAAAGGGCAAAGTAATAAGCTTTAATTAATCCTACTAGAAGAGTTAATAAAGAAGTATATTAAGTAAAGGGCTTAAGGTACCTATATTACTTTAATCTACTAACCTAAGGTAAGCTTTAACCTCTCTATTACTATATAATACTAAGAGCTAACTATTAAGAACGTTAAAGAACTTAATTACTATATTAAGTAGTAAATAGATTATCTAGATTAAGGATGAATATTTATACTACTTAATCTTATAAAGGCAAAGCTATTTATGTTTATTAATAGATTATTTACTAATAACTAAGACTTTACCTTATAGCTAGGCTATGTATTAATCCTAGCTAATAAGGAATATAAAGATAGTAAGTTTATAGTATAAGGCAATATTATACACTATAGCTTAATAAAGAGCAAGAGAGTTATAAGAAGTGTACTTGCTTTAGAGGTCTATAGTATAGTAATAAGCGTTAATATAGCTTACGTAATTATAATAATGCTAAAGATAATTATAGACTAATTAAATCTCCCTATAATCCTAATTATAGTTTATACTAATTTATACTTATTATATAAATACCTTATTAATCTTAGGACTATAAAGAAGAAGTAGCTAATAATTAATATTATAGCCCTTTAATAATTATATAAATACTATAAGCTCTATAAGATTAGATAGATTAATAGCAAAGATAACCTAGTAAATATATTTATAAAGGTAATGCCTAATAAGGCCTTAGAGAGGTTTATTACAGGTAATATAGTAATAATCTAGATAAAAGGATAAGTTACCTATGCATAAGGTTACCTATATAGGTCCTAGAACTAAACTTAACCCTAAAAGGAGAATAAAATAGTACCTTTATAGGCCTCTAGGGTAATATTACCCTAGAAGGAGAATAAAATAGCACCCTTATAGGCCCCTAAGGTAATATAGCCCTAGAGGAAAGAAAAAGGGCACCCTTCTAAGTCTTTATAGTAATATAGCCCTAGAGAGAGAGTAAGATAATACCCTTTAATAAAAGGCACCTAAGCCTTTAGGATAGTATAGTCCTAAGGGAAAAGAGAAAAGAGTATAAGGGGGTATAGGGAGGTATAATCTAATATTATACCTATAGGGAAGAGATTATAGGTAACCCTTTCCTAGGAATATAATTTAATATTATATTATAGTTAAATAAAGGGGTAGGGGAAAGGTAACTATAGATACTATAGGTAGTATTATATAAGGAAGAAGGAAAGGGAATTAGAGAAGCTAGTTATTAAAAACTAGCGGTAAGTAAGGAGAAGAGAAGAATAGGGCCTATATCTATTATTTTTATTTGTTTATTCCTTCCTTTATATTATATATTTATTTAATCCTTATCTTTTCTTTTCTTAGATTAATATTATATATTAATAATTATATTAAAAAGAAAGAGGTTCTAATATTAGAATAAGTATAATATTAATCACAGCACATAGCCATAATTACCTAGCAAAACGTTAGGCTATAGGGCTATGCGCGCGCGTAACACAGGGAGCCTCACTTATAGCCTATAAGCCTGCCTTCTAATAGGGCAAGGACCTATAAGTTAGGTAACCCATAAACGCTCTGCGTTTATGGCTACTTTTCACAATCTAGAAAAGCCTCTCTTTTCCTCTCTTCTTTTCGAAGAAGATACCAAGCCTAGAATAGAAGAATCATACCTATTCCCTAGGCTATCCAATTAATCCTAACGTCAGGAACCCTGTGATTCCAACACTACTATCTAGCCTAGGATTATATATAGTAATAGCGGACAGAATAATATAATATATTATTATATAAAATGTTAGTAAAAAAGCTATAGTAATCTATAAGAAATAGGAAGTAAGAAGGTTTAAGTCTATAGACTTAACTATAAGAGTATATATAATTAAGTCTAAGGAGAAGCTAGAAGCATTAGATCTAGTAGTAGTTATAAAGGCTTATAATAAAAAATAACTATTATTATTAGAATAAATTACTATAGAATTACTGTTGGGAGGTCTCACAGAGGCAAGGGTCTGAGCACTAGTGCAATCAGGGTCAAAGTGGTGATAATAGTTAATGATGATTGGATTAATCTAGCTAACAGGCTACGTGACCGAAGGTGTTAAGGGCATCGTGGGTTACGTGATTAACCTACTTACGCGATGCACCTAATTATAACACAGCACTTACGTTATGCTTTACTTTCTATATATAGCTAGATTTTAACTATTCTAATATTAGTAGTTTTCTCTTTTAAAGAAAAGTAAGAAAAAGTAAAGAGAGAGTAAATATAAAAGTAGGGATAAAAGAGAGGTAATAAAAATTTATAAAGTAGGCCTAAAAGAAAAGATCTATAACTCTTATTAGTTAGTTATAATTTAAAGAGAGAGTTAGAAGAGGATTAAAGGAAAAAGATATAAGAGAGATTAGAAGCTCTAAAAGCTTTAAAAATATAATAAAAATTAATTTAAGCAAAAATAAATATAAGTAAATCCTATTAATTAAATCTAAGTCTCTTATTAGTCTAGCTATAAGTTCTCCTAGACCCTAGACTTTTCGTCTAGCTTATTAGGTCTTAGGCCTCTTTACCTAGCCTTTAACCTAGATTATGGCTTTGTTTAAATTAATAAAGGTCTTAAGAGCTTTGTTTAGCAATGCCTTTGTTATCGCATTAGCAGGGTTATTATTACTATTAATCCATTAGACTTTATAGATCTTGCGACGCTTATATGATTATTAAAGGGCTATAATATTAATTATTAGTTATTTTTCCTTTATTATGCCTAGCTTTATAAGGCATTTATATAATAAAAAAGAATCTATATAGATAATTATTAGGATCCGATTAATTCTTAACTAATCTGTGATTATATTAAGGGTTATAGCAATTACATAGGCCATATTAGCACCTTAAACCATTGCGTATAATTCGGAAGTAAGAGCGCTATAAGTTATATGCTTGCTCTTTATTAAGCTATACGTAATAATATTGCCTTATATTATAAAAATATTCTCTTTTTCTTCCTTATTGCTAATAATAATAATGAATCTAATCTAGGAACTTAGATCTTTATTATTAGCAAGAGATCTATCTATAAACATAAATAGCTTTGCTTTCTTAAGAACTAAAGGGATATAATAGATCCCTTATTATTATTATTAGATCTGCTATTTAAGTCTTTTATTTAATTAGTTTATATTATTATTTATAGGGTCTTAGTGTTATACTATAATTAAAAGGTTATATAAAGCTTTTAGTTAATAGATAGTTATAATATAGCTTCTATAAGCTCTTTATTTAATATAATCCTACTTTATAGTTAGTGATTTAAGGTTAATGCTCTTAATCTTTTTACTTTACCCTTTTTAATATAAATCTATAGTATTATTAGTATTTAAAAAAAGGATATAGCTATTAAAGATAAAGGGATTCTTAGCTAAAAGAATTTGCTTTAGCTTTACTATAAATTCTACTTTCTAAAGCTCTCTTTTTTCTTATTAGAAAAAATCTTAATTACTAAGGCCTAGAGTTTTATCTATTTACATTCTAACTACTCTAAAGAGGTTATTATTACTTACGTTAGTTATTAGTAAGCATAGGTTATACGTTAAGGTTATTATCTAAAGCTTCTCTTTATAATAATAGAAGTAGGTTACCTACTAATAGGTTCCTGCTTCTATAATTCTATATAATAGCTTAATAACTTCTATTATTATGCTATTAGGGAATAAATAAGCTATTTATTTAGGTAGAGTAGTAATAATAAGTCTGCTAAGTAGCGTGTTTAATTAAACGTATGCTTATATAATATCTTATATTTATAGGAAAATTCCTCTAGATCTTAATAATAGTGCTAACGCTATAATTAATTATTAGCTTGCTCTTTATATTATTAGGGATTAAGTTAAGATTAGCTCTTTGCCCTTATTATTATACCCTTAGATAATAAGTTATGATTTCTTATAGGGCATTACTATCCCTTTGCCTTTAATTTCTCTTACTATATAAGATTTAAAGAGTCTCTTAGTGCTATATTTTATAGGATTAAATATTATAAATTTAAAAATATTACGTGCTTATAAGGCATTAATTTTAGCTTAATTAGACTACTTAAAGGGCTTGCTAGGGGTTATTATCTTCCCTTCTTAACATAACTAAAGGGCTAGATTCTAGTTAGCTTTTTCTTTTATAGTAAGAAATGCTTCTTAGAGTGTTCTTATAGCTATAAGCTTTTTAATTAAGGTATCTTCTTAATCTTTATTTATAGTAAATAACGCTAGATTATTTATATTAGATTTATAACTAGTAGCATGAATTTCTTTATAGTTAGAAAGTAAGAATTAAACTATTAACTTCTTCCTTAGTCTCCCTTGCTTTCTCTTAGCTTAGAGAGCCTTTTTTTCTTTAGTAATTTTTTTAATAGCTTATATAACTTTCTCTTTCTTTTCTTTAGGCTCTTTTTTACACTCTTTAGCTAGTTCTTAAGGATTAGTATTATTATAATAGTATAGTTTAACTATTATTATTTAGAATCTAGTTAGTCTATATAGTATTTAGAGGATATAGGCTTTATAGTTAATTCTAAGAAGCTTATAAGGGCTATGCTAGCTATCTTTCTCTCTCTAAATGCATATATCTAATTAAAGCGGAAGTTAGTGCGTTAGTAACGTATCTAGGCTATTATAGGTGTTTAGAGCATTATAAACTTGCTATTTTGCTAGGAATTATTAGACTTTATTAGTAGCTTTTTAGATTAACTTAGCCTATTAAATAATAGATATACTTAGCAAAGACTTATTAGTTATCTATAGGTATACTCTAAAGATAAGAAGCATAGAAATAAGGCTATTTAGTTCTACTAAATTATTTATAGCTTTAATAGCTATTTAAAGGCATTACTCTTATATAAGCTCTTAACCTATTAAGTCTATAATAATGTTATATGCTCTTTATAATAGTCTATAATAGCGTTTAACTTTACTAATACTATTATAAGCTTTTACTAGCACTTTATTAATCTTAATTAATCTTAATTATATATAGTGTTTAAATTCTAATAAAGCAAAGTTCTTTCTAGTATTATAAATAATCTAATCTAGAGGACTAAGGTATATATTAATCTAATATTCACATAGAGCGTTCTAAATATTATAAGCCTTCTGCTTATTAGAATTAAGGAATTATATAGCTTAGAATAAAGTTACTAAATTAACCACATAAAGCACTAGTTAATTATTAATTTAAATAATATTAATAATAATCTTATAGTTAAATTTATGGTTATCTTTAATAGTGAACCTAAATCTACCTAGAGCTCTTCTATTTAATTAATAGTAATAGCAAATCTTAGTTAACTTCTTAATAGCTCTTCTTTTAACCTTATAACTAGCTCTTTAAAGCAGTCTTATAAGTTATTTAACTAATAGATAACTAAATTAATAATATAATTAACGAATTTCTATCTCTAATAGTGTTAGAACAAGCATGATATCAATCGCGGCACGCAGCCGCAATTACCCGGCAAAACGTCAGGCCACGGGGCCACGCGCGCGCGCAACGCAGGGAGCCCTACTTGTGGCCCATAAGCCTACCTTCTAATAGGGTAAGGACCTATAAGTTAGGTGACCTATAAACGCTCTGTGTTTATAGCTATTTTTTATAATCCAGAAAAGCCTCTCTTTTCCTCTCTTCTTTTAAATAAGATACTAAGCCTAGAATAGAAGAATTATACCTATTCCCTAGGCTATCTAATTAATCCTAACATTAGGAACCCTATAATTCTAACACTAATTAGTAGTTAAGTTTATAGATAACCACATGGTTTTTTATAACTATAGATTAGCAAGGTTAATTAGAAGAGATAACTATACTATAAACCTACTCTATATAATAGGAGAGCTACTAAAAGTAATATAGTTATGCTAAGGAAGTTTAAGTATTCTCTTATAATAAGAAAGGAGTTTATACCTCCTAAGATCTAATATCCTAAGACCTTATAAAGACTTTAAAGCTATTAAAAGATTAAGGCCTAGTTAGTAACTAGTCTAACCTATTCTTAACTATTTAATTAGCGCGTTCTACTACACACTTAACCCTTAGAAGGCACTCTCTTATAATAAGAAAGGAACTTACTACTCCTAAGATCTAATATCCTAAGAACCCCTAAGGGATAAAGATAATAGCTATACCTATAATCCTTTAACCTATTATATAAAAGCCCTATTCCCCTAATCCTATATCTCCTTTTTATAGTTTTCTATAATAGAGATAAGAGAATTAAAAGCTTTTTAATAAATAGAGTAGTTAAAAGCCCCTCTCTCTAACTCTAAGTTTAGTAATACTAAAGAAGGCACTAAAATTAGAAGAGACTAGAAGGGTAAAGGTTTATAAGTTAATAACCCCCTTCTAAGATATATCCCGCTAGAGATATATAATTATATTATATAAGAAGCACTATAATAAGCGAAATTATTTAATCTTAATAAATATAATAACCCTAAAGCTATTATAGCTTATATTCTTATTAAGATAGTAACTTATAAATTAGAAGGTCTTATTATAAGAAGTCTATTTACTAACTTTAGTAAAGACTTTAATAGATAGATAAAAGAGGCATTTATAACTATAGACTAAATAGTTACTAAATACCTCTATGATTTCCTCTTCTTCTATAGTATATATATAGATCTAATAGCTTGCTAGAAGACTACCTTAATGCTTAAGGAAGTTATAAATTATAAGGGATTCTATAATTAGCAAGAAGAAGAGATATAGGAAGCTATAAGGAAGTATATACCCTTTTAAAAACGCACTATAAAACAAGACTTCCTTAATAACCTTTTACTAATCCCTCTAATTAGGTTAAGATTATAATACTATTAATAGCATAATTAATAGACCCCTAAAACCTATTAATATTATTCCCCTAGCCTAATACTATTAGGCTAACTAAATAATAACCCTTAGGATAGCCCTTAACAAAGGTATCCTATACTAAGATAGGATATGCTACCTCTTATATCTCCTAGAGCACCTTTTCCCCTTAGATAAGCACACTTTTACCTAATATAGCTTAAATCTCCCTTAATGCCTAGAATATTAAGACTTACCCTAAAGTAAATAATTAATCTCACAAAGCTATATATAAGCAATATTTAATATAGCATAGATAACTATAAGGTCTTTAACTTAAAGTTAATAATTTTCTAGGGGAAATATAAGATACTAGGCATTAGACCCTATAAAGCTAGATATGCTCTAGAGGCTATGCTTAAAGGAAAGGCCCTAATATACTATTATAAATATCTATACAAGCTAAATAATCCCTAAGACCTTAAGACTCTTATTAATTAGATTAAATAAAGGTTTAAGACTAATACTATATATATAGTAAAGAAGGTTATTAGTTAACTAAACACTCTAAAGAGAAACGCAGAAAGGCATATTAACGCTTTAAGAACCACTACCTTATAGAACTAATAACCCCTTTTTATAATGCTTTCCTTAACTAGTATAAAGGTAAAGAGGATAATAGTGTTCTCTCTAAAGAAGATAAGATTTTTACCTATATAATAGAACTTAGTTTTAAGAAAGAAGGTAAAGAAAGTAAAATACCTATAAGCTTCTTTACATAAGGCATAACTATTAATAGTTATATAACTATAGAGATTCTTACGAATTAAGTAGCTACCTATGCCCTTATAAAGGAGGATTTATTTAATCTCTAATAACTAAAGAAAGCTCTAACTACCTTTCTTCTTAAAGACTACTACTCTTTAGGTATATTCTAAGGCATAATTCCTAATACTAGGGCTATAAGCTACTTATTAGTAAGGCACCCCTAATTTCTTGCTTTATAGTAGTTAATCCCTAAGATCTAGCTTAATAAATCTAGAGCTAGGGAGGTAATAATTAGATTTAGAAGTAGAAAACTAATCCCCTTTATTAGATTAATTAATATGCCTACCCCTTTTAGTATTATCCTATTTTATATAATACCTATAAACACTCCCTTCTTACTATATCTTGTAGATATAGATTGCCTTAAGATTAACTTCTATATCTCTTAGAATATCCTCTAATAAGGTAATATTAAAGTCCCTATTATATGCAAATAGGGATATCTGTAAATGCTTCTATAAAAAGAAAGATTAATTACTTAGAGCTATTTAACTAAGGTTAAACTATAGCGCTTATATTACTAATTCGGTTACCCTTCTGTTTGCTAACTTTATAATATACTTTCTAAATTAGGCTATAAGGTAGATTATAAAACTATTAGATAATTAATAAGGATTTGCCACTAATATTAAATAAATATAGATAACCTATATTACTTTAAATTCACCCTTAAGGACAAATATAACTTTAATTATAAAGTAATTATAGATATTATGTATCTTAATAGTAACTACCCTATCCTTTACGCTATTAATATAGCTATGTTATTTAATATAGCTAGATTTCTTAAGGATATTATAGTAAAAGTAACATAGGAAGCCCTTTAACTATGCTAGATTAATACCTACTAAGGTCCTCTAGATTAGATTATGACTAATGCTAGCATAACGTTTAGAAGCAAGGAATTCCGCTAATTTATAGCTTTAATATTAATCTTAATTAAAGAAGTCCTTATTAAGGCATACTATAGCATTAGTAAGGTTAAAAGGTATTATAAGCCGCTCTAAAGAGCCTATAATATTATCTAACGTAAATGTCTAATAACGCCTAAAGCTATAGCCCTATAAATAGCTATAAAAGCCCTTAATAACACCATAGGCCTAAATAGTATTATCCTAACTCTCCTAGTCTTTAGCGCTTATCCGCGAATAGTTAATAAATCCCCTTTATTACCTAATATTAAGTAATAAGCCCTTATAGTGTAAAAGGTAATAAAAGAGATTAAAAGATTATATACCCTATAAAAAGTTAATAAAGCCCTTACTATAAGAAATAGCCCTAATACCTTACTAACTCTTAAACTCCTACTTACCTTGCCTATACTTATATAGCAAGAAAAAGAAGGATAGTAAGGCTTATATAAGCTCCTTATAATAGATAGAGAGAGCTATACCCTTAACCTTTTATAAGGCCCTAAAGTCTTTAGATTAACCTCTATTAAGCCCTATAATAAAGACCCTAATAGGGAGAAGCTATTACTAGAAGGAGGTATTAATCTAGAGGTAATTAAGGGGGAGAACTAAGAGGTATAAATTAAAAATATAGTGCCTCTGGTTCCCCTAAAGAGAAGGCCTAGAAAACCCTAAAAGAACCCTTTAGTAATTATTAATTAGGTAGATTAATTAGTAAATAACCCTAAGACTTTCCTATTAAGCAAAGAGAAGGTAAACTTTAAGCTTATAATTTAATTATATAAAGAAAGCACTATTATAACCCCTAGTAAACCCTTTAAACTCTTAATAAAAACTAAGATTAATACTTTAATTAATTAAGGTATATTTAAATTTACTACCTTTAATAAGAGAAAGCACTAAGGGATTTAAATCTTTAATTCCTATATTATTAATAAGGTAAAAGGAAAGATAGGCTAACTATATAAGAAATTAAGGCTTATTATCTAAGGCTTTAGTAATAAAGTAAAGTAAGTAATTCTTATATAGGCCCTAATAATCTAGAGAGTAAGCTAGTGTCTAATCCTTATAATTACTCCCTCCTTTCTTAGCAAAGGACTTCTTCTATAGATTTAAGATATTACATAGGCATATATATAATCCTAGATGCCGCTAAATTAAATAATCCTTGCCTAACTCCCTATCTAAATTCGTGATTAATACCCTAAGAATATAATTATAAGAGTTATTAAGCCTCTTTATAGCATTATAAAGGCTAGTATGTATTAGTAGGTAACTTACCATAAGCATTATAAAGAGAATCTCTAGATAATAACATTAAATTATAATCTATACTTACTAGTAATATCCGCTAAAAGCCTTTACTTTAGATATATAGGAATGTAAACTAATAATACTCTTAGTTTATTAGATAAGAGATTCTTATAGCTAGAAGAAGATTACTTAATTACTACTAAATTCACTACAAAACTAAAGCAATTTATTAAGCCTAATAATCCCCTTATATTTAACAGTGGAATTATTTAACTAACTAATAACACTATTAAGATACGGTAGAAAGGGCAAAGTAATAAGCTTTAATTAATCCTGCTAGAAGAGTTAATAAAGAAGTATATTAAGCAAAGAGCTTAAGGTGCCTATATTACTTTAATTTGCTAACCTAAGGCAAGCTTTAACCTCTTTATTACTATGTAATACTAAGAGCTAACTATTAAGAATATTAAAGAACTTAATTACTATATTAAGTAGTAAATAGATTATCTAGATTAAGGATTAATATTTATACTACTTAATCTTATAAAGGCAAAGCTCTTTACGTTTATTAATAGATTATTTGCTAATAACTAAGACTTTACCTTATAGCTAGGCTATATATTAATCCTAGCTAATAAGGAATATAAAGATAGTAAGTTTATAGTATAAGGTAATATTATATACTATAGCTTAATAAAGAGTAAGAGAGTTATAAGAAGTATACTTGCTTTAGAGGTCTATAGTATAGTAGCAAGCATTAACATAGCTTACGTAATTATAATAACGCTAAAGATAATTATAAACTAATTAAATCTCCCTATAATCCTAATTATAGTCTATACTAATTTATACTTATTATATAAATACCTTATTAAGCTTAGGACTATAAAGGAGAAATAGCTAATAATTAATATTATAGCCCTTTAATAATTATATAAACACTATAAGCTTTATAAGATTAAATAGATTAATAGCAAAGATAACCTAGTAAATATATTTATAAAGGCAATGCCTAATAAGGCCCTAGAGAGGTTTATTATAGGTAATATAGCAATAGTCTAGATAGAAGAATAGGTTACCTATGTGTAAGGTTACCTATATAGGTCCTAGAACTAAACTTAGCCCTAAAGGGAGAATAAAATAGTATCTTTATAGGCCTTTAGGGTAATATTACTCTAGAAGAAGAATAAAATAGTGCCCTTATAGGCCCCTAGGGTAATATAGCCCTAGAGGGAGGAAAAAGAGTGCCCTCCTAAGTCTCTATAGTAATATAGCCCTAGAGGGAGGGTAAGATAATACCCTCTAATAAAGGGTACCTAAGCCTCTAGGATAGCATAGTCCTAGGGGAAAAGAGAAGGGAGCATAAGAGGGCATAGGGAGGTATAATCTAATATTATACCTATAGGGAAGAGATTATAAGTAACCCTTCCCTAGGAATATAATTTAATATTATATTATAGTTTAAATAAAGGGGTAGGGAAAAGGTAACTATAAATACTATAGGTAATATTATATAAGGAAGAAGGAAAGGGAATTAGAGAAGCTAGTTATTAAAAACCAGTGGTAAGCAGGGAGAAGAGAAGGATAGGGCTTATACCTATTATTTTTATTTATTTATTCCTTTCTTTATATTATATATTTATTTAATCCTTATCTCTTCCTTTCTTAGATTAATATTATATATTAATAATTATATTAAAAAGAAAGAGATTTTAATATTAGAATAAGCATAATATTAATCGCGGCACATAGCCGCAATTACCTAGCAAAACGTTAGGCCATAGGGCCATGCGCGCGCGTAACGCAGGGAGCCCCACTTATAGCCTATAAGCCTGCCTTCTAATAGGGCAAGGACCCACAAGTTAGGTAACCCACAAACGCTCTGCGTTTATGGCTATTTTTCACGATCTAGAAAAGCCTCTCTTTTCCTCTCTTCTTTCGAATAAGATACTAAGCCTAGAATAGAAGAATCATACCTATTCCCTAGGCTATCCAATTGATCCTGACGTCAGGAACCCTGTGATTCCAACAAATAGATAGAATATAATTATTTCTTTAGCTTCTAGAATTCACTAAGAATATCCCTATCTTCTCACGATTAGCATGGTTTTCTTACCTTAAATTAGCAGATTCCTTAAGTTATTTAACTTAATGCCTATTCTATCTATATTAGTAATTAAGAAAAGGAAAGATATTATAGTCTTAACTATATAGAAGGGTATTATACCTAATTTAGTAGGTATATTTATTATGCTTTATATTTTTACTAATCTAGCACTAAATTTAATTTCTGCTTTAGTGCTTAGCTTAATCTTTAGTAATAGTATTAGCTTTATTAATGCCTATAATTATTTAAGTCTAACTATTAATAATTCTAAAGCTCCTATATCTAGTAAGATACCTCTAAAGACCTTATTAGAGTAATATTTCTCTAAAATAAAGGTTATGCTTTAATCCTTATATAGATTATGCTTTAGATAGGCATATTTAAAGGCTTAATCTTATAAGGTTATAATTACCTTATTATTACTTAGTTAAGGCCCTATAGTAAAGAATTATATAATGCTAAGATAATTAAACTTTAATATTAATACTATTAGTTTATTAGTATTATTACTATCTTCTTCTTTATTAGCCTTAATATAGATTTCTACTATTTTCTAGGCCTTATTATTATGCTTATTATCCTCTTTAATTCCTTAACCTTCTTAAGCTTTATATACTATAAGGTATGCTTAGAATTTTCCTTCTATTAAAGGCATTTAATACTTCTTACTCTTCTACTAATATTCTTTTACCTATTAGCGCTCTCTTTCTAAGTAATTTATTAACTAGTAGCTGCTTTTATTATAGATATAGCATCTTCCGCTATTATAGCATTAATAATAATAGCTATAGCTTTTACTATAACCTCTTTAATTATATAGTTAATTATAGCAGTGGTTTATAAATATTATTTTATAATCTTTACGCTCTTTATTCTACTAATAGAATTAAACCGCTAATTTATTAGCTTTAGTAATTAAGATTAACTTATAAAAATCCCTTATAAGCCCTTAAAACTAGGTAAATAATTATATTTAACTTACCTATACTTTAGTACACTAGAGATTATACTTAAGGTTTAATAATAAAGCTTTATATTAACTATTAAGGGTAGAAATAACCCTCTATAAACTCTTTTAAGTATAGTTAATAGGATCTTAAGGCATTCTAGCTTAGTTTTATTAGGGTTCTAGGTAATAATTGCCTTTAGCGTTATATTATTCTATTTATAGCGGTAGAATTACTAGTTACTTTCTATTTTAAAGCATTAATAGATATTATTAATTATTTACTTATAGGAGAGGTTTCTATTTATTAGATAATTAAGAAAGTATTACTTAGCATTACCTATAAGTATAATTAGAAGGGCTTTATAGAGGTATTCCTATAGAAGATTAAGCCTATTATATTTATTCTAAAAGAGATTAATCTTTAGTATAAGAAAGTTATATATCTTTTTACTATAATAATTATTATCTTTATAGGTTTTTATAAGCTTAGTAATCTTCTTAATAATCTAATTCTCTTATTATAAAGCTAATAATAGTGTAAATAGTAATTGTTAGAATCATAGGGTTCCTAACGTCAGGATTAATTGGATAGCCTAGGGAATAGGTATGATTCTTCTATTCTAGGCTTGGTATCTAATTCAAAAGAAGAGAGGAAAGAGAGAGGCTTTTCCAGATCGTAAAAAGTGGCCATAAACGCAGAGCGTTTATAGGTCACCTAACTTATAGGTCCTTGCCCTATTAGAAGGCAGGCTTATAGGCTATAAGTAAGGCTCCCTACGTTACGCGCGCGCGTGGCCCTATGGCCTAACGTTTTGCTAGGTAATTATAGCTATGTGCTATGATTAATATTATACTTATTCTAATATTAGAACCTCTTTCTTTTTAATATAATTATTAATATATAATATTAATCTAAGAAGAGAAGAGATAAGGATTAAATAAATATATAATATAAAGAAAGGAATAAATAAATAAAAATAATAAGTATAGGCCCTATCCTCCCCTTCTCCCTACTTACTACTAGTTTTTAATAACTAGCTTCTCTAATTCCCTTTCCTTTTTTCTTATATAATACTACCTATAGTATTTATAGTTACCTTTCCCCTATCCCTTTATTTAACTATAATATAATATTAAATTATATTCCTAGGGAAGGGTTACTTATAATCTCTTCCCTATAGGTATAATATTAGATTATACCTCCTTATATCCCTTTATACTCCCTTCTCTTTTCCCCTAGGACTATACTATCCTAAAGGCTTAGGCGCCCTCTATTAGAGGGTATTATCTTACCCTCCCTTTAGGGCTATATTACTATAGAGACTTAGGAGGGCGCCCTTTTTCCTCCCTCTAAGGCTATATTACCTTAGGGGCCTATAAGGATGCTATTTTATTCTCCTTCTAGGGTAATATTACCCTAGAGGCCTATAAAGGTACTATTTTATTCTCCCTTTAGGGCTAAGTTTAGTTCTAGGACTTATATAGGTAACCTTATACGTAGGTAACCTATCCTTCTATCTAGACTATTACTATATTACCTATAATAAACCTCTCTAAGGCCTTATTAAGCATTGCCTTTATAAATATATTTACTAGGTTATCTTTACTATTAATCTATTTAATCTTATAAAGCTTATAGTATTTATATAATTATTAAAGGGCTATAATATTAATTATTAGCTACTTTTCCTTTATAGTCCTAAGCTTAATAAGGTATTTATATATATATTTATATTATTTACACTAGCTAGCTCTATGTAGGGCTAGTACTAGTACTCCGGCTACTTCATTAAAAGGGAAACCCCTTAATTAGGAAGAAAAACCCCTTTATATCTATGTTTAGGCTAACGCTAACCCTAACTTAGGCCTGCGTTGCGTTGTGTATAGCTAGTTATAGGTGTTTATTGCTAGCTTACGCTAGCCTTATCCTATTAAAAAATAAAAGAAAAGAAAAAGTTCTAGGTCCCTAACCCTATTTAGCTCTAGTCTAGCCCTACCCTATGCCTATTCTAGGCCTTCTCTCTTTATACTATAGCATAGTAAGCTTAGCTTTATAGTAGTAATTTACTTCTAGTTTACTTTTTAGCTAGCTTCTCTATAGTCTTACTTTTTAGCCTACTCTAGCCTAGGTCTAGCTTATTAGTTTTATAAAGCCTAAGCACCTAGTTTTATTTATCTTCTATAGGGGGAGGGCAGTCCTAGTATAGGTCCTAGGTATATCTAGGCCTAGGTTGCTTATATGCTATCTAGCTAGTTTTTTATCTTATATTCTTCTTTTCTAGTTTATATCTTTAATTTATCTCCCCCCTCCCTATATAAGTATAAGAGAGAGCTTCTCCCCCTAAAGAGGTCTAACTTCTTTTCTCTTTCTTTATTAAACTTTCTATAGGTTCTTTTCTTCCTTAGAGCTATTTAAGGCTCCCCTAGGCTAGTTTTAGTTTAATTACTAATGTTTATTATAGGCTAGTTATAATTCTAATAAAATAGCGCTAGAAGCTATAAGTATTCTTATATTCTATGCTATTCTAGCTCTAATCTACCTAGGAGACCCTAGATTCTAAGCATTATCCTAGGAAGTCCTTAACTAAGAAGTAGCTTAAGTAAGCTATAGTAAAAGATCTAAAGGTATATCCCCTCTGCCCTTATTCTATCCTTACTCTAAGTCTAATCTATAGTAGTTAAGCAATTTATAAGGGATCTAATGTGTTTCCTATAAGTCCTAATTAATTAATAGCCCTAGGTATTAGTGCTATAATATTATTAGTAAGTTAGTTTAATTTAGGCTTAGAAGCAAGGCTAACTAGTTTATATAAGGCTAGTTACTAATGCTTGTTTTAACTATTAGGTTTAAAACTATAGCTATTTAAAGGTAGTTAGCGCCTCTATTTTAGGCCTAATTTAGTGCTAATCCGCTCTTAGCCTAATTTAACTAGCTAACGGAATAAACACTAGTAATTAGTTAAAGTCTAGGTAGCTATAGTTACTAGGGGTAGTGTAAGTACTACTATATTAGTTTACTATTAACTCTAGTCTAGGTCTAATATTTCTCTAGGTCCTAAATAACTATTAGGACTATATAAAGAAACTCTATACTAGGAACTATAATAAGAAGAAAAGGAGTATATCTATAGTAGGTCTAGGCTAGGCTAGTGCTAGGGGGGATTAATATAATAAGATTATCTTTTAGTTATAGTACTTAGACGCTTATATAGTGGAGATAAACTAGCTCCTAGCCACTGCCTTACTTGCTAAGGGGTAGGCTAAGGTAATAGAGAGGGTAATTCTAGTTCTAAAGAAGGAGTAATATAGTTAGCTAGTTATAGTTTAAGGGAGGGGTAGAGGCAGGCTAGTAGGGGTAATAATACTAGGTATTAATAGTTAAATTTAATCTAAAGACTATTCTAGAGTTATAGATCTATGCCTAACCTGCCTCTATCCTTACACTATATAATCTAGCGCTTTCCCCTAATTATTTATTATATTTATTCTATATTAATTAGCTCTAGCGCTTTAAAAGCAGCCTAGGTTCTCTATTTATCCGCGTAGATTAGCGGCTAGATCTTGCGCTAGTAAGTAGTATTAGAGTTATCTTATGCCTAGGAACTATCTAGCTATAGATCTTGCCCTTAGGGGGTTATTTAGGGCTAGCCTTGCCTCCTATGCGTCTCTAGGCTAGCGTGATTAGGGGTGTCTATAGTTATATTTAGGATAATTAACTATAATATAGTATTAGTCTTCTACTGCTTTGCTATAGCTATATAGGGGTAAAGTTACCCTAGGAATACCTCTCTAGAATAAAAACTTATTAAGGCTAATCTTTCCTATATATAATTAGACTAGTGTTAAGGAGATATATTTTTCTAGTCCTATATAGAATCTTTAGATTTCCTTTAGGTTATAAGTAAGTAAGCAGTCCTTAGTTAGTTCTCTTATAAGCCTATATTGCTCTAGTTATTCCCTACTATGCTAGTCTTCCTAGTATTATTTCTATTCTTTATATAACTTTACCTCTAGTTTATTATTAACAAGGGGGGTCTTCTCCTACGTTATAGCACTGTCTACACTAAGTTAGCAGTGGTTTAGATCTTTATTGCTATTTTACTATTTATAATTCTCTCTTTAAACTTCTGTTTTATCTTATTAAGGTATAGGTCTAGGGAGGGGATATAAGTCTTAACCTCTAATTAGGTAATAGGTATAGCCTTAAACACACTAGCTATAATTTAGAGGTAGGTTAATTAGTCTATTATAAAGCTTTTAACTATCCCTCTTAGTTTCCTACCCTTCTTAGTTAGGGTATAGTAAGTACTTACTCTATAGGTAAGTATAGGTTAGACTACCTATATATATAGGAGTTAGGCGTCTCTAAAGCTATAGCCCTAGGCTAATACCGCTAATATAAAGAGTGTAAGCTACTACTAGGCAAGCTTACCTTTTAGGATATTCTTATAAGCACTCTAGTTAAGTTTTCTATTAACCTAGACTCTAAGGAACCTATATAACTCTATAGGTACTATCTCTTCTATTCTAAGCTAAACCCTAGCCTAGGGGGGTTAGTAAGCCTTACTAAAATACATAAGTTTAGTCTTTACTAGGTTAAACTTTACTCCTGCTTTTTTTACCTATTCTTTATAAACCTTTTATATAGCTTTAAGCCTCTTCTAGGTCTAGGCTATGTTTTTACTAAACGCTGCTATGTTTATGTTATTAGCAAATCCTATAGCTACTATGCCTAGGATAGCCTAGAGGCGTATATAAAGCTTTACTAAGTAAAGGAGGAAGAGGATTAGTAAAAGGGGTAAGCCTTATAAGGTGCTTACTTTAATCTTAAAGGGTCTTAAGAGTCTGCTATTAAAGCTAAGCTAGCTTATTCTATCTATAAGGAAGCTATGTATTATAGCTATTAGCTAGCGTGGTATGCCTATTTAGATTAATAAGTTAATTAGGTATAGGTAGCTAACTCTATTAAATGCTAATAAAATATCTATCTATACTAATAAAGTAATACTGCCTCTACCCTAGGCCTCTCTTACGCATTCTATAAGGACTTTAATTATAGTTTTTATTAATCTATTTATCCTATTTCCTATTTATAGTTTAGGGAGAAGGCCCTTTACCTTAGCAAAGGCTATAAGCCGCTTTATAATTACTACTTTTATAATCTTTCCTACTATATTTAGTAGTAAGATAGGTCTCTATATATTAGCTCTTCTTATCTTCTTAGTTATTTTGCCTAATTTTCTAATCACTATTACTCTTATAGTCTAGAACTAGGCTAGGAAATACCTTACTTTAAGGATAGCATTTAGTAGTTAAGCTATAGCCTCTTTAGCTAGCTCTTTATAGGCTTTAATAAGGCTTACTAGAAGTTTATTATCTCCTAGGGCTTTTTAATTAGCTATATTTAATAGGATATTTATAATATCCTTTACTCTAAATTATTCTTTATCTAGGAATAGTATATTATTAAGCTCTAGGAAGGTAAGGTCTAGGATATAAGAGAGGTTTACTATAGGTTTAGGGAAGAATCTTTATACTAGTATACTAGCCTTATTATTATAGGTAGTGGCTAGGTTAGGGTTATTATTAGTCCTCTCTAGTTCTAGAAGCCTAGGGAGCTCTAGGGGGGCCTAGCTATAGAGCTAGGCCTACCTCTCTAGTCTTTATACTTCTCTATCTTTTTCCTATATATTAGCCTTTTATAAGGCCTCTCTCTATATATTCCTTTTCTCCTCTCTAATAATACGTTCTTAATCCTTATCTACCTTAGAATAGGCCTGCTAATTTATGTTAGTCTTCTAGTGTCTTTATTATCTCTTAGCCTATCTAGCTTTAGTAACTACTTCTTTTACTTTTCTTAACTACTATATCTCTAGGCTAGGGAGTCCCTAGCGCTTCTATAGGGCTACTTTCTCTATAATTTATTATAAGTTTATAATAAGCTACATTATATATATATTAATCCCTTCCTTATTACGTGGGTTTAGTGCGTTTTCCGCTTAGAGCTATACTACTGCTTTTGCCTTTATATATAGTCTATTTATTATATTCTAGGTATATCTAAGGATTAAGGGGGTGTTTTCTTATTACTTAGTAAAGATGCTAATTAGCTATAGAATATAGTTAGATCCTATAAGGTCTTCTATACTATTATAATAGACTTAGATATCTAAGGTTACCTACGCTAGGTTTATAGTGCTATCTCTATCTTTTTTATGCTATCTTATAGGTTCCCCTTAGGGCATTACTAAACTAAGCCTTTACTAGCTCACAAAGTCTAGTAGTTCTTCTGCTCCTTTAGTTATCCTATTTAAGCTATCCTAAAGGGGGTGTTTTTAGTTAAAGTCTTCTATAAATATGCTCTAGTTATAAGGCTCTTCTATATTAATAGCATAGATAGGGGTATTCTAGTTATTAGTATACCCTTCTAAGTAAAGGGAATAGATATTAACTTCTTTTATTTCTACTAGTAACTAATTAGTTCCTCCCTAGGCCAACTATAATCCTATATTATGCTTCTTATTTATATATACTATGTTTTACTTATTATAGTACGCTAGTTAGAACTAGGCAAGGCTTAGTGCTAGGGGCTATAGGTGCTTTATATATTCTTACTCTTAGATTGTAATTATATCTATATTAGTTTAGTAATAGAGCGCTATATGTATTAGGCTATCCTTCTTATTTATATTCTAGAAGAGAACTTATAATATTACTATATTAATTAGGGGGGTAGTAAGTCTTTACTATCTTATACTAGTTTTATTCTAGCTCTAAGTTATTTTATATATTATATAATGCTTCTAGCTTTAGGCTGTTTAGCACTTTATTCTATGTTTATAAGGTAGCCTCTTTTTCTTCCTACTATAATAATAGGTTCTATAGCTATGCTAGGCCTCTCTTAGGGTAGTGTTAGGCTTCTATTTAGGGAGTTACTAGTAAAGTATAATAGTTATTCTAGATATCCTACCTTTACTATATTTTACTTCTCTTTTAGCATAGGGTATTCTCTAGACTAAGCTAGGTATAGGCTAGAGTATAAGATATAGTTTTCTTTTAGTTATCTATTTATTATTAAGTAAGATATCTCTCTATCTTTATATTAGCTAGCGCTATACTTACTATACCTTAGGGCTACCTTATAAAACTTTATAATATAGCTTATTTAAAAGTAGTTATAATACTATTAGGGTTATAGGGTTTTATTATATAGTTTAGTTTAGAATAGTTTTACTTTAAAGACTATTTTATCTTAGTATATCTTATTAGTGTTTTTAACTTTAGCTAGGCTAAGAATTAGGGTAGTTCTTTATATACCTTCTTCCTAGGGGCGCCTTATAGTTACCTTAATTATATTTACTTTATTTACTTTTCTAATCTTAGTTACTAGGTTTTTAATAAAAATATACTTTATTAGGAATCCTTTAACTATAACACTAAGCATATAGTAGTGAAGGGTTATCTCTAGGCTAAATACTTTAGTAATCTATTTTTAGTCCTCTTTATATTAGGTAGCATTTCCTTTAAAGGTAATAATTATATCCTTACTAGGGAGTTATCTAGCTACTATAGCTATAGCTTAGCTAGTGGCTCTATTTACTACTATTATTATATCTTTAGCGCCTTAAGACTAGAGCGTTTCCTAGATTATATTTCCTTTAATAAGTACTTCTCTATACTATCTACTAGGGATCTAGAGGGAGGGGGATTTATTATTTAGTTTTCTTAGTGCTAGTCTAGCTATAATACTTACCTAAGTTAGGGCATTAACTTCCTTAGCTTTTGCTTTAATAGCCTCCTTAAGGGCTAGTTTAAGGGCTTCTTTAGTAATATAAATATTACTATTATTATTATTTATTATTCTAATCTTAGTATAGGCATGGTCTACTGCCTAGTAGGCTATAGCCTTAGTAATACGCTACACCTAGGCAACTTTATTGCTAGGGATAAGACTAGTGATCTTATTATAGTATTTCGTATTATTAGGATGTTTAAATTAGGTCTAGTCCGTTATTAGGTTATCCTCGCTTCTCTAGACGTTAAACTATCCTATTCCTGCATTTAGGTAGTAGTAGCTCTATGCTAACCCCCTTTCTCCTATGTTAATTACTATTAGCGTCTTACCCTTATACCTGCCACTAGCTCTATCGTAATATAATATTATAAGAGGGGGTAAACAGAGGTGGAGAATTCGAATATCAGTGTGGTTTGTATTTTAGAGGTGATTCCAGACCTTTAGATCAGTGCGGAGGGAATCGTTCTTTTTTGAAGTATTATATTAAGGTATTTATATAATAAGTATAAATTAGTATAGACTATAATTAGGATTATAGGGAGATTTAATTAGTCTATGATTATCTTTAGTGTTATTATAATTACGTAAGCTATATTAACGCTTATTACTATACTATAGACCTCTAAAGTAAGTATACTTCTTATAACTCTCTTACTCTTTATTAAGCTATAGTATATAATATTGCCTTATACTATAAACTTACTATCTTTATATTCCTTATTAGCTAGGATTAATATATAGCCTAGCTATAAGGTAAAGTCTTAGTTATTAGCAAATAATCTATTAATAAACATAAAGAGCTTTGCCTTTATAAGATTAAGTGGTATAAATATTAATCCTTAATCTAGATAATCTATTTACTACTTAATATAGTAATTAAGTTCTTTAATATTCTTAATAGTTAGCTCTTAGTATTATATAGTAATAGAGAGGTTAAAGCTTACCTTAGGTTAGTAGATTAAAGTAATATAGGCACCTTAAGCTCTTTGCTTAATATACTTCTTTATTAACTCTTCTAGTAGGATTAATTAAAGCTTATTACTTTACCCTTTCTGCTATATCTTAATGGTATTATTAGTTAGTTAAATAATTTTACTATTAAATATAAGGGGATTATTAGGCTTAATAAATTACTTTAGTTTTATAGCAAATTTAGTAGTAATTAAGTAATCTTCTTCTAGCTATAAGAATCTCTTGTCTAATAAACTAAGAGTATTATTAGTCTACATTCTTACATATCTAAAGTAAAGGCTTTTAGCGGATATTACTAGTAAGCATAGATTATAACTTAATGTTATTATCTAGAGATTCTCTCTATAGTACTTATAGTAAGTTACCTACTAATGCGTACTAGCCTTTATAATACTATAGAGAGGCTTAATAACTCTTATAATTATATTCTTAGGGTATTAATTATAAATTTAGATAGGGAGTTAGGTAAGGATTATTTAATTTAGCGGCGTCTAGGATTATATATATGCCTATATAATATCTTAAGTCTATAGAAGAAGTCCTTTACTAAGAAAGGAGGGAGTAATTATAAGGATTAAACACTAGCTTACTCTCTAGATTATTAGGGCCTATGTAAGAATTACTTACTTTACTTTATTACTAAAGCCTTAGATAATAAGCCTTAATTTCTTATATAGTTAGCCTATCTTTCCTTTTACCTTATTAATAATATAGGAATTAAAGATTTAAATCCCTTAGTGCTTTCTCTTATTAAAGGTAGTAAATTTAAACATACCTTAATTAATTAAAGCATTAATCTTAGTTTTTATTAAGAGTTTAAAGGGTTTACTAGGGGTTATAATAGTGCCTTCTCTATATAATTAAATTATAAGCTTAAAGTCTACCTTTTCTTTACTTAATAGGAAAGTCTTAGGGTTATTTACTAATTAATCTGCCTAATTAATAATTACTAAAGGGTTCTTTTAGGGTCTTCTAGGCCTTCTCTTTAGGGGAACTAGAGGCACTGTGTTTTTAATTTATATCTCTTAGTTCTCTCCCTTAATTACCTCTAGGTTAATACCTCTTTTTAGTAATAGCTTCTCCTTATTAGGGTCTTTATTATAAGGCTTAATAGAGATTAATCTAAAGACTTTAGGGCCTTATAGAAGGTTAAGGGTATAGCTCTCTCTATCTATTATAAGGAGCTTATATAGGCCTTGCTATCTTACTTTTTCTTACTATATAAGTATAGGTAAGGTAAGTAGGAGTTTAAGAGTTAGCAAGGTATTAGGGCTATTTCTTATAGTAAGGGCTTTATTAACTTTTTATAGGGCATATAATCTTTTAATCTCTTTTATTACCTTTTATACTATAAGGGCTTATTACTTAATATTAGGTAATAAAGGGAATTTGTTAACTATTTATAGATAAGCGCTAAAGACTAGGAGAGTTAGGATAATGCTATTTAGGCCTGCGGTGTTATTAAGGGCTTTTATAGCTATTTACAGGGCTATAGCTTTAGGCATTATTAGATATTTACGTTAGATAATATTATAGGCTCTTTAAAGTAGCTTATAATACCTTTTAACCTTGCTAATGCTATGGTATGCCTTAATAGGGACTTCTTTAATTAAGATTAATATGAAAGCTATAAATTAGTGGAATTCCTTGCTTCTAAACGTTATGCTAGCATTAGTTATAATCTAATCTAGAGGACCTTAGTAGGTATTAATCTAGTATAGTTAAAGGGCTTCCTATATTGCTTTTACTATAATATTCTTAAGAAATTTAGCTATATTAAATAATATAGCTATATTAATAGCGTAAAGGATAGGGCGGTTACTATTAAGATATATAATATCTATAATTACTTTATAATTAAAGTTATATTTATCCTTAAGGGTAAATTTAAAGTAATATAGGTTATCTACATTTATTTAATATTAGTAGTAAATCCTTATTAATTATCTAATAGTTTTATAATCTACCTTATAGCCTAATTTAGAAAGCATATTATAAAGTTAGTAAATAGAAGGGTAACTAAATTAGTAATATAAGCACTACAGTTTAACCTTAGTTAAATAGCTCTAAGTAATTAATCTTTCTTTTTATAGAAGTATTTATAGATATCCCTATTTACATATAATAAAGACTTTAATATTACCTTATTAGAGGATATTCTAAGAGATATAGTAAGAAAGGAGTGTTTATAAGTATTATATAAAATAGGATAATGCTAAAAGGGGTAGGTATATTAATTAATCTAATAAAGGGGATTAGTTTTCTACTTCTAAATCTAATTATTACCTCCCTAGCTCTAGATTTATTAAGCTAGATCTTAGGGATTAACTGCTATAGAGTAAGAAATTAGGAGTGCCTTACTAATAAGTAGCCTATAGCCTTAGTATTAGGAATTATACCTTAGAATATACCTAAAGAGTAGCGGTCTTTAAGAAGAAAGGCAGTTAGAGCTTCCTTTAGTTATTAGAGATTAAATAAATCCTCCTTTATAAGGGTATAGGTAGCTACTTAATTTATAAGAATCTCTATAGTTACATAACTATTAATAGTTATGCCTTATATAAAGAAGCTTATAGGTATTTTACTTTCTTTACCTTCTTCCTTAAAACTAAGTTTTATTATATAAGTAAAAATCTTATCTTCTTTAGAGGGAATACTATTATTCTCTTTACCTTTATACTAGTTAAGGAAAGCGTTATAAAAAGGAGTTATTAGTTCTATAAGGTAGTGATTCTTAAAGCATTAATATGCCTTTCTATATTTCTCTTTAAAGTGTTTAGTTAACTAATAACCTTCTTTACTATATATATAGCATTTCTTAGTATATAGAACACTCCTAGTGCCTTAGGAGCGTGATTATCTATAATAGGCTTCCTTACTATATCTATTATACTTTTAATTAGTCTAGTACTACTTTTTTACATTAGGTATTAACAGGAATTAGTGCCTTTTATTTAACTCTTCTATAGTTATTTAGATTAATATCCTTATGTATTTATAGAATTATTATAAATTAGTAGGAGGGTTAATAAGGTAAGTTTTATATTCTATAATACTATAGTATATAGAGATTAATTAATTCTAAAGCGCTCTTTTAGATTAGGTAATATCTAGGACTGCTTACTAAAGATTCGTAAGCTTTATAATAAGTTCTTTAAAGTAGTTAAGTTTTAACTTCTCTAGGTTCTCTTATATAATTTATTATAGCTTTATGTTTTATTACTTAAGGAGATATCTTTACTTTATATTATTAGTTTTAAACCTTTGTTTAATCTAATTAATAAGAGTCTTAAGGTCTTAGGGATTATTTAGCTTATATAGATATTTATAATAGTATATTAGGGCCTTTCCTTTAAGCATAGCCTCTAGAGCATATCTAGCTTTATAGGGTCTAATGCCTAGTATCTTATATTTTCCCTAGAAGATTATTAACTTTAAGTTAAAGACCTTATAGTTATTTATACTATATTAAATATTACTTATATATAGCTTTGTGAGATTAATTATTTGCTTTAGGGTAGGTCTTAATATTCTAGGTATTAAGGGAGATATAATCTATATTAGGTAAAAGTATGCTTATCTAAGGGAAAAAGGTGCTCTAGGAGATATAGGAGGTGGCATATCCTATCTTAGTGTAAGATACCTTTATTAAGGGCTATCCTAAGGGTTATTATTTAGTTAGCCTAATAGTATTAGGCTAGGGGAATAATATTAATAGTTTTTAGGGGTCTATTAATTATGCTATTAATAGTATTATAATCTTAACCTAATTAAAGGGATTAGCAAAAGGTTATTAAGAAAGTCTTATTCTATAGTGTGTTTTTAGAAGGGTATATACTTCCTTATAGCTTCCTATATCTCTTCTTCTTACTAATTATAGAATCCCTTATAATTTATAACTTCCTTAAGTCTTAAGATAGTCTTCTAGTAGGCTATTAGATCTATATACACGCTATAGAAAAAGAGGAAATTATAGAGGTATTTAGTAACTATTTAGTCTATAGTTATAAATACCTCTCTTATCTATCTATTAAAGTCTTTGCTAAAGTTAGTAAATAAACTTCTTATAATAAGACCTTCTGATTTATAAGTTACTATCTTAATAAGAATATAAGCTATAATAGCTTTAGGGTTATTATATTTATTAAGATTAAATAATTTCGCTTATTATAGTGCTTCTTATATAATATAATTATATATCTCTAGCGGGATATATCTTAGAAGGGGGTTATTAACTTATAAACCTTTACCCTTCTAGTCTCTTCTAATTTTAGTGCCTTCTTTAGTATTACTAAACTTAGAGTTAGAGAGAGGGGCTTTTAACTACTCTATTTATTAAAGAGCTTTTAATTCTCTTATCTTTATTATAGAAAACTATAAAAAGGAGATATAGGATTAGGGGAATAGGGCTTTTATATAATAGGTTAAAGGATTATAGGTATAGCTATTATCTTTATCCCTTAGGGGTTCTTAGGATATTAGATCTTAGGAGTAGTAAGTTCCTTTCTTATTATAAGAGAGTGCCTTCTAAGGGTTAGGTGCATAGTAAAATACGCTAATTAAATAGTTAAGGATAGGTTAGACTAGTTACTAACTAGGCTTTAATCTTTTAATAGCTTTAAAGTCTTTATAAGGTCTTAGGATATTAGATCTTAGGAGGTATAAACTCCTTTCTTATTATAAGAGAATACTTAAACTTCCTTAGCATAACTATATTACTTTTAGTAGCTTTTCTATTATATAGAGCGGGTTTATAGTATAGTTATCTCTTTTAATTAACCTTACTAATCTATAGTTATAAAAAACTATATAGTTATCTATAAAGTTAACTACTAATTAGTATTAGAATTATAGGGTTCCTAATATTAGGATTAATTAAATAGCCTAGGGAATAGGTATAATTCTTCTATTCTAGGCTTAGTATTTAATTTAAAAAAAGAGAGGAAAGAGAGAGGCTTTTCTAGATTATAAAAAGTGGCTATAAACGCAGAGCGTTTGTGGGTTACCTGACTTATAGGTCCTTGCCCTATTAGAAGGCAGGCTTATGGGCTATAAGTAAGGCTCCCTGCGTTACGCGCGCGCGTGGCCCCGCGGCCCGACATTTTGCCGGGTAATTGCGGCTGCGTGCCGCGATTGATATCATGCTTGTTCTAACAGTAATGTTTCTTAAGGTTATAAAGGAGTATTATTCTCTAATAGTAATTACCTTAAAGGTAAATTATAAGGGATTTTAGTAAGAGGGGAATTAAGTATAAGATTAAGGGTAAAGAAAAATTTATTTAATAATAATTACTTTTTAACTTTTTCTTTAAGCTATAATACTTTTATTTCTTTATTAAGAATATATACTAGTAAGTTAGTAACTTTACTAGTTTTATCTTATATAATATAAATACTATATTTATAAAGAATATCTTATAAATTATATACTAAGTGTTTAGAAGCGTGTTTAAAGGTCTTAAGGGTCTAATCTTAGAGATTATCTTAGAAGTTTTCCTAGAGTTTAAGATCTCTATATTATTTACTATTATAGATATTAATTAACTAAGCAAGTTAGTTATTAAGTTACTAATTCTTAGTAATCTAAGGATCTAGCTCTTTAAAGCTCCCTTAGTTAGTTATAATAATCTAAAAGTATTTTTAAAGTTATAGTAATAGGCTAGACTTTTTAGGTCTTTTAGGTCTAAATATTATAAGTGTTTTCTTATATTATATTTTTTATTAGCTAGTAAGGGGCTAATTTAATCTCTAGTTTAAGAAGGATACTTTTAAAGCTATAATTCTTAGTTAGTTAATTAGTTTTCTTATAATAGATAATAAGATTAATTTTTCTATATAGAGGTTCTTAATAACTCTAAGATAAAAGGGGTTAATCCCTTAGAAGTCTAATAACTAAAGCTATTAATAATCTTTCTTTAGTATACTTTTATAGTTAAACCCTAAGCTAAACCTAATAAAATTATCTTTTCTTAGTAATTCCCTAGCTTATCTATGGTTTTTAACTACTAATTAGTGTTAAGAGGTCTTATAGAGGTAAGGGTCTAAGCACTAGTGTAATTAGGGTTAAAGTAATAATAATTATTAATAGTTATAATCTAGCTAATAGGCTATGTGACTAAAGGTGTTAAGGGCATTATAGGTCACGTGGTTAACTCACTTATGCAGTGTACCTAATTATAACGTAGCATTCGCGTTATGCTTTACTTTCCGTGCGCGGCTGGATTTGACTATTCCGACACTAAGTAGATTAAAAATAATAGAGAAAACACATAATAATAAGGCTCCTAGATAACTGGATAATATGCTAGATAATAGGCTAGAATAATAGAAGATAGTATATAACATATATATAGTAGAACGTAATCTAGTAATAGCACTAATACTATAATATATAACTCTAATAGTAAAGAGACTAATAGCATTATTAATTAGCATAGCCCCTAATTTTAAAAAGTTAATATAATAGGGATATAATAATAATCTAATATAGTAATATATTAAGATAGTATTAGCAGATAACTTATAATTACTAGTTAAGAACTAAGTAACTCTACTATTTAGTTAGGAGGATAGCTTACTTTAGAAAATAACCCTAGGATTCTAACCATAGTTATATATACTAAAGGAAGTAATTAAAGACCTATATAATACGTTATATAATAGGAATTATATAGAATACCTAAAATTAAGTAAGATTATATAATAATTTTATATACTATATAGTCTTAGAAGATTATAGAATTATCTTAAGACTTACCTCTTATATTAAATTTACTAGGTAAGGAGGCACCCAAGGCATAGGAATTTATAGCTATTATTAGCACTACTAGCCCTATATTATATAATTTTAATTAATTTCTTATTATTATTACTAATATTAATTAAAGGGAATAATATAATTCTTATAATTATTAACAAATTTAGTAAATAAATAATACTAGAACTATATAAGAATAATATAATAGTAGCGGAATATATAGAGATAATATATAATTAATTACTAATAGCAAATTAGGGGATTCCTAAAGTAATTATTAGTAATAAGAATTAAAGATTCCTAGTAGTACTATAGAAGAGATTCTAGGAATTAATAAGCACTAAGCTACTTTACTTAATAGCTTATTATCTATAGACTAATAGGCAAATAGAGCATATAATATAGATAATAGAGTTAGTAATTTAGATGTATTTTGTATAATTAAATAACACTTACTTATAGTAGTAAATACTTCCCTAACTATAGTTAAAGTTTAATAATATAAGGATTAAGATAATAGGCTAATTACCTAATTAAATAGTTATAGGATTCTTACCTAATAATATAGCATTATTAGTATAACCTAAAGAGCTAGAAATACTAAATAAACTATTAAAACGTTTATAGGTATATAATATAATAGCTATAGCTATAATATAAATAAAGAAGTATTATAATTAGTAATATACCTTAAAATTCCTAGAAGTAAGAGAGAAGGTATTAGTTTATATAGATAATTAAGCATATATAATTCTAAGAATAATAAGCCTAAAATATAGCCTTAAGTTTATAGGACTATTTAAAATTATATAGTGCGTTAGAAGATTAGCATATAAACTAGCGATTCTAGATAACTAGTATATTTACCTAGTAATCTTAATTAATTACTTAGAGCCTTTTTATAAGGATATATTTAATAGATAATTTAGTCTTATAGCGCTAATTAGACTAGCAGATTATAAGGTTAAGATAATTCTTACCTAAAGCAATAAAGAAAAGATAACTAAATATCTAATTAGATTTAAGAATCTTACCCTAATATATAATTAATAGTTATTACTAGTAGTAGTTATTAAGTTAGTAAATAAACTATAGGTTATTAAGAAGTAAGTAGCTATAAATAGTAAAAGTAATTTATAGTTACTATAAATAGCTATACTAACTATAAAGAAGTATTAAGAATATAAAGTATTTACTTTTTATACTTTAACTTCTTTTCTTTACTTTTCCTATAGTTTTAGTTTCTTTATATATCCTTTCTATTTTCCTATATTTCTTATTTTACTATAAAGAACTACTTATAAATTTTATTAATATAATTACCTTAATTAATATAATTAATATAATTAATAATACACTATAGAAGTAAACTAAGTTATAGTAATAGTATAGGTTATAAAGGTAAAAGATATAGTAAATAACTAAGATATTTAGTTAATTATATATAACTTTAGCTCTAGATTCTAGGCATTCCTTAATAAGAATATAATAAGATAATTATTTACTAATAAATTTATTAAAGAATTCTTAATATTTTCTAAGTTAATACTATAATTATTAAACTATAGGTTTATTAAGAAACCAGGTAATATATAATATATCCTGGGGAAAATATTAGCTATGCTAGCGCTAGCTAGATTAATCTAGGGTAAAGTAGCTTATAAGAATAATATAACCTATATAGTTAATATAGTAGAATTTATCTAAACACTAAATAAGATACTAGAGATAATATATCTAGGGATTACCTTTAATAAAATAAAGAAGAAACTAATCCTAATAAAATAAAAGCTAAAGAGAATAGTAACTAGTAAACTATAGATAATAATTAATAAATAATAATAAATAGTAGTTATTATCTATTAGGTTTTATAGTAGTAAATTCATTATAGGCATTAGTATTACTATAATTAAATAAATAAGTAATAAATACACTACTATAAGTATATAAGTAGGTAATAAATATACCTCTATAGTTAAGTAAGAAGGGAGCGAATAAACCATTATAATTAAATAACTATAAAGTAATACTACTACTAGTATAATATAAGCAGGAGATAATGCTATTACTAGAGATACCTAAGGTAGTAATAGTAATAATACCTTCTTATATTAAAGCCTAACTAGGATTAACTACACTAGGTAAAGTAAATATATAAAAGAGATAAAAGTTAAATAAAGTAAGATCTTAGACTATAAAGGAAATAAGAGAAGTTATAATATAGGTAAAGGATACTTTATAAAGGTAGAATAAAGTTAATAATAAGCTAGCTAATACTATTAACTACTAGATAATAGTAATTAAGGTAGGAATTAAAGCAAATTATAATTAAAGAATTATAAATAATAACTTAAATATATAGAATATGTAATTAAGGTATATCTTATTTTAGGTATAGAGAATAGAGATAATTAATAAGAATATAGTAATCTTAGCATATAATATAATAGGTAAGGCATAATAACCGCTAGAGACTTAGGAAGTTATATAGAAGGAGAATAATGCCAGATAGAATGCGCATTAGCTATAAATTAGAAGTATAGGAATATCTTAAAAAATAATAAGGATATTATTATAAATTTGGCGGTAACTATTACAGCACGTGACCTACTATAGCTCTATAAATACTGCGCCCAATGGGCATTAGCTAGAATCAATCAATTATCCTTCCTCACACCCATGTTACAAAGAGGTTGCTTGAAAAAAGTGGACGACTAAAAACGCGCATCCGTCAAAAATTAAATGTGCATCCGCCGTTAGTCCTAATCGGTCAGAACGACCCACCCACACTATTTCAATGTAGGGTCACTAAATGAGCATATCGCGATTTTTGAATGCGCATATCGCGTTAGTCTCAAAACGCAAGAAGTACCTTTCCACCTAATCCCCCACTGAATATACCAGCTCTTTTCAGTAGCAAATACAGGTACTATAATACTTATAACCTCTTTTATAGAATTCCTTCCCTCTTATTTATTATTATAAGGCCTTATAATGTAACGTAATAACGCAATGCAATAACGTAAGGCTCTTTTTAAATACCCTTTTCATTATATCATCCCCCCTAAGATACAGCTATTTTATGCGACCGTAGAAGATATAATATATAGGCATCTTAATTAATAGCGAAAATCAATAAACGCAAGCCACACTAGAAACTAGGTATAGGGACTGTCCATCCGGATTAGGACTAACGCAATATGCGCATTTAGTGACCCTTCAATGTAGCTTATGTTTTATGATTCTTACACCTACATTTGAAGTCAATAATGCTGACCATAAGTGCGTTTTCTGTCATCTCTGTTATAACAGGTAAGAGGGCTTTAAAAAACCGAGGTTCAAAGCCGTGCTCATGCGTTGTGATAAAAAATGTTTTTTTTTTGTATTTCAAGAGGACTATTGGTAGTAGGCTCCGTGGTGATTTTACTTCCTGGCCACCCACCGCATTATATATCCACCGCATTATATATATATATACATCTAATGTAAAAAAATGTCCTTCAAAGGGCTCGGCGGCACGACATGTGAGGACGGTTGTGAAGACGCACACACCAAAATATATCATATACTATATGAGAAATTGTACCGTCTTGGACACGCTCGGGACCCCATTTTCGTTCATCACAAATAACATGTAGTAGCCAGGTGTCAGGATGCCCGAATCTGAAGGCGCATCGGTAGTGTACTGATTTGTCCCAGTTTTATTCAGCGTGAGCGGGATGCGTCGCTGGTCCGTATCCACGGCGTGGGTGGCGGTTCCGTAACGGATCAGTGACGCGCTCTTCACGGCCGAGTCGGTGGTTATTGTGATCCTGCGGCCAGACTGGATGGCAGATTTGATGACGGGCCGGGTGGCAGGCTGGCCGGATTTCGTGAGGAGATATTGCGGCGTAAAGAGTTGTGCGTCAAAGTGGTTGGTAAAGCAATCTCCGCAGAGACCGCCACCCCCATTGAAGACGCGCCCGTCGGGCAGGAGAAGGGCGACGCTGTGGTAGACGCGGATGATGCTGTTGGGCTGCTGCTGGTAGAATGTATCGGTGGCTGGGTCGTAAAGCTCGGGTGTCAGTTGGGGCTTGTCGTCGGAGAAGGGCTCGGCGTAGCTCTGCCCGCCGGTGATGAAGGTGGTGCCGTCTGGTAGGATGACGGACGAGTGGAAAACACGCGGACTGTACATGCCATTGCTGGCGAACCGCACCTGGGCTTGCGCGCCGACGTCGCCGATGGTGATGATGTGCGCGTTGGCGGTCGCGCTGCTGTCTTGGTACGCTGGGGAGCCGCCAACGGTCAAGATCTTGCCCTGGACAGCATCGTACATGACGGCGTTGCCGTTCATCGAGTCGGGGTCGACGCCTCGGCTGGATCTCCTTTGCCCGGCAGGTGAGACGCCGCCGGTTCCAGAAGTGGTGTACCAGTTCATGGCCGTGCTGGGACCGGCTTGGAACACGCTGCCGTTCTTCCAGCCGAAGAACCAGGCGTGGTTGTCGGAACGGTAAATGCCTTGGGGATCATTGGTGAGCATGGGTTTCACGGCGGCGCCGGGCAACTGCGTTCACTTCTTGGTTCTTGGATCGTATATTTCGCCGTTCTTCTCTTTCCGCTCTCCGGACCAGCTTCCTCCGCAGGTGAAAACCCTGCCGTCCGACGTTGTCACAGACGATTGATAGCCACGACCTTCGTTCATGTCGGCAGTAGGGATCCAAGTCTGGGTTCTAAAATCGTAGAGGGATGTCTTTTTGTTCGAGTTGCCGCCGGTGACAACCATCTCGCCTGTTCCGTCAATCGAGATGCCCGGGCAGAACATGTCATGCTTGGTATTGTCGACGAGCTTCGATGTGACAGTATTGGTGGCCGGATCCCAAGTTGAAGTGAAGACTCGGGCAACCGATTGGTCGAATCTGTCGTAGGTGTACGACGACCAGACGAGCACTTGGCCCGACAACGGATCAACGACCGCTGCGACAGGGACTGTGGGGAAGTCGATTGTTGGTCCCCATTTGCCCTTGCCGTTGTATCCCGTAGGGCCGGCCTTGGCTTCGTACACCTTGAGCTCGGCAAGGCTGGTCCATTGGTTGCCGCCTGCCTCGCCGGTGGCCCGAAGTCGCAGGTATCGGATGGACCGGGTCTCGAAGTTGGCCGATTTATGGGTTGCGTCACCTCCGTACCAGGTGCCCGATGCAACGGTTTCCCAAGTTTTGTTGTCGGTACTAACCGCCACCTCATGCGTGGTAATCCATCCATGGTCACCGCCGTCCTGTCGCGGAAGGGCCGACATTCCGTTGACGTTCTTTACCAGTCCAAGGTCAACGACAATCTGATGTGGCAGGTTTGCGTTGTTGAATGCAGTGTGCCAGAAAGTATCCTTCTTCCCATCAATGGCATTCTCGCATTCGTTGCCACGCTCGAAACTGTCGCAAGTGACCTTCCATCCGGCTCTGTTGATCTCATCACCGACTGGGGGAGCAGCCGCCAGCTTGGTAGCGCCCAGGTTCTCGCTATAATGCAGTTTGAGCGTGACTGCACGAGGGTCGACGGCCGCTGAACGGGCCAGTTTGGCGGCAATGGCCAAGAGAAAATAAGAGTCAACCTTCATCTCGACGCTGGATATGGACAGTGGCCCGTTGAAAAGGCAGAAGAAGACCAAACCGGAGGTGCTGAGGTTCCTTGATACTGCATCCGAGGCATGTATGTATATACTTTGGAACGGACAGACTTATAAAGATGGGAGAGTCCGAGCATTATAAGTCATGGCGTTCCGATATTAGCCGTGCACGACAGACTGTATCCGTACGTATGTGTATGTATGTTTCCTCCTTTTGCCAACTCCTTGCCCGTCTTGGTCATTCCCGGAAACCAATCCGAAAGAATCACCTTGTCACCACGGTCCGCCACCCCCTGACCCCGACCACATCGACGGGCAGGGAACCACCGACTGTCCCGGATGTCGATTAGTCAGGCTGCATTGTGTCTTACTCCGTACATATGTATGTATGTAGTTGCCTGTCGTTGTCCAAGCCGTTGCTGCCAAGACACACTAGACCAATCAGCTTCTCCACGCCACCATATGTATGCATTTCTTTTTTATTCCTTCTTTACATACATAGATGATGGAAGGCCTCATTTGCCCCGGCCAAATTAGTTCGGAATACGCGGGTAGGTAGGTCGGTCATGCCAGGTGCGAGTTTCCCAATGTAACTAGCCGCTGCATGGCACCAACAAATCCTCTCGGATGCTGATCAGATGATGAAATAGTGGCCGTGAAGGACATCGTGATGGGCTCACTTGCGCTGTCTTTTCTTGTCCCTCTTTTTTTTTTTCTTTTTTCTTTTTTTTTTTTCCGGTCCTTCTTCCCCCTGCACCTCCGCGGCTGAATCTCTTTTCTCACCAAGGGTTCGTTCCTTTTGCCACTGCCCAGTGGTCATCAGATAAAGCGCAAAGACGCCCCAGGTCATACGCAAAAAAGTGGAATTTGGGCGTGGAAGTGACTGCGTCTACGGGCGGCGCGGATCTCTTTTCGCTGTGCGTGCGTGCATGTGCGTTTGTCAGTCAAAGCCTCAACCCTCGAGCACGAACATGTGGCGGCCCGCTAGGTAGGTCAATGCGTGGCAGACCGCCGCAGACGACAATCCCATTCATCCCATCCCAGGCTTGATTGACATCTTCGGGTGGGATGGGGTGGTCAGTCGAGGTTTTCATCGTCACATGACGACGAACTTGAAAAAGCGTGGCCGTTGGTTCCGAGCGAGATCCTGCCCTGGGCTAATTAGTAATATTGTGATGTCGACAGGTTCCATCCCAACCTGCTTCATGGCCGGCTGGTGAGGAGCCGGTATTAGGTAATACCCGAACTCACACCTGTTCGAATTATTATGTACAGAGTGCCATTCGGTATTTCTCTCAACATTATGTACCTGTTACCAAGTCATGGCCGCCGCGGCGGGGGGGGGGGGGAGCCTTGTGTCGACATGTGCAGCGTCCGGGACAGCCGGCTCATTTTCTGAATAAAGTTACATCACGTGTCGCTTCTGAATAAGTCGCTTCTGAATAATGTTACATCACGTGTCGCCCTGGTAGGGGTGGAATCAAGGAGCAAATTACCGGCCGTGAGCAAAACCCAGACGCTCCTGCCGTTATTATGTACATGTATGTATCAGTTCTATGTTAGATTTCACAGCCAATCAGGTCCACTTCGGCTGGATTACGCGGTGAAGTGTACAACAATATAACCCTGGTTTTATTGTAAGAATCTACATGCGCCACTTGTGGCAGCGCTTATCAGCTGTGGCGTAGCTAATTAGGCTAAGCTTATTAGAGCAATATGCAGGGGAATAAGCGCTACCTGTAAGTACCTTTTCTTTAGTGGAAATTTTAGCTGACTTTAGGTACCTTTATCTCACGCTTATTTTTCGCTTTAGCTGCTGATTGGCGCGATTGCCCCCTGCATGTAGATTTTTACAATAAAACCAGGGTTATATTGTACATTAGGGCAAGTACTGCCCATAACCTGTACCTATGTAACTTGTACTTTACATGCAATATAAGCGATCACACATTACAATTGTAACATTCTATCCCTTTGGATGTGCTAAGGGAGCAAGCTGGTCACTCGCAGGGATGTGAGCCAATCAGGACAAAGGTGGATATAAGCTACCTAATCCTGCTCCTTATTTAGCCTATAATAGAAGTACTAACAATCTGGCCAGGTACAAATCGCTACATTACACATATCGCAGCCACGCCTCGTCTTCGCCGGCTGCCTAGCGTTTTGGCTGACGCGAGGTACCTCTCGCGTACCTAGAAAAAGTGGGGCTTCTACCTGCTTGCTCCCTTAGCACATCCAAAGGGATACAACATGACTTTCCTCACGTGCGATCCACTCATCCGAAACATGGTCCAACGTTATGCACAGCCCCATCGCAGGCAATTGATGACCGCATGGCGCACGAGTCAGGCCAGCCAGCCGTCCATCCATCCGAATCGCCGGCTGGTCTCCACGTAACTGTGTGCCAAGTGCAGCTTTCAGTCACCATTCACGCGATTCCTTCCATAATAAAATTATAAAATTACAATTCCTCGTGTCGACGCCCGAGTACGGTAAAGATGCAGCCCAACAACGTATTTCTAGACATGCACCAGCAACTAAGCCTAAAAGACAACACAACGGGAGTTCCTGACAAGGGGCAACAACAGAGATCTTGATGAAAGTCCTCATTGCCGAAACGCATTTTATTTTCGTCACGATGTCCCCATGCGGAGTGATCTTGTTCTGTAAACGGGCAGGGAGAGACTTGACATCACGACCGGCCTCACGACTTGCACGGACAATGAATGCAGAGGCCAACCGAGGTCCGTGTCAACCATGCCATGGGTACGAGGCTTGGCCTCGTAATTAATTCTTGGTATGTTGTTGCCACCGTGCTTCAGTCAGTTCCCCAATATCGAAGTACTCCTACCTACCCTATAGCCGACCATTTCTCTGAAACGAACCTTCCCCCGTTCGGCTAACGGCCGCGTAGCGCCGGGGCCGGGGCCGGGGCCGGGGCCGGCTGGGTCACACAAAGATCCCTCCGCGCAAAGCTATCCCAGCGCGCTTACCGTTCTCCATGGCGGCGACGGACAAAAGGGCCCCCGAGAACATGACACAAATGACAAGATGGCAACGCCATGCTACAACGCATCCCCATCTTGATATCCTGTTTTGGCACCTTTCGAGTTTCCAGTGTCGTCAGCTGATTCATGCTGTCCACGACCAGCCGGAGGACATGAACAATGACTGAATATAACACAAGAGATTGAATTCACGGCGTGAAACCAGATACGAGTCAAAGTCTTCATGCAATTTATAGTCTAGTCTATACTGTCTAGCTGGGCGCGTTAACCACGACGTCTATATCCCTTGTCGACAACCAGTCTCTCTTGTGTACTTGAACTAGCAGCAGACAAAATCATGTATCTGAACGACGAAAGACCAACGTTTCCAAGTGCATATTGTATAATGATGCAGCCGCTGCAATTGCTTCCATGGCAACAGCGAGCGAGCGGGTTTCCTTGCTTACAAAAAAGGAAAAAAACAACAGGGTCAAAACGAAAATGGAATCAACGCCGACTGCCAAGTGCCATTGTTGGCAGCTCGGACCCCCAAGGGAAACTCTCTACTGAGTCTTCATAGACATGGGCTTGGTGCCGAGACCGTTCTGGTTGCGGAAAAACAGCACGCCCTTGCCAGCACCCCGAGCTTCAGCGCTGGGCTCGACCCACTGGCACCAGCGAGCACTCTGCCAGAGAGCGCGGATGAAACCCACTGGCCCGTCTCTGGTGTCGGATCGATAGTGTTTGCCCATAACAGGCTTGATGGCCTCAGAGGCTTCGTCGGCGTTATAAAAGGGAATGGAGCTGATATAGTGGTGGAGAACATGGGTCTCGACGATGCCGTGGAGAAGATGACGGCCAATGAAGCCCATCTCACGGTCAATGGTAGCGGCGGCTCCACGAACAAAGTTCCACTCCTCGGCAGTGTAGTGAGGCAGAGTAGGGTCGGTGTGCTGAAGGAACGTGATGGCGACTTGACGAGATTCATGTCAGTGCGTGCTCTGACAGGACAACATCCTATGGGACAGACTTACCGAGCCAGTGGTTCACCCAAAGGTAAGGGATAAAGTACCAAACAGCCATGTTGGCCCAGCCAAAGCGATTACCAAGGTAGGCGAGGGCACCAATGGCAAGAGCGAGACCGATATCAGAGAGAACGATATACTTGGCGTGTTTGGCGTCGAAGATGGGGCTGCTGGGATTAAAATGGTTTACACCACCTCCGAAACCGTTCTTCTTACCCTTGCCACGACCCTCGCGCTGGCGCTCGTGGAAATTGTGTCCAGTGACGTTGGCCATGAGGTAGTTGGGCCAGCCGATGAGTTGTTGGAAGAACAGGTGCAGTGCCGTATAGACGGGAGTCTCTTCACAGAGCTCACCGAGTTCCTCAACCATACGTCCGATTCGTGTGGCTTGCTGCTCGCGTGTTCGGGGAAGGAAAACCATGTCACGCTCGATATGTCCAGTGGCCTTGTGGTGGGCGCTGTGGGAAAATTTCCAGCTGAAGTAGGGAACAAGAAGAGCCGAGTGGATGACCCAGCCGGTGAGGTCGTTGATGAGTGTGGACGGAGAGAAGGCGCCGTGACCACATTCGTGGGCAATAACCCACAGACCGGTTCCGAATAGACCTTGGAGGGCAGTGTAAATGCCCCAGAGCATAAACCGAAGGGGAGTTGAGGGTATGTTCTCGGGCGTCACCAAGTTGTGGAACAGGTAGAAGGTGGTGGCAAGGCAGGCGATGTCGCGGAGGATGTATGCGTAGCCCTTGATGGCAGAGCGCTCGAAACAATGCTTGGGAATGGCATCGCGGATATCCTTGATGGTGAAATCAGGAGGTGTGAAAGGGTTTCCGTAGGTGTCGAGCAGACCGGCGTACTCGTCGCTCTTGTCGTTCGCATCGAGAGAAGAAAGTGACGAGAGGGAGGTGGACGAGGCCGAGGGCCTGGGAGAGTCGGCAGGACTGACGGCGGCTGAAGACTCGGAGTCGTTCACATCCGTCGAGATTGCAGTGCGCCGCAGAACGGGGTTTTTTGGCATGGCAGAAGTAGCGGCAGGCATATTCGCGTTGGAATTTGAATCCGAACTGAGCAAGCCTGCAACTCGTTGACCCGATGCGTTCCAACGAGAACGAACAAAGACAAGCTCGAGGCAGACACGTAGGATAGCGGAGGTGGGTTGGAAAGACAGGAGAAATTCGCCCAGGACGGCTTGGAAGGGAAGCTGGCTGTGACAGGAGTTGAGGCGTAATATGGTATTATATAAGTATCCTTTGTGGGCTGGTTTTGTTGGGGAAAGCGTGGGCGACGGCGTGGGCGTGATTGCTAGGGGGTGTTAGGGGTAGGGCCGCAGGGGTTAGCGGCGGGACGAGGGGGCAAGGCAGGGGGCGGACAGGGGGTTTAGATCTCAGGCTGTTACGCTGTCAGGGTACATATTTACCACCTTTGAGGTCTGGTGCATCTGACATGTCATAATAGCAAGATCAACAGGTCCAGACCAGTCGAGATGCTTTATCAAGTCTGGTCCTCTTCTTCAGCACAGGCCACGCTTTGGCATTTTCAGTACACACAGGGAATTGCTCTGAAATGGAATCATGGGGACTGGGCAGGCTTGCGATTGGAACATGGGACGGGACGGGATGTTTTAGGGACTGACTGGACTGACTGGACTGACTCTGCTAGTGGCGATAGCCAGCCATCACGGCCGTGGTTTGACGCAAATCGTTCCGACAGCAGTCGACTCTCAGACTTGCACATGTAAATCAGAGGCCATCAATGGTGGATACCTTCTCCAGCCAGCGAGGGCCATGGATGGATACTCGATGCGAATAATACCAGACTTGACCAGAGAATCAAAAAACACCAGTAGGACAAGATTGAAGTGCTGGGAGCGGTGCGGCTCCGTGGAAGGGGCCCCCCTCCCAGAGCCCCTCCACCCTTCCTCCCCCTTTCCTCAAAGAGCTTCGGGCGAGGGGCACCTGCCTTTCTATTGGCTCCTGCTGCAGCCTTGCCCACACCCGCGAACCCTTTTTTTTTTTTTTTTTTTTTGCCGATGTCCCTCCCTCACAGGAAATTCACATGAACGGACTGACCACCTGTGATGATTGATATCTGTAGTGCATCGCATCACAGTATCAATCAAGCGGACAGGGAGAATAGTGTGGCGGGCCGAGGCTCTCCATTGACAATTTGTTGGAACTCAGCTGTTGTGCGAGCCGCCACTGACGCGCTGCTGTCAACAGCAAACGACATAGACCTTTGTCTTGTGGTCAAGCGGTCTGTCGACGCTCCTTGTGTTGCCAATCAGACCTCAAACGGTCGCACTGACACTGTTGGAGCATGCAGGGTCTGGGAGACTTTCAGCGACGATTGCCTATTACAGAATACTAGCACCACGTATTTTATATTTTTTTTCATCCCGCGCCTGCGCACATGCTGGAGCTCGGCTAACGCCATGACGGCCACTTGCCACTCTGCACACTCTGCACAAACTTTTTGCGTGGCGCGGTGATATTACCGTCGCCTTTTCTGTTGGGAAATTTGTTGAGCCAAGACGCCGGACGCGGGCCCCGCCGGCCCGCATTCCTTTCTGCATTCCTTTCTGCATTCTTTTCTGCATTCTTTTTCTGCTGCCGCTCAATGCACAATGCAATCTAATGCCATGTCGGTATCGGCGACACCAATGCGGTGTAGCCAATCACCGCCGTTCAACAACACATCAATGATGGCTACGTTGGTGACCTGCTGCCACAGCTTGGTCGATATATGACGTATTTCGTTATTGCCCGCAATGTTTCCTCGTTGCTACGAGTACATCCGGTGATTTCCAATATCATGCATGAGAGTCTGATGGCCGTCCGCACCTCTACCGCGAATCGGCGGAATACACAAGTCCGTTGGCCATCCAGTCAGTCACCTACATCGGCCCGCCCTCGGCAATCGACAAGCCATGCACATGTACTCCGTAGAGCTAGAGGGGTATTCAAAGTCGTTTCGGATGGTGGCGCAGATAGCTCGGGCTAACACGGAGCAGGTAAAGTGAGGTTATCGTGGCTGGCACTGAACTGTGCCGCTTTCTCTCTATCAGCAAGCCGTTTATGTTTCGGTATTCCTGGAGCCGCCCCGAATGCACGAGCTAGACAAAGACCAACCATTAAACCGAAGCGTTCCTTGTTTCTTCTTCCTGCCGCACTTTCATGCCTCAATATAGTACTAATAGCAGAGCCGACTTCATCTGACCGCGCTCTTTACATAAACCTCCAGGACCATAGTACATCACCACCCTCTGCACCACCACCACTGTGCTGCGTCCGCAGATCCCTAGCCGGGAAACATGCTCGCAGACCCGACTTGGACTCTTTCATCGGATGGGCCTCCCTGCGAGTGACTACACATTGTGACATCACGGTGTGTGTATTGCCGTATGCCTTCTGATGTGTGCAGATATATCACATGTCACGCGCTCTTGCGACAGCGATAATGCTGCCTCTCGATACCGCCGGCGAGAATAGAGACAGTCCACATGTTTCCCTTCCTTGGCAAGCCATGGATACAGCTTCAAGAACAAAGAAAGGAGGAGCTTGAACGCGAATGAGGACACGAGCCTTGTATATTCCATCCTCCAAGGTCACCGTCTCAAAGTTGAGAATTAAGGATACTCAAAGTGCAAACATCTGTAGCTCCGAACACACTCTCAGCCGTCGTAATGCATGGCACCGGAAGACGTGAGTTCGAACACTTCTGAAAAAAAAAAATTAATAATAAATTAATTCAAGGCACATGCCTATAAATATCGGAAGCTGACCTTTGCCCTGAAACAGATCTCCGATGGTTATTATCACAATACTTATCAAAGAAATCACGACCTCGGCGTTTCTTCAAATTTACTTCTCGCCGTCCCAAATACCGCGCCACCTCCCCCCTTTATAGTCCGTACACACTTTCACAATACCATCAGGCATACATACACCATAACCAAGATCCTACCGAGCCATCAAGCCCCCATCTCACGCAATCATGTCCCTCAGCCGGCCAGGCATCAACTCCACCCACAGATGAACCTTCTCCTGCGTCATGATATCCGCCCGCGCCCGAGCCGCGGCCTCCCTCACGGTCCCGTCATCCCAATCCCTCACCGGCCCAGCCAGCTTCCACATCTTGCCAGCCGGCCACAGCGAGTCCAGCGGGCTCAAGTCCGGGCTATCACCGCAGCTGAAATGGTTGCCTCAGCCCGGCCTCCTCCTTCCACTCCTGCACGGGGTTCGCCTTGCTCAGATCACCGTGGGCGAAGACCTCGCCGTCCTCCTGCAGCTCAAACGAGTCGGCGCCCCCCCGCAGAGGATGCCAGCCAGCCCTTGACGACCTTGTCCGGAATCTTGTCCTTGTAGTCCGCCATGCTGATGGACTTTCGGCAGCAGCCTCATGGCGCCGTCCATGCCCATGTCAAAGTGCAACTCGCAGCTGAACCTCACCCTCTTCCACGCATCGTCCTGCGTAACCTCCGACATCTTCCACGCCCAGTCGACTCTCCTCTCCCTAATCCTCCGATTGATGACCCCCCCCTCTGCGGCATCCCAAACACCGCCTATATCCCAACGTGCCCATGGCCCTGTGCAGCATCCGCGTCGTAACGGCCTGCTCGAAGCCCGCGAGCTTCGCCAACCCTTGCCAGTTTGAATTCGACCTCCTCGCACGTCTCGTCCCACAAGATGCGCTCCATCTTTTTCACGTCCTCGCCCGTTATCCTCTTCGGCCTTCCCCTCAGCTCTTCCCTCTCGGGGTCGCCGCACAGCGTGGGCGGCGACTTGAGAGCATTGTAGCCCTAAGAGAGAGTTCAGTCCGAAATGGTGGAAGATGGCCGTCTTGTGCACAGGGAGGCCTTGGACCTCAAGATAGCTGTGCCGCGGACCAGCACCTTCTTGGTGTCATCGTGTCTGTAGCCCACGACCATGCTGGACTGACGTCATGGAAGACGCAACGCCTTTGTTCCGTAACGACTGGCCGACGTATGGGTGCTACGGATGAGCAAATCAATATCATCTCCGTCTTTCCTCGTGTAAGACGCGATTTTGGCATGGAGCATTCTGTGGGTAACAAAGTGGACAAAATTGTGGTCAGCGCGCCCCGCGGATAATTTTTAGCTTGCCATGGGAAAATTAATATTATAAATAGATTTAACACATTATAGTTACTTACTATATAAATTACTATAGGTACCTAGTCACAAAGGGATACTCCTTACGCTAGAGGGGATGCTCCATAAACGCTCCAGAGGAGATGCATTGGCCACAATCAATGAGCAAAAAAGACATTTTAGGACTCTATATAGTTTGAAATTATTCTCCTGCCTTTCACATACGACCATACCTACTAGAAAATTCGGGATCCCGTCCGCTCTCCCATAGACAAGCTAGTAAGGGGCAGATTAGTAGTTGGGTCGGTGACGACCAGCGAACACCGGCTGTTGTATGTTTTTCTTTTTTTGTCCTTGCTCGTTTGTACCCCGTAGCAGCGTTTCATCCATCTTCGTCTCCCACTCGTCCTTATCCGCATCCCTGACCTCGCATTTCTTCTGTTTCCCCAAGAGGCAGGCAGGCAGGCAGGCATGGCACATGATTTGTTCCCCGCAGATCTGCTGGCCTCGAAACCCAGTCAGACAGGACACACGATTCCTGCCGGATGGAAAATGGGCGTTTCTTTTCTCCCATCTTTGCCGTATTCCACGCGTCTGACTGGTGCTCACATACATACATACATAATTACATAACTCGTTTCGCACCAGGATCCTGCAAGATACACACATCCGACGCATGACCCTGCCCTCGGGGAACCAGAGAAGATGCCGATCGGACGAATTGAGAAGGAAAAGCCAAGCTGTCTGCTCCGTACTCATGGCAAATCACATAATATCATGCCGATATCATGCCGATATCATGCCGGCTGACACCTCCTCCTCGGTCGCTAATCTACGATTGGCGACGATCTCGTCACACCCTGCCCAGGCTCCCACTGGCCTTCCTCTTTGACAGCTTCGCAGGCAGAACCGGACTCTTTGAATCGTTCATCATTTTTATCATTCTTCAGGGATTCGGTCGAGACCCCCGTGTCCTACTCGGCGTGGTGTGGACGCGAGCAAGACGAGGTATAAGATGAACCAAGCCGTGGCCGCACCCTCTTCTCCCAAGATTTCCTCCCCGAGTAGGTCGTGGTCCATAGCATCTGCTGGTCGACATCTCTTGCGCCTCTCCCTCCTGACATGATGAAGGTCTCTGCTGCTCTCCTGTTGACCGCCGCGGCGGGTGTCCTGGCCGTGCCTATTCCCGTGGCCGTGAGTGAATCCTCCTCCTCCTCCAGTCCCAGTCCCAGTCCCAGTCCCAGTCCCTCTCCGACAGTGATTTCCATTCAATCGTGCAACCTCGCGTTTTATTCTTTTTTTTTCTTTTCTCATGGCAAAGTCATGTTTCTAGCCGGGTGTCCCCAGCACATCTACTGCTCGGTCTCTGCTCAACGGCCTCGAGGTTGCTGAGTCGGGCAGCGGTGAAGGCTACTCTCGCTCCAAGTTTCCCACTTGGGCCACGATCGAGGGTACTTGCAATACTCGGTAAGACGAGAAAACCCGGACACATTCATCTCCAGTCCATCTGCCTGCCTGCCTGCCTGCCTGCCTGCCTGCCTGCCTGCTAAGAACTGTGCTGCCAGCGAGTTTGTCATCAAGCGAGACGGCAGCAACGTCGACACCAACAGCGCCTGTGTCGCCCAGTCCGGTCACTGGGTGTCTCCGTATGATGGCGACGGCTTTGACGAGGCCAGCGAGCTGGACATCGACCACATGGTTCCGCTCAAGAATGCCTGGATCGTGAGTCCACCTCGTGTGTCGTGTATGTCCCCCTTGCAAGCTAACAGCATGTCTAATCAATCTCCTTCTACCTTTGTCCCTTTCTAGTCCGGCGCATCCAGCTGGACCACCGACCAGCGCAAGGCCTTTGCCAACGACATCACCCGTCCCCAGCTCTGGGCCGTCTCTGCCACGTCCAACCGTGCCAAGAGCGACAGGAGCCCCGACGACTGGGTGCCACCCCTCGAGTCTTTCCGGTGCACCTACTCCAAGAGCTGGATCCAGGTGAAGAGCCACTATGACCTCACTATCACCAGTGACGAGAAGGGTGCCCTGTCTAGCATGCTGGATACGTGCTGAGTGTCAGGTGTGATGACGGGGGGGGGGGGGGGGGGGGAACCCGTCCGCAAGAACTTCTTCATCTCCTCCTCCTCCTTCTTCTTCTAAAACACCCTCGTAGTACAGATTCAAGAACATGTTGGGCCGGGAAAAATGGCACATCAGACTGCTTCATGAAACATACCAGCCACTTCACTCTCGAAAAAGGTGACCCCCAAAAACCCGCCAGCAGCCAAATCGTCCGACATCTCCGTCCTTTAATCTACTCCCATCCAGTTTCAAATACCAGCAGTCCTCGGGCACAAACCATCTTACCTGTGAACCCTTCTCCCCCCCCTTTAACCACCTGTTTGCTGTTTCATCAAAGGGGACAAAAAAAAATATGTTGAGACGGGCTGCGTAACCGCGATGAGATGGACTGGAAAGAAAGCGTTGCCTCTACCGCTGATTGGATCGGCTCCCATCCTGTCCCCAACGTCCAGACACATCATCCATGGTCCTACTCTTGGGCCTTGTTTCCCATCCGTCGTCATCTATTCACTCACTGGCGGCCAAGTTTCTGTTTTTTTTTTTTTTTGCCAAAGAGGCAGCGTCGTTGGACACACACATATCGGGACTCTTATATAATACACCTTTTTGCACCGTTTGTCATTCAAAAAAAAAAAAACCTCTTCTCCTTTTATCCATGATCCATCTGGGAAATCTCTTACACGATGCACCTCCGACTTCTCCCTTCCCTGCTATGGCTCTCCCCCACGCTAGCCAGCCTCAAAGACCTCGCGAGCTGTGATCCCCTCCGAAAAGATATGCGTAATGGTTCCTCCTCCACACCTCTTTTTTTTTTTTTTTTTCACATTTCCCCCATTACTCACCTCATCATCTACCACGGAGAGCACGACAAAAAATCATCCCCACTAACAACCTCACAGACTGCCCTCCAGACCCAGCCTTCGCCAGCGAAGCCTCCTCGTTCGACTTCTCCTCCTCGAGCTGGGACGACCAGCACTTCCTCGACTTTTGGAGCGTAGACAACGGCACCGCCGACGACAGGAAACGCCTAGACTTTGGCGTCGACGGCAAGGGCCTCGCAATGGCCGTGTTCAAGGCCGGCGACGCCCCCACCCTCGTGAGCAACAAGTACCTCTTGTTCGGCAAAGTCTCCGTCACCATGCAGGCAGCCAGGGGCCCGGGACTCGTCACAGCCATGGTGCTCAAGTCGGATTCGGGCGACGAGATCGACTGGGTGAGTCAGCCTGCCTGCCTGTTTTGCCGCGCCGCAACAGGAAAGGGAAAGGGAAAGGGAAATAGAATAAGAACCCAATGACAAAAAAAAAAAAAATGAACTGAAAGCTGAGAGAAATCGGTCTAGGAGCTGCTCGGGGCGTACGACAACCAAGCCCAGTCAAACTACTTCTACGACGGACAAGCCCTCTTCAACACCTACAATGACACATACGCCCTCTCCACATCCTCGTTTGACGCGCCGCAGACCTACGCCGTCGAGTGGACGGACCAGTTCCTCAGCTTCTCCGTCAACGACACCATCCGCAAGATATGGTACGTCGGCGAGATCCCGGCCGACAAGTGGCCCCAGACACCCATGCAGGTCAAGCTGGGCGTGTGGTCCGTCAGCAACGAGAGCGACCACGGGACAATCGCATGGGCCGGCGGCGTGCCGGACTGGGAGGCCGCTCCGTACAAGGCCCTGTTCGCCAGGGTCGACGTCCAGGACTACATGGGCTTCTGCAACGACACGGAAAGCTACGTCGAGTATCAGTACGACGAGAGGACCGTGGGGTGGCAGAACGTCAGGATAGCAGGGTGTAGGAGCCGGCCAGGGGCGGAGCTACAGACCCCGAGTCCCGTGGAGAGTGGCCATGCCAGGACGACCGAGACGGGAGACCCAAAGACAAAGACGGGCGATGAGAATGGTGGTGCACTGGCGATGCGGTCATCGAGAGTCATCGGTGGTGTCTTGGGGCTGGCTTGGCTTTTGGTGTGATCTGAGCTCGTTTTGAGACCACGGAGATAATTTGGGATTGATGATGATGATTTTTTTTTTGGGGGGGAGGGGGGAGGGGGTTGTTAATATCCTTGGCTTTGTTCGCAAAGTCTTGTTTCGAGTCAGCAGTTCCGCAATAATTTGATGCGAGGAGGATCTGATAGTAGCAGTTTCGTATGTATTCACCTGACCATTGACCATCTTTTGCATCTACAACAAGTGTTCAACTCAACCCGGTCATCGTCTAGATAATATGGTGAGTAACTCAACTTGACATCCTCAATTCCAGTATAGGCCGTAAAGCATTATATTCTTGACTCATTATTCGTTTTTGAAAAAACCCTCCTATTCCCGTCGGGCTGACAATATCCGCGCAATGTCAAAGGAGGCTATCCGCACAAAATAATGCATATATACCACCGAAACTCGCTAATGCGGCGGTCGGTCCGGGTCTTGCTAAGCTCCGATATCATGAGTAATGGGTATCGTGATAGACTAACATGACAAAAGGAAAGCAAAGGGCAGATAACAATCATAAGCTCTAGAAAAGAAAAAAGAAAAAAAAGAAAAAGAAAAGAGAAGAGAGAGAGAGCATGGCCAGAGAAAACTGTCAAGGCCGCAAAGTTTCGTCCGCATCCTCATCGTCCGTCACTTCCATGTCCCCGTCGCTCAGTTCACCCCTGGCGGCTTTCTGCGCCAAATCCCTTTCCGTATAGATTTCTCGCTTCCTCGCCTCAGCTTGCTGCAAACAATCCACGTAGGTTCGGAACTTGACAATCTCCCGAAGCAGGTAAGCGCTCTTGCGCTCCCAGTTGGCCATTGCTTTGCCGGCGTTTTGCCCTCTAGGTGTAAAAGCCAGTAGCATGGGACTGCGGAGTTGGTTGTGAGACTGGAGCTCCTCCTCGATGCTCTTGACATATGCAATGAGCATCTGCAACTGTTCCGTCTCGGTCGCGTTGCTGGGTCGCATGCTCTGTGTTGGCGGCGCCCATTCGGCAATGTGAATCCGGTCTCCGGGAAGCTTCCCACGTCCGCTATTGTTGGTGAATGCACCTGATACATGGTCAAAGCTGGAGCCACGGAAGCTACCGCTGGCGACACTGGATTTCCGAGCATGCGCTGCGCTGCTCCCAGGCCGCGAGGTTCGCCCACCACCGCCGCTTGGGAGAGAAGTTGCAGATTCGTTGATGGCGCTGACCAGTGCGTTGTTCACGATTGCGTCGCTCCAGCCGTACTCAATGTTGCTTATACCACCGACGAGCGGGTGGGTGCTGAGACGAGCACTCCAATAGTTGGCGGTGTGGACAAACTCCCGAATGATCTCGGGGGTACCGACTTGGAAGAGGTGAACCGCACCGGTCGGCAGGCTGAGAGCCCAGACGTGCGGGCGGGACCTGGAATAACCGGGAGGTGGCAAGGCCGAGGCCAATGTTAGACGAAGATTAAAGGTTCCAAGGTTGACGGCATTGTCCTGCCAGTTGCCGCCTCCCACCGGCCCCATTAGCCGACGTCCATTTCTCGACCTGCTGCTCTTTTGGCGCATCGACTTGCTCGCGTTGAACGAGAACATGCTGATTTGCCCTTTCTGGACGACCGCGAATACTTCCGTCCAGTGACGATCCTTGGCTCGCTTTCCGTATCCGTCCAAGTGATGTTTGTGCATCACCATGCCTTCCTTGATCCAGGGGGGGCCGGCGAGCTCCAGCGATTCATCCTCGAGAAATTGTGCTGTTGACGATGCGTCGGCACCCAGGATCGAAGGTGCGTTTTCTTGTCCGTTGGCATCCTCGTCGCGGATGATGGCTTGGCTCAAGGCATTAGCAAATCCAATCGACTGTTGATAATCACCACGAGGCATTGCGGAAGCAAACGAGTCTTGCGACATGGACCCCTGGGTTCTGCCCAACGAGTGCTTGCTCCATGTGGCGGACGACATGGCTGGGCTCCACATGGAGTTGCCGTCGTCAAAACTCGTGCGGCTGGACGACATTCCCGTGCGGCCGAGTCCGGGGCGAGACCTGCTCTTCGAAGTCCATCGAGAAGCGCTCGTCCGGCTACTGTTCTCGACGACACGACCTCGAGAAGACAGTTGGGTTTCCGAAGGTGCCTTGCTCAAGACGCTCGGGCTCCTCTTCAGCATGCAGAGAACGGACAGGCTGCCCTGTGAGGGCGCCGAGTTGATGGGCCGCTCGTTTTCGGCTCCGAACAGTGGCAACCGCTCTTCTCGAATCGAGGCGTAGATGGATTTCAGTACAGTTTCTACTTGCTCCTCCCAAGCCCTCATGGGGCCGTGAAACGACGACTTCACGAGGGGGCCACAACCATCATAATCACTCGACGACGAATGAGTGTCTGACCGAGGTGAAGGCCGCAACGAGTTGCGATGGGAGCGGCTGCTGTTTTCGGTCGCGTGCCGACCCGGGTCCGCACTCAGCATTGGGTTCTTCTCGGGAAGAATGCTTGGCCGCACGAAAGCACCTGGCGCCGACTCGGCCACGGCCTGCGTGATGGTTGTCATGGTGTTCTTGATGAACTGACTCCGTGTCATTTTCTGCTCAATGTCGGCAACATGAAGATCGGTATTGAGTAGCATGATGGAGTAGCAAATCGTGTGAATGACATCTGAAAGACCATTGTTAGCGAGCAATCTCGTCTTCATGGCAGGGTTTCGACACCAAATACCTGTCGCCTTGAATCCATGTTGCGCGTTGCAATGGCACCACCTCTTCGAGAAGGCAACCAAGATACGGTCCACCTGTTGCGTTTCCGCTCTCAGAACCAACCGCCCGCATACTTGTCGTAGCGAGGTTAGGATGCTCTGGTCTGTGAAGTTGTACAGTTCCATGTAGGCCTGCAGCGTGCGCTGACGAACCGGCCCTTGTTCCCCCATCCAAGCCGCAGCTTTGTCTTTTTGAATGAATTCCTCTCCGCCATCGTATATTCTCTGTGCCTTCTGGCGATCATCTTCCGTCGGCTCACCAATGACAAACTCGGGTTCGTCCAGAGGCTTACGAGACTTGATCGCCTCGAGAGTGTCCAAGACTACCTTGGGGCTCGAATCCCCCGTGTCCTCGACGAGCAAACTGGGTGCTACACTCGGCGCTGTCTTGTAGCCGGTTTCAGTGGAACCAGACGCAAAACTTATTGACCGACCGCCATCGACAGGAGCGCCCAGGGTCGACTGTGCACTTGGTCGGCTTGCCTCTACCAAACCCGGCAGAGGATCTCTTTTGCCTCGAATGGTGGCGTCGCGGTCCTCGTCGTCATTCTTGACTCTGCTCGCTGACGAAGAGGTCAATCCTGACTGTTTGCTACTTTTCTTGCGGGTTCCATGACCGGCGGCATCATCGTTATCACTACCCGCATCGAGGTCCAGAAACGAGTTACTATTTCGAAGCTTCTTTTGTGTTTGTTTCGATGCCCGAGGTGGTGTGCTTTCGAGCTGCTCAGCGTCGGCTTCGGGCTTCACCCTTCGGATTCGCGCGTTGGGGCTAGGTTGGTAATCGCGAGAGAAGTCTCGCTTGAACTCTTCATTCCTTGCCTCGACATGGGTGTCTGGTTTGGCACTTGGAGTGTTGGTAATGTCTGCCAACGGCGTCGAAACAGCCACGCCAGTGAGGCCGAGACCTGCAGCACTCTCACGGAGGTAGGGGTTCATGGCTTGGCGTAAGCTACTCGTAGGGCTGGCTGGATTCCGTGCTGCTACTGCTGCGGGAGTCTCATGCTTGGCTTGTTGGATGTTGGCCACAGATCGTAGAAGAGGCACCGGGGGCACTTGATCGACGCTGGGTAGAGGAGGCGCCTCGTCGGCAACAGACTTCTTGCGGCGTCGAAAAAAGGACGACGACTTCTTTTGCAATTGAGGATGGTGGTACGAGTGTGACGACGACGTGTCCCGCGAGGGAGGGACAGCGGTGGCCCTGGAAGGGGCAGCGGGTGGTGGTTGATGTTGACCATTTGCCGTGGGGTTGATACTAGTAGGTGGAGATGGGTGCCGAGGGGGGATGCTCGTCGGGGGTATTGTATTATCGATGTTGCTGTTGGCAGGGGCGCTTGCCTTGGATGAGCCACCAAAGACACGTCTGAAAAAGCCCGGCCGCTCTTTCACTTGGGCGGCAGCATTGGCTGAAGCTTCTGGATTCTTGGATTTACCATAACCGACGCTCGGAGCGGGTGCGGAATCCATGTCGTCGGACGCCAATGCCCAGGCAGACTGTGCGACGACGAGGCCCTTTTTGCTCTTGCCTGCGGAGCTTTTTAGAGACCGGCTTGTACTGAGCCTGCGCTCGGATGTGCGGGAATCGACTGGCTGCGGTGGCGGGGGAGGATGGCCGACACGCAGACCTGATGAGGCTTCCCGACGCGGCCCGCCAGGCACGTTGGGCGTCGGAGCAGCAGCGTAGTCGTTGTCGTCGACGACGACAAAGGATTCGGGAAACTCGATGCGAAAGGGAGAGGCCAACGAAAGTTGGTGAGGCCCGTGATCGAAACTAGCGGATCGTCTAGTTCTTTGTACCAAGCGTTGGTTCATTGCCCCGTTGGCACAAGCCACGTCAATGCTCGCGCTGCTGCTACTTTTGTTGCTGTGCATGCCGCCGCGGGCATGACTGCTTCGAGGCTGCGATCTGGTGTTGGCCTGATTCCTGCAAGACATTTCTCGCATGCCGTTCAGGCGCGGAAACTGCGTGGTCAGCAGGTTGCTCGAGCCGCTGTTACTTCGATGTCCACGCGAAGGGGGGCAGGCGGTGGACTGCCTCTTTCTAAAGTCATCGAAAACGCCAACGTCCAAGTCAGAGCTGTAGGAAAACTGTTGCCGACGGCGTTGTCTGCCGGAATCGTAGCGTCCCCGAGAGCTCGTCGTCGAGTCGTTTGTGTTGGTATACGGCCTCGATGAATCGTCGTAGTCGTCGTAGTTGTCGAAGTCGTCGTCGTCGTCGTCGTCGTCGTCTTCGTCTTCGTCTTCGTCTTCATCAGTGGCGGCGGTAGTTGCAACTCGTGGACCTCTGTTGCTCCCAGAGTAAGAATCCGGCGGCGATTGACCAAACGAAAATTGATCCAGAGACAGGAGCATGTTCACGACGAGAGAGTCTCGAGTGATGTCTCGCGGGGACAAGGAGATCTCATGGGAGTCCCGTGGGGGGGTGCGAGCCGTGCGATTATCAGCCATGTTGGCATCCATGGAGGCAGTGGTGGTGGTAGTGGTGGTGGTGGTGGGTGTGTCTAGGAGAGAGTCATTGGCGGCAAGACAAAGGCGGCGACGGAATGATGCAGGCGCCGAGGAAGACGCAGGGACAGGCGGATGCGGATGCGGATGCGGATGCGGAGCAGCAATATTAGTCGCAGTAGTCGCAGTAGTCGCAGTAGTCGCAGTAGTCGCAGTAGTCGCAGTAGTCGCAGTAGTCGCAGTGGCATAATATGCAGCCGTTGTTCAACTTGGACAAGAAGTCCTGTGTGTGAAGGCTCCTCTTGGTCGATTTTCGAGACTGTGACTGGCTGGGCAGATGGAGAGGACGGAAGAGGACGCGGTGAGTGCAGATGTGATTGGCCCCCGTGACGCTCGCTGGTGCTGGAGGAGGAGGTGCTTGGAGTTGGCCGCCGCTGATTCCATTAGTAGTGGCTGGCTCCTGTAGTCCCTGTGGCTCCCGTGGCTCCTGCGGCGTTGTTAGTGTTGTTAGTCCCATTACTAGCGGCAGTAGACGTGCTACTAGTCCCTGGCCCAGGCCGCCGTACCTTGGTCGAAGCGCTATTAGCGCTAGACACTCGAGGTGGCACAGGCACGGACAGGCACAGGCACAGGCCAAGACCGGGGAAATTGCAGCGGCTGGAGAGGCGGTGTTAACAGCAGAGGCCGAGACTCAACAAGTTCTTTCTGGTCTTGTGGCCTCTGGCGGCGGCGCCTCTGGAACAGCGGACAAGGGCTCGAGGCTGCTTCCTACAAAGCGACGACCTACAAAGCGACGAGGGTGTGGGCCGAGAGAAATCAGCGTGCGAGTCTGATGATGTGATGGCGTGCGAAGCAAGGGACGACAAGGAAGGGTTGCGAGGGTTGTGAGGTTTGTGGCTGAAAAATGTTATTGTCTTGGAATGATTAGGCGAGGCTGGGCACGGGAGATTTGGCCTCGTATGTACCCTCGTACCGAGTACATATATGTAGATCCGAGACCTGCTGCGTATTATTATTATTAAAGTTAGGCGAACTCCTAATATTGTCTGTCTTATTATATGTATGAATTCTGGTGCTTGCAGCGGGGGGTTCGCACGCCAGAAGAAGCAACGATGAGTCAACAACAGCACAGGGGCAGCTGGATTTATCATGGATTGTACGGAGTACGGAGTACGGATTATCTTATCACACATCGCATCGCATTTGGAATTGCTTCTCCTGAAACCAAGGCGGCGGTCGACCCCGTCACCCGCCAGGCCTTTTCGAGGCGCGCGAATGGGATGGATTGTCATTCAATCATGCTCAATCATGTTCGCATGGACTTGACGCAACCTCGTACACCAAGAAGGAGAAAGAAAAAAAAGCAATTCGACTGGACTCATTCGACTCGCTCTCGCTAATAGCCTGTCCGTCACGCGCTAGCCACACAACAATAGACAATATTATTAATATTATTTTAAAAGGGGGTTTTGGGGGGGGGGGTTGAATACGGAGTAGTTCAGGCTGGGCGTCCGTTCTTGGCTCCTGACTGGTTAGCCCCCTTCATACATTCATTCATTCACGAATCACCACAATCGGCATGGTTGCTATTAATTAGTAACACTCTTGACTCGATATCGCAGCGCGTGCACTCTGGACTCTGGCCACAACCCGTTTGGCCATGACGAGTAATACAGAGTAGTAAACCAACAACCACAACAACCACCCTCGGCCACTTGTTACGGTTTGACAAGCACAGTTCTGAAACACGTGTCACGGCAACGACCATTTCCTCTTCAGGGTTCACTTCAGCTGTTTGGACTGTCCCGCACAAAAGAAACAAAAGAAACGCCTCTAGAACGTCTTGTGTTCCCATTGATTGATTGCTGGACATTTCTTAGCAAGTTCTCCCTCCCTCCGTATGTATTCTCTTCTCCAACAATAGCCTGTCACGTGCATGAATTCTACTACCATGACACCAAAGGCGTACATAAAATGTCCGACCTTGCCGCGCTACGCCAGCAATTGCGATGCATTCATCTGTAATCATCCCTGCAGGGTGGAATGATTTGAGGGTCTGCAGTCGTAGAGTAACGAAACACGCAATAAGGAGTCGTGGCTTTTTTTTTTCATGCAATACTGGTAATAACTAGGCCTACTACTAACAAATACTCTGTAGACGCATACCATATGTAATACGACAAAAGGCGTACTTGTACCCAGAAAAACACCTACATGTGTATGTACATGTTGTATTGTAGAAAAAGGCCACCTTACTGCGTGTTGACGTAGTCCAAGTCGTAGATAACCTTGCCATTGGTCAATCGGCTGTCGTGAACCTGATCTGGACACCACCATCCGGGTCAGGAGCGGGGCCGTACCAATCAAGGTCCAAGGTCCGGCTTCTGGTCTCAGACGTGCAGTTTGTTTGTTTCGTCTCAATTCTCGATTCGTATCTTCGTTTTCCTCGATGACGACCCGAGAGAAATGTGATGTTGATGGATGGCAACAATCACGTCATCATCATTTTGACATTACTCTGCTGCTGCCATCCCTAAGCTTACCACGCCCTCGCCCTCGCCCTCGCCCTCGCCTTCACCGCAGCAGGCTCGCAGCAGGGACAGGGCATTGATTGATTGATTGACCTTTTGCCATGGTCCACGAATCCCAGGTCCCTCGATCTTGCGATCGATGCCACTCTCTCAAAGAGCGCTGCAAATGGAATCCCGGGGTCCCCCAGTGCGAGCGGTGCGTCAGAGTCGGCCACGCATGTGAGAACCAGAGGCCCGTGAAGCGACCCGGACGTCCGCCCGCGCCGCGCATGCCGTTCCGCATCAGGCGGATTCGAGTCAAGAAGCAATATCCCGAAAGCATCGCCACGAGCGAATCCGACGACGCCAGCCTTCCCCCGAGCCCTGCCGGATCATTACCGTCCACGTCCACGTCCACGTCCACGTCCACGTCCACATCCACGTCCACGTCCACATCCACGTCCACCTCGTCATCCTCCGTCGACGGCACAGGCATAGACAGCAGCAGCAACATCAGCAGCACCAGCAGCCGGCTTCTTCCGTCGATACGGAAAACGACCCTATCGGCCTTTGGTCACTTGTCCAAACACGAGCTGGCGCTGCTCGATCGAGCCGTCCATCAAGATGACTTTATCCATCTGTTCGTTCTGGGTCCCAGCTTCCGCGAGAGCCACCGACAAAGGCTCGTCTTCCACCTCCTCTCATCACACCAAACCGTCCTAGACGGCTATCTCGCCTTCGCACTGTCCATGGGGGCAGGAGACAAGGTTCAAGTCAACGACAGCTACCGACACGCCGCCTCGGCCCTCGTCACCTTGCGCTCGCTCTCCGCCACGGCCGCCGATCCCAGCCAAGCCGACAGCGCGTCGTCTTGCCTCATCCTGGGCTGGCAGATGCTTCACTTCGTGTTCAAGCTCGGCGGCGGCGAGCTCCTCGAGATATGCAACCAGACGCTCAGCCTCGTCAAGCCGCATTTCGCATCCCACGGCTTTTCCGGGGAGACGACGTACCTCTCCTTCATGACGAGCCTCGTCCTGACCGAGACGGCCGAGTGCCTGTTCAAGACGAGACTGCCCACCGTGCGAATGGACCATCCCGCGGCCACGACGCACATCGACGGCTGCGTGGGGTTGTGCACCAGCCTGTTGCCGTACCTACACGACATTGCCGTCTTGAACCACGCAATGGGCGCGAGCCGTCGGTCATCCAAAGGTCCCGAGGCAGGCAACAAAAGAGAGCTCCCGAAGCAGCAGCAGCAGCAGCAGCAGCAGCAGCCGCCGCACAGAGGAATGCATTCCAATTCTTCGAGTTGGGCCAAGCCCCTGGCCATCCTGGAACGCAGGGTTCGCTCGTGGCAACCAAACGTGCCTCCCGACTTCTGCCACAGGTTCACCGCCATCGAGGTCGCCCACATGATGTGTCAAGCCCAAGTCATGCAAACGGCCGCTCTCCTCATCATCCACCGTCTGCGATACCCCTACGGAACCCAAGACGCCACCGCGCGCGCCTTGTCGTCCAGCATCCTCGAAGCCATGGACCTCGCCCGCAATGCCACGGGCAAGGCCCCCTTCTGTCTGGACCTGCCGCTCATCGTGGCCAATCTCGAAGTCGGCCATCTGTCGGCGCGAGTGCAAAACATGTCCAGGTTCACCTCCATAGGTAGCTACTCCTCCGTCTTCCACTCCAGAATCTGGACCATGCTAAGCCTAGTCTGGCGCGCCAAGCATGGTCGCTCCGACGTGCACTGGTACCACCTTGGAGAAATTCTCTCAACCTTCTCCTGAGACTACCCAACTAAACTACATACATACCTACACCGTCAGCAATGGGGAAAAAAACACACCGACTTCCCTCCCGCCTCCTTCGCCCGCAAGATGGGGCATCCAAGGCGACGCTCGCAATTCTAGTACTACGGGCGAGTGAGTGCCGATGCGTTGGTCGAGTAACGGGTTCTGATTCCCTCGACGCACCAACCGATACACGCACCCCCGAGCCCGGCCCCCATCTCCCCTTGTTCCCGGCCATGCGGACACGATGCCACCCCGTCTGACCATTGGTGCCCCATCTGGGTCGGACTGTGCGGGAGAGAACACGAGGAAAGATGACGTCCACTATGGGCAAAGGTAGCCATCTACCCCATGCACGACATTGGACAAAACATGTCTTCAAAACCGGCAAGGAACAAGAAAGTAGAAGAATGAAGCAACTCATTTGATCGATCAATGTAAACACATGTACTCCATTCAATACTCTACATGTCCCCTTTAAGGCCTCATGAGTCCCCATACGCTCGCTCCCACAAGTTCCTGTATAGTATTATTACAAGATGGGTTTTCCCGAAGAAGGCCGAACCCGTCAAATGTAGATAAAAAAATCAAAAAAATCAAAATTTTCCTTGCGCCGCGCCAAATATGCCAAATGCTATCTATATGCATAAGATACATCCGCCCAAGCTTGTCTCGTCGCACAGCATTGTAACACGGCATGATGGGATGGTGACGAATCTTCTCGTCCATGGTCTCCTTCTTCCGTCCCAACCGTAGCAGAATATGTCCATCGCCTTCGCCGCCCCGCCCCGCCCGGTCTCCCATCTTTCCTGAATCTATGCCCTTGAATAATTAAAGAGAAACATCTGTGGTAGTGTGGATGATACTAGATCAAAGAGCAACAACGCCACACAATATAGTGTACACTGTCTGGAAGAAAAAAAAAACAGTCCTTTGGCGGAGGAGGAATGTGTCGTCATTGCTGCCGTGTCTTTTGCTCATGGCCGAACTCCATATCGCCATTGCTCTACGCGGTCCATCGATTTGGTGGGCGTCTGTCCCGGCATCATGCCTCCACCACTGCCATACATCTGACTGGCGGGACGTCCATCGTACATGCTCATGGAGCTCATTCCGTTGTAGGGGCCATAGGGACCCAAGGGACTCGGAGCTCCGTACCCGCCGCTCATGGCACCACCGTATGCCTGCTGGCCCATGGTCGGAGAGCCAAAACTCGGCACTCCGCAGCCAGGAGGCATGGTGCTCGTTCGATTGCCGGGCGAGAGTCCATGCGTGTTGACGGCAGGACTCGACAAGGCTGCTTTGGGCCCGTAACCGCCTGTGCCGTCATTGAAAGCTCCGCCCAGGAAGCCGCCGGATCGTTCAATGTTGATTTGGGGAAGTGCCGTGGGCATCTGCATCCTCAGTGCTGTCATCTTGCTCTCGCGGTCTTGGGCAGCTCGCCGCTCGGAATCCTGACGCAGTCTCTCTTCGTGCATGCGCGTGTCTGTTTCTCGCTTGGGGTGAGCAGACAGTACATTGGCGAGACTAAGCCGTCGACGATGATCTTGACCCTGCTGCGACTGAGACTGCGACTGGGACTGCGACTGCGAATGGTCTCCAGCCGAATGACCAAAGCCAATTTCTCGATCCCGAGCTTCGCGCTCCGCTTGAAGCCGCCTTCGACGCTGGCCCAGGGTTTCTTCCTCGCCGGCCGCGTTGAGGACAGTGTCTTCCTTTCCTCCCTTCTGGTCGTCCTTTGACTTCGACTTTGCTTCCTCGGCGTCACCGAACTGGCTCAGCAGTTCGGCCGAGAAGGCGACACTGACTGGGCGGGCCTTGGGCAGCTCTCCATCTTTGGTTGCCAGTCTGCGGCGCCTGTCGGCCAGCGTCTCTTCTGCAATCTCCTCGACGACCTCTGGGGCCCGAGGTTCCGGGCTGGGTGTCACGATTTCAGTGTGGGCATGTTGGGCCTCCAGACCACGCGCGGCCGACAAGGACATGATGCTTTGGCGGTGGTTGAGCAAGGGGGGCTGAGGTGGCGGCGGTTCCAGTCCCTGCAATCGGGCGCGGCGATGGCTGAGCGGCTCGTTATCCTCCATCTCTCGCCTTTCCATGAGACCCAGTGGTCGCTCGAGGTCAGCCCAGTTCTTGGCTCCGCGTTGCATTGCTGCAATAATGGCCAGGGGTACATTCTCGTCGTCTGATCCGTCTTGATCAAGATGCGCGTCGCCGTCTTCCCAAGCCAAGTTGACACGCTTGTTCTGGCGATTCTTCTTCTGGGCCTCGGCGACTGTGTCCATTTCCAAGAGCGTAGCATAGTTGCCGTTGGGAAGCCCCTTGCCCAGGTTCCTCACGCGTTGCTTCTGCTGTTGTTTCCGCAGCTGAAGCTCGGCGAGGAGGGTGGTGGGTGGTCCTTGGTAGAAATCGTCCGGCATCTCGTCTCCGCCATCGTCTCCGCCATCGTCTCCCTCTTCCCCTCCGTCGTCTACTTCTTCATCCTCGGCGCCGACCCGCATCACCTTGTCTGCGCTGTTCACGCTTTCGGCGGTGTGTCGACCGTCACCTTGGAAAGGGGCATCATCGTCAACCTTGGTGGATATGATGGCAATACTACTGTGCGGCCGCTTTCGTTCCAGATTTTCATGGCTACTGGTGCGCTTGCCCAGCCACATCATGGAAGACCTCTTTTTCGGCCGAGGTTCCGCGATGAGAGCCGCCGGTAAGGTTGCGAGAGATGGCCGGGTTCTGTGCTGCTTCTTTTGCTTGCCATAGATCTCACTTCCCAACTTGCCAGCATATACGTGATCCGTGAAGGCACTGACCGGCGCGGTTGCAGAGGCGTCAAGAATGCTGTCCAGGGTAGCCATGGCAGAACCGTCCTTGATCTCGACTTCTGGTGTCGCTGAGGGGAGATCGAAGAAAGCACTCGCTCGGAGTTGTGGCGGTAAATTACCGAGCACGGACGCCATTGATTTGCGATTGTTCAAAGATGCCTTGGACAATCGCTCGGGTCGTCGCAAGTTATCTGGCGCAGCAGCATCTCCGTGAGCACCAGGTTCCAGCTCAGGCAGTGGTGCCTGCTCGTGATGCACGAGATCAGGACTCAGCTCGGCCTCGGCCTCGGCCAACGCGCCAAACGAAGAGAGAGCGGCAAACGAATTCCGGTGATTTGCCACGGGGTCGGGTAACCAGGAATCGCGAGCTGGGGCATCCGGTGATGGGGCCAGACCAGAATTGGCGAGCGCGGACTGGCGTCTGCGTTGGGGCGATGTGGACAAGTCTGGTGTTTTGGCATCCATCATGGCGCTGAGCACTTGGGATCGCCTCTGGTCTCGGACAGCGGCCTTGGGCTTCGATGAGAGTTTAGGTGGCAGATTCAGCATGGCGGGGACACGTGCCGGATAGTACAGCATCTTTGTGCCAGTTGAGGGGTCAATATAGGGTGTTGGTCGGGCCACGGACATTGGTACTGGTCGCGGTGTTGGCAGATCGGAGTTGTTGAGTTTCTCTGGCATACATAAAATATCGTCCTCATCGTCGTTGGATTCCCAGTGAACGCCATCAAAGTCGACGAATGCGTCGCGGGCTTCTTCAGAGGTGTTGTTGGAATGAATGCTTTCTGGCCGTTGCGATGGCTCGTGGCAGGACGTCTGTTCTTCATGCGTGGACCGCACGGGAGCTGTTGAGTCGTGAGTGGAAGACATTGTTGGGCCCAGATGGTCGTCCGGCATCCGATGGAAGGCATCGTCAGCGTTGGGAAGACCAAGGATTGTTGAGCCTCGTGGCAGCTGCAGGTTTTCTGGGCTCTGCTCTTGGAGCGGGGGCGCAGCGTCGGCTTCGTCGAAGGCTTCCTGTGTCAGCGAGACGGGGTCCGATTCGGATATCTCGGCCAGAGACAGCTTGCTGGATCGAACACTCCTCACAGAAGAGTTGCCAGGACCGTGCCTAGAAATGGAAAGAATGGAATCCAGCGTGGCGTCGGGTCGGCCGGCCGAGTTTGCGGAGCCGGATCGCAGACGACTCGTCAGCGAGGTGTTGGGCGACATGACGAAGCCGGCGGGTGAGTATCCGCCTTGGCGAGCAGCGTTGTTGGTCGAGACGATAGAGGCTCCCGTCGAGATGCGTCGGCCGAGATGACCTGGAGATGATGTAGCGTTCTCGTCGACGGAAGCCATTGTGGCCAAGGCCAGTTTCGCCGACCGCCTGCTGTCGCTCCTCTTCAGTTCGCTGTGCAGGTCCCGAATCGCATCGTCGATGGAGCTCGTCATTGATAATCTCTCGGCCGTGGCCTCGAGTTGTGCAATATTGCCAGCGGCAGCAGCAGCAGCAGAGCCGGATCGGATCGACTTGTCGGAGGCGGTGTGGCTCGAGGCCGAAGGATGAGCCATGGGCAAGGGCTTGGGTTTGGGGTGGATAATCCTCGTGTCTGCTCGAACGCTTGCGGTGCGAAGTGGACGTGCCTCATCGCTCAGGGAAGAAGAGCTCAGGGAAGAAGAGCTCAGGGGAGAGCTCAGGGGAGAGCCGAGCCCAGTGTCGTGATCGGGGGGCGGCGTTGATTTTTTTGTCATTTGGCCGACAGGGATCTGGGCGTCGGCCACGACCGGGGCCTCGTGTTGCTGGTGCCTCAGGGTATGCGCGTCAGGGCTGTGGTCAGGGCTGTGGTCAGGGCTGTGGTCAGGGCTGTGGAGCGCGGAGCCAGAACTGATGATGTCGGTGGTGTTGGTGGTGGTATTATCGGTGGTGATGGTGGGATTCCTTCGTTTTGTTTCCATATCCCGTTCCCGACATGCACCCGGGTCTGCATCAACGACGATAACGGCAGCATCAGCATCAGCATCAGCATCAGCAATGCCGTCGGCGCGGATAGGGGCAGGCGACATGGCGGCAAAGGGGTCGTCGCATCTGTGGCCCTCCACGACGTCCACGCCAGAGACAGAGCCAGAGACAGAGCCAGAGCCAGAGCCAGAGCTGGTGGCGGTGGCGGTGCCACTGTCTTGTTTTTCCGGGCCTGAACCATGGAGAATAAGCCCGAGTGGTGTTGCAGTACGGTTTGCGACTGGTCGTATAGGAGGAGGTGGTGATGTAGCATGGTTGGCCGCCCGGCCAGGAATGGCTGATTCTTGGGCAGCCATGGCGATGAGAAAGATGGATGCGTGCGCTCTGCTGCGGGAAGGGAAAACGGACCGTCATGTAAATTTAGATGTTGTGTCTTTTGAGATTTGCACTATCGCAGATAGCTCGAGACTCGAGAGCATCAAGGGCCTCTTGTTAATCTCAGCTTGTCCTCGTCATGGCCGAGACATTCGAGACACAAGCGCTTGCACCAAACCGAGACTGGTCGGGACGTCAAATCATTCCTCGCCTAGTGCAGCGGAGAAGGAGGAGGGCAAGAATGATGCTATAGTAGTAGTCTTGGGACAAAAAAAAAGCATTAAAGAAAAAAAAAAAAACCAACACAAAAAAAAAAAAAAAAGCTCGAATGGCGCGGCAATTGCAAGCAGTATGTATGTATGTATCGTCAAGGTAATAGGAATAGGGGCGGGAACGAATGCAGAAGAAAAGGTACTTTTTTTTAAAAAAAAAAAGGCTTCGAAAAGCACTTGTCTGACTCGGCCCGAGGAGAGAAGCAACAGGCAACAGAGGGAGGAGGACCAGTAATAATAGTAATTAATACTGGGCGCGATCTAATATCTATTCGGGGTGGAAAAGAAAAAGAGAATTCCGTCAGAGGCTAATTGACGGCTGTTCTCCCCCGGTTGATCAAGCCGGCAGAAGGAGGAGAGAGCAAGACAGCGCCGGGAGAGATGATGAAAAGATGTGGCGTGGCACGTTAGATACGGTTTGTCTCGTCTCTCGACTTTGTATGTTGAATGTTATTTTATTTTTTTGATTTTTGATTTTCACTCGTCCGCATCTCAATGACTGCGAGTTCTCAAGTTGTGAATCAACAAGCGTCGGCCCGTCGGCAAGCCTACATATGTATGTAAAGCCCAAGCCCAGAAACGGCCCTAGTTGTGGTTGTGGTTGTGGATGTGGATGTGGATGCTCTCGGCTAGGCAGGCGGGCTGGGATCGACTTGCCGCCGTTTTAGTCCAGCAACTTGAAGTCCAGCGAACACTGTTGCCCTGATTGATGGTGGGCTTTTTTTCTTTTTTTTTTGGTTCACTTTGCCAGTTGGTCGTGTTTCGCGCAACCGCCGCACGGCCGAGCAATGGATTGTATGTACAGTCACAGAGAGAGTTACATACATGTACATATGTACAGTGGGTAGTAACCCGTAATTAGTTTCTATTCTTAGCTTCGTTGCCATTGCTACCTACAAGCCGTCACTGCCATCCTTATCTGAGGGATTAATTGTCATCGCAAGTCAGTCTAACGCAAAGAGTATGCCGAGATCCGGGACAAGGCAGGCAGGCCTCTCTCTCTTTCTCTCCTTCATACACAAGTCATCTCAGTGACTGACTCACTGACACGGGTGACGGCCTGATGAGTCTCGCTTCCATTCCGCGGATCGTTCGGCTCGTATCCCTGTCAACCTGTCAACCTGCCATGTCAATGTCGCTTCTTCTGCTCAGTTGTTTGCACAGTGCCACACCGCGCCCCTCAATGGTTCGTCCGATGGTCAAGTTGGGACTTTGGAGCATTTCTTCCCCTGCCAGCAGATTGGCGTCCGGCCCGTTGCAATCAATTGGCTAATTATGAGGAAATTGGCCAGTGGCAGCTGCCACAAAAAAAAACAATCATGTCACCGGTAGCAGGAGGGGAGCATTTGATGAACGTGTGATGTTCTCGTACATATCTATTATCCCAAGCCCACAAAATGCCATGTCTTGTTCCATGTGGGTGTGAGCTATATATATATATATATGCACGACACACGGGGCATCACTACTGCAACCCGTCTAAACATAGGAAAGCAAGCCAATGATGGGAAGATGGAAAGATGGAAAGAAACTCAGCACAGCTCAGCCCAGCAGAGCTACCTACATCAACTCATCCTCAAACTTCCCGCAGATGTCCGCCCACTGCACCGTCTTGTTCGCATCGGTACTGATCTCAAGCCCGGCATCCCCCATCCTGCTGCGCAACATTGCGCGTCCGCGCCCAGTCCACCACTGCGACGACCACGCCTTGTCCAGCTTAGGCTTGATATTGCCGTTGTAGTGCATGACGACGGGGATGGAGCGCGCATGGAAGTTGGTCCAGAGCTTCACGTCCCGCCAGGTAGTTTTGACGGCGCCATCGCCATGTGCTCCGCTCGGCATCGGCGCTCCGAGCAGGTCCTCGGGGAAGGGGAAAGGCGGCCCACGATACACATGCGCGGTTCCGTGCTCGCGATCCTTGGCCTCCACGGCCGCCACATCCGCGTGCGCCACCGGGGATAAGTCGTCGACGGCCGCGTTCATCTGCTGGAAGACGGTGCTGGCCAGATCGAGGCCGAGGTGGTAGTCGGTATGTCGTGTCTCGAGATGGGGCCACATGAGGCTCTCTTCATCATAGTGCTCGCCGAACCCGAACGTCCACTCTTTACTGCCCCGTTGCTTCTGCCGCGAGAGCTCCTGTCGACCGTAGATGTTGCTGAAGTAATCCTGGTCGCCCTCGTTGGTCTCATATGCCATCCAAAGGACGTGAGCCCACTCGTATAGCTTGCGCAGATCCCCCACGGGTCCCATGATGGTGCCCGAGTTGAGCCAGCGTGGGCGGTTCGTAAGCGTCGACTTGTCTGTATTCGGCCCATAGGCGTTTTCCGGGATGAGCGACGGGGGCACTGCCCAGCAAGCCGGGTGCCTGTGGCTCAGTGGCCAGCAGTACTTCTCGGCGCCCATGATGATGGTCTGGTTAAGACCGAGTTGGAGGACTTGTTCTTCCCCGTGCTGCTGCACCAGCCGAGCCCGAGCCCGGTTGTTCAGGGCTTCGTACCGCTGCAATGCGACTTCCAGAGGCAGCTGGAAGATGGAGTCGAATGCGTCCACCATGATGACCAACTCTTGGTCTGCCTGGGGCGGCATGTTTCGCAAAAATTTCAGCATGCCCCAGTTCTTCCCCGTTGTCATGTCATAGCCATTCATGGAAGCATCACCCTCATTCCGCCCCCAGTTGATGAGTGTTGGAGAGGGGTAGCCGTTCACGAGAGCACTCATCATGGTTCGGCACATTCGAGTGCTGACGTCATTCGCTGGGAGGATCAAGTGAACATTTTGTTTGCCATATCGGGATTGATAGCCAGGCTGGTTGGTCGGCGGCCGGTATTTGGAACTGTGTCCTCCATTCTCGGATGCGCGCTCAATCTGTACGCCTCCGCCTTAGTACAACAACGTCAAGTAAATGCTTTCGCTCCCCCGGGTATGGGTGATGAGGGAAAAGAAAAAGAAGAAAGAAACGTTGGGTTTCGAGTCCGTACCTTGGACAGGTGTAACCGTCTCAGTACAAAGATGGCAGCCAGCACGCACACCAGAGTTATGGCGATGGATGAGCGGCTGGGGCCTCGAGTGGCCAAATGTTTCATGGCGATGACTGGCTCCAGTCAACCAACTTGGATGATGAGGACGATGATGATTTGCCCCATGTGTAACGAGGCAAGTAAAGGTTGAAGGGATTTAAGCCACTAACTCTTTATCTTGTTCTCCTCCGTACTTTTCTTTCCTGTCTCTCTCTCTCTCTCTTTTTTTTTTTTCTTTGTCGTGTTTTAACTTCAACAAAAAGGGGCAGTACAACACTTGAGTTACGGAAACCCATATTTAAATGCGGAGCGTGGAACGTGGCAATTACCCCTAATGATTTTACGAAACTACATGCCCCACACAGTCTGACCATGTGAACACATACATAGCTATACATGTAGGGGGTTGAGCTATATAATATCTCTCATGAGGGCACCATTCAGTCCATGAAGACACAGCAACAGAGGCATCTAGCCAATCGGAAGGAGACGGATAAAAGATACATTGAATTCGCTGAAAATTAGCCCACGATAAAAGTACTAGCAATCTAGGCCATACAAATTGCTATATCACACCTTTTATGTACACCAATAGACTTGCGGGGCGAGGGCAGCCCCATGGGCTGAAAGTGCCTATTACAATTGTAATGTGTGTTCGCTTATATTGCATGTAAAGTATAAGTTACATAAGTATAGGTTATAGGCAGTACTTGCCCTAATATACACTCTACCGCGTAATCTAGCTAAAGTAAACCTAATTAGCTATAAAATCTAATACCTCTCCTTAAGTAAGAGCTATAATAGTGCTAATTCTAGTAGATAATTCCTTTCCTATTACCCTTATTAAAACCTAGTAGGAAAAAGAGTAGTAACCTTATTATAATTCTTAATATAATACCTATAATATCCTTATTCCTTCCTTTAAAGACTAACTACCTTTATTTATTTCTCTAGTTTAGGCCTTACTAGGGCCTTTATCTCTAGATTTACTAGATTCTTTATTCTAGAGATTTAGTCTATCTTAACTATCTCTTCCTAAATTAGTTTATAAATTTTATAGTACTAAATTTAAATATACTTTATTTATTTATAGAATTTTATATTTTTTAAGAGTATCTAAGCGCTAGTATTATTTATATATAGTTATAAGAGTGCCTATTACTTATAAATCTTACCTATTAATCCTTTTAGGTATACTGCTTTTAGGCTAGTGCTAAAGAGCCTAATATACTTTACCTCTATGCTTAAGGTAGCTACTATACTCTATTTCTTACTCTTTTAACTAATTATAGCTCTAGCTAGTAAGAAGATATAGTAGTTAATAGATTTAGAGTTACTCTTATTATATACTTACTTAGTATCTAAGAATCCTATAATCTAGTTATTTTATATATTATTAAAGGTAAGTACTAGGATAATTATAAACTTAATATATTATAATACTTATTTTACTACTAAAAGGTATCTTACTATAGGGTTAGTTATAAATCTACTTAGCTTTACTATAGAATATAAAAGGTTAATCTAAGTACTAATTATTATAAATATTAAGGTTCTAAGAATATACTAGAAAAGTAGTTATTTAGTTTTACTATATTCCTTACCCTTTATATAAGGCTTTAGTATCTCTAAGGTATCTATAGGGGTATTCTATATTTTAGTATTTTCTATATCTAGTTATCTTAGTAATCTCTTAAGGTATAGCTTTTATAAGAGAGTAATAGTCCTTTTCTCTTAATCTCTAGTAATTACTATTCCTAGAAAGTAATATACTAAACTAAGGTTAGTTATTTTAAACTTCTTAGCTAGCTTTACTTTAACTTCTTTAATTTCCTTAATATTAGGTCTAAAAAATAGTATATTATCTATATAAATAATAATAATTATATTATCTTTATAGAAGATTACCTTATTAAACTTTAACTAAGTAAAACCTATAGTAATAAGTTTAGTAAAGAGTATCTTAAACTATACTTATAAAGCTTACTTTAGGCTATATAGTACTTTTAGAAGCCTATATACTTTATTATTTTATTTAAAGCCTTTAAGGAGTTCTATATAAATAGTTTCCTTTACTATTCTATATAGAAAGGCTATCTTTATATCTATCTATTTAATTTCCTAGCTAAGTAGCATAGCTAGTATAAATAGTAGTTAGTATATCTTTTACCTAATTATAGATATAAAGGTCTTATTATAATTAATTCTATATTCTTATTTAAAGCCTTATATAACCTAGCAAGCCTTATATTACTTTATATTACCTAATAGGCTAAGCTTAGCTTTAAAGACCTATTTACTAGATAGGATATACTAGGTATTATTAATATCTATAACTTTAAAGGTATTATTCTTAATTAGGGCTTTATATTTCTCTTCTATAGCTTTCTTTTACTTTAATTAATTACTTAATTATTATACTTTCTTATAAAACTTTAGTTTATTCTCTTTAAGTAATTTATTTAGTATAGTTAGGTATACTATAAGTAATAGTATAATATTATTTAGGGCTATTAGTATTCCTTAGAACTTATCTAGGAAGGTAAGCTCCTATAGTCTAAGTTTAGGATAATTAGTTTTAGGTTACTTTTACTTCCTAATTTCTAGAGTTATAGAGTAATATATTAATAGATTTTCTAGTGGATAATTAATTATCTTAATCCCCTCCTAAAATCTTACCTATTTTATTAAATTATTAGGTTACTAATTAAGTTAATTATTACTTTATCTCCTCTCCTTAGCCTAATTTATAAGCTTTTCTACTATTAATTACTCTTATAGGTTAAGTTATAAGAAGCATTTAAGTTAATTAGGTAGTAGAATTTCCTTTATATAAGGTAGTGCTAGTAGGTTAGCACTACGCTAAAGAAGCTTAAACTTAGTGTCGCTTCCCTCGGACCTTCGGGTCTTGTTCGGCCCGTTCGTGGCCAAAGGTAGGGCTAAGTGTGGAGCCACGAAAGGGATACACGCAATGCGATTAGTCGTATTGCGCACTGCTACCACACTACGAAGCCACTGCTACCCTATATCTCTATTTACTTTCTCCTACTTTCCTAGCTAGCTAGATTTCTCTCCTTCTCTCCCTTTTTAAATTAATAATAATTAATTATAACTATTATTAACTTTAACCCTTTATACTAGTGTATTATCCCTTAGTAAAACTAATACTAATTAGTAATTAATAAAACTATAGATAAGCTAGGTTTATAAAGAAGAGATATTCCTATGATTATAACCTCCTTCCTATAGAGTCTAGGAGTAATCTATAGGACCTTTATTATAAAGAGAGATTTAACTATAAGCATGTGCTAAAGGAAGAGAGTAGATTGCTTTAGATAACTTCTTAGGCTTCTAAGGGATTAATTCCTTTTATTATAGAGTCTAGGAGCAATCTAAAGGACCTTTGCTTAGAAGAGTTAATCTTCTTATTTATTATAAGCTTCTAAAAGGATTAATACTTTAACTATTAATTCTAGGTATTACTAAAGGAATATTATATTAAAGGATTAATCTTTAAGGTTAATTTTTTTTTATACTATCCTTTATTATCCCTTCTTATTCCCTTCCCTTTTTCTTTCCCTTTACTTATATTCTTTTCTTTCTTTTCTTCCCTTTAAAACATATAATAGCTATAATATTAGCACTAATAAGACCCTTAAAGGCTAAATTACTAAGATAGCTATAACCTTACTCTTTATTACTTAGCTCTAACTAGGAAAGGCCTATTAAACTAAATCCTAATACTACTAAAGAGTATAAACTAAATAACTATATTATAAGGTTTATCTACCTTAGTAAGCATTATAGATAGTAGAATAAAGACCTTTAGGAGACCTTCTAAGAGGACCTTAAAGGTTAGTCTAAGGAAACATTTAAAAGAGCTTTAAAGTACCTTATGCATAACTTCTAAAACTACCTATAAGAGAAAGGCATTTACGTTGCCTAAGGCATAGGCACTATTATTACAAATATATTAGAATAAGTGCTTTAAGAAGAAATAAGATTACCTTAGCTAAAAGATAAATCTTTTAAACCTCTAAAACCTTAATTATAATCCTAACCTATAATAACCCTAGAGCCTTAAGCATAAACCCCTAAAGAGCCTTAATAACACCCCTATTCCTAGTAACCTACCCCTCCTGCCCTTTCTATATAATATATTCCCTCTAATAAGTAAATTATAAAGAAGATCTCTAAACTTATAAAGATATATAAGGATAGTAACTATTATAGTGGAAAGCTATATAATTTCCTTATACTAAAGATTATGCTCTTTAAGAGTAAATATAAATAAATTAATCTTCCCTAATCTTACTTTTATAAAGCCTTCCCTATTATATTAATAGGAGATGCTAAATAACACTTTCTTAACTATCTCTCTAGAAAGAACCTCTCTTATAAAGAGATAATAGCTAATATCTGTTAACGCTTTAAGATAGTAAGTAATTAATAGTTCTACTAGCGTAAATAGAGTAATATAACGCTATGTAATATTATTGCTAAAAACCCTAAGAAAATAAAGCTTAAGTGCCTTAAGATTATATTAACTACCCTTAAAAGAGTCTATAGGGGATTATTTCCCTCTAATATAGTTAATATAGAACTCTATAAGTAGACGTTAAATATAATCTTTAGTGTATGTAAATATAAGGTTATTAAGTATATATACTTACCTAGTTTTAAAGGCCTTATAGGAGACCTTTATAAATTAATTAGCATTATAGAATTAAGTAAAGGGACATTCTAATATAACTAGTATTAAGATACTAAAGACCCTTTAGAGGTAATGTATATTAACCATTAATATAACACATAAGGTTATAATAAAGGCTATAGGCAGGGCTATAGGTGCTTTATTTATAGTAGAAGTGGATGCTAGTTAATAAATTACCTAGATAAAGAGTAATAATAAGAAAAGGATTGCTAGTAGAAGAGTAAAAGACATTATAAACCTCCTTTAGAGAAGAAGTTTTAAGTATTCCTTATATCTTATAAAGGTTATAATAATAGGCAAGCAAATAAAGATAATAATATTAACTTTAATAAGATCTTACTATCTATAACTAAGTTCTAAAGGATAACTAGATAATGGAATAATAAGCGACTAAACTAATAAGAGGCTTGGATCTAATTGTCTAGATCCACTTATATACACTTTTGTTTAATTTGATTTTTATTGCGTTTTTAGGCTCTTTAGCTATAAAGAAAAAGAGAAAATTGCTAGTATTACTTCCCTTAGACCTTTAGGTCTTGTTTAGCCTGTTTATGGCTAAAGGTAAGGCTAAGTGTAAAGCTACGAAAGGGATATACGTAATGTAATTAGTCGCATTGCGCACTGCTACCACACTACGAAGCCACTGCCGCCCCACATCTCTGTTCACTTTCTCCCACTTTCCTAGCTAGCTAGATTCCTCTCCTTCTCCCCCTTTTTGAATTAATAATAATTAATTATAACTATCGTTAACTTCAACCCTTTGCACTAGTGCATTATCCCTTGGTGAAACCAACACTTAGCCTTTAGGTTAATTTAGGTTTACTTATTAAAGGTAACTTCTTTTACCTACTTAACTAGGCCTATAATAGGATTCTAGAGTTAATAGATATTATTTACTTTATAGCCTATAAGGAATCATAGGTATATCCTATTATTAAGCTTCTTTAGATATTTTACCTTAGGTACTAACTTATAGGCTTAATAGCCTAGTTAGTATAGGTATCCTATATAGGGTTTAATACCTAACTATACTTTATATAGAGTTATACTATTAAGAGCGCTATCTCTTTGCTGCCCATAAGGCTACACTTCCGTACCGACCCACTTTTCCTGGCTAGATAGAGGGGGAGACCTCAAGTGACCTTTAGTACAGCCCAAAAACCTTCCACGCTAGATCCCTATATAACGCATTCTGGCTAGTACTAGCGATAATAGATTAGCCTTAAGCCTTCTAGTAATACCTTAAATATAACTATCCTAATGCATCCCAAGCTTCAGCTGCAGAGGCCTTAAAGGTCCGCGATAGTTAGGGCTATTAACCACGAATTTATCATTAATAATAGCTATAGCAGCCTTGATGCCCTTAATCAGGGTCGGAAGCGTGTGGTGTAAGATGTGTAATGTTGCTCTTTGTAACTCGGACCATTGTCGGTACTTATATTATAGTATAGATTAGTATGTAAGGTAATGTAGCTCTTACAGCGATGATTTCATTGTTCCAAGACCCTTGTCGGTATGGAAGTGTAGCCTTATGGGCAGCAAAGAGATAAGGCAACCACTCCTAGGTATATATAATAGCTTATAGGACTTCCCCCTAGAGTTTCTTTAGAAGCTTACTATTATAGAAAATAGCTCTTACATTATTCTAAATAGTAAGATATATATATTCTATTAGATTCTAATTTAGCTAATATATTACTATCTATTTAGGTATAATCCCTTTCTATTTAAAGAAGTTTAATAGTACTATATTTTTAAACTCTTCTCTATTATCTAGTCTATACTACTAAATATAGCTAGAGGTTTAAGCTTTTACTATAGTAATATTTACCTAGATATAGGCTACTACTTATAACTTTTCTCTAAGTAAGTATACTTATAGCTTCTTTATTAGGTTATTAATAATTAAAAGGTAATACTCTTCTCTAACTAGAGTTTAGGGCTTAATTAGACTACCTAGATTTACTATCTATCTTTAGCTATAGTTTAATGCTCTATATACTATTACTTAGGCATTTTATACTTTTCCTTTCCTTACTATATATACCTTATAAGGACTTACTTATTTATTTATAATCTAAATCCCTAGGTTAGTTACTAGTTTAATATAGTTAGTATAGTTTAGGTATCCTATTCTAAGGTAAAAGACTTATAGTAGTATAGTTTTTATTATATAAGAGGTAAGGAAAGTAGCTAGGTTATTAATAACTTTAGGAGTATTCTAGTAGTATATAGTTTCTATATAAGAGTAGTCTAGATATCTAAATCTGCTATATATTATACCCTAAATTACTAAGCTATTATTATATCTAATCTCTATATTATTATATATTTAAAGGTATAAGAAACTAGATTATTTAGTAAATATACTAATAGATAATAGGTTTATAGGTAATATTAGTATATAGAGGACTTACTATAGGTAAATTAGGTTTAAGTTTTAAATATACTATATTACTAGTAGTACTTTACTACTCCTAAGTATATAAGCACTTTCTCTAATACTATTTATTAGTATAGGAGTAGTAAATTCCTTATAGTTACTAAATATATATTTATTATAGTAGATATAATACTTTATAGTATTATTAAAAATCTAGTCTAGGCTCCTAGTATTAGTATTTTAGTTATTAATTTTTATATTAGAGATTATAGGTTTATAAATATTTACTATAAAGAATTTACTAAGGTCTTAAAGCTATACTAGAAAGGCATTTACTTTACTCTCTAGTATATTAGTATTAGTATTATATACTAATAGCTTTTTAGTAGCCTTACTAGCTTTCTATTTATTTAGGGTATTATACTTACTATTATTATAGTTACTTAGAGTTATAATCTAGCTATATATAGAGTAAACCTTCTAAAAAGGACCTTTATAGTTAATTAGCTTTTAAAGCTTAGTATACTTCTATAGCTATATTAAACTATTTATATCTCTCTTATATTTATTACTAGTATAGGCAATATATACTGCTTTACCTATAATTATATTACTTATATAACCTAATATTTTCTTCTTAGTTTATAGGCATTAATATTTATCTTAAGTAAGCTCTATAAGCATATTAAGGGTAATATTAGTGCTATTTCTAACTCCTATAACTCTATATTATTAGAAAATCTATAACTAAAAGATACTAAATATATTCCCTAGGTTACTAAGGAACTATAATTAATAAAGCTTTTTAGGTATTTTCTAGTCTAGTTATATTTACTTAAGCTTATAAAGTCTCTCTTTAAATGCCTATATAAAGTCTTAGATATTACTATATTTCTATAGAGTATTTATAATAAGACCTATAATAACTTTACCTAGTATATTTATACTATATTACTAGCTAACTTTCTATAGGGTTATATAGGCCTTATAGGCTTTAGTTATATTCTTAATTTTCTCCCTTATATAGGGTAAGCACTATCTATAGATTCTAGCTAGTAGGTTATAGTTTTTATATTTTTAGAAGGTAAGCTACTTAATATATTTATTTTATATTACTACTAAGTATAGTTCTATAGGTACTATAGGTATTAAAGTCCTTTTAAGAATAAGAGTTATAAATTTAGCTATTATAGTATTCTTTAATACTTTATCCTATTTTACCTAGTTCTCTAAACCCTTTAGTTTTATAATACTAGAGTAGTTTAATTTACTCCTATAGGCCTTTAATACTATATTCTAGACTTTAAAGTTATTAGGATTTAAGTATAGTGCTTTATCTTTAGTAAGTATTTATAGGTTTTAAGATTATATAGCTATTATAGGTAGTATATTTTATTAAGGTCTAATTACTAGGGATTTATGCCTAGTAACTTTAGATATATTTATATATAAAGTGCTTCTATATAAAAGTAACTATTATGTTACGGTGCAGCCCCACAGGGGCCATCGCGGGTGTCTGCGCGCACGCACGGGTGGTTTGCCCGATCCAGTTGCGCCAAAGGCAAAAGGATACGTATTGAACAAGTCACCTATGACTTGTGCAATTGACACCTATATTGCTAGGTCTAGGCAAAGCCTAGATCATCACATATTGTTAAGAACTGGCCTTAGGGCTGCTGCTCGTAAGCGTTCCAAATAGTAATATTATCCTTACAGGAGAAGAAAGGAACTAAGCTAGAGGTTACACAGGATCCGCCTTTATACTATTATATATGCATGTTATGCGTGGCTTACGCATAGCCCTAACCTAGCTACGCATAGCCTATAGTCTTTACACGCCCTTTCTAGATCTAGGATTAACCTAAGACATAACCTAAGCTTCTAAGCTTAAGTCTATAATATACCCCCTTACTTAAGCCTTCCTCCTCCCTTCTTTATAGTTATTAAGTTATAAGTAAGTAGCATATATACATAGCTATTATTACGTAGTTATATTATGCCCTACGCAGGGCTAGTGTATAGCCCCCCTAGCGAACCTACGAGTGAGTAGCGTATTATATAGCTAGCGTTATATATACGTGTAGGGCCTATGCAGGTCTTACGTATAGCCTAGTAAGCTAAGAAATTTTTTCCCTATAGGCTACCCTACCCCTAGCCTATTAAAAAATAGCTTTCCTTACTAACTCTCCCCCTTATAATACCTAACTAAATTATTTCTATATTATTACTAGCTAATATTATACTTTACCTGCCTAGCTACCCTTACTTTCTCTTTATATATTATCCTTTACCTATTAAGTTCCCCTTTCTTCCCCTAGCTATTATTTATCTCTCTAATCCCTCTATAGCTAATTATCTAATATCCCCCCTTTGCCTTCTTTTAAAGTAAGTGTATAGTTATAACCCCTTAGTGCTATTATTAGGATATAAATACTCCTATATATTCCCTACTCTTTTCCCTTTTTCTTCTATTCTATACCCTTATTTCCTCTATCTTATTAGTTTTCCACTACTTACCTTAATTAAATTATCTTATTAATCTCCCTTTATACCCCCTTTCTATACCTAGTCTGCTTACTATTATATCCGCTACTATTATCTTAAGCGCTATTACCACTACTACTACTAGTAGTGCTCCTCCCCCCTTACTACTACCTCCCCTCCCCCCTAAAAAACTAAGCTACCTTAGTAGCTATATCCTAAAGGGTAATTCTAATAACTCTAATAACTCTAATAACTCTAATAACAAAGAGCAAGAGGTTTTATATATTTAATATATAAATAATCTTTATAATAAGGGGATGTAAGAGTGTATCCTAGGGTCTTATTAGGCCTGTTTACCCTATTAGCATACCTATTATTTATATAGCTAAGAGCTATATTTATATTTAGGTAACCTAAAGCTATAATATATATATAAGCACCTAATAAACCTTTTAGCTACTAGTAAAGCTATTAAGACTCTAGCTATAAAGCGCATTACTTCTAAAAAGGGACGCTATACTATCCTAATAAAAACTTTTATCTACTATTAAAAACATTTTAATACTATTTTAGCTACTACCTAAATTAATCCTACCATAGTAACACCCCTTTTATTATCCCCTACTAGCGTGGCTTATGCCTAAGGCGCTACTAAGTCCTAGGCCCTTGCCCTAGCCTAGTAAATATCTCTTACCTATTATAGTAGTAATATAGTAATAGAGTTTTTCTATAGTATAGCTATAATAAATAAGAATCTATCCTATATTACCTCTATTTAGAAGACTACCGCTGCTAAGTAATATGTATTTAATAAGGCCCTTATCCACTAGCTAAACACTGCCTATAATTATTATCCCCTAGGATAGAACTAGAATAAAGTAACTAACCCCCCTCCCCTACCCCTTATAGCTTAATTTGTTTTTTTTTTTTATTATAGAATACTAGCTCTAGGCCACGCGTAGAATAGAGAAGAATAGGATTTGCTATGCTTTAGTAGTTAAATAAAAACGTAATTTCTTAGGCCTATTATGTGTTATTATATCACCCTATTATGCTTTAAATCTATCTAGTGCCTCTATGTCTTATATACTTTCTAGCGATTCCTAAGTTAGCTACATATATCCTTTTCACTTAACTAGTATATCTTATCTTAACCCCTATTCTCTTATGTTTTTAGCTATAAGTATCTCTTTTACCTAATACTCTAAGAGATTAGGGTTAGTATCTATTATTATAAGTTCTAGTAAGGGATGTTTATCTACTAGTATCTAACTTAGTAATAGGTTAGAGGCTATACGTTATACTAAGTCCACATAGAAAATAGGGTATAGTCCCCTTAGCACGTCTAGTTTAATGGTTAAAGGCATAGGGACCTTAAGCACCTTATATTTAGCTATAACCTAATCTAACTTTTTGCATAGTCTATTTGTCTTAAAGTTTTAAAGGTTTAACCACATATAGTCCCTAACCTAAAAACGCTCCGCTAGATATTAACTACTATTTATCTCCTCCTATTATTATTACTAAACAAACGCTATAGTAGCCTATGTTAAATCTAAGCCCTCCTTAAGATATTATAGGAATACTTAAGCCCTTCTCTTTAATAAGGTATAAGACGCTTACTTATCTAGTAATTCCTAAATTATTACTAAGTTATAACTATATAGGGCTATGTTCGCGCTAATCCCTATTACTAATAAGTCCCTGTTATTTAATGTAAGCTAGTATATAGGGAGATAATCTAGCTATTTAAACTGCAAAAAAGATAGCATTACCTATAAGATAGCCTATACCTCTTAATTTACCCTTTCTATGCCACTGTCTATCTATGGATAATAGGCTATTAATAGTAACTATTATATACTTACTTAATTATAAAGCATAGTCTAAAAGTTACTTAACTAGTCTAAACCGCGATCTATAATAATTTATATAGGAAAGCCATAGAACCGCTACTAATACTATTTAAACCGTTCCACGCATGCTTTAGCCCTTATTAACGTTATAGCCTCTAGCTAGATATACTTAGAGAGTCTATCCATAATAACTATAAGGAACCATAGGTTATCTAGGTGTTAAGCTAGCAGGTCTATTATAAAGTTAATAGAGATTTATAACCAGTAATAATCTAGCAGGGGAATTGGTTTTAGTAAGCCTTATCTTAGTTAGCAGCTTCTCTATCCCTTATAATAGTAGTAGTTCCTTATAAACTAAGCAACGCTTTGCGATATGCTATCCTAGTAAAAGTCCCTTTAAAGCGTCTTAAAGGTTATATTATAGCTAGGGTGGCCTAGTAAGGGTAAATTATATACTCACTAGGTTAAAGTTATAGTAAGGGGTTCCTAAGTAAGGATCTAAGTCTAGCCCTAGAACTAAAGCGTGCCTTTAGCACTAATCTAATAATCCGCTATTTACTCCCTTATATTAGCAGCCTTTAGAAACTTCTAGGCCCCTACCCTAACTATATTAAGATATATCTTATAAGTTATATTATAAACTAAGGATTAGTCCTATAAAGATTAGAGATGCTTATCTATAAACATTATCGCTCTAGTTAGTAGGCCTATAGGCGTAGCTATGGTGTCCCCTATACTACTATTTCCTAATAATAAGATAGGGCTTACACTAGAGCTTAGGATAGTTTATTTATAACGGTATTAGGCTAGCCTTATTACTAAATGTATAATTAGCTCCTCTAGTCCTCCCTTATATGCCTTCTCCTAGAAGCGTCTTAATAGCGTGTCTAGCCTTACTACCTATAGTCTAGGCCTATATCGTAAGTTAAAGTTAAATAGCGCTAGTGTCTCTGCCTATCTTACCTATTATTCTAATATCTCCCTTAGCGTAGTAAAATATTCTAAGTTCTTATAGTCTATAAGTATTATAAATAGCCTGCTAATGCTATATAACTCTGCTAACCATGCCTTTAGATAGGATATAATTACTAATAGCTCCTTATTATGTATAGTGTAGTTCTATTAAGCTAGCTATAGGCAAGCGGAATAGTAAGCTACTAGGTGTAATATACCCTTATTATTAAACTAGGAAAGACACCCCCCTAGTGCTATTCCTAAATAGTCTGCCTTAATTACTATATCCTTATTAGGGTCCTATTGTGTTAAGATAGGGTATAACATAAAGGCTAATTTCAGGGTCTTAAAAGCCGCGTTATATTTATCTATCTACTAGAAAGGAACCCCTTTCTTTATAAGGTTAATTAAATGCCTGTGATTATTAAGAAATACAGTATAAAATCTTAATAAAAGTTAGTAAATCTAAGAAAACCTTAAACTCCCTAAACCCTTATTAGTGCCTCCTAGTCCTAAATTATAGTAATCTTCTCCCTATCTAGGCAAATCTCCTTTCCTATATAAATAATAAACCCTAGGTACTTAACTTCCTTTATTATAAAAACGCATTTCTTTATATCTAGGTTTAGCCTTACTTACTATAATCTTATTAACACTACTTAGACCTTTTATATATAGTCCTTTTAAGACCCTCCTAAGTAGACTAAGACATTATTAAGATAAGCAATTACATAGTTCCCTAGTATTCCGCTAAGCGCCCTATTAATATATCTCTAAAAGGTAGCAGGCACACTAGCTAGACTAAAGGGGCATATAAGCCACTTAAATAACCTAAAACGTGTCTAAAAGGCTATCTAGTGTTCTTTGCCCTTAGCAATATGGATATAGTAAAACGCTGCTTATACGTTAAGCTTTGTAAATTACTTTACCTCTAATAATAACTATAGTATTTCCTTTACTAAAGGTAATAGGTAATAGTCCTATTCTATAATCTTATTAAGGGCTTAATAATCTATATAAAACCGCTAGCCTTCTCCTAGCTTCTTTACTAATAGGACTAAGGCTATTGCTAAAGAGAAGCTAGCCTATATCTAGCCCTTATCTATTAAGTCTATTACTTACTTCTGAATTTTAAGAAGATAATATTAGGGTATATTATATAATAGTGCCTATAGAAGCTCTAGTTTAGTCCTATCTAGATTACGTTTTAATTAAATATAGTAATCTAATTATCTCTAGTATAGTGGTAAGGCATTTGCTTTACTCTCTAGGAAAAGATCTATAAAATCCTATAATATGCTTAGCAAAGAGAATAATAGGTCCTACTCTATAACCTCTAGTGTTATATCTATCTATAGGATCGCCGTGATTTCTCGTAGGCTAGTGGCATAAAGCTAAATATATTCCTTCTATTTCTTTACGCGCTATACTATACCCGCGAAGGTAAAGCCTAGGATAGATATTATTAGCTATTTTACCTTTCTATTAGCTAACGCCTAAACTTATAGGTTATTAGCCAATCCTATATAAAGCTAGCGACGTGCTATATCTAAGTTAATCTTATTCCACTCTATCTATAGCATCCCTAAGATAAGCTACCTTATTAACCTAGGGATTATATAGGTAACTATAGGCGTTTCCTATCTATCTAAATCCACTTAAAAATAGATAATATATGTTATATATAACCTTTTCTTATAGCTCTCTTTTCCCCCTTACTTCACACTAATTATAGTGTAAACTAACCTCTTATTTAAGAGAGAGAGGCATTCTAACTAGAGTTTCTAGATAAGGCGTTTACTTATAGCAGTATAGTAGTTATAGCCTGTATTAACTAAAGCATCTATAAAGGTAGTCTTATTAATTAAAGCAGGAACTAAAAAGGGTAAAGAATTTATGTTAAATTAGATCTATTTAAAGTCCTTATTAGTAATAACTATTTACTATAAAGCCTCTCTATCTATCCTCCCTATAACCCTAGTTAAATAACTTAATGCTAGGGTTTTTCTTTTTTTAATAAGTCTATATTCTCCTCTTCCCTAGAGTCCTCCTTCTCTTCCTTTATATTACATATATTAATAGCTGCTTTCCCTTACTAATATCTTAGAGGGAGCATAGGATAGGTATAAATAAAATGCTTCCCTAAGCTATAATATAAACACTTACCCTTATTATAACGCGTGTTATATATAGCCTAGGTAACCTACTTAGCCCGCTTGCCACTAGCCTTATTACCTAACTTTACCTTATGCTATTATCCTAGTAACTTCCTATATCCTTTTTAGGCCCTTACTATGTGCGTAAATTATATGTCTATTATAGGAGTATTCTTATCCTAGGCTAGGGCCTTAGGCATATATACTTGTTTTTACGTATAATTCTTCTCCTCTAAATAATATAACTTAATATCTAATAAAATGCTATAATAGCAAGCTATTACTGCTAAGTAATCCGTTTGTAATATATCCTATCTAATACTACAGTCCCTTATCTGCTTATTAAGTACTATACATAGCTTAGTAAGCTTTATAAAGTCCTCCTAATCTAATCCCCTAGCTAGCGCTAATTTTTGTTTAAAATAAATATAGAAGTTACTAAATTATTTATTAGGCTATTATACTATCTAGTTAAGTTCTATAATTACTAATTCCTACTAATAGAGGTTATTAAATATCTTATTTAAGTAGGTTAAAAATTTTTAGGGATTATAATATACTAAGTGCCCTTTTTTAAAAAAGGGGATAACTTAGGCCTAAACCTTTAGTAATAGATTTTAGTAAATAAAGCACTATTAGTCCTACTAGGACCTAATAAACCCCCTATCTATATTAAGCTTATAAGATATAAGGTTTTACTATACTATAAAAAGGACTCTTTTGCTATTAAATAGGGGTCCTATAGGTAAGGGCTTGCGTTTAACTAATTAGTTAGTTAAGTCTAACTTCTACCTATTAGCAAGTTCCTAGATCTATCTTAATTACTAAGCAATAAGCTCCTATAACCTTACTACCTTGTTAGTGTCTATCCTATCTAGTAGTAGCGGTATGTTCGCTAGCTATTATGTTTCTATAGTAAAGGATAATATATATTAAGAACTAGCCTTAGGGCTACTGCTTGTAAGCGTTCTAAATAGTAATATTATCCTTATAGGAGAAGAAAGGAACTAAGCTAGAGGTTATATAGGATCCGCCTTTATACCGTTGTGTGTGCGTATTGTGCGCGGCTTGCGCATAGCCCTAACCTAGCTGCGCATAGCCCGCGGTCTTTACGCGCCCTTTCCGGATCCGGGATTGACCCGAGACATGACCCGAGCTTCCAAGCTCGAGTCCATAACACATATTATTATATTTAATAATAGTTAAATTATTCTATATAGCCTAGTTCTTAGTTATAGTTATTATTATTATTAGGTAAATATTAAATATAGTATTAGAGTATTTAATTTTATAGTATATATATTTTACTTTTAGCCTTTTCTAAACTTAGAGAAATACTATAACTAATATTATAAAGCTTACCCTTTAAGATTAGTATATTATTAATATTAGTATTCCTTAGGTCTTATGGTATTACTCTAGGGATATACTCTAAGCTATTATTAGTGCTTAGTAAGGAGTTTACTATAAAAGAATAAGGACTATGGGTCCTATCTCTTTACTAAATATAGCTAGTGCCTTTAAAGGTTATACTTACTTAGATAGTTTACTTAAGCTTAGGGTTAATGCCTATAATAGGTATATTAATTAGTTTATTATAATCTTTACTCCTAATAAATAAAGAGCTTTTAGGACCTAAATTCCTACCTATAGCTTCTAAGCCCTAAGTTAGGGTAATAGCTTTATTAGAGTTTTTAGAGTTACTAGATATTATAAAGAGTTAGGTAAATTAGTAAAGTGTTTTAGTAGTAGTAAGAAGTTAGTAATAGTAATTAATAGTTAATTAAATAGTTTTAATACCTATATGAAAGGCTTTATTTATTTTATAAGGATATAAGGGCTTTAAAGTATTTAGGCTTATAACCTATTATAATTATAATGTGTATTTACTTATATTATATATAAAGTATAAGTTATATAAGTATAGGTTATAGGCAGTACTTGCCCTAATGTACACTCTACCGCGCAATCCAGCCGAAGTGGACCTGATTGGCTGTGAAATCTAACAGTGCCCTCATGAGATATTAGTTATGTACATACATCGGGGTGCTTATGTATGTGTACTAGTTAAAGGTACTATTTTTTACTAGAAAGTAACTAGTAAACTTATATACATGTAGTTTCCTCCCTACTAATGTGGCGCTACTGAGAAGGCGCATAATTAGCCTAATTAGCCTAGTCTTCTTTCTCCATGTGTAAAACCAAACAGGGATTAGACTGTATAGTACAACCCTTGAATGATTTTGCACGTTTACTTACAGGGGGGAATCGCACTAATTAGCATCTAGAATAGGATTTTAGCGTAAAAAAAGGTACCTAAATTTAGCAGTAATTTATAAGGAATAGTAGGTACTAGTGGGTACCTTCTATTCCTTGCTAATAAGGCTAGTCTTATTGGCTACGCGCTAACTGATAAGGGCTGCCAGCCGTGGCGCAAGTATCTCTGCAAAATTAAACAGGGGGTATAGTGTACATATGTACTCCGTATATACATATCATAGTGACTGTTTCCCCTGCCTAGCCATGGTTGAATTGATCTTGGGTCTCGACCGGAAACCGGAAGTCGCATCCTATTATTAAGCCCCGGGGCTGCAAACCCTGAAGTGAGTGAGAACTGCCAGGCTCGCAGAGACCGAGGACATTTGTCAAAGGCATGTGACACACAGGCAGATGGAAACAGACGGAGGGGGCGGCCGAGGGGTGGTGGGAGGGTGAGTGCAAGTGCAGACGGCAATGGACTGAGATTTCTGGTTTCTAATCTACATGTATTAGTTGACCTTGGATTCGTGCAGCAGTTCGGAAGAGACAATGTTCAATGTCGGATTGAAATGAACAAACATGGAGAGCGAGCGAGCGGGCGAGCAAGCGTGGGAGAACTGAGGAGCGGTCAACTCCTGAATCCAGCTTGCATAGTGGACAGACCGTGGAAGCCGAAGCCGAAGATGGGGAAGGATGGTAAAGTGAGGCAAGCGCGGAGTGCGGAGAAGGTGTAAATCCGTACTCGTACTCCGTACATACAATTACTGTCAGCCAGCAAAGAAGCCTGGTAATATTGAATGGCACTGGATTCTTATAATATTGCATCGCATTGCATTGCGATTGCGACTGCCATTGCCATTGCCATTGCACAATCGCATTGGCAAAATTCTGAGAGAGTGTCGAGGCCGAGTTCTCGGTGTGACCGTTTGACCGTCGTTGTGTCTGGTCGGTGCCCCCACCCACTTTGACGAGAAGTCCGACATTCGATACACAACCATGGACTAGTATCGTGAGGTGGCCGCGTAGACTAATACATACTCCGTACACCGCACTCCCTCATCGCGCACTCGTTCAACTCCGGCCTCTCCTGGCCGACGCGACCCCTGCTCCCTCGCTCGTCTTGTTGAGGCCATCCCATCATCCCATCATCCCATCCCTTCTTCCCCAACACTTGCTCTCGCTTTTTGTTTATCAATCATCCTTCTCATCTCATCTCCATCCCCCCCTTTCCTCCTCCTCCACCGCCCTCTCTCGTTTGCATGCAGTGATCACGCAGGTTCCAGGGACACCGACTTGCCGCCGCACATCGAGGCGTGTCTCGTTGAGTGCCCCTTTGGACTTGCTTATTGCCACAAACCACAACTAAATAATTTTTATTTTGTGTGTTTTGTTGTTCAAAGGCGAAAGAGAAAGAAAAAAAAAAAGAAAAAAAAAGAAAACAAAGCTCACCTCCAGCATGGCTAGTACCAACCCGCCGAAACGGCGATTCGCACCCGTGCCCATTGAGACGACTTTCCAGTCCAACCGGAGGAGCAGCATGCATGGCGGTCACCGAGCTGGCCCGATACCGGAACCAACCCCAGAGCCATCCCCTCGGTCTACCTCACCGCCGATGCCACAGCTGCGACACAAGCGTCGATTCAAACCCCAGCTCATCGAATCGTCTCGAAGAACAAGACGGTTGGGAGACCCGGGTCCTGCGACGAGGCCGACCGATAAAACGGACATTACGCCTTACACGAACCACATCTATGTCGCCAGGTCGAAGCACAGGAGGAAGAATGGGGAGTCTTTCGACGACGAGCCGGTTCGGCACATGCCACCGACGAGACGGGAGTCGGAAGACGAGGGTGTCAAGGAGTACCTCTTGGAGATCGCTGCCAAGGAATCCTCGAGGCAGATGGTAGAGGAGGCCCTCGCTGCCTTTCCCAACAGCCGGGCTCGCGAGGGCGGCGTCGCCCACTTCTACTTCCGAGAGAGCTCAGGTAGCGACAATTCTGCAGAGGACACCCGCCAGCCTCAAGAAGACGGTGGTGCTCAGCCCAGGGCCCGCAGGAAGTCATCGAACCTGAAGTTGAACTGGTGGCAGAAGCACATGCAAAATCATGCCGAGCAGCTGGCGCATTACCGGGGGGACGATGGGATGGCGCTGGACGCGGACGAGGACGCCATCATGCGGACAGATTCGGATCTGGACAAGATGGATCTGCCTGCGCCTCCCGATCCGCTGTGGACAACAACAGCCAACAGGTTCTCCCCCGAGGATAGAGGGGATTCCATGGCCGAACTACAAGATCTGAGAGACTCCCTGACACAATTTGCACGGCCAGGACCAGATAGTCCTCCTGCATTTCCGGCCGGGAATAGGCTTCAACAACCAGGGGGGGAGGCAGCTTTCGGGCGGCCATCCCCAAATCATCGAGACGTCGGCTCTAGTTCCATTGCAGATGCTCGCCTTGCGGCGGATCGCGGGCCCGGTATTGGATTCGGCCGGCCATTCGGTGCCTTTGGTCTAAAACCAGACGACCCCAAGCTGCATCTTTTGCGGCAAGCGGCGTCGCCTCCGATGCTCGGCAAAGACCTAACATTTCGGCAATGTCCGTCACCGAAACAGACCAAACTGGAGACGGACCATCCGTTCTTTCGCAACGAATCCCACAAGGATCACAATCGCGACACGACCGGCCAAGGTGGTCTATGGCAGGGCTACTGCTTCCGCTCAGAGTCCAACAATGGCCATGTCGTACCAGCAGCCGACGACATGCACGGAGCAGGCATGCTCGTCACGCCGAACCCGCCGGGAAGCCCCCGAGACGCCCATGGCCATGGCTCTCGATCCATGAGCGAGGAGCCCGAGTCGATGCTGTCCTGGTCCAACTCATCGGAAAGCCTGAACAACAACCCCTGCAGTTCCACGAGATCAGAATCCCGTCTCCGGACCACCAGCCAGTCCAAGGGCCTCCACATGCCCCACGGGCTCGACGACCGTCTCCGCCGCGAAAAGGCCCAACTCGAGCGCGACGAGAAGATTGCCTCGGAATTCGGCGACGAGTTCGTCACCCAGGTCTACAACTACCTCTCACTGGGGTATCCCGCCACGGCGCGCTCCTTCGACGAAGAGCTCGCCAGGATCAGCAGAATCTCGGTAGAAGACCTCTGCAGGGACGACGAAAAGCAAATGGCAAAGGGGCATATGGTCGAAATGAACCTGCAAGAGACGCCCGAGGAGGACCGGTGTCCGCGGTGGAAAGCCCTCCGGATCTACATTACCGAGTGGGCACGGCAGCATCCCAATCTCGATAATCTCGATCCCCTTGCGTGGGGTGTGCGAGAGCGACGCGGCAGTTGGGCCATCTAGCTGGTTTTGGTTTTTTTTTTTTTTTTTTTTTTTTCTCGGGAGAGATCGTTCACGATCATAGAGCATATATTGTCTGTCCTGGCGAGCGGTGAAACAATACGGGGCATTCGTTGAGCGGCCCATCGACGTGTCTAATATGCTTCCATTCAGTCACATACTTTTCTTTCGTGTCATTAGGAGGGAGAGAGAGATGTGTGTGGAGATTTTGGTTCTTTTCACCTGAAAAGCATTGTGTTTGGGTTGAGCGGTTCTCGGACAGCGCGTTGAGCACGCATTGTGCAGGCGTTTTATTTTATTTCATATACATGTTTGCATACTGAATACTTGCCCTCTGGACGGCGAGCGTGAAAATTCCGTCCTAGTCGTCTTGGTAGCGATGGTATTGACAAGTGGTAAATAGACTGCCAATACGTCTCGTACAGAAAACAATATATTGCACAATCCCACGTCTACGAGCCAACGCCGTTAAGCCAAGAAATGACATGGTTCCCCCCTTTTCTTTCCCCTTACATGCAGTCCCATCGTACCTAGCCTTCTTTGTATATATATATCTTTCTGTATACAATCTCAATCCCTCTGTGAAAAAGCCTTGCTCACTTTCTGCATCTTGGACGGCGGAGCAGCCTCCATGTCGCTCTCTTCGTCTTCGCCCATGGATTCGTCCACGTCATCGTGATGGACCTCATTCTCGTCCAACGACTCCTCTGCCGCGTCGCTGTCATCCTCTTCTGGGGCGTCGAAATCCTCCTCCTCGTCCTGCGAGTCGCCTATGCAGTCGACCGGGTGCAGGTCGTCTTGGTCCTCACCGTCGTCCGCCGCCCCGGTGTTTCTGGGTTTTTGTGTCCTCGGTCTGGCGGACCCGTAGAGATCTTCCCTGCTGATGGAGTCGGTTTCCCCTTCTACCCAGATGACCTTGTCGTCCTTGTCGTCGTCGTCGTCCGACTCTTGGCCATGGCGGAGGGGGCCGGAGCTTTGCTGCATCTGGCGTCGGAACTTCATTTGTCTTTCGAGGAGGTCGAGCTTGCCCTTGAGCGCGAGGAGGCTGTGGAGACCCTTTACTCGTTCGGCGAGCACCTTCTGCAGGCCGTTGAGGCTGTGCACCACCTTGGGCTGCGAGGCGAGCGCGCCGCCGTGGATGATGATTGTCCATTGCACCCAGACCAAGAGGTTGCCGGCGCGGCCGGGCCGGGAGTGCAGGCGCGCGGCGATCTTGTTGAGCAGAGTGCCGGCGATGGCGCTGTCTATCAGCTCGATTGTGTTTGTCATGGTGGGGAGGTCAGTCGTGTGCAGGCACGATTCGAGGAGCTCCGTGTCGTCCGTCTTGAGAGCTTGCGTCAAGGCCGTCTTGAGGGATTGGTGCGAGTCGAGCACCATGGCTGTTCGAGCGGGCTGCGTCGTCGTGTTGCCCGAGGCGGATTGCTGGAGCAAGGCTGGCACGTCGATGGCGTCGTTGCCACGGACGAGTTCCCCGAACGACGGCGATGTCTCGTCCTTGTCTGATTCTTCCTCGGCTTCGTCCTCGACGTTCTTGGTGTACTTGCCGTTGATGCGAGCCGCGGCGGTTTCTTGGTTTGATCGCTTACTGCTGCTGCCGCCGTTCACTTGGTCCAGCGCCGCCTCCATCTCTGTGTCTGAAATGTCTTCGTCGTCGTAGTCGTCGTCGTCGTCGTCGTCGCTGGCGGCGTTGGAGGCACTCTCAACAGTGTCCATCCGGGAGCCTTGGAGGGCATCCGTCCCAGCAACAGACGCTCGAGTCTCGTCGATGGTGTTTTTGGTGGGCACCTTGGCGCTTGATTTGACAACCGGGGCAGCCAGTTTGCCCGGCGCCTTTCCCTTCGTCGACATGGGCATCGAAACGTACGTGTGGTCTGCTGAGAATGAAGGAGAGCAAGGCGGAAAATTGTCTACAAGAGTACAATCTTTGTAATCTCGAGGGAAGCGTGGTCTCGAATGCGTGTATCCGCCCTCCCAAAGACAGAATGAACAAAGTCGAGTGTGTGCCAAGAGACCATATGGATACCGAATCGGGCAGTAATTCTTTTCTCCGAGAAGAAACGGGGGGATTGAATGAGAAAAAAAACAGGCAAACAGTAAAAGCTGATCAAGACTTGCTCTATCCTGTAGTAAATACTATGAGGTGGATAATTCCGGTATCAAGCAACACCAGCTTGGATTGCAAAATTTCGGAACGTCTCTTGCCTAGCGACCCTTTTTTTTTTTTTTTTTTTTTTTTTGGTCTGCATCACCCAGCTGGCTGGTCTCCACAATGAAAAAATAGCGATAGTGTGATTGCCCGATAAGTGATTAGTCAAGAAAGCTGATGGGATAAAGGTCAGACGACAAATCACGTGGTTTGGTCCACATCTAATGATCCAGATTTCGTCTCCAAAACTGCCGTTGCTCGCCGCGAACAATGCCTGGAGGCTGGGAGTCCTGGTGCCCCCCTCTTGTTTTGCGGATGAACTATGATTGGGTAGCGCATGAAATCATGCTCCGTTCGCAGCCTGTCCTAGCCCATTTCATTCATTCCTACTCGTATTACCGATTACTCGTACGATCCTTTTGTCATTGGCCAGCTGTTTTGGATTGGGATCTACTCCAAATTTTCCAGGACCCCGACCTCTTGTTTTCTCTTTCTTTTCTTGGAATACCCTACATATCAATACGGAGTACGGAGTACATCGGTGCTGGGACCCCGTTTGCAGAACACACTCACCTGCGACAGTCAGGTGACTTTCAAGTGAAAGGAAGAGGGTCCCTTCCAGTCTGCGCCACACGTGTGTGGACCATCACCCCGTTTGAAGAATTCTCGCGTCAAGAGGCTTAGAGAGGGCTTGCTTAGTGAGGCCCAACAATGAACATCCCCTTTTTATTTTATTTTTTATTTTTTTTTTGTCACGAAGCGTCTCGTGTAAGTCGGGGGAAATGGTGGTGCCTGTTGAGATGTGAGCAATGGGCAACGCGTGGAAAAGACTTTTTTCTTTTTTGCGTGGATTTGTCAATTTGGTACAAAGGTGAAGGCTGCACCTCGCTTGAGACTTTGACCACCTGCGCTAAAGGACCGCATTATTAGAAGACATATTCCAGCATTTGTGCCAAGAGTACTCCGTATATCCGTATACCTGTGATGATTCTGTTCTTGTTTCTCCCCGTCATAAGAGGTTGGAAATAGAGTGGTGTTTGTACGCCGCATCCCCATGACATTGTTGTAGATGACCCTGAGCGACCTGCAAGTGCAGCGACCCATTTATTCTTTGAAATAATTACCAGCACTAGCAATCCGTAGCTAGATTTGCTAGGCGGATTCAATGCCAGAAATAAAAGAAGGATGTACGGAGTAAAGAGTCAAAAGTCAAAAGTCAAAAGTCCTTTGTGCCTGCGGCTGCGGCTGTGGCTGCATTTTGAGCCTGTGCATTGTGGCTTCTGTGGCTGGTGGCTGGTGCTCCCCTCTCCAAGGTAAATTTTTCTGGCCCCAGCCTTTTCTCGCGCCCCGTTAGTCACAAATCAAACGTCCCGGCGGAGTTTGCCTTTCTCTCTCATAAATACCTTCGCGCCTCCGACCGGCAAAACTTCATTGACGTGCACGCGCTTTTCCTCGCAGACCCCCCCCGTTTCCCCCTCCGACCACCGCGACCCGCTCTGCCTGCAAAAGTCACTTGCAAGGTACTTTGTCGCTTGCATCTCCTTCGCCCACCACTCCTTATTCAGGCTCGCATTTCGCAGTTTCTCCGGCGTACTGCCTTTGTATCCTTCCTAACCTGCCTCCCGTGTGCATCATCTTTTATACCTTAGCAACTGGCGCTGCCTTCGCCTTGCCTTTTCTGCACGCCAACCCAAACGCACCGCATACGGCACAGCTGCTCGGTCGCGACCAACCACCGCCGCCGCCTGCTTTCCCCATCTGATAATAAAGGTAGAAAAAATTTAAGAGGCCTGCACTCTGGTTACCATTTGTCCTCTATTTAAATTTCCCTTTTCCCGCCAACTTCGACTTCTGTTTCGCCCCCCCGGCCCCGAAGCTTTCGTCGCTTCCTCCGATTCAATCGCGCCGGCGCATCGACCCTATTGTCGCGACACTCCCTGCCTGGTTCATTCAGCCGCTCATTGTGTGCGCCGCGTGCTGTTGAAAACAACTGCCAACCGTTGACAGTTGTCCAGCCCTTGCGATTCGACGTCGCCGCCTTTATAATCAATTCTTGCAGCGCGCCTCATCCTCTTGCTGCCTCGCGAATTCAGGCGCATCTCTCTTGTCGCCGCTAGGTCACGACCTTCCAGTTCCAGCTTCCGCGCCACCCAGCCTTGCATCAGGAAGCTTTGCGCGAGTATCCAAAGCAGCCTCGCCACCGCACCTTTCTACACAAACGCGACCGCTCTCCGAAAGACCCCCCAACGCCCCTTCCTGGCGCAAACGCCCACTCTAGTACAACTGTTTGGATGCCGCGACGACGTTTCTTGGCCGAAAAACACACAAACCGAGCTGTCATAACGAACCACGACGATGGATACGTCTGGCTCAGACGCGCCCGTGCTGGACCCGAAACCGCATATTACGGGCGGGGAGGATGTCCAAGATGGGCAAAAGACGGAGCTTAATGGGTAAGTCGTCTTCTGGCCACTTGCTACAACTTGCGTAGTCGAATAATGTGCAACGTTTAGTTGTCTGCTCATATTTGCTGACTGCGTGTACCGTACAGTCACAGCGTCGACACTGCGCCAAAGCCAGAACCTCAATCCGAGCTTAAATCAGAATCCGCGTCCCAATCAGCCGTTGCAAGCGAGAAGCAGGCTGATGTTTTGCCTGAGTCGACCAAGGTCGACTCTGAAAAATCCGTCGTGAATGGCAGCAATTCACCAGATGCAAGGCCTTCGCTCAACGGATTTGACGCAGCTGTGAAAGAAGGTAGCAAGCCAGCTTCAAAACCGGAAGACGATGACGCCAAACCCGCCACTGAAGTCGCATCTGCAATGGCAACTCCAGAAGCAGCGGAGGCTACTCCAACAAGCGGATCCAACCAACCCAACCAAGCATCCCTAGCCCAGAAAGATGATGTATCCACAAAGCCATCCGAAGATGTGGCCATGCGTGATTCGCCCAATGCAGCCGATGGTCCACTTCCGAAAACCAAAGGGTACGAGGACAAGAAGGAAGACGAGCCAGTTGAGGAATCTTCCAACAAGGCAGATATCGACACAGAAATGGCCGATTCACCTGCTGAAAAAACAAAGCTGCTTGCGGCTGACGAGTCTGGAATTACGTCTCAGGAGGCAGCCGCTTTGCCGACGTCGGAAGTGGATCTCGGCCCGGCCAGCATGTCACAGCTGGCCATTGAAACTACCGAGAAGACAAGCTCGCCAGTTGGCGAGGCCCCAGGTGATGTGTCCATGGCTGATGCGCCGTCCAGTGCCAAGGTCGCGCGCGAACGGGACGAGGACACGGCTGATGATGAGCCTGCCCCGAAAAGGGCGCGCACCGAGCCCAAGGACGACGAGCCTGTCGCTCCGGCGCCAGCTCAAGCACAGGCAGAAGTCAATGTCTCTGATACCGAGACTCCCGGCCTGAGCCTTGGATCACTGAGCAAATTATCCAACTGGGTCGATGAGGAAACAAACAAGCGCCCCATCTCTGCTTTCCAGCGTCGGGAGATGCGCAAGATCATCGGGCGTGTCAAGAAGACCAAAGCTGGTATTCACTTCAGAGACTCGGTCCAGAAGTTGTGGCCTGGGCTATGGGACAGCTACGTTGCCAAAGTTTCCCGCCCAATGGATCTTGCTGAACTTGAACGCGGTCTGCGTGATCTGGGTGGCCCATACAACACCTTTGGCGATTTCCGAAAAGACCTCAGTCTGGTATTTGAAAACGCTCTGGACTTCAATGGCCCGCTACATGATATCACTGGGTCGGCGGCCACAGCAGTGAGAGCTGTTTGGGAAGAGATGCTGCCCATTCCCTCCGAGGAGCCCGTGAAACCGAAAGCTGCACCCAAACCCAAGCCTGTCCGCGAATCCCGCGTCGTCGCCAATACCGACACTGCTGCTCATCGCCAGTCTGCAGGACCTGCTGCGAGCCCTGCTGCGGATGCTGTAGCTCCTAGCAAAGCTGTAGCTGCTACTGCACAGGACCAGTCAGCTGCGGACCGTCGTAGTTCGACAGCCACGGAGGGCGACCGACCGAAGCGAACAGTGCGCGCCCCGAAGCCAAAGGATATTGACTACACCACAAAGCCTTCTCGCAAGAAGCTCAAGCCCGAGCTTCAATTTGCAGAAGAAGTTCTGACCGAGGTCATGGCTGGCAAACATCATCACATGAACCAGTGGTTCATGGATCCTGTGGATGCTGAAGGCCTCAACATCCCGACCTACTATTCCGTCATCAAGAAGCCCATGGACTTGAACAAGGTGTCTCGCATGTTGTCTGCCGGAGAGATTTCCAGTCTCAAGGAGTTCGAGAAGACGGTGCGACTCATTTTCGACAACTGCTTCAAATTCAATGGCCCTGTCGAACAAGGCAACCCAGTTTCTGCCCTTGCCAAACAGCTCGAAGACTTGTTTCTTGCACAATTGAAGAGCAAAGATGCATGGCTGGCGAAGCACGCCAAAGCAAACGCCCCTGCGTCTGCATCCAACGCTAGTGACGAAGACGAAGACGAAGAGGACGAAGAAGGCGATGGCGCGGCTGAGGTGGTTGTCGATAGCAAGGAGATTGAGGAGCTGCAGGCCAAGCTAGATGAAGAGACAAAGAAGCTCAACAGCATGCTCCTCACATCCAACCAAAGTATGATCGACATTCAGAAGAATATTGTTGACATGGTCCAAAAGACACTTATTGGCAAGGCGCACGAGGCACAGGCAGCCCGTGCGAAGGCGAAGAGCGACAAGCCCAAAAAGCCTGGAAAGAATGGCAAAGCCAAGGCAGGAGGAGCTTCTGGAGGCCGAAAGTCGACTGGTGGCCAAGCCAAAAAGGCCGGAGGTCCCAAGAAGGCTGTCACTAAGAAGAGCCTGACTGCGGCCCAAAAGGACCAGATCGCCAACGGCATCAATGATTTGGAGTTTCCTCATCTTGATCGAGCTATTGACATTATCAAAAAGGACACCGGTCAAAATGTAAGTGGACATGAACTCCCGACCCCCAGCCAGACAGATATCGAGCCCCGCCCTTAAAGCTGAAGCGAGAGGAAGAGCACCAAGGGACTAACCAATCTTTTCACAGGAGAACAATGACGGCGAGCTCGAATTAGAAATTGACCAGCTGAGCCAAGATGCTCTCAGCAAGCTTTGGGATCTGTGTCGCAAGGCTCTGCCCGGTTTCGCCAAAGACATCGAGCCAATTCCAGCTCCAGAAGCCAGCCGACCTTCGGCCAAACAGAGTTCCAAGGCATCGACAGCTGCTAAACCAAAGAAGAATAAGCCCATGAGCGCGTCAGAACAAGAACAGCGAATTGCCGAACTGCAGGCTCTTAGTCAAATGTACAGAAACCCGCAGGATTCCGGTGATGGGCCAGGTGTGACGCAGGCGCCTACCCCAGGAGCCGAATCAAGCGACGATTCGGACTCGGAGGAGGAGTAGTAGTAGGCCGAACATGAATGATCTGGGGCGGAAGTATTTGGTTATGAAGAAACGAGGTTATTGGATGGAGCCGGCGTTGGTATGGATTGCTTGCTTGACTCAATGGCCACGTTCCATGGATCAGGAACAGCAGTCTTTCTTCTCGAGGATTATGGGTCGCCACTGCTTTAACATTTTGACGCCGATGCGTGGTTTATGATTCTTTTCCTCGTTATTTGATTTTCCCCTTCCTTTAGGACAGGCTCTTGCATATTCTGAGCCACGCATTGTAATCTCTATCCTCAGACCCAAGATGTTGTTGCCTGATTAATGGCATTGATTCTTGAGGGGGCTTGGGATGATTATTTCTTTTCTTTCCTGGCGGTTCGAGGGATCGGCGCAGGGCGTATGGTCGACGCAGCCAGGTCGTCGAATTTTGGTTTTGTTTCTTTTGGGGCCGCCAGTTTGCAGTTCCTCAAACCTTTTGAAAAAAAGAAAAAAAGAAAAAAAAGGTGGAAAGGTGGAAAGGAAAGAGATGGAGGTTCGCAGTCTGCGCCTCTTTGCTCAATAGCTGTATGTATGTAGGATCAATGTGTATAGCGTATACGTCGCGCGTTACTTTGCCGAAGCCACAATGTGCATGTGCCAATCCGCAGGACTCTTCATGCTTGGGTGGTTGTAAATTGGCTGCTTGGTAGGAGCATGCGTCGTCTCGCAGGAATGAGACGTCCAAGAGGTTGTTTTATTAAGGGAGAGAAAAAGTAGAAAAATTATGTTGTCTTTCGAGCGACGGACGGGTTGGTACTGTAGCTGATGGATCAGGGCGGACATGACGTGGCGTGGGGCGGGCCCGCATCAGAAAAAGCTCATCGATCAATATCGATAACGGCAAAGGCACGGACGGCAAATGCAATGTCAGATGCACCAGACCTATTTTGGGGGAGGGGGGGGGGGAACAAGACGCGTAGGGAGGGAGGGTATTATCACGTCGAGCTATCTTTAATTTGGCCTTTGTATTCGTAACACATGTCGCTCTCTATGAGTATCTGTGATATGATAATTCGCGATACCAAAGGCCACTAACATTGCATTTCTTGAGCATTCCATCAAGACTACTCGTCAGATGTCGTCGGCACGGGCAATTTCCTCCTTAAGCGATTACAGATCTCAACATACTCCCTCTCCTGCTCCGGCGTAATCACTCCATGGCGGATCAGGAAGTCGATCATGACAGGACAGACATTCGGTTTGAACTCCAGGCCGACCATCCTCCGCTGCACCTCATGACAGTCCATGAGGAAAAACTCATCGACCTCGCCGTCTTGCGGGCGGGGCACCACCCCCGTCGGCAATTCGAGGTCGTAGACGTACAGGACTTCGGAATGATGAAGGTCCGTCCGGACATTCCTGTTGGCGAGGGTGACGACGCCCACGCTGCGGACGTGCTTGGCGACGAGGTCCTCGGGCAGGGACGCCTCCTCCGTGGCCTCGGCGAGGATGCAGTCCAGCGGGGAGTGGTCTGCCTTTACACCGCCGGCGACGGTGCTATCCAGCAAGCCGGGATAGGTGAAGACGTTGGCGCTCCGTCTGGCGACCCAGATGCTGGGCGGGCCCCTCGCTGCGCGCACGTAGCACGTGAGATGGGCGCCGCGCGTGGCGATGCCGAAGAGCGAGGCGGCGAAGCGTTCGATCTGGACAAAGGACCGGGCGCCCATGACGCGGAAGTACTCGCTGTGCATGCCGTTGAGCGTAGGGAAGATGGAGTTGTCGATGGCGGCGTCCACGGCCTGCTGGAAGGCGGCGTTGGCGTGGACAGAGAGGGACGTGTCTGGCGGGCAGGGGGAGAGGGTGATGCGACGGTCGTCATGGTTGATGATGAACGATGAGGGCCACGGCATGCGAGAGACGGTGTTTGGGTGGACGTAGCCGTGAGTCCGGGGGTCGGGTGCTATGTGAAGGCGGTAGTATGGCGCGCAGTTGGTTTCAAAGTCGATCGGGACGCTGGTGGTGGTTTCGGTGGTTTCGGTTGACAAGAATCAGCGCGGTAAATGTGGGAGATCCTCTAGAAACATGGAAGGGAAAGGTGATGAAAGTTGGCGCTGACGGGACAACTCACTCACTTGTCGACAATGGCGATGAGATCTGGGAGTGAAGGCGGCTGAGGCGCTTTCGCCGCGGGAGTGCCCATGATGGCTTTGTTATTATGAGACGCTAAATGGTCAGCACACAATGACCACCAAGGAAAGAAGAGGCTCAGGTTTGATAGCCGAAGACGTGGGTGGACATGTTCATCGATGAGATGAGATGAGATGAGATAAGACGAGATGAGATGAGAGACATGTTCAGGAACAGCCAGCCATTCGGGACCCACCTTGGACACAGACCAACGACCACTTTTCCTGCCATCTTCCATTCCTTTAATCTCCACCCAACCAAAAAGGGCCGAGGCAAAGACAAGTCAGCAGCTCCATTTCAGTCCGATCTCCTTGGAGAAAGCATCCGTTTCTCAAGCCAGACTGCTTCTCTGAGAGACCAATTGACTATTTAGTGGTATTCGACACGCGCACTGCCGAGTTTAGACACCCTCCCTTCTCCCAAGTCTATTGCCGGATTGCATCCCCAGCCCCCCCCCGTACGGTCCCGCCTCATCTGCATCTGGTGTTTGCAATTCGAATCGGGGCTTGTTCTGTATATTGCCTGCCATTTCACTTTCATTCCCATTCGCCGGCGCATAAACATAGCTCTCAGTGCAAGATCGGATTACTGTTTATATATATATATATATATTTTTTTTGCGTCCGGAGGGGCTTCCAATAAAAGGAGAACCACCACCACGATCACTGCCATTCTCAGCACACTATCAATAGCCAGCATGAACAAGCTGGATGACATCTTGAGACGGTACACCTTGGACGGGGAGGATACCAAGGGGAAATTAACGGGTGCGGCGTTTGTGGTCACTGATGCAACTGGTACGGCATCCATGCTTGCCTCGATTCCGCTTCAGCCGGAAACTTGCTTTTCGCACAATACACATATATCATCAGGTCCTAAAGGCTAACAAGTCACCTCCCAGGCACCATCTACACGGGCTCATCCGGCCGTCTAGACATGTACCCCCAGTCTGCTCCATGGACAGACAAGACCTTCACGTGGGTGGCGTCCCTGACCAAGCTGGCCACGACAATCTCCGTGATGCAGCTCGTCGAGCAGCGCAAGCTGGACCTCGACGCCGACGCGCGTCCTCTCGTTCCAGAGCTCAGAGAAGCCAAGATCCTGCGCGGCTTTGGCGACGACGACAACCCCGTCTATGAGGAGAACACGCGTCCCATTACCCTGAGGCAGATGCTCACCCACACAGCAGGCTTCAGCTACGAATTCATCGACCCCATCCTCCTCAAGTGGTCTCGCATGACCCCAGGCCGTAACCTCTCCCGCATCCAGTGGTCCAAGAGCGAGATCACCACCCCCCTGCGCTTTGCCCCCGGAGAATCATGGGCCTACGGCGTCGGGCCCGACTGGGCAGGCCAGGTTCTCGAAAAGGCCACGGGCAAATCCCTCGGGCGGTACATGCAAGAGAACATCTTTGACCCCCTGGGCATGAGCGACTCGGGGTTCCGGCCGGAGAAGATCCCCCACACGGCGGCGAGGACGGCCCAAAACACGGAGCGAAGACCGGACGCGGCCCTCAAGACGGCGTACTGGCCCACGCCCGAGAAGCACGAGCTGGAGGCCGGTGGCGCGGGGCTCTTCACCACGGCAAGCGACTACGCGTGCTTGCTGAGGGCGTTTCTGCAGGGCAACAACGGCAGGCTGATATCGGACCAGACGCGCAGGGAGATGCTCACGCCGCAGCTGGGCGAGGCCCAGTCGCAGAGGTTGCGCACGGTGGCTTTCCACCCGCTGGCGCACAGTACCTTTGCGCCCGAGTTCACAAAGGACCAGGAGCTGAACCATGGGCTGGGCGGCATGATCAACGTGGAGGATGCGCCGGGGAAGAGGAAGGCGGGAAGTATGGCCTGGAGCGGGATACTGAACAGTCGATGGGTACGTTTTTTTTTTTTTTTTTTTTTTTTTTGTCATTCCGCAAATTCTCCTCCCCTTTTTTTTTCAAAATTTCATGACGATAAGCTAAAACGGCACAGTGGCTCGATCCCAAGACCGGCATCGCCGGCGTTCTCATCGTCAACGTGCGTCCGAACGGCGACCCGGTCGTTGCCAAATTGTGGGATGAGCTGGAGCGCGCCGTGTACGGAGACCTCTTGAGCGAGACGCCCCGGCGTCGCATGTAGATGGTTGAGACTGTACATGTTATATTTGTTCATGTTCGATAACCTTGAAATTACGATGGGCACTGATTTTTTTTTTTCTTTTTCCTTAACCCTCTCCCTTTTCAGCATCGCTTGCGTACGAAACACGACTGTATGGAGAACTTTGACGGCGAGAACTCATGCTCCCTTCATGAAAGGAAACCTCGACCTGCTGGTAATGAACCTTGTGTAATTCATGTTACCACTGTTGGACTCTTCCTATACTCGAGCAGCGGCTCGCACATTTCTCGCCTCTATTCTCTATTTGCTCTATGTCATGTACTTCTACATCGAGGCGTTGGCGTTCCTGAAACTAGAAAGATCCCACCCACCCTTGTCTCTAACTAACGCATAAGGGGGCAAAAAAAAAAAAAAAAAAAAAGTCATTTTATTCTTCGCAAAATATATCATCTCGACTCATGGCCTCCAACACCCCCTCGAGCACTTTCCTACACCGACCCCTATAGTCCAGCGCCAGTGCCTGATTCCTCGTCAAGCCGTGCACGTGACGGCGGCGGCCGACAATCTCGACGTCCGTCTCGCTGAGCCTCTCGAGCTCCTGCAGCACCTTGTGCTGGATAATGGCCACCGTCTGCTCGAGACACAGCCTCGCCTCGCCGTCGACTTGTCCGGAGAAGAAGCGGTGGCGGTGGAAGCGGTCCGCGTCCTGGCCCTCGGGCACGGGGACCATGTCCCGTCGCTGCCGGGCGCTCGTCAGCGTGCAGATGATGTCCCAGACCATCTCGGGCTGGACGTGCTGGAACGAGCCGAGGACGGCGGTGGACGGGTCGAGCTGGAGGGACTGCTTGGCCCGCGCCAGGACGGAGCTCGGGTGGGACAAGGGCCGCAGCGAGATGAGATACTCGTCCGAGTCCTGCGGTTGTTCCGCCGTTTCCGCCGCTTCCGCCGTTGCAACCCTCTTCCGGACGTGCGTGTAGTCGTTGTGCAGCTCGTCGGTGGCGGGGATCATGAAGCCGTAGCCGAGCAGGAGCTCCGCGTTCGTCTTCATGCTGTAGTTGTTGAAGACCTGCTGTCCCGGCCGGTACGCCCTGCCGACCTTGAGCGCGCACTCCTGCCGGGCGTTGTCCAGGTCCCACCGGATCTCCGTCGTCATGTCGTGGTTGCCAATGTCGAACAGCGGGAGCAGGACGGAGAAGTCGTCGGCGGCCACCCCGGCGGGCAGCATGCGCTGCTGCCTCTCGGAGAGCACCAGGCTCGGCCTGAAGCTGCGGCTCGAGAAGATGCAGTATGCCCACTGGTACAGTTCCGCGGTGAGCGACTCGTTGTTCAGCACGCCCTCCTGCCCTTGCCACGCGCGCAGGAGCTCCCTCGCCTCGCGCAGGTCCCGCTTGACGTCGTTGCGGATCTTTTCCAGCCCGACCTCGACGTTGGTTCCCTCGAGGAGCTCCGCCTCCTCGGGATCCCAGAACGGCGCCAGCGCCCATGCGTGTCGACTGTCTTGTCCCGGCTGGGGGAGGGCCTGGATGTACGGCCACCAGAAGGACGCCTCGCCCTTGAGGTATTCCTTGATGAGGAACAGCCGCCCGACGACGTGGGGGGGCGCCTTTGCCAGGAACTCGCTGTGAAAGGGGGGATCGGCATCGGCATCGTCGTCGGCATCGTCGTCGGCATCGGCATCGTCGTCGGCATCGGCATCGTCGTCGGCATCGTCGTCGGCGTCGGCATCGGCGTCTTGCTGCTTGTGCTTGTGCTTCTGGCTCTCGGACACGGCGTTAAAGTACGACAGGGTCAGCGAGGTGGGCAGTCGAACAATGGGCTCGAACGGCTGCACCGCGCCCGATGCAGTTGGTTTGACGCGGAACGAGAGGCCCGTCTGCGCATCTTGGTAGACCTCCACCAAGCGGTGAAGCGTGGCCCCGCGCGAGACGGCCCACTCCACGAGGGTTGCGATGTTTTTCGAAATGTCGTCGCTGGTGGTGGTGGTGGTGGCGGTGGTGGTGGTGGTGGCGGTGGTGGCGGCGGACGCCATGGCGGCTTTTTGCCCAGTAAATATGGATTGCAGCTTGTTGATGTCTCCTCCTTGTTGCCTTCCTTTCTTTTCTCCCTTCTCTGGGCAGATGCTTCGACCGGCCGGGAATGACGAGGGGTGACTGACACTGTGACAGACAGGGGTGCGGGCCCGCAGAAACAGCAGATGTAGATTGATGATTGATGAAAAATCTTACGAGGGTGCGTCTTCCATTGAAGGCGGTCGTTGGCCTACGGCCGAGGGAAAGGAGGGGAAAAAAGTAAGAAAAAAAAAGAAAAAAGTTCTATGCGCTATATGTTTGTAGGAAAAAACGGTCTGTCTGCCCTTGTTGGTCGACCGGCTTTCGGCTTTCGTACCATGGCCAATGTCGACCAACGTTTCAAGGGAAATTCAAACCGTTTGGGTTTGGGTGGGCTGCGAGGCGGAAGAATATCGTCCATTCATTCTTCGTCCATTCATTCTCATTCGGCTTCTCTCCAATGTCGAGTCTCCACATCCCCTCCCAGACGGCAGGCTTGGGTGTGTGGCAAGGACGTGACAACTATGTACTGGAAAGTTGTGTCAATATTTTGTCACTTCAGAATTCTGTCCGATGGTCTGCTGCTGTGCATTTCAATTACCTTGTCGTCCAACATCTTGTGACTCAGTCGTCGGTCAGCAACTACCCGGGTATTCATGTGCTCCCTCTGATATCAACGCCCGCCCGCCCGCCCTCCGTCTCATCGTATCGACTGCAACTCAATTGTGTTGCCAACTACGCTGTACTCTTCATTATCCAAATACTTTGATGCACCCAGATGCAGTAGATTCAAAAGGGCCCCCTCCCCCTTAGTGAAACTCGGCCTCTACCCGCCCATACCGCTCCCCATCCACCTTCAACTCGAATCCCAGCCCTGCACTGTCCACAATCATTTCCAGCGTGAAATCGAGATTATCAAACTCGACGCCTCGCGTAGTCGTTAGGCGCGTGAACAAGCTGCGCGGCACGGCGTTCAGATCTGTGGTAAGGGTGCATACGTGGATCAAGTCCCGCGTGTACGCCGCAGGAGGCTCGTCTGCATCACACGCTATTAAGTCGTCCGTCACAATAAGGGACTGACCTGGTCGGAAGTTTCGTGTGTAGTGGAATGCGATTGGTGATGACGGCGAGAGGCCCTCGCCCTGTTTTTTTATTTTTTATTTTAACAAATGGTCAGCACGATTTTTGCGCAATGGGGACAGCATAATACCGACAAGGTAAAATCAAACGTCAAGAAGGGGGCAGACAGGAGAGAGGAGGGCAAGAATGTACCTTGGCAATGTGCCATTGCATCCGGTCGGAAACCATCCACCGCTCCCACAATGGCGACCAGTACCGCTCGCTGACAGAGTGCTTCTCCTCGTCGTACACGGTAGCATAGGATGTGCCGTAGTGCATTCTGGATTTTCGTGAAATCACCATGTTGCCCTCGAGTCCTCTCAGCACCGCTCCGCGAACGACGGCAGTCCAGGCGTACACAGGCTGCATCACCTCGATCGATCCGTTCTCCTGCGTAGCACTGGCATGGGCGTGCGTCGGCCGTTCACTATACGGCGGCGGCGCTGCACTAGAAAAGTGTGCTTTCAGACGCCTGTAGAGGTAATCGCTCTGTCCGAACCCACCAACCAGTACGACGCCAGACACAATGCCTCCTTTGGCTCGCAGACCTTGCACTTGCCCCTGAACCAGATCACAGACTTCCTTCACCACGGGCTCAAAGATGTCTTTGATTTGTTCTGCCGTCATGAGCAGAAAACCGGAGTCAAGCCCGGCTTCTTCATCGTCGGCCAAGCCAGGAAAACTTGATGCATCGCATTAGCATCCGAATCTCTCCCCCAAGAGACATCTCGGCGCAAGATAAGCCGGGCCACACCTGGGCAGGAGGAAGTAACTCACGGGACGTTAATCTCCTGGTACTCGTCCTCATTGAAGGTGCGCTTGACAAACTCCTCAAAGAATTTCAGACCCATCTGCCATGTCTTGCCCTTTCTTGTCTTCATCTCGTCGAACCGCGCCTGCCCGAGGCGGTTCCGAACATGCTCTTCGAATCTATAGTTTAGAAAGGCGCTGCCACACAGGCCACCGGTTCCAACTGCAGACTCCTCCACCCGTAGAGGTTTCAATAAAATAATCTTGTACGCAATCAAGCTGTCAAGAAAACATTAGCTTTCCCACTCTTGGCGACCCTCAAGACGTATGTCGCCAAAAGAAGAAGCAGAAGATGAAGAAGAAGAAGAAGACACACAACAAAAAAAAAAAAACCTACTCAACGGTACCGCCGCCTGCATCGCAAACTATAAAGCTGTCCCCAATATTCAGGTGATTTGGTTGAATCGCCTTCAACGTATAGACAGCCGCCGCCTCCGGTTCACTAATCATCTGAATCTCGGAACGACCGCCCATGCCAGCGCGCTCTGCAGCCAGCAGCGTGGTGTTCTTGGCAGCATCGCTCCAAACAGCCGGACACGTCAAGACAAACTCGGTCTTGGTCGTCGCCATGAAAGATTCGCCATATCGTCGAGTTAGGGTATCCATGGTATGTTGATAAATCTGGGTCAAATAATCGCTCACAGCGTCCACGACGTTTTTATTGAAGCGTTTGAGTTGCGCCGCCGTGTCCAGGGGGCTCACGTAAAAGGGGAGCTTCTGCGACCGATCAAGAAAGAGCTTGATACACCGTAGACGTGACTCTTCGGGGCGGAACTGAAAGCCCCATTTGGCTGTTGGGTCTGCGCCGGAGGGAGCATTGGCAGGGAAGTCGTAGGCAATTTCTGTAGGGACCTTGTCCGAGGTGATGCCATTGCCACCGGGCCAAGTCTTGATGATTTCGATGTCATCGGGTGTCGAGGTATACACGGCTGCCACGCCGGAAAAGGTTGTCCCAAAGTCCACGCCCACGATCAGACGATCGGTGACTGGCACGGTATATTTCTGCTCCCTGACCGGGCCATTGATAGCCTCGGTCGAGCTCGGTGGTGTATAACTGCTAAAGTAATTTCGACTGTCCCTGTTGCGACCACTAGTGGCACTTGCGGGAGGGTTTCGAATGGGAAGATTGAGGCTCATGGCGGCGCTGACGAATGATATGATCAAGCTCCAGCTCAAGTTCGAGACGATTGATGGCAGCCTTGTTTCTCCAAGTTCTTCAATCGCAGCGGACCATATTCCACAGCGGGGGTTCGATGTTGCAATCGCAAGGCACGCGCCGAGCTCTCGCAACGAACGAAAAGAGGGAACGGTCCCCGGCACAGGATGTTCTCCTCGCCTCTCGTGGGGAAATATGTAATATGCCAAAAGTTTGTTCTTATCTCCGTACTCACTCCACAGAGTAGAGTCCAGTCGTCGTGTGCCAACCCAATAGATGACACCTTACTAGCATCCAGCGTTGAGTGAGTTGGATGGATGGGTTATGGTTAATAGGGTAAGTCAGAAGTGGGTTCGCGCCTCGAAAAGCTGCCCGCTTTCTCAGCTGCCACGAGAAGCGAAGCGAAGCGAAGCGAAGCAAGGTAGGTCAGGCCAGCCAGCATTGACAGTGAATTCAATGTGCGTCTCGGACCAAGCAAGTGTCATCATCCATCAACAGATGACAGACACGGTTTACCAGCCACGAACTTGAGCCATCTGCCTAATTAATACTTGGCTGCGGGCCCGTTTTTTCATCATTCCAGCGGTTTGATTCATTCCGCTGTCCAAAAGAACACAAAGTAGCCATTGCAAAGAGGGACTTGTCTGCATACGGAGCACAAGAATGCCAAAATAAAATCCCTAGCCACATTTTGTATGGATGCTGCCAGTATTTGAAAGTAGCCAATTAAAATATATTATTGTTCTTCACCTCAGCCGGGATATCACGCTGATTGGTGACATAATTTGTCTCTAAATTTTCCTCCACGTGCGCACACTCGTTTGTTGCAAATAGGTTCAAGTTCAAGAGCTAATGGTAGATTGAATCCTGCAATGGCAAACTTGCTCTGCTTTTTTTTTTTTTGATCAAAAAAAAAAAAAGGACCGACCCAATACTACGTCCAGACGCCACCGATAAATGTAGTAGTATAGCAGTATAAGAATACATGAATCAAATTGCGACAAAGAGAAGTTTTTGATTGTATCAATGAAATTGCTGCACGCTGTTAACGAGGGGCTCATGTCGAGCTGCCCTGTTCAGTCTATAAGGGGTATTTGGTGCTCACGCCGCTGCAAAAAAGGTGATTGAAGCTAAACAAAAGAAAAAGAATCTCCAATAAGAGGGCTCGACTGCTCGTAAAATCTGCAATCCTCGTGTGCGAGATAACAAATGATCCAAGATTGAACCCCAGATCATTGGGATTCCTGGCACAGTCTGACGAATGACAAAAGATTGTGGTGTCAAAACTGATTGAGTCGTTAAATGATATCACTGCCGATGTAACAGGGAAGAAAATTTGGTGAGTATAAATCCAAGGTTGAAATGATTCGCCAGACACAACCCAACGCCGAGAAAATGCGACGTAAAACCACAAACATAACTTTTTTGCTTCGTTGTTCAGTGCCCGAATAGATCAGCTATCGTAGTGTCCCCCAAGTAAGAACTCCCGGTAGTGTGATGTTGCAAGGTCAAAACCTACTCCCTGCAGCCCAAATACTTGCGGATGCTGATGCTCCCCACTCGCTACCCTCATATGGCGGTGTCGGCCACTTGTACTGACTCTCGGATTTCTTGTTCAAGTCCAGAGGCTTGGGAGTCAACACTTCATGGTTGTCGCCATAGAGGATTTGACTGCCACTGGCCGAGGGGGAAGGGCTCGGATAAGGGTACGGGTTTGTCGAGCCAATGTTGCTGGCAGATTGTCGTAGAGGCTTCGATGAAGACGATCCGTCCATACCGCGTATGGCCCTCCGAGCAGAGGTCAGAGCTTCATCCAGGAGCTCTTCTTCCTCGTCGGGGACTTCATATTTGTGTACTCCCTGCGCCGCCTGGGCCCGTCTGGTGCGACTCGAGATAGGGCCACCACGTGCGGCTCCGATCAAATTATCAACTGATCTGGCTTGCTGTTGGGGAAGAGAGTGGTGCCTCTTCAATTTGCTGCTGGACGTACTCTGGTGGCTCGTGGGTACCGCAGCCGACCGGGAGTCCAAATTGCCCTGAACATCACAGAGGGCCTTGTCCAAGGACTCGTAGACCTCTGCCTTGGGAACTGGGCCGCCCTGTTGGTCTACGACCATGGAGGATCTGTTGCTGGCCCATGGTCCACACCCAATTTGAGCTTCCATATCTTCGTATGAAGGAGATGCGGGGGTTTGATGACGTCCCGAGAATCGTCTAGCCCGTTTACGTAGATGAGAGAAGAAGCTTTCTTTCTGTCCATTCGGAGGTGACGCCAAACCAGTCTCGCCATTGAGAGCGCGTTCAGCCTGTTGACGATGCATCTCAGTGTAGTTGTTGGTACTGGAAGCAACGGAGAGCTGCCGGCCGAGCTTCTTGGTCTTCTCTTGCTTCACTTCTCCTTGGCCGTTGTTGGCTCTAGCAGTGACGGCATCAGACATGGGAGAAATGGGTCGGATCGTGGGGAGGATATGCATAGGAGCGGCATTGGAAACTCCATTCGTCCATGTGCTTCGCTTGCCGGCGGGTGCCCGTCCCTTAGCAGTCGGCACCTCGACTACTGGGGCAACAGAAGCTGGCAACGGTCTGGATAGGTTACTGTCCGTGTTGGCAACTTGAGATGTGGTGACCTGCTCCGACGCTTCGTTGCGTCCAATAAGAGACTTCCGGAACCATGATGGTTTCGAGGTCACCTGGTAGTGACTGGCGGATTCCTTGATACGTCCAGAGTCAGACTGCTTTCTCCCCAAAATCTTGGACGCCGACGACTTGGGTCTGGTGGGATCAACAGCATCGTTGAAGTACTCATGCATCAGAGCCTGGGAAGATGTGGGACGACTCTTGGGGTCCCACATCAAACACCAGGTAACAAAGTTGCTCAAAGATGTCGGCCACTGAGGTGCTTGAAGGAAGGTGTCGATAGCATGAGGTGCCATCTTGGGGAAGGAGAAACCCAATTTGCTGGCCAATCGAGTTCCTTCTCGCCAGTCTCCTCCGCCAACACGAACACCAGCCTTGTTATACCAGTTGCCGGGGCTGCCCATGACCTCACAGACTCGCCAGACTTGATCCACCTCATTTCCTCCAGGGAAGAGCGGCTTCAGAGTGGCAACCTCGACTGCCATGGCACCCACAGCCCAAATATCAACAGGAGCTGAATACTCCCCAGCACGCAGCAGAACTTCGGGGGCGCGATACCATCTCGTGGAAACATATGTTGTGTATGGAAGCTTGGAGTGCGTCTCACGGGCCAAGCCAAAATCGGCCAGCTTGACTGTATAGTTGGGAGACGTTGACGGCGGTGCGACGAGCGCAGAGTATCTTCGAAATGAGTTGGATGATTCTTGATGAGATGATGTGGAAACAAGAATATTCTCGGGCTTGATATCGCGATGGAAGAAGTTGTGCGAATGTATGTGCTCCAAACCACACATGATCTGGAACAATATGCTCTTCACACTCGAGTTGTCTAGGGACTTGTGATCCCTAGCCTTCATCAATTGGTACAAGTTGCCTTCCATGTATTCCATGCAAATGTGTAGCTTCTTGCTATAAGGATCTAGGAATATGTCGAGAGTTGGTACAAGGTGAGGGTGATTGGGTATTGTTCTCAAGAACACCACCTCACGCAATTCGAGGCATGGCGTTAATGACTCAAATGTCTTCTTCATAGATTTTATGGCGACCTGAGAAATCCAAAATTTAGCGGCAAAACATGGGAACAAGTGAGGTCAAGATTTGTTGACGGCATTGCATGACATACCACCGAACCACGGCGAGCGACGTTCGCGCCAGCGGTTCTAACGCGGGCCAGAACGACGCTTCCGAAGCTTCCATCTCCGATTTCCTTGAGCACTTCGAAGCGATCCTCGAGAGCCATCTGGGCCTGGGATGAGGCACGATTCGTTAAATCGGTGGCTACCGTCATTGTGTCCGTTGAAATGTGAGACTGAGCCTTTGGGGTTGCAAGTCTTTCAGAATGCTGGATGATATGATCTCCTTGCCCAGACAACCCTTAACTGCAGGATTGGCCTTTTTTGGGCACGAGGGCATCAACCAGTCGCAGACGCACTGCTGATTTGGGCAAACACAACCGATGGTGAACAAAGCTCTCAGGTCGAGCTCTCAATGATGTAGTCGGGGCATTCAGAGCAGGACAGCGCGTGATACCGAATCCTAACGCAGAATACGTGGTGGGTGAGTATTGGAATAGACCGGTGGGTGTGGTGCGTTGTCAACGTCAGGCAAGCAGGTAGGTATGGGCAGTAGACAATGCGTCGTATCGAATTTGCTGCAGCAGTCGAGAGATGCAGAATGCAGGTGAGCAACAAGGGAAAGGAGTGACTTGAGAATGAGCGTAAGTAAAGGAGAGCTCCTTCAATCGGCCAGGGGGTGGGCCAAGATAGCTCAAAGCCGCGCTGATCGCGGGAGGGACCCAAGGGACGCGCTAGTGCCTTTGGGTGATATTGACCAAAGAAGAACTCCTTTTTTTTCTTTCCCCTTGTTCCGTTAAAGCGCAGACTTCAATGTCGGTGCAGCGACGCTGAAGAATACGGTACAGAATGAGCAATGTGATGGAGAAGGGCCCTAATAAGTTAGGGGGAGACAAGAACAAGACCCCCAAGACCGAGTGCTGAATTGGGGTGCCGCGTGGGTGGTGATTCTGGTGAATGGTCTGGGGAGGGGAATGGCCAGCGGGAGGTGGGCAGAAAGAAAAGGGACGAGGGAGGAACGGGACCTGAAAAATGGCATCTGGGGGGGGGGAGGGGAGAGTAGAGGAGAGGGCCTTCAATCCTACAAACTAGAGGGCGCGAGTCCCTGAAGGCTGAAGGCTCATCGACCCATCAACCTGGGGAATGAATGCCCAAGGCACAAGGCACCAGAAGAAAAGAAGGGGCGACGTTTGACGGTAGGCAGGGGTGTGGGTGGTGACACCCTGACGCACGGGGCACACAGGTACATTCGCATACAAGTACATAATACCGCAGCTGCGCTTTACATGTACATATTGAATGCGAAAGCGCTTTCATCCGAGTGTCCGGCACGAGCAAAGTACCAGGACAGGACCAGCCAGCTTATTCTCCATTGAACCAGGCCCGGACATGTGTTACAGACAGATAACCCCCCATTAACCCCCATAACCCCCCGTCTCCTTCGTTCGGTGGTGGAGGTACCGCCGAGCTAAGCAAGGGTCGGCTTGGTTGAACCATTTAGCCCGGCGAAAAAAAAAAAAAAAAAAAAAAAAAGAGAGAGAGCGAGGCACGCTTGTCGCGACATGAGAAACAAAATGAGGCACCAAGGCAAAAAGGGTCCATGGTTCCAATTCGTAGGAGGTCATCGCGGCCCGTTTCCGCGCCCTGTTAGTCTTCACGCTCACTCGTTGCCAACAATTCGTAGCCTGGCAGAATTAAGAACTGGATGCAGTCCTTCATCTCCATGCGAGTCGCACCGCAAGGTATTACCGCAATACTTGAAATCAAGTCTGGTACTCTGGCCAAATCACTCCTGACATGTTGAGCACCCTCCCTCAGGCAAGTTTCGTTCCCAATAAATAAATAGGTACCTAGTTGACGGTTCTACTTGGTCACGACTGTTCATTATTTTTTTTTTTTTTTTTTTCATTCAAGGTATCTTGGGCGATTGTACATGTCTCGCTGGCGGGTTCTCGCTATTACTGAAGGAAAAGTGCCAGCCCGAAATTGCTTCACGCATGAACGTCTGGAACGCGCCGCCAACCTGCGCCGCCCACGTTGGCTTCACCGATGGTGCGGAACGGGCGACTATGTACATACATGTAGAACCTGCCTCAGTCAGGCACCCGAGCCAGGGCAGGCAGGCATGATGCAGTGCCGGGGCTTGCAGGGGACGTCGGATCTATGTACATGTACATTGAGCCACGCATAACGGCGCGCGATTTGCAGGTACCACCTGGTCACAGCAGCCTGGTCGTATGGCCCTGGAAGGCGACCCACCCACGGGTTCCTGCAAACTGATGACTGATGACAAGGGAAAGCTGGTGCCAGAACACCGCTAATTGAGATGGATTATCGTGGACGAAAACGACCGGAGACTATTAGTAGGACTCGGAGTAGTATTAGGGGAAAAGGGGAAAAGGGGTGGCGACAAGTGGTTGACTACCGGACTGGCAGACTGGCAGACTGGCAGACTGGTTGACTGGTCTGACTGGCCCTGAGTCCCTGACAAGGGGTGGCTCCCAATGCCCAAGGACGTCCCTGCCTCCTTTTCCGAAGTGCCAGGCTTTGCCAGGCCATGGCTATCAATTATTATTGTTATTAAATTGGCCAATTTTGTCTGCGATAACTGTTGGCCGACCAAGGTGGGCCCGCGCTTTGAAGTTTGCTTCCTTCACACGCATCCAACATGTTTTCTGCCCGAGTCTCGACATAATGATAATTTACTGGCCGTCTAATAACGGAGTTCTCCATTCGCAGCAGACAGAGAAGAGGACTCATCTAAAAAATCCCAGCAGGAATAAAGGGGCCGTCGCAATATGCTCCGCATCCAAATTCCGCTTGGCAAGAGATGCAGTGAAAGGACCCCTCTCCCCGTTGGTTGGCTCGGGTGCTGGGGAGTTTCTTACGCGAGCATCACCATCGTGAGCACACGTGTTGCAGGTGAACAAACCGGCCGTAAACACGCATCATGACAGAATCGTTGACTGAAACTGGTCCGATATTTGCCATCTGCAGACTGTTGCTCCAGCAGTGAGCACAGATGTGAGGTGAGGCGGGAACCAGTGAACTCGTTTGGCTCCCGCAGCGCCGACACGTAAATAATAACCAAAAGTGTGCAAGGCAGATGCGGAGTAATAAAGCTGCACTGTTTCCTACATATGTACTCATAATTGCAAGCGGCACATGTTACATTCTGCCAGCAACAAATTCGGCTCGGGCTCCCCGGTAAGTCAGTCCACTTCGATCGCTACCATATTACAGTACAACCCTTGAATGATTTTACAAATCTACATGAAAGGGAGAATTAAGCGAATCAGGTATTAGCAGGGAAATGAGGGGAACAGGGTCTAGGATTAACAGGTACCTTATATTACTAGTAGTCCTCTTATAAATAAATATACTCTTTTATAGCGTTTGTGGCGTTATATACCCTGTCTATTTTCCTTGTAGTCCTCTAATAGTGGCTAGTCTAGGGCGGCTCGGATGCCTGTTAGAGAGGAACAAAAAGTGGGGCATGTAGATTTGTAAAATCATTCAGGGGGTAGACTGTATTAATTAATAACTGTGCACAATCAACGGGCCACACGATTCATCACTCACAGAGTACATCGAGAGGAAGAAAGTGTTTGGCTCAGCCAGGAGCACACGGTGTGCATTATTAGAAATTCCCGTGCGCCAGGACTTCCTAGACCGAGACGAGCACGGAGTATCGGGTAGGACGTCAATCATCGACAAGTTGTCAGCCTCATCACCTCTGCGCCCCCAATTTTTCAAATTCCGATTTTCAGCTTTGCATTCCTCAAATGCGGTGAGACGCACGGAGTACCATTGTTGCAAATCGACCATCGTCGTTGCCACGGACTGATCAGTCATCACACACACACAAAGAGGAATAATTTGACGGCTACTGCTACACCAGGACGCGCCACGACACGCGATGCGCGACTTGACTTGCCACTTGTCAAGTAGATATGATAGTGTATTGGCAATTGCAAGTCTTACAGTGTACAATGAGGTGTACTCTCCCTCTATTTTTTCCTTCTTCTCTTTTCTTCTCTTTTCTAATCCACAATCGCCGTTTCTTGCTACAAGCAGATCCATCTTTGTCGCCAGCTATCAAGTCAGAACAAGAAGTAATGGCTCGTTGTTTCATTCCCCCCTCATGAGCAACCCGCTACACAAGTCCTCGCTGGCGCTTGGTTTAATGCATTCTTTCCCCCCCCAAAAACAATCCGCTCAATTGCCAAGTTTTCCGCGTCATTGGCATCGTATTTTTCTCTTGTGTTGGGTGGTTCCAGAAGCGCCCCGTCTTGCCCACCATGCCAGAGACACACCATAGGTTCTAACATAAAAGTTAGGCTTGACGGTTGACTTTATTTCAGCTCACGTGACGATACCGCCACAAAGTGTGTGACCGCGGGGTAGAATCCGTGAACTCATGGATGGACATGATATGCAACCGGAAACGGAGACAACGATGGCATTTGACGGTCGAATTCCATTTCAACCGTCAACGTGTCAGCGAGAAATCGCTTTCGTCGAGACTCTGCCACTAGTCTACTATCCCTTCCCCCCTCTTGATTACATCACTTCGCAACTTGGCGACCCCATTGAGTCACGATGTACTGTGCTTGAACGACTGTCTGGTTGGCTTGCTGGCCCCAGCAGAAGGCCCAGTATGAGTATCGATTTTATTTATTATCCCCCCTACCCTTTCCAGGGTTGTGGCCAACATGCAGCGTTGCAACGGGATGACGAGATGATGAAAACTCTCAAGGACAAAGCTATCTGAACAATATGCCTTATTGGCAGCAAAGTATCGGTTTTGTGCTGGAACTAAAAAAAAAAAAAAATTGAATAGCAAAATCTTCGTTTCATCAACACTGCTAACTCAATAGTTAAGAGTCGTCAGACGCACAATAATTCAGACGACGCTGACGATCCACATCAGGATCCAAATGCTGAGCAGACGCACGCCCCGATGCTTCCTGATCTTGTTTATACTAGAGAGGCCCAAATTAGAACTCCATTTCGTTTAGGATAAAGCATGCAGTTAGAGCGACTATAATTACCATCGGAGCCTTGTGCCATGCACCCTTCTTTCTCTTTCCAACAGGCGCGTCTGTCCGGTCCGCGCATGCATTTGCATTCAGTTCATTTGCACCCGAGTTGCTGGATGTAGAAGAGTAGCCCCGGTCTGCCGGTGACTTGACAAGATCATGGTGTTGACCAGAATTGTCCCAAGCATTGAACGTGACTTCCTCTTCTCGCTCCCTCATCGTCGTGGCGGTAGAGATACTAGCAGCATTTCTTCTGAAGGTGGCAGGTCCCTGAAACCCACCAAAAATGTGGTCTCTTCCAGATTTCGAATTCTGTGCTCCTTGTCGTAGGTGTGGCGGAAGGTCGTGGGCCCCGAGGCTAGACGTCATCGACCGTGTATCGCTGCTAGCTACACTATGTGATGAGATATCGGATACAGAGCTTGCAGAAGTTTTCGAGTCTAACGCCTTGGATATCTTCATAAAAAGACTACTGTTTGCTCCCCCAGAGCCAGATCCTGGAGACACGAGGTTCTTCACACAGTCAGACATCGCGTCTGCCAGGTGTGGGGGAACAGAGGAGCCGCGGTCGTTCGAGGCACGTTTTTCATCAAACCCCAGGGAAGAAAGCGAGGTGACGGGAGCCTAAAAGTAATCAGTACGCTGGCCTCTCAGGGAAAAAAAACCCCCTCGGAAGTCACACACTTGAGGGGGGGTATCGATTGGGAAGAAATCGGTAGAGGTATCTTTTCCCTTCCCAACGTCTCGCTCATTCATCTCTTCTACCGAAACGTGACCAGACTCAAGTGGCCATGGGATCACATCGGGCTCTTGGGTTTCAGTCCACGCCGTGCATCGTTTGCACATCTTCAAAGATTTAGTACCGTGGGATCAAAGTTTCGGGGTCACAGGCACTTACAGGGTCGTCATTCTTCCGCTGGTTCTTGCTGAAAGCATCGTACGGCTTGATGAGTTGACACAAATCACAACGAAGCTCTCCGCGAAAAGCGGCGGAATGTTCCAAGCAGGTCATGCCCGAGTTTGCGGCATCCACCTTGCCACTTCCATTGACTTGACGTTGTATGAGGCGTTGTTGGTTCCCCGAGAAAGCTTGAATAGGTTTCCATTCTCTCCCAACTTTGCACCGATACCGAACGGGTATTGGTGTTTTTGTCTCCCTAGTGCAGTCAGTTAGTTGAGTGTCTAACCGCGAGATAAGACGCACTTACCTTCCATGGAACATGGTATTCGACTGCTCGCTTGATATGTTGGAACTTTACACCACCAGTGTCAGCGTTGACGGTGATGTTTTGTCCAAAGGTAAAGTTGTCATGGGGGAAGCTGTGGAAGATGGAAAAGCACAGAGATTCGAGTAGCCAAAGAAAATGGGTGGAACAGTACGTACGAGCGGAGCATGAATGTCGACAGATGGCAGCAGTTGACGCAAGGAAATGAGCGAGTGGCAACTGACGGACCGACCAACTACTATTGGGTCTGGTACTTCTTTGTCTGGCCAGTATGGCAGATGGCAGATGGCAGATGGCAGACGGCAGACGGCAGATGGCAGATGGCAAACAAGTGTCCGCAGAGTTTGCTTTTGGTAATACAGACAGTACCCGGGCGTGCTTGTGAATGCAGACCTGCAGTAAAGTACCATCATTCGTGTGCCCAAAAGTGAGCTGGGGCAACCCACGGTTTGATATTGGCACGTCCCATGGCAAAACAGTTGTATTCGATTTCCCCGTCCACGATTCACGACCATCCTCGTCGTGAAGTACGTCATTTCCGGTCAAACTAGTCTCTCCCTACTTTGGCAGTTTTCCATGTTTCGACAACGCCCTTTCAATCGACCTTCCTCCTCTCAAGTAATCAACCCAAAGCAAAATAACAGCAAATTACCGCCTCAAAATCGAACCCAAACGGCGTCTCTCGCTCATGCTTCCAAATGTCATTTATTCTGCCTAGATTGTGCCATACTTTAGCCTGATCTAGTCTGTCGACCATCTCACGACGCTCGCCATGCGCCTGAGACATGTCGATGGTCCAATCGAGGTGATGAGAAAAAAAATTGTAGCATTAGAAAAGTATCATGTAAATGGTTGATATTTCCTTTGTGTTCATGTGGCGCGATTGAACTTGTGCTTTCTTTTACAGCTCGCGATCTTCTTGTTTGTTGGAGAAGTCGCTTGGAAGAGCGTTTACCACCGCCTCGACGTCACCCACTTGTCTCCGCTCCGTCACCTCCCGGCGGTCCCTGAGGCGTTTACGCAAGATTAGAAATGGGGACGATGCTCCGGCGCCGCTTAGTTGCTATTGCAAAGGTTCTGAAGACGACGAAAGACGGTTCAAGTGAAGATAAACGTCGGTACCATAGCTAGAGGATAGATACAGAGGTTAGCTTCCACTTAGTCGGGGGACTTGCGCCAGCATGCGACAGGAAATCACTCACCCTTCCATACTGATCAATTTCAAGTCACCACCGAAATATCTTGCGTACAAGCGGGAGATGGGTAGACCATAACCAAATCCAGCCATGGGTGCCTTGAAATCGCTCTTATCGAAATCGGGGTCCAAGTTGGGTGTACGGTCAACAGTGGTGTACATATACGTCCAGACCAACGGAATCGCGCTTCGCGGGATGCCACCTCCTTCGTCAGAAATCTTGATGGTGATGTCCTCCTTGCCTTCGGCTACAATGACTTTTGTGATGGGAAATTCTTGCTTATCCATCCCGTGTGTCTCGACCACGGCGCGGAGAGAGTTCTTGAGTGTCTCAAAAAGCATGTGAGACAAGTGGCCAGGAACGTACATGAAATCGAGGTTTGGATTGCAGACAAGCTGGATTCGGGGTGCTTCAAATAGGCCATAATGATCCTCACAGACAAATCTGGCATTCTCTATAGCTTCTTGAGCAAGGTCTTTGACATTTGTCTTGGTGCAAATCACGCCAACATATGTCGGATCGCGGTGGTGACTCTGGTCTGTGAGCGCAATATGCTGTCCGATGAGCATTCTGATACCGATACGAGACATGTAGAACCGGTCGAGGAAAGACTGTATGGTGCCATCAATCTGCATCCGCTGACGACGGCGTTTGTATTCCAGGATGCCTTGTGCCATGGTGGTCACAACTCCATCATGTCTCCGTTTGATGGTATGAAGGGTCTGTGCAAATCTTTGATTGTATAGTTGAAGCTCAGCGGGCCAATCGCCAGTGTCATCGACGGTCGCAAAGTATCTCCTCGATAGCGATTTTGTTTTGCCATTCCCATTGGAGTTTTGCAAGCCACCCCAGCCCGATGGTTCCCCTTCGTCAATGGATGGATTAGGTGTTGCTTCTGATAGTCGCTGCATAATTCTGCCATTGGCCTTGGAAGGCTTCATCAAGCGATCGCGGACGTCTTTGTTCAAACTTGGTCGAGGCAGCTGGGTAATTTCCTGTTGCAAGCAAAACGTGTCACTTGACGTCCTGCAGACTCTTCTTTTATGAGACGGTGTTGGATCAACACATACCTCGAATGATTGGGCATACCAATCCTTGACCTTCATAACGGAAGGCATCTCATTCAAACCATCCGGCAAGTCATCCAACTCTTGTACACGATGCGCTAGGCGGATCGGTAGCTCCTCGGCTAGAAATTGGGAGGCGCGGAAGAGTGTGCCTATGACGTGCACGGTCAGGCATGTTTGTCGGCGAGCAGACTGCTTTATTTTGGATCAAAGATGGAGAAACATACCTGTTGATGGTTTATCACCAAACTGAACCATCTGGCGCAAGCTGACGCCAGTGGCGGGAAACTTGGCATAATGCCGAATAGTGTCCATCAGCCTCTCTGACGACTTCCACGACATGGTGGGCAGGGTAGAGAGCAGCTGCAGGACGAATAATGGCCAAGCGAGTCCCCAGTGTGTACTATCCGGGCGAGGGAGGTAAAATGAGGCGACCAGCGCAATAAGCTATACTCGCGGGCGAATCTTGGGATCGTCAAAAGGATCAGTATGGTCGTCGTCGAGTGCAAAGGGAAGGCTTGGTGTTGATGGTGTTGATGCGGCCGGGTCGCGAGGTCGGAAGACGGCGGGGCGACTCTGAGTCAAAAGCAGCAGCAATTGGGGCCCCGCGGTAGCTACAAATCAAAGCCGAGGCCCAGGAAGGAAGAGGCCGGGCGAGTTGGACAGAGAGTCGCGACTTGTGGGTGCAAGCACAGGCAAACAGGGCGATTATGAAGAAAAAAGAGCAAGTGGTGAGAGAATATGAGAATAGCCTACTTTGTAGGATCAAACTTATTTCTGGGGAGCAGCGTGTCGCGTGGACCCGAGAAAAGAGGGCAAGGAAAGGACGAGTGGATGTCAGTCGGCAATGGAAGTGGTGACATCTGGATGCAACCATTTGGGGCCTTCCTTCCCGACTTGGGCTACGGCGGTCAAGGCAGAGACAGAGGCTGTGACAGAGGCTGTGGCAGAGTGGCCAGCCGGGGCCATTTTTTTTGCAAAAAGGAGCTTGGATGTCGCCGACTCGTGGCTACGAACTCGCTCGATAATATATGTGATAGCGGAGCGTCTACAGAGTACGGAGGTGAAACTCCCTCTGATGATGCCAGCAATACTTTCTTCATCGATTCTTGGCAGGCCCAGGGGCAAACAAGCAGACTCGTGCTCGCCAACAAGGAGGCGGATCACGGAGCTCGGAGTACCAAGGCACCGCAGCAACGACAAGTCATTGGAGCATAAAATTCCACTCGTCGTCGCTTTGACGCGCCAATTGCCTCCGTGTTTCCTGTCGATGTAATTATAATTATATTATGGGTAGACAACTTGTTGATGGATGATGATGCCTTCACTGCCCCATTGCCCGGGATGTGAGACAAGACAAAAAAAAAAAGCCTGGCAGAGGTGGCAGAGGTGGCAGGCGGCCCGTCTGCTACTCCGTATGTACTCTGCCACTACTGACTGCCAGCCAATCAGTCACATGCTATTTGCTGCACCACCAGCCAGGCTTACTCTTCCCAGCTGGCTCCAAACCTCCCGACCTCCCGACCTCCCGACCGCTTCTTTGTTTTGGTGCGTCATTCGGATGCCAACAACGCACTTCTCTGTGTCGGCAGAGGTGTGGGTATCATCAACATACACACGTAATATGTACGGATTACGTACGGACATGCGTATTGGTACCGGACAGCAACGATCTTGATCTCCTTCCCCAACAACTTCGTGGGCTGCACCTCGGTTCATCGGCTCAGCTCGGTTCGAATCATCTCGCCATTCTGTGCTGTGCCTTTGCCCAGCAAGAAGTCGACATCTTCGCGGAAAGCTCCAGGGCTTCGTCCCTCCAGGTTAGCTCCCGCCGATAGCCTCCATCCATTATTTCGGCCCCCACGTCTAGTCTGAGAACGTCTTGCACGTCGCTTTCGCTTTCGCTCTGGGCGCTAGTGCCAAATCCGGTACCCGACCCCCCCGGGGACCCTGGGCTCTCTCTAAGGTCGTCGTCGGTGAGCCTTGGTTGGTTTCGTTGGGCAGAGGATAATTCCGTGGGTGGCTGGGACAAGGTGAAACTGTTCGGTCTTGGTCGACGTTGTTTTCTTCCCGGTCTTGAACGACGTTTTCGTTTGATTTCTGGATTACCTTTGGGTGTCTGGAAAGTCGAGTGAAGTGAAGCCTGACTTGACCAAATGACTGGGTAGGGCAAATGTTGACGCGCTGCACCGCTGGCGCGGATAACGAAAGAGACGAGTGACGAAGAGGTTGATCCTCAACAGACGTACGGTAACACACGTACGTTGCACGACACGAACCAAGAGTCGCCGAGATACTAAAGCCCAACGACCAACGACCTTGTCCATTCGCCACCATAATGGGACACGCAGAGGAGCGCAACGCGTCACCGTATACCGCGTCGCCCAATGACCAGCCAAGTCAACTCAGCAGCCCGGCGCCGGATCGCCGAAGCACGACAAGCAGTTATAGTCGCAGTAGCGATGATGGTGTTTGCAGTCATTGCAGCAGCAGAAACAATAGCAGGAGTCAGAATTACAAAACTAGCCAACCCACCTCTCCTCAACCACTCCTCAGCAGGGTGCATAGCGACAAAGGTGAACCTGTTGATGGGGGAACTTCCACACCGCCAACCTATCCCACCAGTCCGAGCGTGGCTTCCAGCATAGCTTTTCCCAACCCGGGGTTCAGTATCAGCCCTCTAAGGCGTGAGATATCACACGCAACGCCTCCCGAGGGCATCGACGCCGTGACGTCCCGCGCAGCAAGGCATGATATTGCACGACGGCTCAGCCAACTGGCACGGCGTCTCAACTATGATGGACCCAACAACATTAATGAGTTGATGCTGGGTAATCAGCTTGAGCAACTGGAGAAGGTTGCATGTGCCACGTTGACCCCCGAGTCTAAGAAGCTCGAATATCGAACGAGCTTTGACAGTCCCGCTCCTAGTGACGTCGGGTCTGCGTTGGGATCACCACTTTCGTCCCTGTTCAGATCACGCTTTTCCGATCTTTCGGCATCACTGCTTAGAGAGCGTGCGGCCGAGAAGGAGCCAGAGGACGAACCACCCCAGAAGAAAGGAATGAGCGCTCCGCAAGCGAAGAAGATTATCGCAGAGATGGGCAAGCTCAACGACGAACTATCAGCCGTGGTGAACAATCTCAAAGCTCGTCAAGAAGAGTCCGAGGTTGGTTATTTCCTTATCCGGAGGGGGAAAAAAAAAGGAAGAGTTCAAGTCTCGTGGCCATAGAAAGCTGACCATGTTGCAAGCATATCCAAGGACTTCTCATCGAACGAGCCGAGCGGGCTGCTCAGCGCATCATCTTTTTGCAAAACCGAATTACTTACTTGTGGGTTCTGGAAGCCTCCTCACTCTGACTTTGCAAACTTGACTGATTAACACACTTCACTTCCAGGGAACAAGAACTCCAAGAAAATGACGATGAGTTGCAGCATCTACGCATATGTCTCAAAGCCGTAGAGATACAGATGCCACCACACCCTGACAAGGAACTGCAAAGATGTATAGCAACTTTCAAAGATGATTACCAAGCGCTCAAACGCAAGCGGGCACATCGTGCCAATATCGCAAGCGTCATGGGGTTTGACTCTCCACAACTGGGGTCACCTACACGATGACAAGACCTTTCCTCCATTGATTCACACTACCAGACGACTACTTGATTCGTTAAAAAACGCCTTTTTTTTTTCAATTGGCCGCCCATGTTCATTTTACGACGATTATCGACACGAGCCAGCGACTGTACGAGATTGATGATTTTGCAACACTCGCATGCTTTCAATAGAAACGGACGACACCCTTGCACCATTTGACTTGTTATGTGGTATTTTCTTCTTCTTCCTCTTTTTACATTTATTTTTGAACAAAATGTTGTACGAGACACGAAAGGCATAGCAGGGGTCCGTCCGAGGACAAACTTTTCTCGATTGATTCTCCCTTTTGTGTTTAGATGGAAACAAGCCAAGAGCGCAAGAGTGCTTTGATCGCCCAGAGGACCCCTTAAGGGAGAAAGGGGCTGAAAATTGCATTTTTCTTATTACCACGTACATGGCAGGCTGCCGTAGCCTTTTTTAAAGAAATAAATACGGGGTACATCTACGACAAAGGATCAATTCTCGTACAAAACACGCTTGGTACTATTTGTGTATGAAAGAATGACCCCTTTGCCTTCCTCATGTCAGTCCTTGGTTGTAACCTAGATGGAAGCTCTAGACAACGAAACACGTCGGTCTGAAGTCGCGTGTGTAAATGTGCAGCCCGCTATCTGCACAAGAACCTGTGGGATGATGCAACGACGGGAAAGACGGTGAGATGCCTATCGAATCTAGACTAAAGGGGGAACAAGGAAGGTCTATAGGCGTCTGGATCTATGGAAGACCATGATCAAACGAAGCGGTACGGTGTGTCAAGACGAAATCCAAAGAAGTAGGCATCACGGTATGAATCCTGACTGACTTTGTAAGTGTGACTTCGTACTAAACTACTAGCTACATGGATGATTTGACCGCCCACCTAACAAGGAGTACAAGGCTCTATTCCTCCCTACTCCGTAGGTTTACATGTTAATTTTGGGTTTCGGCGCAAGTAGCTAGTCTTCCGTATCGCGACATCGAACGCGACGCGGGAGTCGGCAAACACGATGAAGGAAAAGGGATGCCCAATGAACGCTGCGTTATGAACACGAACTAACTAGCTTACAGTCTCTTGTCCCACCTGCGTCATTTCCAGTCCCTCATAATCGTATCCCAACTCCTTTTTCTATCTTTTTTTGGCGAACAACCCCCAAATAATCGTCCCAACTTTCGTCATACTCACACACTCACCCTCCCTCTGTCCCTCCAGAACTCATCATACGTGGGACCCAGGTCTCTGCCCTGAAAAAACCGATAACTTTCCGCCCTTGCGGGCGAACGATCTGGCGTCAACGAGGCTCCCTCGTCGGCGTCTCGTATTGCGTACCGAAGAGACGCTCCCCGTCTACATGCCTCTTTGCCCAGCGCATCTCTCGACTCCGGCCCCCCCCCTGCCTTGGGACTCCGATCGCGACCGCTCGCGCGGGGTCTCCGCTCGGGGTACAAATCCCTGGGGCCGCGGGCCGCCTCGACAACGCCGCCGACGTGGCATTCTCGGTCTCGTCCTCGGGACGCTCGCTCCTCGGAAGGGTGTTCAGGGCGGGTGAATTTCTCGCCTTGTCGGAGACGAGGACGGCCTGTGTTGGCGGGGTCGCTTCTTCGCGGGGCGGGTAGTCTCTTGGGTTCGGCGAGAGATGCTTCCTCCTCGCGGGGCCGGGGCGAAGTCGGGCTCGTAGAAGGAGAGCCTCCTCCTCCTCCTCCTCCTCCTCCTCCTCCGGGGGCATCGTGTAGGAATGTGCTCCGGGGCAGGGACGGGGAGGGGGGCTCTGATGCGTTTCCCATGCGTCTATGCCAGTCGTGCAACGCGACAACAACCTCCCGGTGCGCTCTCTCGTTCCTGCGCGCGGGGAGGAGGTACCTGGGGAGCTGGGCCGGGAGGCGCTCGGGCTTGGCACCAGGCGGGCAGAGGGACGTGTCGGCGTCGAGAGGCGCGTCGAGGAGGATCCGGGAGAGGCGGAGGGATTCCGTGTCCGGGGATGCCTGGATGAAGCTCGTGAGCCATGTCTGGAGACCTGCTGGTGTGAGGGCCGGGATGGACGGCCTCCTCGTGCGGTGGTGGTCCTGGATGAGGTGGTACTCGCACAAGAGGTCTTGGTAGAGGAGCTCGAGGCTGCGGAGGGCGCGGCGGGACCGCAAGTCGAAGACGGCGTCCAAGGGGAAGAAGGGCTCCTTTTCGAGCCTGTGCCGTCTGTACAAGGCGTAGAGCTTGCTGGGGGGGATGACGAGCGAGCTGCGTGGTTCGTATTCGCGAATCTGGCTTGGGCCGTTAGATACATTACAAGGTCGCGGCGTCCGGCGTCATTATTTGTTCATCTCCTTACCATGTAGTTGGCCAGTCCACGAAGGGCCTGCCCCAACCTCTTGGTCGGCTCGCCATGCTCCGAGAACAGAATCCCCCACTGCTTGTCTACCGCGGACAAGAAGGGGGTGCCTCCCCCCGCCGCCGTCGTCGTCGTGCTGTCCGTCTCCTGACACGAACCCTCCCGCGAAGAGGAGGAGCTGCTCGTTCTGTGGTGCAGCACTACGGGGTGCCTGGTTGAAAAGTGTACCGACGGTTTATGTCCGTGTCTGGGACTGCAATCCCTCGAGGAAGGGAGTGTGTGTGTCGTCTCGCTGTAGGCCCGGGATGATGTTGTGCTTGTCCTCCGTGAGGGGGAAGAGCATTTCTCCAAGGTGGACACGACTGACGACGACGACGTGTCCGAGTCGTATTCCTCCACTGTGGCCTGGAACTTCCTCTGCACGATGATGGGAGGTAAGTTAGGATGTGGATGTGGATGTGGATGTGGACGTGTACATGTCACCGTATCGTTGTTGTGCAAAGGCATGTGTGTTGTGTCCGTGGAGTCTTTGGAGAGACTGTCTCGAACTTGCCCAGCTGACATCGACATGTTGTCCGCGGTTGAGAAGAAAGGTAAAGAAGAAGGCAAAGAGAAAAGGGAACGTCTAAGCAGCCAACGCAAGCGGTACTTATACTTTTTCTGGATCGACAAGTCCGAGTCCCTCTCTTGATCACAAAACCTCCGCGTACTCTGCAGATTCCAAGAGTGAACAACAAAATTCGTAAAGTCAGACCACTAATGGATGTGTCTGAATGGAGCAAGGTGCTCGGCAACAAGTATGGCGCATGTAGGACGTTCCCAAACACTGATCAAGACTGCAGATCAAACGGGGGGGCAAGGCCACGGGCATTATATATCTTGAATCTCCCTCACCAGATGAGATTGGGTCCAAGAAAAAAAAAACGATGTTCAGTCATCGACTCATCCGTCCGTCCTTGCGCGGAAAACGACCGCACACATCCGACATCGATCCAGCTTGCTTGCCCCTCACCAAACTACTGTGTGGAAGAAACATAAAAAAAAAATAAAAAAAGGTCAACATCCGAAGAAGAGAAGAAGAGGAGAAGGGAAAAAAAAAAAAAGGCTGCATCTCACAACATACAGCCCTCGACTCCAGTACGCCTTGGTATCACCACGCTCCGGAACTTTTCCATCGTCCCCCCCCCCCCCCCCCAAATAATCTCGTGCCGTCCTCCGGTCCAATGATACACAGGCACTTGTGCTTGTGTTCGTGCAGATTGCGCAGATAACGGCATTTTATCTTCGAAATTCCCAAAAGTATACTTACATCTCTTCTGTTCTGTCCCGCTTTGTTCCCTACTTACACCATGACATGTCATGTATGCGGCGGCGCATTTCATGGCGACATGCACGGCGCTGTGAACTCGTCGACGCGTCCTGGGCCCACATCTTGAACTCATCACGCCATGTTGCCATCAATCATCAATCATCAATCATCAATCATCATCTCTTCCTTCGCCTGCCTACAACCTGCAATCCAGTCCCGTACACGACATCAATCACCGCAAAGCACGACACAACGCAAAGGCAACATCATCCCACACAAGTGGCAACCTTGGGCATCACCGCAATCCGTCCCAAACATTCAGAATTCTGCATACCATGCCACTTTCATGCCCTCACCCTCGAGTGTCCATCCATCCCCCTGCACGTCAGCGGCACGCACCGCTGCACGCACGCCTGATTCTTCCAACACGTACACTCCGTACTCCGTAGAATTCCTTCCTCGCGGCAGGAAGAGGAAGCAAGGGTGGGATGGGGGAGACAAGGAAAGAAGCCTCGGCCTAATATCCTGGACGAGGCTCTGCTTCATAGCACGTAGCTGTGAGAGTTGCAACTTGACCACCAGATCAATCAATATCCAATATATATCACTTCTGACAGATCATCACTCGCAACATACATCAGTTTGAAAAACGCCATTGTATTACCATGCCATGCATACCCCTCAGAGCGCCCCCATAACATCAAATAGCCGCTAATATTCTACAAAAGTTTCCATCATTCTGTCATGCACACAGCTAACCCCTTCGTCTTCGCCTTCATTGCTTCTGGCCCGCTTCTCAGCCTTTCACGCCTTGTACAGGATATCCAAGAACCCATTTGCCAAGTCAACAACCACGCTCTTGTTTGGTAGGGAGCCGGCAATGCCGTACAGAGCAGCCGAGTCGCCCATCGCTTTCCCCTTGGCTCCCTTGCCCTCAACCTGGCGCACTCTCTCCTTTTCTCTCTCCGCTTCCACCACCGTCTCGAGATCACTCACCAAGCGCTCCCACACCTTGGCAATGGGCAGCGTCACGGCCACATGAATGGCTGGAGGATTCTGGAGCGCGTTGAGATGCCATCCCTTGGCGGACATGGCATCGGCGATATCGTAAATGTTGAGGTTGAGAGCAGTGAAGGCGACGACTGACACAAGGGGCTTACCCATGATCTCGAGTTCCCTGCTTAAGCTTCCCGAGCTTTGCATCGCATCGGCAATTTTTTTAGCAGCGCCGACGATCTTGACACAGGCGTCGATGTATCCCGATTCTCCCACGCTCATCAAGCTTGCCCAGCAGCCGGCGATCAGCGCACCGGGGCGGGAACCAGCCAGACCGGGGGAGGCGTAGACACCTCCGGCCCAATCGGGGCAGACAAAGTACTGATACTGACGCAGCTCAGCAGTTCGGTACAACACGGTGGAATTGCCTTTGGGGGCGAAACCGTACTTGTGGGTGTCGCAACTGATGCTGGTAACACCCTTCAGGCGGAAGTCGAAAGGCTGTGTGTCGAAGCCAGCCTTTTCGAGGCATGGCATAAGGAAGGATCCCAGGCAGCAGTCCACGTGAAGCGGCAGCTTCTTTCGGAAGGCCAGTCTGGACAGAGCGTTGATGTCGTCGATGATGCCGTGGGGAAAGTTGGGTGCGGAGCCGACGAGCAATACAGTATTGGCATTAATCAGGCGAGAAACAGCTCTGATATCGACCTGATAGTTGGGAGCGGGGCAATCGACCTGATGAATCTTGATTTTGAAGTAGTCACCAGCCTTGAGGAATGCTGTGTGACCCGTTGAAGGCATAATCCTGTTCGAAGAAAAAAATTATTAATTAATTAATTAAAGTGGTTTAGCCTTCGACCAAGCTGTTTTCATTCTCATGTGGGAGCTACACGTGTATCACCTTGGGTTGTGTTTCTTAACTACCCACAGATAATTGGGAAGAGGCAAACTCACATTTCGGGCTCAGTCACTCCGCGCTCGACATACGCCTTCTGGCGCGCGCTCAGGCAAGCCATCAAGATGCTCTCGGTACCACCGGCAGTGGTGACACCGGCAGCGCCAGGAGGGGCATGGAACAAATTGAGCACCATGCTCACGATTTCGGCCTCCATTTTGCGTACGCCGGGGAAGACATCCGGATGAATGGGGTTGGCAACGGTGAATTTACCAAAGGCCTCGGTCTGCAGCGCGATGAGCTCATCCTCGCCGTGATAGACGGCGCCGGAGACGAATCCGTCCTCCCACCGCGTGTGATCGAGATTGGCCAACTTCTCGAGTTCTCCACGCACAGCGTCCATGTCCATGCCGTTCTTGGGGAGCATCAGGTACCGAGTGTCGGTCTGTGCGATGAGTTTGGACGACATTTGTGCGATGGACTCTTTGACCTGCTTCTGGACCTTGCTGCGCACGCCAGGGGCGCGGAGAAAGTAGCCGTAGAGAGTGCGTTGGGTCGCATGGTACAACTCGAGGATGGAGCCGATGATGCCACGGCCCTTGAGCTTCCAGAATGCCCTTCGCGTCCACCGCAGCACAAAGTAATAGAATATGATATTTCGAAGCCTAAATTTGGGATACACTCATCAGTTATGGATTTTTGTTTTCGCATGCGGGTGCACCCTCCTCTTATGCGAGGCCATTTGGAAGGCTTGTGATTTGACGTCACGACCCCCCCATGCGCTGCCAACACCACCACACCACCACCACCTCCCCCCTCCCCCCTCCCACCCAATATCTGCAGCTCTTGACAGAAAAAAAAAAAAAGAAAAAAGAAAAAAAAAAAAAAAAAAGGCAGCAACATCTCGCGTCTCACGAAGCACATGGGCCATAATACGTACAGGTCGACTGTGAGCAGACTGAAGAGGGGATTAGCTTGGCCATGACGCTTGACCTTTTCCAAGCCGCCGAGCAGGCTGGCGGGCAATCGGGAACTGCCAGGCATGGTGGCGTTGATGGAGCACGATGGGATCTGAGGGAGGCGATGCGAGAGGAACGGGAGTGAGCTCGGCAAGAGAATGAATATGCCCGTGAACCTACCCTATGTCTTGAGCGGCGAGACTGAGTATTGCACTGGTAGTAAAGAGAAGAGGAGGGAAATGCAAACCAGGGAGGAACGTTGGATGTGTCAGAATGGCGGCAAGAGAAGAGTTAGGACGAGGTGGTCAGATAGACTTTTTGTAAGTTTGGACTTGGACCAGTCAATTCCAATGACGGCAGGTGCCAACTCGTTGCCCTTGCCGCCTGGCGTCGGAGCACGGCGAGATGGAAGCGACCTGACCTCCGAGAAAACTGGGTAGGGGGGATTTTTCGGGAAGGAGGGAAGGGGGGGGAAGGGGGAAGATGGCCTGCACTTGGTTGGACATTCTTCGCTCTCCATCGGCGGGGCTCGCTACACAAATTCCTCTCTGATTGCTCCAACGGCGCTAAAAACCCGCATTTCGGAGCCCCCCTACATACATACCCATGTGTAAGTCGGCTAGCCCGTCGTGTGCTTCGGAGCCGCACCTGGAGACAATCACATGCACGGCAACTATTACGGAGTACGGAGTACGTACCCTAACATACCCTATGTATTGCTGACTGGGCTGACTGGCAGGTGGCGGACTTTCCACTGTCGGAAATTTCACATCCAGCACCGAAGCCATCGCCGCGCCACGTCCATTCGGTGCTCGGTGCTCGGAAGGCGGGAAAGTGGACACGATTCATAACAAAAGTCATGCAATAAAAGTCATGTCGGTCATGCGCGTCACTACCGAGTAATGGATATGCTTTAGCTCCGTACTATTACTCGTTACAGCAGGCAATGAGACGAAATTTCAGATTCCGCTCCAACAAGGTCAAGGTCAATCATCTAATAATAGCGCGGCGTACTCCGTGTGTAAGGCAACTGGACAACTAACTACACATCCATACGAACATCACGTTGGGCACAACGTTTGAAAATATACGGTTCGCCTATCTATCTTGCCACCTGATTCAGCGTGTATCATGTATGCCGAGTACAGCATTTTGCAGATTCTCCGCAGCTGCTCTCACTTATAATGCAGCGGATGCCCCCCCCACCCTCTTCCCTTTCAGAGTCTGGATTGATGCCTTATAAACCGGGGGGAGCGGTGACACACAGAATGCCAGCGAAACCGTGGTGTCGTGGTTTATATTTGCTGTGCCATATCGCGCTAAAAGTCTTCTGCAGACGCTTCATGACGGTGACCAGTGACGGGCATGATGATGTGTATTTTTCTCCATGGTCCTCAAATCCCATGTTCCTCCAACAAAATTCCCACATGGCCACCTTGAGGCGGGCGCCAAGATTAATAAGAAGATGATAAAAATAAGAATAAAAGCCCATAAAATAAAGAGATAATAGAAGCTGCTCTTTCAACCCATCTTCCCATCTTGTCCGCTTACATTTATACCCCTCCTCCCTTACTCCGTGCTCGTCTCCAATGCTCATGTTTATTCAAGTCATATAACATAACACCCATAAAGTATTTTATTTTACATTACCGGTGATGACAGTCCGATGAACGCCCCGTAATCACAATCTACTGCATTTTTTGCTTCCTTTGCCTCTGTAGGCTTCTTCCGTCGTTTCCGTGTCCCTTTTTTGAGAATATATGATCCCATTTCGCCTTCTTGTTTTTCATGACATGCCAAACGCCTTCTTCATTCTGTCCCGGTACTGTGACGACTCTGTCTGACAGCTCTGCTGTCCGGTCTGCGTGCACCCTGCGAACACGACCACAAAGTCTCCTTCTTGATATTGATCTCCGAGAGAAGATTGTGAGTACGATGCCAGTGTTCGTTGAGGTACCAAGCCGAGTTTCGACAGGATCGTAGGATGCCATTGCACAATGTGCTCCTGAATTACTTGTTAGCCAATCTCGGCTCTCGGCTCTCGGAACCAGCATCAAATTTCAAGTCCAACACAACAATGTGTTTCCCCAAACGTACCAGCGCATGTCTCTCGGCTTTCTGGAAATTGTAACTCCTATACATGGGATCGAACCATGTCTCAATAAAGAACTTGGCCCACTCCCCATTGCGAATCACCACACTCTTGTGCACCAGGCCCTCCTTGTCTTGGCTCACAATCAGGTCGATGTTCTCGCCTCGAAGATGGGCAAAAGTCTTGATGATGCTGTCTGGCGGGACGACAGGGTAGTCCTTTATCATCAAACTCTCCAAGGTTTTGGTGTTGGTCACCTGGTCATCCAGGCTCTTGGAAGGATCCATGATGTAGGCGTCCTGGTCAAGGTACCAGATGAACTTGCTGTCGGGGTACTTCGACAGCGCATGGCGCATGGCGAAGATTTTGGCCCATGACTTTGGTGCGCCCTGCGTGTCGTAATCTTGTGCGTTGACGACCATCGCTTGATAGCCTAGTGCGAATCGTCAGCTTCTGTTCTATTTTGTTACGCGCGCCCAAATTCCCATCGTCGCTTCCTCTTCCTCTTCGATCTTGCTTCTCTCGGGCATCAGGTGGTAAGCTTGGCAAACACTCACCATGTCTCGCCGCATATCTCTCGCGGTTCTCTTTTATCGTGTCCAAATATGCCGAATTAGCTTCACTTGGGTCAACGACGGTGACGAGGACGACGGAGGGGTTCCCAGAAGGCACATGTTCGTGGTACGGGTCTGGTCGTCTGCCCCGAAAGCGCAAGTAAAGAAGGCCAAAGAACAATAGTGCCCCAATGGCAATAATTTTTAGCCTGCTCCTCCGTATCATGGGAGTTGTTGATGACCTCGGCCGAAACGGCGGCGGGTTCGAGCTCTTGCGAGGGGGGTACGCGAAATGCATTGTGCCCAAGGCGTCGTCTTGAACACAAGGGACGTGGTTCTAGCCAGCTGAGATATCGATCGTTTCCGTCGTGACGCCGCGCATGCAGTCGAGGCGCTGGCGCCTGAGGCAATATCAACCGTAGTCGCGAACAGTAAAGGTCGTGGTCCACGTATCCGAAAGTTTCCAGCTGCTCCTTTTCTGGGGCCAATTCTACAGCCCGCCCGAGCGATAAATAACGTCGATGGTCCAAGACGGGAGGTGGGACGGCAGCAGCAAATGAGATGCGCGATGGTATGGCAAACGGCTATTACAGGATAGTCCGGTGTTGCACGCGACTGTGCTTGCAAAACGGCGAACGGCGAACGACTGACTGATTCCACAAGCAATCAAGCAGGCAAGCAAGCAGGCAAGCGACTGACTGCCTGAAAACGATGTCGTTGAAATGCCCAGTAATAAAACGACTTGGCTTATGGGTTTGCTGGCACAAATTCCGGCCCACTTCCAAGTTGATGTGACCTGTGACCATGCCGCATCTGGCGGCTGTCGTCCAGGCGTTCACGTGCTTGGTGCCGCTATCACCCGTTGGTTGGCTGTTTCCAACACACCGTGAACAAGTAGGGAAAGACACAAGATTCTATTCATATTGATCCATTGGCAATAACTCAGTGTCAGTTTGGCAACTCCTCGAGAAGTGGCGGTAGTACATGTTCATATAGTTAACGTGTTTCACCCAGTACATTATAAGCACAAAATGTTCTTCTCCAATGAGATACAACGTCATAGCATATATATATATATCAGTCTATCATGAAGCAACCCACTCACGAGCTCTGTACATGCAGTACCTAGTAGATGCTTCAAACAGGCAACAACACTAAAACAGTGTCTACGCCAGAAATTGGATGTCACTGACAGTATCATACCCGAACCGGCGAGCACATGAGACCAAAACGGCTCAGACTCAGAGGCCATGGAGTAGAGGCTAAATCTCTGCACACAGACTAGTTGACTCGACATGGAGGAGCATACGTCAAGGCAACTTAAGAGTGTGCAAGTCAGACACGGTAAATCATCATGGCGCGGCGTTGGGAGCCAAAAAGAAAGAAGAAGGAAAAAAAAAAAAAAAAAAAAAAAAAAAACCAAAAGCATAAAAATGTTAGAGCTCGAATACATAGGGTTTGCTACCTATCTAGCCCATTTTTTTCATCAGCTTGACGCGGCCTGAGTGGTATCGCCCGCGGGTTCTTGGCCGTCATCATCGTCATCACCACCAACATCCATGACTTTGTTGCTGACTTGCGTTAGGACCCGCGCACTCATGGCCTTGACAAATCGCCAAAGAGCCATCATGAAAGTGAAAGCCCCAATTGCCACGAACAAGAGGTTGAAATTCTCCATCCTGCTCCTCCCTGTTCCACCTCTTCTTCCAGAACCGAACAAGCCGCCTGCTCGGAAGTTGATCCAGTGCCATGGGCCCATGGCAATAAACGATTTGAGGGCTCCAATCAGACCTAGCGAAAAGAAGCCCTTGGTGAAATGCTGCACCCACGTAGTTGGTTCTTGGTATGTAGGTGTCCGCACAGCGTCGAGGTCCGAGACGACGCTCGACACAGTATCGGCTATCGAGCCCACGGGATCGAACCATAGGTCTAGGACGGGATCCGCTATGAAGCCGAGTACGAAAAGGCTGACAATGAAGACAACGGCTGTCAGAGCGATCTGGGCCCACTTGCTGCTCAGCTTGGTAGCCCAGTGCAGTCTGGCCAGTCGGTAGTTGAATTTACATGTTGGGCACTGCCAGAAGTTTCTCGTTGCCGTTGTATTTGTCAAACGCCAGGCGTCCAGGCAGCCCTCATGAACATATTTCGCTGAGCCCTTGCATTTGCATGGGGATAATAACCGGCCCTGTTCAGGGTCATCGGATTCATACACTGGGCGAGATGATGTTGTGGAAATGCCCAACGTGCTCGATACGTTAGAGGGGAATTTGGGATTTTCCGTCTCCAAGCAAATGCGACATGTCCTCGGTCCGTACTGTCGCCCATTCGGCTTAGTTGGGTTCCTCGCCGGTTCTTCTTCCCCGGTCGTATTTGCACGCGATTCAGGCGCTGGCGCTGGCCGCGTGAAGGATTCGATACGTCCAGCCGATGGTCCAGAAGTAGTATATGGCGTACGCTGACGCTCAAATTGACCAGCAGAATACGACGACATGTCGGGATCTATTGTTGTTGGGAATAATTGGCAAAGCAGTGCGACAAGCAAAATCTGTCTCCGTCTTTTGTCTGTCGTTCACAGGAACCACTAGAGGGAGGAGCGGAGTAATAGTCGTAGCAGATATGGGCGCAGCAAGTCAGCCAATTAGGCTCTTGGTGCTCCCGGCATGCAATGCCACATCCTAAGCTCTCGACCGACAGAAGCTTCGAGGTGCACGCCTGCGACGGTAAAAATGATCTGTTTGTAAGAGATAAGAAGGCGCACGTAGAAAGCTGTCAGGAATGTTCACCCTCCGGTCAAGAGTAAAGGCCAACTCATTGTTGCCAGGGGACGAGCAAGCTGTTGGCGGAGTAGGCAACCGCAAAGCTGCTGGCTGGAAAATTCTAGCAAACATGCGGTGCGTGCTGTGTGCTAAATGCTAATAAGCTGACAAGCTTGGCGAGTCTCGAATTACAATTGGTGCGTAGTCTTTCGGAGTTCGGCCAAACCTCATGCCGTGCCTGGGTGGGGGAGAGCTGTCTCGCCTTGGCCAGCTCGACGCGCAGCTTCGCCGTGCCTGGGCGACAGACAAACAGGCACTCTGGTGGAAACGTCAAGCTTCAAACCGCCGCAGTTATTTGACCTCATCTTCCTTGCCCTCAATTCGTCACCCTCTCAGTCCGACACCAAAAATTCTCTCTCTCAGCCATCATCGGTGACTGCTGCAGCTATGGCGGATCGATACTCATTCTCCCTCACGACCTTTTCCCCCAGGTAAGCACGCATGCTGATGTCACTCCCTTTGTTCCTCCAACTTGCCGAAGCTTGGCTAATGAATACCTTGCAGTGGAAAGCTGGTACAGATTGGTACGAAAGCCCTTGCTATTCCAATCTAAAAAGTACAGCGCGCTACGAAAAAAAATCGTTGTCGAATAGATAAGGCCGTCACAATACTAACCTACCGTGCCATAGAATACGCTCTGAATGCGGTCAACCAGGGAATCACCGCTCTTGGCATCAAAGGTATGTGCACGCAAGATGATGTACATGTCATGTTTGGAAATAAACTTCTTTTGACACGAAATAGCCACCAACGGCATTGTTCTTGCCACGGAAAAGAAGTCCTCTTCCCCCCTCGCTGATCAAAGCTCCGTGTCCAAGATCAGCAACATCACACCCAACATCGGTGCTGTGTACTCTGGCATGGGACCCGACTACCGAGTTCTAGTCGACCGAGCACGCAAGGTTTCTCATACTGGCTACAAGAGGATCTACAACGAATACCCTCCCACCAGAATATTGGTTCAGGATGTCGCACGAGTGATGCAAGAGGCAACCCAGTCTGCCGGTGTTCGGCCTTACGGCGTGAGCATGCTGATTGCCGGCTGGGATGATGGGATCGAGCCAGACGAGGAGGCTTCTCTTGCAGAAGGCGAAGAGAAGAAGCCCAACACCAAGACGGGCGGTATTCACAAGGGAGGACCTATGCTGTATCAGGTCGACCCCACCGGAAGTTATTTCCCATGGAAGGCTACAGCCATCGGCAAGAGTGCCACCAAAGCAAAGACATTCTTGGAGAAGAGATACTCTGAAGAACTTGAACTGGAGGACGCCATTCACATTGCTCTGTTGACCTTGAAGGATAACATTGAAGGAGAGATGAACGGCGACTCGATTGAAATTGGTATTTGAACCTCTCACGTCAGCTTGTGTTCCACGACAATAGGATACTAACATGTACATGTAGGTATCGTCGGTCCTCCAGCTGAGCATTTACTTGGACTCGAGGGTGTCGAGGGAGCCACCGGTCCTCGATTCAGAAAGCTGACACCTCAGGAGATTGAGGATTACCTGACGAGTCTATGACGTGGTGGTGTTGCTAGATAATGATGGGAAGTCGGCTGTATAAATAGAATTACAAAATGCTCAAAGAGCCATGTGAACCTCAACTTCGACTCCCACTCTTCAGTAGTGTTGAGTCACAGGGTTCGGCACTTCGTGCGCGCTACTTCTGAGCTGTGATAATGAACGACGATCGAGGTCCTGCAGCTACGCCTACGACATGGTGACTTGCAGGTAATTCCAGCTCGACCCGAATCCACTCCCTGCTGTCATGGTTCCTACCTTGCCCTAGGCCGAGCTGGCCATTACGGTTCGCGCCGATCACGTACACGCCGCCGTCAGTTGTCAAAGCAATTGCATGGGATTCTCCGAGAGCAAAGTCCTGCACGTCCAAGCCCCCGCCAACTTCCCAATAGTTGGGTATCCCGCTCAATTCTTCGAAAACACTGCTTCCTTGGCGCTTTGTTCCGCCAGAGTTACGCCCCCAAACATAAACACTGCCACTTTCTGTGAGAGCGGCGAGGACGTAACCACTCGCAGTGATGTGCTTGACTGGATCTCCGAGACTCATCAGATCTGGCACCAACCCCAGATTGTTCGCTGCACTGATATCGCAACATTAGCGGCATTGATCTGCATTTCGGTTCAGCACTGGGGTGCCTTACGACTCCTGCGTAATATCTCGAGCAAGGCACTCCTGATATCGAGCGTCTCCGAGCGTTGCCACGGTACCGTCTTGGAAGAGAACTGCAAAACCGGCTTGGTAGACAGCCACTTGTCGGACTTGGCTTTCACATGGGAGCGTAGTCGGTCTCCTTCCAACTTTGAAGTCCTCGTAAGATGCATACTTGACAACAACACCAAATTGAGAAAACGCTTCTGGGTCACCGCTTTTTTGAGTCCCAGCTGAGTTTTCGAGTGTCATGGTAGCCAAAGTCAGACCATTACCTGCCACGAAAGTCGTGCCTATGTGGTCGAGGCTCACGTTTCCCGTCACGAAGCCGGTACCGGCAACATAGTAACCTGTATGCCCGCGGACTGCAAGGTCGTATTGAAAAGCATGAGTTCGAAATGGTGCCAGAAGCTAAGCAATGCAGGGGCATTATGACTGTTGTCGTTCGTACCTATTGTGTAATGTGAGCCTGCACGTGGCCGTTCAACGACATGGTCGGTCAGAACTTTTGAAAAAGTCGAGACATCTTCGGGATCGCTGTCAATTAGCTCATCTCCAAATCGCAACTGATTCCAGGCATTGAACCCGGCGGCGAACAGGTCCATGGGAGACTGGATGCCTCGATGTTAGAACAAAGTTCCAACCCACGCGGGGTCGACCTTTGCATCTGACGACGGCCAGTCAAGATGTGAAACCAGTGGAGGATGCTCGGGTGCGGAATAGGCTGCGTTGTACTGCGTAAGAAAACTGCGTAAGAAAACTGCGTAAGAAAACTGCGTAAGAAAACTGCGTAAGAAAACTGCGTAAGAAAACTGCGTAAGAAAGGCGTCTTCGTTGAGTCACTCTACTTCCAGAAACATGCCCACATTGGGTGAACGACACACTGGATGAAGCGAGGACAGTCTTTGAAGAGTCATTTTGTGGTTGATGGTGAGGGAGCGGAGGGAGCCCCACCACAGCATTTTGTTTTGGGATTTCCTGCACACGGCTCAACGTTGCATGTCTTCGCCAATATTTCTGCTCACCTACCCAGGTGTCTGCAGCTTGCCTTGCTGGCTGGCTGATGGCGACGCTTCAACACAGCCGCCTTCCACGTATCATTGGCAAAGCATGCTTTTGCCCCGGCACTCGCATCCGAGCCGCATCACATTTGTCTTTTCATCTCCGTTCTGTTGCGGATTCGTCATTACCAACTAACAGGCCCACGTCACCCCAATTGCTTCGGGAAGTGTCCAGGTAAACCGCTGCCTCGAGGCTTACACCGACACGTATCATCGCCCTGACTTATACATGTACTCAAGTACACTGTGGTAGCCGACGAGCGTGCCTCTCAGGTGGATGACTCTCAATGCCACCTCCACTGCGTGTTTAGAAGTTTTTGAGAAGAGAACAAACGACTGATTCGTGGGTCGTACGCATTAGCTTCATAACGCCACACGCTGTGGCCGCAACGTCCTTGATGATTTCGGCTACTTCTTCTGTTGGCCCTCTCTCTGGTAGTGACACCGACTTATCTGACGAATCACTCGAAACCAACACGAGAATGAGTCCCCATGATGGACCCCATGCAGGCTCCCCTAGAAACATCACGGAGATTCTTTCGGATGCTGCCCTTCAAACTTCTTCTCGTGAAGGTCCTTTACACAATTCACAGCTAGACGTGCTTTGTAATAATGAGAATGGCGAAGCCTCCCATACTGCAGTCATGTCCCCTCGAGCATACCAGTTGGAGATGCTCGATCAAAGTCTGAACAAAAATGCAATCGTTGTTGTAAGGTCTCGACTATATATAAAATTTTTTATCGTTTCCTTTTGTTTCAAGTGCTGTTCTTACGTGCCATAGATGGACACCGGAAGTGGTAAAACGCATGTGTAAGTCATAAAATGCTCGTCTTCCGTTACGGCTGCATAACGATCTTCCTAAAATGTTCATGTTCTAAATATATCAATGCAGTGCCGTGTTGCGCATCAAAGCCGAGTTGGAAAGATCCGCTGGCGACAAGGTATAACCCGACAAAGGAAATCGATCAATATTATAGAAACGTCATTGACGAAACTCGGATGCAGATAATATGGTTTCTCGCACCAACAGTTGCTTTATGCAGCCAACAACTCGACGTAATCCGACTTCAGACAGCCGCGGCGTCCATCAAACTGCTTACCGGTAAAGAGAATGTCGACACTTGGTCAGCCAGTATATGGGAAATCATTCTGCGTGACGTGCGCATAGTAGTTTCCACATACCAAGTCCTCCTCGACGCCTTATGCCACAGCTTTGTCAAGATGGATCGTGTCTCCCTCATCGTCTTTGACGAAGGTCTGTGAACAACAAAGCCGTTCGAATCGGAGTCATGGGCCAATTACTTACCTGACAACAGCGCACAACTGTTCTGGAAAGCACCCGGGTAGCAAGATAATGACGGATTTCTACCATCGACGCAAGGTGATGGGACTTGCCGTTCCTTCCATCCTCGGTATTACCGCAACACCCAGCATGACAGATGACATCGAGAACATCAGCGTTCTTGAGGCCACACTTGACGCAAAATGCATTACACCAACCTTGCATCGTGAGGAACTTGTCAAATGCGTCAAAAGACCACAAATCCGTAGCATCCTTTATGGTGCGCCCAGTAGAGTCGAGTTCACAGCTTCGATGCGACGATTACACTATGAGTTCCAAAACCTCGACATAACTCGAGACCCATACATTCTGAGGCTCCGAGAGGATCCTACAGATCGAAACCGCCGCGCGCTGGAGAGGGCCATTGAGAAGTACGACACTTTCGCGCAGAATCAGATCAGGGCCCTCCGAAATCGCTCGGTCGATATTGCAGAGCAACTTGGATCATGGGCGGCTGATCTATATGTCTGGAAAGCAGTCAATTCATTCCTCGAGCGCATGAACAAGAATGAAGACAATGTCTTCGAAAATTGGATAGATAGCGAGAAACAGTACATAGCAGAATTCCTGCTTCGAGTTTCTCCTCAACAACCCCATCCGATACCCCGGAACGGAGAAGAGATTTCGGAAAAGGCAGGAGCTCTTATTAAAGAACTCGCTTCCATAGATGATCCAATAGTTTGCATCATTTTTGCCAAAGAACGGGCCACGGTCAGTCTTCTTTGTGACTTGCTCGGATCGTGCCCTCGGATCGTGGAAAAGCACCGAATTGGATCAATTGTCGGTTCGTCGACTTATCAAAGCAGAAGAAATGCTCTATACGAGCCCCTGGGTGACTCGAGCCAGGATGCGCTTCAAGACTTCAGGACCGGCAAAATCAACATACTGATTGCTACTTCTGTGTTGGAGGAAGGCATTGACGTGCCAGCGTGCAATATGGTCATCTGCTTTGATCACCCTGCCACACCTAAATCATTTGTGCAGCGTCGGGGCAGGGCAAGGATGAAAGATTCCATGCTGATCTTGCTTAGTGAGTATTCTTCACCAACCATTGAAAAGTGGGAGGCCTTGGAGGAAGAGATGAGGGCTATGTACCAGGATACTCAAAGAGAAATTTTGCAACTTCAGTGGCTCGAGGAGTCCGAGGAAACATGTCCGAAATTCTTTGAGGTCAAGTCTACTGGGGCAAGACTTGACTTCGACAACGCCAAGTCGCATTTGGAACACTTCTGCAGGGCGCTTTCCTTGGGAGAGTTTGTCGACAGCCGGCCTGATTACATCATTCACAGACATTCGGAATCTACACCACCAACTTTAAGCGCCACAGTTGTACTTCCATCTCTCATCCCTGCCGAGCTCAGAGTTATCGATAGTAAGCATCACTGGTTATCGGAGAAGAATGCAACCAAGGATGCGGCATTCCAGGCTTACTGCTCCCTTTATGATGCTGGATTGGTGAATGAGCATCTCCTGCCGTTCAAGTACGAGGATATTTCGGGAGTAGAAAACAGGGCTGCTGAAGTTGAGGTCGAACCGCTCTTCAATCCGTGGCCCGCCGTAGCAAACGCTTGGAAGCAGCATGACCAGCCTTGGCTGTATTCGCTAACCTTTCATGATACTGCAAAGTTCGGCGAGACGAAATTTGAAGTCGTCCTGCCGAGCGAACTTGATCAGTGGCGACCTATTAAAACATACCTCAGCAATGAAGAGTCTTGCATCATTGAATGTGACTCACGTCGATCTATATCAGCGGCTGAAACTGTCGGACTGTCAGATCACACCTCAACCCTGCTGGCACTTCATTACGCGCATCGATGGATAGGTGAAGAAAGAAGTCATGTTGTCAAAATATCTGCCAGTGATATGAACATGTCCCTGGAAGATATTGGAAATAAGATATTTGACGCGAGCGACCAGACAATCACGGCGGGAGACTACTTGATACGGGATGAGTCACGCACCCCTTATCAGTACTTGGGTCTTGTTCGAAGTAAACCTCCTGCAGAACAAGTTCAGAGTGCGCTCTGCGACTATGATGTTGCGCCTGAGCATGTACCTTACTTGATCGTCAAGAAGTGGACGAAACGAACTGATTTTCTACACCCTTCTCTTTCCGAATTGTCATCTTCAACGACTACGAAGCTATATCCCCGCGTACTTCCGCTTCCTTGGGCAAAAGTGGATTCTATTTCACTGAAATATGCTAGGCTCGGTATGCTCGTACCCTCCATCTTTCATGAGATAGAGGTGATGTTGGTCGCCAAGGAGCTGTCGAAGACGTTGCTAAGCGGGATCAACATAACCAAGTTAGATCTTGTCAGAGAAGCAATCAGCTCTCGGAGTGCTGTGGAACCCGTCAACTATGAGCGACTTGAATTTCTTGGAGACTCTATACTGAAATACTGCGCTGCTATTCAAGTCTTAGCCATTCACCCAGATTGGCCGGAAGGCTATCTGTCGTTCTTCAAAGACAGGATAGTAAGCAACGCGAGGCTCTCCAGAGCAGCCATCGACATAGGGCTTGCAAGATTCATTCTGACAAAGTCTTTTACTGGCCAGAAATGGCGGCCAATGTATTTGGCGAATTACGATGCAGATGTTCCTGATGCTAGGCTACCGCGTAAGATGTCCACCAAGACCTTGGCTGATGTGTCTGAGGCTCTCATCGGAGCGTCGTACGTTGATGGAGGGATAAAAAAAGCACAGGCATGTATATCTATGTTTATCAAGGAAATTCAGTGGCAAGACATGACAGAAAATCGTGGCGTCCTTTACGAGATGGCTCGGGACAAAGTTGTGCTGTCGCCAGAGCTGCAGCGGCTTGAAGAGCTAGTCGGCTATTCCTTCGCCAAGAAGTCGCTGCTATTGGAAGCCATGACACATCCTTCGTGCCTGTTCAGTCATGACACACGATCCTACGAGCACTTGGAATTCATTGGAGATGCAATTCTGGATTACATCATTGTTCGAAGGCTGTACTCCGTCACACTGCCATTACCACATTACCATATGCATGTCCTGAAAACCGCCATGGTCAATGGCGACTTTCTAGCCTTCATGTGTCTTGACTACAATAAAGCGCAGACTGAAACGATTGTAACAGCCGATCTCGAGGTAGTCGAAAAAGAAACAACATCATTGGCCTTGTGGAATTTCATGAGGCATTCTTCGGAGCCGATTGGGGTCGAACAAGTCGCGGTTCAAAAAAGATATGAGACGCTCAGAAGGGATATCTTGGCGACCATGGCCGATGGAGACCATTATCCGTGGGCTCTCCTTGCTCGAATGCAAGCCAAGAAGTTTTACTCGGATGTATTCGAGTCACTTCTCGGGGCCATGTGGGTAGACTCGGGATCTGTTGAAGAGTGCGAGTCCCTTTTAGAAAGGCTCGGTGTTCTGTCGTACCTCGATCGCCTGGTCCGAGACCGAGTGCAAGTGCAGCATCCCAAAGAGCTTCTGGGCAAGTACGCAGTTGAGCAGACCATCACTTACAGCATTGGCGTGCAAGACGCGACGGACGGCGAGAGAAGGTTTACATGTCGTGTATCAGTCGGGCCACGAGTCGTTGCCGAGGTTTTCGATGGCGTGAGTAAAGAGGAGGTCAAATTAAAAGCTGCGCAGGAAGCAGTACGGATCATAGGTAAAGAAAAACAGGGCGCGTGCAATTAGGGATTGTCGTGTCGGAGCAGGGAAATTGTCGGGGGCGCTGACTCAAAACACGTAGAGATTGATACGACGTATTGCCTGCCACAGCACAACAAGATCCCACGGATATGTTTCAATGAAGCAAAGGCAACTACAAAGGCAACTAACTCTATTCTTCCAGTTCTCTGTTCTATTCATGACGTTTAAGTTCTTCAATCACCATATCAACCATCCACCCCAGGACCTGCTCCATATCATAATCCAATGCGGCCCCCTTCAACACCTCGATACGCTCCTCGATCAAGGCATCTTCTTGGTACGACCCCTCCACATCACCATTCTCAAACATCCAAGCATGCTCCTCTACATAATTTGGCCACACGATCTTGTCCACATATCCGGGGGGGTCAGTCCAGAAGCCTTCAATAGTGACATAACCATCGCGTGCTTCTCGTCGCGCCTTGGCACGAGCATACGACGTCCTCACAAATAACTTGAGGTCAAAGTGAGATTGTATCGCGGCCATGGACGGGGCGTACAGCAGGAAGCCATCCAGGATACACAGGCGCAGTCCTTTGTTTCGAAGGGAGTGGGAGGGCGGCAGAACATCGTTGACTTTGGCCTTTAACGCAACGACAGTCGTGTCTGGGACGGGACATTTCCCGACAGAGTTCTGGTCTTCCTTTGAGTCTAGCGTCGGCTGTGAGGATGAGGTCAGTCGTGGTTTTTTTTTTTTTTTTTTTTTTTTTTTTTCCCAGGATTTCCAAGGGGTTTGAAGTCCACAGCTGGGTGCATACCGGAAATGCTGCATGTTCCCTGATGTACGATAATGCATCGGCCATGGCGGGAATATCTAGTGCGCCGGCGCAGTCCCAGTCCAGGAGGCCTTCTTTCGACGGCAGCCTATTTGTTATGTGTCAGCATGGTAAATAAGGTTAAGAATATATGCTACTAGTGCAACAGCTGGGAGAGCTGGGAGCTGGGAGCATAGATGATGCGTCTCTACGATATCCAACACTCACTCGGGCTCGGGTTTGTAAAAGTCATCTTCGTGGAGGATAAATGTATTTGGAAATATGTCGCGGAGGAGGCGGGCGAGGGTGGTTTTGCCGCTGGAGGAGCAGCCGGATATGCCGATGACAAGGGCATTGGGACTATCGACACTCATTGTGAGGGGGAAGCAAATTGGAATGTTGAACGACTCGAGTGGAAATGGGGATTTACGTGAGGGTTGGTTGTGGTTGTAAGTGACGTTTTGCCATCTATTATTATATGCCTGCCTGTCTTGTCTTTCACAATACGTGGGGCAAGGCAAAGGCGGGCTTGACTTGGGTCTCAACCTCTCCAGTTCAGTCCGAGCGGCAGGTTCCTTAGCATCACCATGCGCCCTACCGAATTTTTTTTTTTTTATAAAAAAAAAACACCCTCTTTGGTTAAATTTCGAACCCCCAACCCAACACAACCACGCGAGACGTTCTGCGCAAGTAGCCACGTGGCCATGGCCGTCGATCAAGGCGACCAAACGGGCGTCATTTTGACCACAGCCCTCGCAACCTTCATCACAGGATGGCTCTTTGGCCTCTACACAACAAGAGGATACCTCATCTCGCCTGCGCTCGCCGAGGAACGCCATCGCAACTTCAACGACCCTGTCGAAAGCGAAGAGAGCGACATTGACGAAGACGATACTATTCTCGACCATGCGCCCAACTGGGCCAATGGCGAGGACGCGGACCAGAAGCAGGGTTTGAGGGCCAGAGCTCGCGCGGGTGACCTCATGGAGAAGAAGCCTCTTCCTCTGGATACCAGCGGTGATCCGAACGAGGAGTGCAAGCTCGTTCTGGTGGTCAGGACGGATCTGGGCATGACAAAGGGCATGTATTCCATTTCGGATTTTGACCCCCCCCCCCCCCCCCCCTTTTTTTTTTTTTTTTTTTTGTCCTCTCCTCCCCTTGTCCACCATCAAACTTTCAGTCCGTCATTTTTTTATACTAAACATTATCGAATCAGGCAAAATCGCCGCTCAGTGCTCCCACGCCACCCTAGCATGCTACAAGGCTCTTTCGCGCTCCTCCAACCCCGACAGCCCACGGGCAAAAGTGCTCAAGCGCTGGGAGAAACGTGGCCAGGCCAAGATCGCCCTGCAGATCAAGAGCGAGAAGGAGATGACGGAGCTGCGGAGGAAGGCGCTCGACATGGGTCTCACGGCGGAGGTGATTGAGGACGCGGGCAGGACGCAGATTGATCCGGGGAGCTTGACGGTCCTGGGTGTCGGGCCGGGTCCCAAGAGCTTGGTTGACAAGGTTACGGGACATTTGAAGTTGCTTTAGTGTCGTTTTTTTTTTTTCCTCGTTCGGCATGGAATTGCATCGCTCTCTCGTGGAAATGAACTTTGCGAAGAAAACTACGCGAGTGGGATGTGGATGTGTGTGGGTTGGAAGAAGAAAGAGAAGTGGGAAGTCAAAGTGGCTGGGAAGGGGTCTTCTAACGAGTACAGAAGCGGGAAAAGATAAATAGGGCGTCAAGGATTTTGGTATCAGGTTTGCAAACAATTGCTAGTATATACGACTTGTGTGTCATCGTTGGAAGGGGACGCAATAAGACGTGCTTGTCGTGTCATGCAGATAATGTTGAAATGATGCTCCATACGCCAAGAAAGATTTACATGCATGCATCATGGCTTGGCATTTGCCCTAGCCACGACGTGTACTATATACAGCTGTCCAGATGCCATAGGCTTACGCCAACTGGTGATACCCTACTTGGCAAATCTTGACAAAGCAGGTCCCAGATCGGCTTCCACCTCCTTGCGCTTCTTGTCCTTGAGCTTCTGCTGCTCGTTCCACAGCTCGTCTACCCGCATTCTCTTCTCATCGATGATGTTCTTCTTCCTCTGCTTCCGGAGATACTTCTTTAGGGCGCCGTTCTTGCCACGGGCTCGATTCCTGATTTCCTCGGCAATGTCGGTAGCAGGGGTATCCAGGTCCTTCTCCGCCTTCTTCTGCGCATTCGATCGCAAGTCTAGGTTTCCGATAAAGTTGGGGTCCAGGGCAATCATGTCTGGCGCGAGCTTGTTCAGCAAACCCTTGACTTCGGACTCTTGTCGCTGCTTGGCCGTCTCGAAGGGGTTGAGCTCCAGAGCGTCAAAGTTGGCTTCGCCAGCGCCGGGGATGATGAGCGATGAGAAGCCTTGATCGTGGCTCACGCCGAGAACGTCTTCGAAGGGACACCATCGAACTCGCTCCATGCGTTTGCCTTCTGCGCCCCACGTCATGTATGGGGTTTTCACCTTTTCCTGTACCGCCTTGTTTTTGTTGAACAGGTCTTTCCAGATGGTCGTTTGGGTTCCCCATCCGACGGCTGTCAGACCGGTATCTGAGATGGCCACCGATGAGGCGGGCTGATGGGTGTAGTAGTTGTTCACTTCTCTAAACATGCGGACATCCCACACTGCCATCTTGAGATCCTGTCCCGTGGAAACCATATATCGGCCCTCACGGTCCATGGCGAGTGATCGAACGGGGCCACGGTGTGCGAGGAGTTTGACCAGGGGCTCTTGTGAATTGGGTGACCATAGTGTGACGGTGCCGTTTTGGTGGCCCACGTGTAGAACACCATTGTATTGGTTTTGTGCCATGGACATGGGCTGTCCGAGTTTGGAAGGCATCTCGGCAACGAGCTGGCCGGTCGAAGTGTCTTGGTATTTGAGAACGCCACCGGCTCCCTATTTACCAAAAAAAAAAAAAAAAAGTGTTAGTTTCTGCTAGAAAAGTCCATTTCTAGGTGTATAGGTGCTTGTGCTAGCGGAAAAACTCACAATCGTCGCCAACAGGAAATGATATGGTAGAAATTCCATATGCGTCACCTCGTTATGCTTCCTCAAGTTATGCAATTCCACGCCATTTCTGTCGTAGATGTAAACGTACTTCTTTTGTGCCACGGCAAAGTACTGATTGTTATGCAACCACTTGATATCCCGAATCGTTTCTCCCAACTGAAGCTCGCATCCTAGCTTGCTCTCGCGCCAGTCCATTGTCGCAACATGGCCTTTCCGCCCGGCAAGTAGTAGCTCGCGGCCGTTTCTCGAGAAATCGCAGATGTAGGGACCGAGGGCATCGAGTTTCAGGTCGAAGCGCTTTTTGGCCGTCGCCACACCCACTTCCGATACAATGGCATCTTGTCGAACTTTGTACGTCTTTTCCAAATCGCCTTCGGCTTCGAGGAACCCGCCCGTATTTTCAAGCAGAATCTCTGCGTCCTTGGCTTTGATTGTCGCATCTTGGTACTTGGTCTCCAACTGTTTCAGATTTCTTCGGAGTTTCTTGTCCTTGATCTGTTTGGTATTGATCCCTTTGCCTCGGCCATACGCCTTGTTGGCTTCCCGCAGGCGACGAAGCTTTTCTTTCTCATGCTTGGGCATGAGCTCCATTCGAGTCTTTTGGACGGCGAGGGCGCCATTCTCACGCACCCTGGTGATGGGTTCGTCGATCGTGTCGACCTCCATGATGACAACAATGCTCTTCCCTCGTCGTGGGAGAGAGTAGAAGGTGGAAAATGAAATGTGGTGACCGAGGTCGAGAATGCGAAGAGGACTGACTGACTGCTTGCGCTTACATAGGTACAAAAAAAAAAAAAAAAAGATGTCCACCGCTGGCGCACCTGGATCAGCTTATCGTCCAGCTTATCTTCCAGCGGTCATTGGATGGATGATGGGCCGGCCACACGCCAGGCCCGCAACAACGACGCAACAAAACCCTTTATCGATATCCTGCCGCACAAAAAATTCACAACCCCTCCATCACCGCCCTACCTTTGGCGTCGAGGACTTTTTGGGTCGTAGCGCTCGCCAGTTCCCGCTGCTTCTGACTATCGCTGACTATCAGATTGGCACCTTCTTTGCTGCTCATAATCTGCCAAATTCAAAACTGGAGTCTCTACCTTTTCGTTTCAAGGTCGGGGGCAGCGGCAAGATGCCTGTCGCCGTTGCGAATCATTCGCATCGCCCCACCACAAAGGTATCGCACAAGCCTTTCAAGTCTAAGGCGGCGTCGAAGCACGAGTTGAGAGATCGCGCCAAAGGTTGGCTTGCACAGTACCGGAATCACATATACTATCTCATTAAACACTAACAACGGGACGAATAGGAAGAGTTCCCAACGAACGAGGCCAGAGAAAAACGCCACACCAGCAAGTCATGTCCAAATTCGACAGACGGAACCAGGCCAAGCAGGCTCGTTTGACCAAGCACAAGGAACACCTAAAAGAAACTTCGGTTTTTCAAGGGAAGGATGGTGCTCCGCGCGTCGTGGCTGTCGTGCCACTTTGCGCACATTGCGATGCCAAGGTTGCTATTAAGCAGCTGAACGATAGTCTCGACATTGATGCCGTCGTCGCAGATAGTAATTTCCGAGTCTCTGTTGATCGATTCAAGCAAAAGCTTCAATACATTCCCCTTCAGCGAGATCTGAACGCTTGTCTTGACGCCGCCCGAGTCGCCGACTTTGTCGTCGTTATCCTGTCTGCCCACGAGGAAGTAGACCCGTTGGGGGAGTTGATATTGCGAAGCATTGAGAGCCAGGGTATGTCTACCCTCTTCACTCTGGTCCAGGGTCTAGACAAGGTAGAGCCAGCCAAGCAGAGAATTTCTACCGTTGCATCTCTGAAATCGTTCATCACCCACTTCCACCCGGAACAAGAAAAGGTGTACAGTCTGGACAGTAGGCAAGAGTGCTCCAATCTCATGCGATCTCTTTGCAACACAACACCAAAGGGAGTACGTTGGAGGGACGACAGAAGCTGGATGCTGGCCGAGGATATCAAATTTGGGACCAACGATTCCGAGCTCACCATTATCACTGGTGTTGTTCGAGGCAGAGGCTTAAAGGCCGATCGATTGGTGCAAATCGGGGATTGGGGAACGTATCAAGTTGAGAGAATCGTGGAAGCTCCTTTGCCTAAGAACGCAAAGAAGGGAGAAGACATTGTTGTTGAAGGAGATGTTGAAAAGACTCTGGACGAACCTTCCGAGGATCAAGACGACCTGAACGAGCTCGCCCCTGGAGATGTGGTCATGGACACCGACGACGAAGCCGAAGCCGAAGCCGAAGCCGACCTGGCCGCTGAGCCCGCGCCCAAAAAGGGTGTCCTGCTTGATGAGCACCACTACTTTTCCGACGCAGACGAAGAGGAGAAGAAGATCAAGAGAAAACTTCCCAAGGGCACCTCCAACTATCAATCTGCATGGTACCTTGATGATGTCTCCGATTCAGGATCCGATATGGAAGACATCGAGATGGACGGAGCGGAAAACAAGGACGAAGATGAAGAGATTGGTGCCGAGGACGGCATTGAAGGCTGCGCGCAGCCCGAGCCCACCGAGGCCGGTGGAGGACCCTCCGAGTACCCTCAATCCGAAATGATGGATATTCCCGACGAGGACGAGGACGCCCAGCAACTCGCCCATTTTCGCTCCCGCAAGCGCGACGAAGCCGAAGACGACAAGGAATTCCCCGACGAAATCGAGCTGCACCCCAACGTCCTCGCCCGCGAAAGACTAGCCCGCTACAGAGGCCTCAAGAGCATCCGTACCAGTCCATGGCAAGAAGACGAGGACCGCGCCCACGAGCCCGAAGAATGGAGGCGCCTCCTTCGAATCCCCGACTACAACTCGTCCCGCTCACGGGCCGTCCGAGAAGCACTTGTCGGAGGTGTCGAGCCCGGCACCCGCGTCCACGTCTACATCCGTGGTCTCGCCGACCCCTCCATCGCTGCCTCATATAAGCCCTCCTCCCCCATCACCCTATTCTCCCTCCTCCGCCACGAGAACAAGAAGACGTCGGTCAACTACCTTTTCAACCTGAGCAACGACTATGGGAAGTCCATCAAATCCAAAGAGGAGCTCATCGTGCAATGTGGACCCCGCCGCATGGTCATCAAGCCCATCTTTTCGCATCCAGGCTCCACGCCCAACGATGTCCACAAATTCTGTCGCTTTCTGCACCCCGGACAGAGCGCCATCGCCTCCTTCATGGGTCCCGTAACATGGGGTGCTGTCCCCGTCGTCTTCTTCAAACGAACTGTGCCTGCCCCCGGGCATCAGACCAACGTCGAAGGTCGAGAGGATATCGGCCTCAGCCTGGTCGGCACAGGAACGGCTCTGCCGCCATCAACGTCCAGAGTCGTGGCCAAGAGGGTCATCCTCACGGGTCATCCTTACCACATCCACAAGAAGATCGTCACGGTGCGATACATGTTCTTCAGCCGCGAGGACGTAGAGTGGTTCAAGGCTCTGCCGCTGTGGACCAGAAGAGGCAGGACTGGTTTCGTCAAGGAACCACTCGGTACACATGGCTACTTCAAGGCCACCTTTGATGAACGAATCAATCCTCAGGATGCCGTGGGCGTGAGCTTGTATAAACGCATGTGGCCTCGACACGCAACGCCGATGCAGAGACCGCTCCTGGAACTTGCTGGGGGAGATGGACAGGCTCGGGGCCAGATGGAAGATGTGACGATGGAATGATGGATGAAATGAATTTTGTTTTTGGTCTACATAAAAGACAGGGAGGGGTATGATTCAGTTCAGCTTTGGGATTTCGGATTTAAAAAGCAGGCCGGCTCATAAACCCATTAGATGAGACAAGAGACATTCATAAATATTTACCTTTACATGGAACATGAGAGGTCAAGTTTTTTATGTCCAAATCTCATATCGACTCCACGCTTGCCATTCAGCCGTGCTTTATCGTATCTTGATATCAGGTCACACAACACGGAGCCACCGTCCATCGACCCAAAGCTTCTTTTTCATCACTTGCTTACTTGGTTCTTCTCCAACGCCTCCAAGCCCGGCGTCGGTTTCGGACCACCCTGCTTCACCCGCTCCTCCTCCGCACCGCTGGCCTTCCACGCACTCAATATCAAGTTGACGATGTGGTCCACGCCAACATCCTTCTTGACCTGCGCAAACACAGTCGGGCCCCCCTCCCTCATGTTCCTCGCGTCCCTCTCCATGACGCCCAGATCCGCACCCACGGCCTCGGCCAAGTCCGTCTTGTTCACCACCAGTAAATCACTCTGCGTGATGCCAGGCCCCCCCTTGCGGGGCACCTTGTCGCCTCCACTGACATCAATCACGTAGATGATGAAATCGGCCAATTCGCGAGAGTAATTCGCCGCGAGGTTATCGCCACCGGACTCGATGAGCAGCAGGTCAGCCGAGAACTTGGCATGGAGATCCTCCAGAGCGGCGAGGTTGGCAGAAATGTCCTCTCGGACAGCGGCGTGGGGACATCCACCCGTTTCGATGGCCCTGATGCGTTCTGGCGGCAGGGCGGCGTGGCGGGTGAGGAACTCGGCGTCTTCGCGGGTGAAGATGTCGTTTGTTACGGCAGCGAGGGAGTATTTCGAACGCAGGGCGAGACAGAGGGCGAGCATTAGTGCGGTTTTGCCTGAGCCGACGGGTCTGTTTGTAGTTTTTTTTTATTCCTCCTGTTAGTTGGGGGTTTTCTTTACCTTTTTTTCACGTTTGGTCAATCCTGTAGGGAAAGACGATTCGATATGATCTGTTTTTTTTTCTTCTTCTTCGATTGGGTTCGGCAGGGAAAATGGCCATGTCTATATATCATCATGGCCACCGGGGAAAAAAAAAATAAAAAATAAAGGATAAAAACTCACCCTCCAATACCGATGGTGAAAGCCCGATCTGTCCAGTCCCTCCCTTCGACAATGGGCATCTCCCGCCCGATGTAACTTCCCGGGCCGTCCAAAATCTCATGCGAGTGGCCGTGTTCCTGTGCGGAGAAACCGTCGTGGGAATGCGAGGCACCGCCCTCGCGCGAGTGGGCGTGGGACATGGTGGTGGTGCTTGTTGCTTTCTCACTTATCTAGTAGGCCGTTTTCACCAAGACGGGTGTTTCGGTCATGAGAGTGCCAAAGAAAGATGATAAATTCCGTTTGATTGGGTAGACAAAGTTTGAAACACCTCGAGGCAAAATAAAGGAACTGGGGAAACTAACTACCCGATCGAACAAGAGGGGTAGCTTCGAATTTAAAAACCAAGGAGTACCCCGCGGCACGGAAGCTTTGCTTATCTGAAAGCTGAAATACACAGTGCATTGCATGGTGGGGTTCATGAAGGCCGGGAAGGAGCGAAAGCGTGCATTTTAAAGTGACGAGAGCTTATGTAGAGATTTCATCGACGTGTGAAGAGTTGGGACGAATGAGTGGATGGAAGTGAGCAACGGGGAATAGAACAGAGCTACATATGCGGGCTGTATATGTGATTTCTGCGTTTATTGCGCCTCGTGATTTACAGAGAGCTTCTTCCATCTACAAGTACATTTTGAGCCGCTTGGCGTCTCCCTCACCACACGGACGTATACATGTCCCGCTCGTACAATTGGCCCTTCAGTATCCATCCATCCATCCATCCCACTTGCTACGTAGGGATCCAGCTTGCCCACTTCAGTGTGTAGATTGCCCCGTCACCTCCGACACACCAGCTCGGTTCAGGACTGTCTCCTTCCTCTTCGCCATAATTTCGCCAATCTTCTCCAGCATGTCGTTTGAGAGCTCCGGCTCGCCCTGTGTATCCCGTATCTCTCTCTGCCTCTCATGGAATTCCTCCAAGGGCGTCTGCATAGACTTGATGGCCTCTGTGCGGCCCTTCTTGACGGCCTCTTCCATCTCCTTGCGCTCGACGAACCATGGCTCATGGCGAGTTCTGAATCTTGAGTATTTGTTGCGCAATTCATCGAGCACATGGTCTGGCATGGGAGGTGCCAGCAGGTTGTAGTAAAAGGTTCGTTCTTCGACTTTTTCGCGTATGGTGTCTGCCTTCATGGTTTCGAATTCGGGTACTTCCACCTCGGGCCACGGAATAACCAGGTTAGGTCCGGGGACAAGTCGGTCCCACTTCTTGCCATATTGCCAGCGATCGAGGGACATGTTGGGGGACTGCATGTTGGGCGGTACAGCCTTGAGTTGATTGATGATGACGTCCTTGGTGACTCCAGATTCAGCATCAGTAATGGGATACACCAGGCGGATCGAGCCGATCGAAATTGGCATGGATTGCGATCGAGCAGGGTTGTCGAACATTCCCACTGAGAGAGCCTACATTGGTCAAGGAGTTAGCATAGTTGGGTGACTGTTTGTGTCGATGGTGCGAGTAAAAGAGCCTTCTTCAGACGTACTCTGTGGTGAGTTTCCAACATGACGGTCCCGCTTTCTGGCTGCACATCCTTGATGCGATCAATTTTGCCCTTGTCAGGGCCATCCATGATGACGACTCTATCCTGAGGAGCAAGATTCAGTTGCCGAACGCCGCCAGCCCACGCACATCGTTGTTCGATAATCTGAGGTTTGGCTTGATGCAGTCCGTAATTTGTCCAGTCCTGTCGCACAGTTTCTTTGAACGCTCCGTAGTTGTTGAATCCCAAGTCTCGCTTCGGAGCAAGGGGGCCCATCTCCCAGTCTTCTTTCCTCGCCTTTCGAGCGTCTTTCAAGTTTTGTCTGACCTCGGATACGGCACTCCTTAGGGCTTGACGATTTCGTATTCTGTTGTCGATGTTCTCCTGCTCCATCTGCTGTCGTGCCCGGCGGGTTGCCTGGCGCTGAGCCTGGGCAGCTCGCTTGACGAGCTTCTGCATATTTGTTGGCCGTCAATTGACGAGGCGGGCGCTGAAAATATGTTGCGTGACCGTAGTTCAGTTCAATTGGTCAGAGATGGTACAATCCTCCTCGGCGAAGAAGATTGTTGCTTCCTTGGTCTTCTGTCGCGTGCCGGGAAACTTTGGTGGTCTTGTCGCGCGGTGCAGTTGGGAAATTATGTAAATTCTCTCTCCTTCTGTCACGGAACTAGCCGGTCCGAGAGACAGGGGACCTCTGGGGGGTCTTGAAGTTGGCATTTCAGTCTCTAGGGTAGCTCATCTGTCAAGACGCGATGGCTCTTGTCAAAGAAAAGTTTGTCAAATGTCAGCGTAATCACCTGCCTGCCTACCTGCTCCGCCCCCGACTTCTTGCCGAAATGAATTGTATAACTTGTCGTTCTCCCGCCGAGCCAAACAGACCTGGTCTATCTATGTACATATAGTGCTATCCCCAGTTTTGGTAGCACGAACAGAGCAGCGTGCCCAATGTGGGCGCATCAACATTGATCATCAACAACTTAACAAGTGTGCAACTGATGACTGCGGAGAGTTTGGCGCAATTCCATGCTTATATAATAAACAAATAGGTCAGAAGTGCACGCACGCACACTCGAATAATCTGGCTGGCCCCAGTGGGACGACAACGACACGACCCGGTCGCATGGAACTGAACAGTAGAAAGCATGTGTCTTCCCGGCCGCGAATCGTCTGGTGCTTTCTGGCATGGACTTGATCCGGTACGTCGCATAATAATACGTATTTACATACAATACCGTCCCGGAACTGATGTTCCAACTCGTGTGATTCGTGCATGTCCGCCTGTCTGTCCGGACACCCGTGCTGCCGGCCCTGCCTTGCCTGGGTTACGCTTGGCCACCGCCCCGTCCAGTCACCACGCAGGTGCCCAGTGAACCAACCGCCCTCCAAGGCGACCCCAGCTCCCCAGCTCCAGGGCACCAGGACCCCCAGCACCCAGCACCCAGCACCCAGCGGCCAGCGCTCAGCGCCCCAGCGGCCAGCAGTTGTTGTTGCAGCAGCAGCCGCCGCTAGTAGGCCAACTGTCACATCTTTGCTAATTTGCCCCCTTCTGCCTTCTGACGTGCGTTACGTCCGTCCGCTTTCCTCTCTTCTTCCTCTTCCTCACCTCGACATTCCTGCTCCATAACTCATCCACTCCATCCAAACTGCCTCCCCTTTACCTGCTCACATCTCGACAGCTTCGCCTTCTTCGCTTCCCGCCTTCATCATCGCCAATCTGCACACACTACAATTCAAACCATGGCTGAGATTCGCCGAAAGCTTGTCATCGTCGGCGATGGTGCCTGTGGTAAAACCTGCTTGTTGATGTGAGTTGTAGCTCCCTTTTCCAGCCCTCTCCTTTGTGTACACTCAACAGCATGATTTGCACACGCACACATACATGCACATTTACATGCACATATACACGCACATGCGCAGCGCGCTCCCAACATTTGCCTCGCTGCCTTTGTCCAGATGGGTGACTGCAACGGCATTCGCCGTCATGTCATGGTCATTGCATGGCAGAGACTCTCTATTATCAATACTGCTTGCTCCGTTGCTGACCATTTCCCAGCGTTTTCTCCAAGGGCACTTTCCCCGAGGTAAGGATAAAAGCCATCGGCTTCTTTCGGTGTCTCCTGTGAGAGCCTGGCATCGCCACATTTCCGCTCAGCGACCATCATCACTCCGACCGAATGTTCTCATTCTTGCATACCGTCCAAACCTGCCGTGTCAGCCTCTGCACTTTGCGGCTGATATGCTGACGCTTAGTTACCCAGGTCTATGTCCCCACTGTCTTCGAAAATTATGTCGCCGATGTCGAGGTTGATGGCAAACACGTCGAGTTGGCCTTGTGGGATACGGCTGGACAAGAAGACTATGACCGCCTCCGTCCTTTGTCCTACCCCGATTCCCATGTTATCTTGATCTGCTTTGCTGTCGACTCACCTGATTCTCTTGACAACGTCCAGGAGAAGGTATGTTTTGAATCCCAATTCTTCTCCATCAGACCTCTGGGCAGACTGGTGAATCGCCATTTTGGGCAATGGGAAAAAAAAAAAAAAAGACATGCTAATCACTTCGGTGTCTAGTGGATCTCCGAGGTCCTTCATTTCTGTCAGGGTTTGCCCATCATTCTGGTTGGCTGCAAGAAGGATTTGCGTTATGACCAGAAGACCAACGCCGAGCTGCAAAAGACCAACCAGAAGCCCGTTACCCCCGAAGCTGTAAATATAATCCGAGCCCCCCGATCAATTTGGAAACGTTGCAATGTCGTCCGGCTCCAGGCGGCAATTTGTGGCTGGAGCTGACGAACATGGTTGGCATCTTTCAAATATTTGTATTCAAACGCTAATGTTTGCTATTTCGATGACAGGGTGAGGAAATCCGCAAGAAGATTGGTGCCTACAAGTATCTCGAATGCTCAGCCAAGACCAACGAGGGTGTCCGCGAAGTTTTCGAGCACGCCACTCGCGCTGCTCTGTTGTCTCGCAACAGCCGCAAGAGCAGCCACAAGAAGTGCCTTGTTCTGTAAAGTAGCCAGCTTCACGAGCTCGTTTTTCAAACTTTTGGCACGGCTGTTCGGATGGCAAGGGTTGGAGACAGCCTACGGTGATGCAGGCTGCTCTGTCTGCATAGGTTTTCGGAATTGGAGTTTGATATCTCGCCTTGCCTTCATCTTGCCCCCTCTTTGACCGACTCGTTCTTGTTCGCACCCCAGATGTTTTCGACTTGTATATGTATTCGTCGCTTTATGGGGAGAAGGTAGGTCTGAACTAGGGACATGTTTGATTTTGTGTCATGCGGTCTGAAGATGATGGGAGGAGTGTATAGATGAGATGAGAGGCGAGGAGAGGGGACGGAGGGTGTAGTTTGTGGATTGGTCGTACATTGAGCGTGCCGGATTCGTGACACGCCGACGACTGCTACATGCTTAGTTTTCTGTTGATTTACATGTTTTTGTCGTCGTCGTTGCTGTTCTTGTCGTTGCGTTGCAATTCCTAGAGCAAAGTTCTAGTTTCCATATTCACTGTGTTTCAAGATGCCTTTATGATATGTTTTGCAAGTCGTTGTGAAAAGGCGGTTGTGTTGAGGCTCACGATGATATCACTAGCGCATGTGACAGATGACCTGATGGAGGTCGTTTTCACGAAAAGACTGCGAGAGATTTGGTAAAAGCTCTTTCTTGACTGTGGTAGAGAGTAGGTCTTGCCAGAAGAGCGTGTTCGTTCACAGAGCTGCCTGCTCCCGTTTCCAAGTGAAGCCATTGTAAAAAAAATGCTCAGTCACCCACCCATCCAACCACCAATTCGTGTCCGCACCATGCCCAGTTCTGTATCACGACGATCAAAGTTTCCTCGTTCGTCATATCCCATGCCATTCTCGTCACATCGTCCCATCGTCCCATCAGCGTGAACCATCCTACCCCCGCACCGTCTTTGCCTCCGAGCAAGTCCCGTATTACTAGTTGGGACAAGTCTAGTGAGCTCGTTAGCTTTCGGGAACAAAGTCCTACGAAGGTCCGTCGATGAGGGCAGGCATGGCATGGATGAGAGCACGTACTGCGCCGCAGGAGGTGCATTTCTTGGAACCGCTGGCGATGTTGGCGCTGCACTTGGGGCAGGAGGAGTGGTTTGCGTCATGGGGAGACATGGTTCCGGGTGGGTTTGCAGGTGAGTTCTATTCTTTATTTGAGTGAATGTGAACTGGGCTTCTGCTGGGGAAATGCGGGTGGGGGAGGGGGACTTATCAGGGAAGTTTGGAATGGAGGGGGGAGCGGGAAAGCGGGGTTGTGGGGGGGGGGGTCATGTGGGAAGGTCGAGGACTGATAAGCGTGGTAATGTTGCTTTCGTTGGGACCGCGGGTACGGCGGCTTTTCTTTCAATCTTTTCCGGGACGTACATTTACTTCTGCGTGAGGTGAACGGAGTAGGTATGCCGGAGTTTGGCGGGAAGTGAGACCGACACCTGTGTATTAGGGCCGCAAATGCAGATGGATAGTTCCCCCATGCTTCAATTCGATATTGTGTCGCAGCATGCTAACATTGCTTGTATTCAACTCTAGCATTCTATCCTGAACACCGTGCATGTGCAATTCATGTCCTTACTTGAGCTGGTTTTTTGCTCCCTGGGAACCAGACCCGACAGGAAAGCAATGCATATATGCAAAAAAAAGGGGAAAAAAAAGAGAATTAGAAAAATGAGTTCTTTTAATGGTACAGTTCTCCCCGTTTTGTAATTACGTATTATACACACTTTGCTGCTTCTTCGCTTCCTGTATACAATTATTAGTCAATATCAAGAGGGGCGGGCATGGCAGTCGACTCAAGGGCTTGCATATAAAGAATCTCACCATGAATCATTTTGACAACGGCCTGGACCACACTGATCACCATGACGGCGACGCCAAACACAACTACCGCGTGGGCCATGTACGTTCGCCAGCTCCGCGTAGTAAGCTTGATGTAGCACATGGGCGGCAGAATGTAGGCCATGGCCACGGCGCTCGTGGCGCCGACGAGTTCAAAGACGATGCCCAAATCACATGTTAATAGGCTGATGGCCGTGGCGGAAGCGACGAGACCCGTGCTGAAGAGGACATGGCGACGGAGATTGAAGTCCTCGTCTGGGTACCAGTACGTGAGCATGACTTCACGGCAGACAAACGCCTCGAGGGGCAGCGTCGTCAGCATGTTGAGCCCAAAGCACAGCCGGGCAATGTTGACCATGCTGTTGTCCGAGGGGAAGTTGTTGAGCACGTTGCCTAGCGTCTTGTCGCCAAACGTCAGGAAGCCTGCGAGGGCCATGGCCAGACAGGCAAGCATGGAAATGCTGGTGGAGTAGTGCGTGACGCGGGAGAAGTTGTCGATTGTGGGCGTCCTGAGTGAGCCGTAGATTAACAGCGAGTTGTGATGACATACGAATGCTATGGAAAACAAGTCATGAGCCCAATCAAATACCTCGTCTTCTTCTCTTCTTCTGGGTGTAGGAACGAACAAACCTACCAAATGATATCACCCCAATTGCTTGGAAAATACCTCCGTTCACAGTCAGAAGCGGCGCACTAAACGATCCCTTGGCCTCAGACGGCACAAAGAATCCCTGAATCATGACCGTCGACACGATAATCAGCATGCCAATCAGTGCAAATGTGCTCGCTCTGGCAAGTTTGGCGATGTCTCGGTACAGAGTCAACGGGAAGCTAACGCCCATGACGAGAAAGGCGATGGCTACTCGGCGATCCGTCAGGAGCCCAATCACAGGCACGCCCCCCAAATTCGGCCAGATGGCAAGCAGGACGTGCGGGATGGTGTCGCCGACAATGACACCAAATGCAACCATGCCGCCAAAGGCGAACACCCACTGTGCAACGCTGATGGCGATGAGCCCCGGCCGGCCGAAGCAGTGCTCGACGGTGCCCTGGAAGCTGCTTGTGCCGCTGAGCTTGCTGTTGATGACAATGAGGCAGATTGTCCAGTCCACCACAACCGTCAGCCCGACGAGCAGCAGGATGCCTGCCAGGAGTCCTGCCTGTCGAATCCCATAGGGTTGCCCGATGATTCCTGCGCCAATGATGGAGTTGGCCATGTTCATAAAGGCCGATTTCAGCCCCGACTTTGGTCGTCGCATCTCCTGCTCCAATCGATCGCCGTCGTCGTCTCCCAGGGTATTCGCGACAGACACGCTAGGTGCTTCCATGTCCGTCAGAAGAGGCACGCGGTGCGAGTGGTGGCCTCGTACTTGGACATCGTCGTCAAATTCGAAGCTCTCCTCGGAGAGCCTCCCATTGCGAGCTCTCCCGTTGGGTTCGCCGAAGACAGCGGGATTCAGGTCGAATTGCACTCGGTTGGGCGTCCGTGGTATCTTTCGCTGAGATGGAAGTGATTCGTCGTGCTCGCCTTCGTAGACGACCAAATCGTCATCGCCATCAAAGGCGCCGTGGGCTGACAAGCCATGATTTTCTTCTTGGTGCCCATTCGGCGCGTCATGTCGCTTGGCTTCTGTCATTGCTCTAAATCAAGGGATCGTGGCAGCTCGCCAGAGACATCTTCGCTTCGCCTTGTATGCTCCGGGCAATCGGAATGCGCGACAAGGAGGGCAAAAAAAAAAAGGGGGGGGGGTGGTGGAGGGCAGCAGTGCTGCCAGGAACAGGCAACAGGGTCGGCGTTGCGATCAGTCTTTGCAAAAAAGGATGGCGTGAGAGAAAGAAGAAAGAATGAGCAATGATTTCTGTTGATGTTGTTTTGAAAATGATCAAAAGAGTCCAGACCGAGCTGGTTACGCGATGGAGCAGAGACAATGTCAGAGGATGAAGTATTTACTCCGTACGGAGTACTTATTAAAATCAATTATGTACGGCTACTGGCGGGCAGACACATGCTCATATGAGACGGCGAGTGGGATCAAGTGGGCCCAGCTTTCTAACTGAGAAGGTAGGAAGGAGCTCGGTCCCTACTTCCAGGGGCCCAGCTGTGACGCTTCAGCCGTGACGCTTCGGCCGTAACGCTTCAGCCAGCTCGAGCATTGATGTCAGTAATAAATAACTTACGGAGTACGTACGGACGTACTCCGTAGAACAAATCCGTATTATTTGGTATTAGGATTAATGTCGTGTCAACCCCACCCCATTTCACTAATCTCCCTCTCGTACGCGTTGAACAGACTCATTAACTGGTGTCTTCTCACTCATGCATACAATCTCTTCATTCTCTCCGCATCCAGACATGCTACCTCATGATGATGCAGCCAGAGCCAGCGTCGCCATTGATGATATAACAGCCACCATCTTGGCGTATTGGCTCGGCCGTACATCTGCTGCTGCTGAGTTGGACGACTCCGTGGGCTTGGCTGCCGCACTGCCAGATTCGGTAGCACTTGTAGCACCGCTCTCGTGACCGCCGAGGCCAAGAGATAGTCCTTTTGACTGAGTCGAGCTACCCGTTTGCGACGTGACTTCTGTGGTCAACGTAGTCGCAGTGCCGTCAGTTGGGCCAAGGGTTGTCTTCGTCGTTGACCCATCGCCACTGGGAGTTGAAGAGGTGGTGCTGCCCTGGGACCCGGCTGCGGCGGCGAACCCTATTCGTCCTTGGTCTCTATCAAACACAGTGTAAACGTTCCTGAGAAAAGTATCCCCCAGAAGCCAGGCACCCTGGACAACTTCGTGGCCATAGATGTTGCTTGTGCATTTCCCTTCACTGTCCTTCGGCGAGATCCAATCCTTGGGAAATAATTTGTAGTCAACCCCAGAGAAGGTGAAGGTAAGGTCTTCTTTGCTGTCGCAAGGAACAGTATAAGTCAGCCCATCCCCGCTTGCAGATCCAGGAATGATGGCATGAAGCTTCTTGACCTTATCACTAGGCCCGAAAACAAACGAGGTACCAGTATCAATGTAGGCCAGAACGCCTCCACTTCCGGCCTTTTTCCCATCATAGGCCATATCGTCAATTTGAATGGACCAGTCGTCGCCCTTTGAACCAACAGACGTGTAACTAATGTCCCCCGTGTACTTGTCGGGGTTGGTGGCACCAAATCTGATCTCGCCATTGTTGGTTCCATCCGCAGCACGATTGAGAGCGATGCCGTAGATGTTCTTTTCAAGCTTCTTGCCATCAACTAGTACCTTGAGGAAGTTGTCGCTGGCTCCTTGTCTCATGGACATGCCGAGAATGCCATCGAACGCAAAGTGCGCGAAATCGTCGGAAGTTTTCGAAGCAAGCCCGAAGGTATACTTGACGCTAATTCCAGCCACATTAATGGTGTCCGATACGAGACTGCCCTGGACGGCTCCTGACCCATATGAGATGGAGAAGAACTTTTGGTTGTCGACAAATGTGTCCGAATCGCCAGATCCAAAAGTATTGTGCATTGTGCAAGGCTTGTCCGTGCAAGATGAACCCATGACCCAACTTGATCCGGCACCTGTGTCGATCAACAGGTAAAGCTCCTTGTTGTTCGAGCCTAATTGCGCCTTGACAAAGTACGAATAATCGGTGCCGTCCTGATGAATCCCGGCAGCCATAGGATGGGTTGGTTTCGTTGCATGCTCGATCCTGTACGAATTTCCAGATCTCCTGCCGACGCTGACGTCGACATCTGCAAAATGCCCCCCATTTGCGTGTGAGAATTTCGATTTCAACCAGGCAGCTTGCTTGGCGGCTCTCTGAGCCGGGGAGTCATCATTCTGCGACGGACAGTTAGCAAGCGGGAATTTACCATTCATCCGAATACTTGTTGGGTAGAAAATGCTCCTGGAAGATGCGGAAGCGAGGGTTTTTCACCTGAAATGTTCTTTGCTCAATAGCAAATGCTACGCCAGCCTTGGCTGAGTTCGTGACTGCATCTCGTTTGGCTTCGGCCAGCAAGGCGAGCTCTTCCTTTTCCTTCAACCAGACCGGCGTGTATGGGTAGAAGGCAGAGGCGCTATAGGTCCATAATGCTAGCTGCAAAACAACAGCTGGGATCATGATGGGGCAGCTGTCGTACTACTACGCGTCGCACCAGACACCATTTAAATGCCCTCGGAAAGTCGCCAAAGATGAGCCGCAGCCAGCAGAGGCCGGCGTGGTATGGCAATTGGAGACAATTTTATCGTACGAGGCCGGCTCGGTTCAGATGGTCTTGGAAGAATATTCGGCAGAGAATCGATGTTGAGCGATAAGGTGGAATTAGGTAGGCAAACGCTGGCGGTAATGACGGATTTACAAATTAAATTTTAAAACGAAGCATTGAGACCTGTGACAGGGTGTGTCGATTGGTCCAAATTTCAAAAATATGAAAGAAAAAGAAGAAGAAAAGGACCAGACGAAAATAACAATAATTGCGAACAAAGTTCGGGATGATTAAACGAATAGATACCCGTTCGGCGTGGTAATGGTTCGTCACAGATGAACGGGGTGGTTCGGATCGCCGGACTGTTTCCCAGAAATGCACGCCAAACACAAATAGAAGGACGAAATGTAATGAAATGCGCAAGATGGAAGATGGAAGAGAAGGCGAAAGAGAATGATGTGCACGTTGACGAGATGGCACGGCAATGCAGAGAATAGGAGAAAGAGGTCCGGGGATATTAATGTTCTATGTTTGGGAACGGAAAAAGGCAAGGTGGATGGATGAACAAGGTTAAGGCAGTTATTAAGGCATCGCCCAGCACCCAGCCCACTTCTGGCTGGCCAAGTGCCAAGGTGGTGGTGAAAGGAGTCGACAGCGGATGCCTCCCCCAAGGTTGCGTCGCCTTTCAATTGGACGAATGCCAATATTTTCCCGGGGGATCGAACGGGGTGCTGGCAGGGAGACCCTGGTAGCCTGGCTGGCCAGCGTGCAGGTCCTGCGGAGAGCGACGTGAACAAAGAAGGGAATGCCAGCGGTTGGCCGGGCTAGGCTGTTACCCACTGTTCTAATGGCCCACGGAGTATTACCTGGAGGTGGTTGGCGCGGCGGCCGAGTTGCGAGACTACATATGTACATACATACATGTACATGTACTTGTAATCGTGCCATGCCCCACTCTTTTGGTTATCGGGTCCCCCCAACCACCACCTTTGCACAATTAAATAGGGGAGCGTTTATAGAGCATCCCCTCTGGCGTAAGGAGCATCCCTTTGTGGCTAGGGAAGTGGCTTAGATATCCGTTACCAGCCACCCATAGTAATTTATATAGTGACCAAGTCTAATGTATTAAACGCGTTTATAATGCATATAATATAATACTGCCTTGCATTATAGATATATAGACTATAAGGCTATTTACATAGCTATAATTAAAGCTATTAACTTAATTATAAGAGTTAAGGTCTTGTATTAATATAATTAAGCCTGCTTTCTCCTATATCCGCTACTAAATCTAGATCTTAGCGTAATCCTAGTATTCTTAAGGAATATCCTATTTAAATTATAAGGTATCTTATAATATACCTTTTTACTATAGTAGTAGCGGTAGTAATAGTTAAATATTAGTAATACCTTTAGTATTATTACTTATATCTTTAATCTATAATAACACTCTTATTAATACTTACTAGCCTTTTATTCCTAGCTTATATAGATTATTTTTAGCTACTATCTATAGTCTAATAGTTATTAAAGATATTACTATAAAGCTAAGAGCTATAGGCACTATAGAAGGTAGTAATTAATAATACGTATTATAATCTACCCTTACCTTTACTATCTCTTATACCTAAATATACTTAAATTTAAAGGGATTATACTAGGTTAAATTAATACCCTTACTTTTCTCTAATCTAAGTGCTCCCTTTAGCCTACCCTTTACCCTAATAACTAGGGGCTTAAATAGTCCTAGAGGTAATTTAGAGTTCTCTTAAGTAATATAATAATACTTATACTAATAAGGATTAATTTTATTAAGCTTAATAAGCTACTTATTATATAATTTACACTAAAGGTTATAATAGTATAGAAGGCCTAGAGATAACTTATTTAGGTAAGGGAGATACTCTATAGGTAGTGCCTTTATAAGGTCTTTCTCTAGGTTATATACCTTATTAATAATAAGCTATATTATAATAGGTAATACTACCTTATGCATTAATTAATTAATATAAAGGGTCTTAATTCCTTATAAGTATCTTATAATAGCGCTAAGAGTATAGATTCTATATATTAATAATCTAATGCTTTTAGAAAGTTATAAGCTAGTAAAAAACTATACTTAAATTGCTATTACTACTCTAAAGGAATGCTTTTAGGGTAGTATAGAGTAACTTAACTATAGAAGTTATTATATATCTAAAGTAATAGTACTTATTAATAAAGCATTATATAAGCTTTATTTTCTAGGGTATTATCTATATATTAATAGCATATTAAATAGCATTCTTTAGATATTACCTAGCCTCTTAGAAGTAGTATAATTAGGCTTTAAAATTAGACTCTTTATTATAGTTAAGTAGCTTATTCTAGTTACTAAGGAATTAGCTAAAGGTTAGGGCATAGACTATTTAGCGTGTAAAGGTATTATAGCTAGCCTTAGGGAACTATTTCTTTTATTTAGTAAGTATATTTATATTAATATACTATTAGCAAAGAATATATATATATATATTATTTACACTAGCTAACTCTATGTAGGGCTAGTACTAGTACTCCAGCTGCTTTGTTAAAAGGGAAAACCCTTAATTAGGAAGAAAAACCCCTTTACGTCTATGTTTAGGCTAATGCTAACCCTGACTCAGGCCTGCGTTGCGTTATGTGTGGCTAGTCGTAGGTGTTTGTTACTAGCTTATGCTAGCCTTATCCTATTAAAAAAAAAAAAAAAAAACAAAAGAAAAGAAAAAGTTCTAGGTCCCTAACCCTATTTAGCTCTAGTCTAGCCTTGCCCTATGCCTATTCTAGGCCTTCTTTCTTTATGCTATAGCATAGTAGGCTTAGCTTTATAGTAGTAATTTACTTCTAGTTTACTTTTTAGCTAGCTCCTCTATAGTCTTACTTTTTAGCCTAGTCTAGCCTAGGTTTAGCTTATTAGTTTTGTGAAGTCTAAGCACCTAGTTTTGTTTGTCTTCTATAGAGGGAGGGCAGTCCTAGTATAGGTCCTAGGTATGTCTAGGCCTAGGTTGCTTATATGCTATCTAGCTAGTTTTTTATCTTATATTCTTCTTTTCTAGTCTATATCTCTAATTTATCTCCCTCTCCCCTATATAAGTATAAGAGAGAGCTCTTCCCCTTAGAGGGGTTTAACTTCTTTTCTCTTTCTTTATTAAACTTCCTATAGGTTCTTTTCTTCCTTAGAGCTATTTAAGGCTCTCCTAGGCTAGTTTTAGTTTAATTACTAATGTTTATTACAGGCTAGTTATAATTCTAATAAAATAGCGCTAGAAGCTATAAGTATTCTTATATTCTATGCTATTCTAGCTCTAATCCGCCTAGGAGACCCTAGATCCTAAGCGTTATCCTAGGAAGTCCTTAACTAAAAAGTAGCTTAAGTAAGCTATAGTAAAAGATCTAAAGGTATATTCCCTTTACCCCTATTCTATCCTTACTCTAAGTCTAATCTATAGTAGTTAGGTAATCTATAAGGGATTTAATATGTTTCCTATAAGTCCTAATTAATTAATAGCCTTAGGCACTAGTGCTATAATGTTATTAGTAAGTTAGTTTAATTTAGGCTTAGAAGTAAGGCTAACTAGTTTATATAGGGCTAGCTACTAATGCTTATTTTAACTATTAGGTTTAAAACTATAGCTATTTAAAGGTAGTTAGTGCCTCTATTTTAGGCCTAATTTAGTGCTAATCCGCTCTTAGCCTGATTTAACTAGCTAATGGAATAAACACTAGTAGTTAGTTAAAGTCTAGGTAGCTATAGTTGCTAGGGGTAGTGTAAGTGCTATTATATTAGTTTGCTATTAACTCTAGTCTAGTTCTAATGTTTCTTTAGGTCCTAGATAACTATTAGGACTATATAAAGAAACTTTATACTAGGAACTATAGTAAGAAGAAGAGAAGTGTGTCTATAGCAGGTCTAGGCTAGGCTAGTGCTAGGGGGGATTAATATAATAAGATTGTCTTTTAGTTATAGCGCTTAGACACTCGCGTGGCGGAGACAAACTAGCTCCTAGCCGCTGCCTTGCCTGCTAAGGGGCGGGCTAAGGTGATAGAGGGGGCAATTCCGGTTCTGGAGGAGGAGTAATGTAGTTAGCTAGTTGCGGTTTGGGGGAGGGGCGGAGGCGGGCCGGCGGGAGTAATGATACCAGGCGTTGATACTACTATTATATATAGTAATTATCTCTTTCTTTCTTAATTTAATTATTATATGCTAGAATTACAGGAAAGCTACTATATTAGCAAGGTTATAGTTATGTTACTGCTTTTCTATGCCTATTAGGCATTAGATATAAAATTCGCTATTAATAACCTTAATTTAAATCTTATACTTATAGTCTAATATATAGGATAATTGTTAAGTATAGCGCTAGCTATTATGTGTCTCTCTAGAAGGATGTTCTTAATAGATATAACCTTTATAGCATTATAAGATAATTTATATTAGACTTCTTACGTTTAGGCATTAGGTATAAATAATAAGGTTAAATCTAAGCTTAATTATAACGCTATTAAGAGCCTTATAGGTATTCTAAAGAGAGGGAAATTTATAGTTAAAAAGGGCCTTTATAATAATATAATTTATATGTGAATAGCTTTATGTAAAGAGCTTTAAAGGGCTTTAAAGGTAAATAAGGCTATTTATAAATTTTTACAAGTTCTAGCGGTAAGGGCTTTATATCCTAATTGCCTTACTAATCTGCAGCGGAGCCCGACATCGGGCGCTCACACACGCAAGCCACAGAGGGGGATGCTCCTTACGCCAGAGGGGATGCTCCATAAACGCTCCCTTAAATAGCTGGCTGGGCATTACAATTATCACGGGGAGCATAAAGCTTGGAGATGAGATGGATAGACTCTGATGGGCTGGGGACGCAGGATCCGGCCGATGAGGGTCAACGTTATACTTCATCCGCCGAGGCCAATTGGCCCCCCCCCCCCGTGGCGGACGAGCTGTGACGAGCTGTGCGCTAATAATGTAATGCTTGCGAAATCCTCCGTGGTTGTCCCTGGTGTGTCGTCCGTGTGTCCGTGTGTCCGTGGTGCTTCGTCCTCATTGCTCAAGCCCATCTACTAGGCCACCAAATGGGTCCCCACGATTGACGAGGCCTCAGGGGTGGTTGCTCGTCGTGAACGTCATCAATATTGTACGGAGTAGGGACGTATGTAATGTAGACATTCATTATAATATGCCTTCTCTCCTATTGCCTCTTCCTTTGCGATTTCTCTTTGTGCAGTACGAATACACCTCGGCACCCCCCCTCTCCATGTGCAAGCGCGGCTATGCAGACACAATGTCTTCGTTGTGCAAATTCACAATAACCCGCATTACCCGAGCACAAGCTTTTTCAGGAACTTATGCAGGCTGGAAATTATTGCGCACCGTCTCGGATACCTGCATGAAGGGCGCTCTGGCGTCACTGACTCCGCGTTCAGCACTGGGTGGGTATTAGGGTATCACATTATTACATGTAAGTCAGGGCGACGGAGTATGGGCCAGGTGATCAGGCTATGGGCCACCCTAATCGGGTATAGTGCGGTGGGTTTGGGGTAGATCCTTACGTCTTGCTAACAAACGCTAATTAGCTAGAATTCACTTAATAATTCCGGACACGCTAGCATAGGACCTTACCTTATCACGTGCTAAGATTACGAATCTTAAAACCTGATTAGCTAAAATCTACCTGAAAAAGCGGATCCCGCTTGTAACTAACCTAAACTAGTAATTTTTTAATCTTACTAATATAAATAACACGCTAAACATAGAATTAGCCAATCAGAGAAGGCCAGATGCAACCACGCTAAACCAATTTTAAGTATATATGTTTTAGCGTTCTTCCCAGCGAATTAGCGCCTGGTATTAATGTGGGCCTCACGGCTAATGCCAGAGCTTCTAACCAATCAAAGCTCGCTAAAGAATTGATAGGAACACGTGCCACACCCCGCGCTAAACCCAATTAGGTGGCCCACAGCCTGAGCACCTGGCCCACACTCCGTCGCCCTGACTTACAGAAAGACGCCAAGGGCAGGACACGTCGTTTGGTCGTTGGTTCGTCAAGGGCCTTGTTGAACCCTGTTCACTCGTCGCCATTGAGTGCACAATGGGTCTTGGTGGCGTAACGCGCGTATTTCAATTCGCTGTTGAATTCGCCGTTGTGGCACTAGGCGATCAATAGTGGATCGCGAGGAATTACAGGGAATCTATAGGCCACTTAGAATACATACGGATACACTGATTTGCGAGGAAGGCGCTACGCTTAATCCGACCGCGACCCGCAAGGCGCTAATCTGCCCGTGTCGCGTCCACAAATGCCATTTTATCCTGCCATTCTATCCCATCAGTTTTGCGGTCATAGCGAACCTGGCGTTGGAATTCCTTTTCTATTTCGAATTCACACATGGGGGCCACGGTTCAGGGTTCCTTCGCTGCAACATACTCAAGTTGGTGAGCTGACATGGCGCTGAAGATTGATAAAACTGCAAGTCCAAATATTCAGTACCGATACTGGAACAGTCTCCTCTCGCGAATCAAAGCCGACAACCCGAATTTTGGGCATGGCCGACAAAGTACATGGCCGCGCCATCTTCTTCCAGCAGCGCACGAAGAAGATGGTCCTTTCTCTAGTTGGTCCGCAAAATCGGCTTATACTGTGAACTTTGATGATAACAAATCGTTCAATCGGCCAATTTCGAACGCGGCAAGCCCCTTTTATCCCGTGGTTTAGGACAAAGTTCCCGTCCATCTCGTGTACGGCCGGCGTGGCCAGCAGCAATTTTGCTGAGTGGGCCAAGTTCAATCTGAAATTACAACCCTCAACAAGATCGTCGCGATCAGGAGCTAGTAACGATGTTGATAACTAACCCCTTCGGCCCCTTCACAGATATCGGCAAATTCCACTCACTGCAGATCACTCTTCCCGGACATGGCGGTCTGAAGCTCATCCTTTTTGCCAATTGCAATTCATCGATGCCGAGGTTACTGCATAGTACAACTCATCCATGAGTAATGAAGGTCTATTATCAACTCACCTGAACAACTTCCATGTCATGGAAAAGCTCTCGGTCCATCTAGGCCGTGCTGTTTCAGACCCTTCCCGAAAGGGTGTACCGTCTGTGTGCCACTTTCGTAGCCTGCCCTTCAGTCCTAATTGGCGCCGGTTTCATGCTGGTCCCGATCCCAAGACTTCCAAACACCAGGGACGTTGAAACTTTTATTCCAGCAATATCTGTTGGAACAAGCATGATATCAATCGCCTGCGCGGCTAGCGTGGCCCTAAATTACGTAGCCACCTATAACCCCTTTTCCTTTATATATTATACACCAGGCGCAATATCCCCTCTATTCTTTTCCTCCTTTTAGACCGTAGACTACGGAGTAGATTCATCAAATTTATAGAATATATTCCTGTTCTACGTCTCGTCCCTGTATGCAGGAGTACCTTGTGTAACTTGCAGTATTATACCATCATACTACGATAGTATATTCACTTTTGCCAACAACTTGCCTTTGCAAAAAAAAAACCCCGATCTGAAGCAGAAGCAATCATGATAATCATGATTAGTGTGTTGGCTGTGCTTTTGTTACAAAAATGTGCTTCCGACCTATCTGAGCACTCAAATTGGCCATGATATGATTTTGCACGCGTATCGCGCACACAAGGATGTCATTCTCCATTCGTTGAATCTATCGGAAGTTGCCCCAGACCGCCGCTCTATCTAGAGTAATTGCCTCTAAGCTCGTATCGTTTTCCACACCCAGCTTCATCTTGGCCCATACCTCTGCTACGCAGCTCTTCTTCGTCTGGATGATGGGCATCAATACCAAGTTCTTCAGAAAATGCCAAACCGACTCATTCCGCCACTTGAATTTTTCCACGAGAGACAACGTCTCCTCCGCCACCCCCTGTGCCTTGTCTGGAAACAACATGACCAAGTGCAGAAGAAACGACCAGCCCGAGATGTCTTGGTGATGAAGACGGCACCACCTGGTCACAATGGGCAGAATGCTGTCCGCCACTGAACTTGCTTGCTGAGTCGGCGAGGCGCACTGCATGGCAATCACATCCCTCGCGTACGTCCAGGCGTAGTAGTTTCGAGGATGCCTCTCCGCGGCAACGCAAATGACCTGTTCGAACTCGTGCAGGAGACGGACCGGGGTCTCGCCATCCCCGAGTTGGCGCAACAGCCATCGTTTGTGGTTCCATAGCACGGGCGATTTGGTATGTCGATGTAGCCGGCTGCTCAATAGGCTATTCATAAGGAAAGTCTCTCGCATGAGATCTTCCCTCCCTCCTTGACATGAAGGCGTGCCTTTTGTGAGCACTCTTTTCCGCATGTTAGCGGCAGTCAGGTGCTCCGAGTCCATGAGGAGTATGACTGCCGTTGCTCTCATGACTACCTCATCGTCAATGCTCTTGTTGTGAAGTAACACGCCGTTCAGTAATTGACGAGCGTGTAGGAACGCTTGGACCAGTCGCAGCTTCGGTATGCCAATATATCCTGCATCTTGAAGAAGGCAGGTGTCTTGATTCAAATCATGGCTGCTGGGGAGAATTTCTATTTCCAAGTATGTTTCCTGTGAACCGACCAGGACGGTGGATATTCGCTCAAATGATTCTTTTGGATTCCCATCCTGCAGTGCTATTTTCACACTCGGATCAAGGGCTCTCGACATCTGTAGGTAAAGGGAGAACAAAACAAGGATGTTGATGCCGTGTTATGGAAGGAAAGGAAGAGAAATCTCCATCTAGGGTAAGCTCAGCAGCGTCTACGGTCGACGGAGCCACCTCATTCGGCGAATGCAATCCACCGGGGGGTTATGACATACAATTGACCACCTCATATAGTTGAAGCTGGTAATTGATAGTAAGAGCAACACCGACAAGCCAGGCCATGAACATTTTCCCGGCTCCAGCGCAAAACCTGCACACAAGATCCACCGTCGTCACGACACTTTCGCTCGATAATTCATAGGCCCATTCGGTTACCGACGCCTTTCCTTCCCGTTCGAGATGACGAGAGTTCTTTTCATTATATTCGCCGTCGAGCTGGTGGCTCAGTTAATCAATGCTGTTGGTGCAACACAGATCAACGACCTGGTACGTCACAGTCTACAAAATCGACACACTCGTGCTCGAATATATTCCTTTGATTGCTAGGGAAAGGGAAAAAAAAAAAAAAAAAAAAAAAAAAAAAAAGTCACTGACGCGGAATGCAGATCTGGACGCTGATCAACTACCTCCCGATTTCCACGTCCAAAGCTGCTGCGGAGCAGCGCACACTCCAGGCAGAATACCTCAAGATCCGTCGCGAACTGAACGCCACGAGCAGCCAGGATGAATTTGCGAAATGGGCCAAGTTGCGTCGACAACACGATAAAAAGCTCGAGCAGCTCGACGCAGCCAGTATGTGCTTTCCCGGTCCACGCTTCCCCCTGTCATTGCCAGGAGACGGAAGTGGAAGAAAAAAAAAAAAAAATTGCAATCAGCAGGAAAAACTACTTCATTTGGGGGACACGAGCTGACATTTTGGTGATTGCTACCTACATACAGAGAAAGGACTCGAGGCAGCCCGATCCCAATTTGACAGATACCTGACAGCGATCCGGATGCTCGTCACCAAAGTCCCGCAATACTTTGTGCCCTTCTGGTTCGGCAAGGAGCCCATGTTCTGGCTTCCGTACGGCTGGTTTCCCTATTACGCCGAATGGATCATTTCCTTTCCTCGCGCGCCGCTGGGCAGCGTCAGCGCGCCATCATGGCAACTGGCTTGCTCTGGAGTTCTCACGCTCCTTGGTGAGATCCTCGTCTTGATCGGCAAGCAGCTTTTTGCACAGCGTAAAACGAAGGTGCCTATTCCTGCGCAAACGGCTTCCAAAAAGGCGCCCGGATCGTCGGAGAAGCTCGACGTGAAGAAGGAGCTTTAGACTTGCGTGATGGACACGATGCAGTATTTTTTTTTTTTTTTTTTTTTTTTCTTCTCTAAATTTATGTATACAATCCGAAAATTTTGTCATGAGAGCTGACGAATACTGCATTACGTGATGACAATGCATTTGTGACATGGATAAACTACTGGTACGAAGGCATGAGCAAAGAAGAAAAATGTATCTCGTTGAAAATTTTGACGCAAAGTTCCTCATAGCTAAACGCTGAGACTTTGTAACACGACAGAGAATGACCCTTGGCAGAGTACTTTGGGATCGATCTAGGCAACATATTGACTCTGACGACCACGGAAAGATCGCTAAAGCTTCGAAAGTGCCAATTGAAAAGTCATGATATGATGAATGGTGGGAGGAAATCGCATGCACGTACGCATAGTGAGAAGTGGCTCGTCGAGAAAGAAAAAAAAAGACTGGCAACAAAGTCATATTGCTTAGGTGATACTATTCGAGACATTGGCCACGCTGAACGCACATGTGGTGCCTGTCCGTGGTGGAATTTCTATCGATGATTCAAGAATGGGATGATGATTGGGGGGGGAGAAAGGAGAGGGCACGAGGCAGAAATTTCTGGCGGGCGTGAGGGCGTGTGTTAGTTTAAAAAGACTGGAAGGGCTGGAAGGCTGCCCCACATGCAACTTCGTGCCTGGCTGCTTTTACAAGGGCAGGGCAGGTTCTGGCTTCTTTCTCTGCGGGGACGTGTTCGCCTTGCGTCGGTGACGAGATGGTCATCAGTGACTTGATTGTGCACGGGAATGTAAACATGCAAGATGACGAGATGTGTATAATCGGGAGAAAATATGTTCTTGTTACTGTTTGTTACATATGTACAATCATCTGTCCATGCATGAAAAACCAGCCCCTTGTTGGTCGAGCTGGGCACCACCGGTTTACCGGCCGACGAGTGCACGCTAATAATGGCTAATAATAGCGCAGCCTTGTCGTCCTGGTCCACCTTTGGGTATCGTATCATGTACCCTTTTCCACGGCCCGTTGCCATCTTTTCCACGCGACGTTTGCCGTTTCAAACCCTCTCAAGACCACAATTCCCCGCCATGGCAGTCTCTTGGGACTCGTACGTTCTGAACAACACCAATTCACCAAAACTCGTCCAAGAGCTAACCAAGTTTCCCCAGCATCCGCTCTCTCCTCATCTTCTTCGGCCCCATCCTCCTCCCCAAAGCCGTCTCGTGGTATCGCTCCCTCCGCCGCTCCTCCTCCTCCTCCTCCCACGGCCTCCCCCCCATCCGACCGACCCCCCCGCGCGTCCGGCTCGCCCTCGCCCTCCTCTTCCTCCTCTCCTCCATCCACCTCCTCGAGACGCTCCCCCTTTTCGCCCCCGAGAACCTCTTCCTCCGCACCCAATCCCGCCTCCAGATCCCCGTCGACGTGCTCTTCAACCGCGTCTCGACCCTCCGCCCCGGCAACGCCCTCACACCGAGCGACCACGCGCTGAGGGCCAAGTTCGTCAACCTCGAGAGCAGATTGCTCTATCTCCAGTTCGGCCCCCACGTCCTCGCCGAGTGTCCCTTTTGCCACGCCGACGAACCAAAGAGCTACTTCTACTATGCCCTGCCCTCGCTGCTGTGGCCCCATCTCGCCAACCTGATTGTCACTGCCGCCGTCACGAGCCCCTCGGTGACGGGCAAGTGCGGTTCGCAATGGCGCACGCTCGCCACCATTGCCGCCTTCGCCGTCGCCGGCCTGGAGGCCTACGTTGTCGGCTCGTTCAACTACCGGGCTAATGCGAGGGCATCGCGCCTGGTGGACGTGGACTTTTTCTACTGGTCCGTGCGGAATTATCGTCTGCTGGCGCTTTGTGTCTTGGACGGCGCCTTGGGATGGGTCTTGTACCTGTCCTGCACGAACCGCGCCTTCGCCCAGCTGCCCTCGGCGTCGGAGCGCATCGACGCGGTCACGATTAGTTTGTCCACGGCGAGGAGTCGCCTCAATGCCATTGGCATCATCAAAAACACCGCCGCGAGGGACGAGGAGCTGCGCAGTCGGTGTCAGGACTACTGGGCCCATGAGGTCAGGCTCATGCGCGAGGTTATGGAGGAGAGGGACGTGGTCGAGGGGGTCAATGACGCTTTGAGCAATCGCATCAACATTGATTCCATCAACAAGGAGGCCGAGACGTATACGGATGGTGTGTTGGATGCTTTTTTTTTTCGCAGAGGAAAAGAGATGATGTAAGATGAAGACTTGGGTTCGATGAACTAGGACAGAATACCTAGAACGTGCATGGTACATACATATTGCTGCATACATTTCGATACATGACAAGTCAAGAGAGTAGATGCGCATTGGCACATACAGAGACAACAAAGATGCTTGCCGCGAGGGGCGAGGGGGAAGTACAGCATGTCCACGGGTACTCATCACATTGGCTGTCATGCAAGAAAATATATTCAGTATCGCTCAAGATGGATGATGAAGTGGCACATGTGCAGTCATGCTCATTCGGAAATTATACATTCATTGCATCATCGGCTGATACATCATGATCGTGCCAGGTCTACAGAAAAGCCCCCCCCCCCAAAGATAAACTCCCTGTGTTCTGTGTAAAACCCTACAGTGATGTACCAACTTACTAGGTAGGTCATTCAACTGCCATGGCGCAAAGTGTCCCAGGTATACAACGCCGCTGAGTCGAGTTCCCCAGCTATGAATGGAAATCATGCTTTCGAATCCGCGTGCCCTGCAGCAGTGCTGCTCATGCTGGCCTTGCGAGACGCACTCGCTGCCCCATCAATCGCCGTGCCCTCCCGGGCACTTCTCTCCAGGAAACTAGCCCATAGCTCGGCAGTGGATTCCCTGTCCTTGGTCGAGGTGGGCTCTGAGAAGACATCTGCACCCAAAGACGGCGAGCTGGGCGTTCTCTGAAAGGGGCTGGTTGGCAGGCGAAGACTGCCTGTGGAGGCGCCTGGTCGGGAGAGGCCGGCTTGCTCGCGCTGCTCATCCGTCCAGTTGAGGTAGCCGGCCATGATTTGGAGGACCTGGAAGCGTTTGGCATCGCCGCGGTCGAGGGTGAGGAAGTGGAGGAGGTGGTTTGTGACGACTTGTCTGCGAGGAGGGGGGAATGGGTCAGCATCTCTTGGATGACGTTGGAAGTTGAGGGCATATTTGCGCGGGGGAAGAGAATATGAAGGTGGAATGGGGAACAATAGGGCCGAACGTACCTGTCGACATTGTCTTCTGGCTTCGTCTTCTTGAGATACCTCAACGCTTTGGTCAAGTGATCATTCAAAATGATGGCCTCGTGTCTCAGTTTGCCGATGAGCAAGTTTTTCTCCTTGACTTCTTTCTCAAAGGGGGCCGTCCGCTCCAGTTCCTTGGCCATCACCTCCTTGGCTTCTTCAGCATCCGTGGCTCGCGCCTCGGCTTGTTGAGCCAATGCCTTTTGCGCTTGAAGCTGCGACTCGGTCGTTTCCACCATGTCCCGCAGCTCCTTCTTTCGAGCGTCCTGGATCTCCCGCAGGGCATTTTGCAAGTTATCCACGAGAGTCGACTGACTGTCGCGGTCTGCGGCGGCAGCCTCGTAGTGTCGCCTAAGCGTAGCCATTTGTTCCTCGAGATCGCTCACTTTGTCCAAGAGGTTCTCCTTGGTGGAGCGCTCCTCCATGGCCAAGACTTCCCACTCGCCCATGGCATTCGCTGTTGCCTCCATCTCCTCCTTGAGATGCTGAACTGTCTGGGTGAGCTCTTCTTTTTCCCTGTGCCAGTTGTGCGCGGACAGGTTGTTACGACTTCGCAGGGTGGATAGCTCCCTCGTCGCATCCTGCAGCTCCTCCTTGAGTTTCTCGACATCTTGGCCCGTGGATTGCGCCGAGCCCTGGAGCTGCTCGTTTTGTGCTTCCAGCTCTTCGATGCGCTCTCTTGCTTCTTCGAGCTCTGCCTTGTCGCGCTTTAGTCTGTCGCTTAGAGATTCCTTGATCTTCTCGACTCGTTCGAGCAGGGTTTGGTACTGCTCTTCAGCATGCTCCTTGGCCGAGTTGCTCTCTTCGAGATCCGTCTTCATGTGGGAGACTTCCTGCTCGTGTAAGGTCTGTATATTTTCGAGCTGTCTCCGAAGCTGTTCGACCTCTGCCCGTAGCGCTTCTCGCTCCTTGCTCATAGCTTCCAGCTTCGCCGTCGGGTCTGGATCGCGCGCACCGTCAACATCTGTCTTGACCGACGCTACGGCATGGCCATTGCCTCCAGGGGAGGAGTCGGTATGCTTCGTGTCTTCGAGGGGGTCCTTTGGGGAGGGGACTCGGGATCAGCGACTCAAGTCGGCGCCGTGGGTATTTTGCTTGCAACATGAATGGAACTTACAGCTTCCGACTCGTCATCATTTTCACGCTCCTCGTTTTCGTGCTTCGCATCGCCATTGCTCAAAGGCGCAGGATCCTTGTTCTTGTTGGCATTCTTCTTCTTCTTGTTGTTCTTCTTCTTTGACGCTGCAACGACACGCACCCCACCCACAAGAGGTCTCTTGATTAGAACACGGTAGCCATTGAGAAGACGAGCAAGTGCGCATATTGTACAAACCTGAATTGGCCGTCTGCGTTGGGCCAGCAGCAGCATTCGACGACATGGTAGTAGCCAAGGCACGGCAGTAAAGCGGCCTGTATGTGCTTGCTGTCGAGGTTGGCCAGCTTGTGGTGGTGACGGAGCAATAGTAATGTCGAGCGTCGAGTTGGCATTCAATTAAAACATGACGAGGCCCTGCAGTGCAATGAATGAATGGTCAACCGGTCCGGTCTGGCCGCGGCAGGCATTAGTGACTGATCTGCACCACACGGATGCAAATACAAGCAAATACAGCAGGTTACGTTGGCGAACAATAGCGAGTGTGAAATGTGGAATAGCGGGTCGCGGGCACCCTCGAGTTCTTGACAGTGGAGGCAGAGGCAGGCCACGGCCACCAACACCGCAAGGACTGGATCTGCTATTACGGATTAGTGCATCGAGGTAGGCTTGCTGAGTCAGGCTGGGCTTTCTCAGCCTTTTACCGTGGGGCAGCTCAGCATTTACCTCGCAGCAGCAGGTGGGCTCCTCGACTTCCTCTTTTTTTCCCTTTTCATCTTACAATTAATCTTCGCTCTCGAACTACCCGAGGAAGATGCTGCATGCAGTGATCTTGCTCACCACCTTGCGCGAAGTAGAGCGTTTCGCCTTTCATAATCCCATTGCTTGCTCGACTCTCTTTTCATCTCTTTTGAGACGAGAAGGGAACGTCTGTTATGAGTGCTGTGGGTTCGCTTATGTGCGGACATGTCTTGTTCACGTTTTAGAAATAGTATCCCCCAACGGACCAAACACCACCTTTTGGGTAATAATTATGTGATGACTTAAAAAAAAAAAAACCGATTTGTACAAAGCACTACCTTGTGCGCCGTTGCCAATCAATCATTAAGAAGAAACTGTCCACATGAGATTCCGTGCATTCGTAGATCTATTCAAGCCTTCACGTTCTTTCCCTTTCCCTTGCCAGCCTTGCCGACCTTGCCCTTGAGAGCGGGTATAGACTCGGGTTTGGCCTCGATCTCCTTGGTTTTCGATTTCTTCGATGCCTTGATCTCCTCGGAAACGTTTTCCCCTTCCTTGGCGGGAGCAGCCTCAATCGCCTTGACGGGCTCCTCGACGGCACTCTCGTCGGCAGCCTGAGGGGCTGGCACGGCCTTCAGATCCGGAGCCTCAAACTCGTAGCCCATATCCTTAAACTTGGCGGCTTGCTTGGCCCGCTTGCTCTTCTCCTTGGTCACCCTCGTCTTCCAAGTAGACTCACTCAGTGGCTTCTGCAGCTTCAGACCGGCCATCTTGTTCAATGGAACGGGCTTGAATCGTGTGTTGGCGCCCTTGAACAGGTCCACGTGGACCTGCTCCTTGGGAATAGTCTTGCACTTGAGGATATGCCCAAACAGCAAGTAGTTGTCCATGGTCTTGGCAACGATCTCTGCAGTGCTGGACTCCTCAAACTCAACAAAGGCGAAGTGCTTGCTCGCACCAGTCTTCTTGTTTCTCGACAGACGAATTCTCGTGACGGGACCGAATTGGGAAAGGTATTGTCTCATCTCGTGCTCGTAAAAGCCGTGAGGGATTCGGCCAATGTAAACCACTGCAGGCTCTCCAGTAGGCTTCTTTGCGAGCTCCACAAGGTCCTTGGACACGGCTGGGACCTTGCCGACACTTTGGCCGGGTTTGAAGGACAAGGCCTTATTGACGGGGGCTTCATGTTCCGAGTCGACCTCGACCGCCAAATTCTTGACATTCTCGTTCTCTTCGCCGTCAGAATCATCCGACTCGTCGTCCACCTGCAATATATCCCCCTCCTCCTCATTTTGTAGCTCCCTCTTGCTAGCCTTTGTGGGCTTGGCGTACTTGGTCGACTTTCCAGCGGGCTTTGGTGCAGTAGTGGCGGCTGCCTTTTTCGCGGGCTTCTGCTTCTTTATTGAGACGGGAGATACATCCTCAGCGGCTGCGAGACAAAGTCAGAATTTGGTTCAACATGTGTTCGGGGTATATCTAGACTCGTCGCATTCTTATGGCGCAACTCTACCTTTTCTCTTGCCCTTGAGCGCGGGCTTAATAGCAGCCTTGGTGGCGCCATTGCTCTCCTGAGCTTCGGAAATAGCTGTTCGAGGATAATTTAGCACCGAGAAAATGAACATACATGCCGGAATCTTTCCAAAGCGCACTCACATTTTCTTTTTCTGGGTTCGGGAGTCATTGTGTTGGTATTGGTGTGCTTGCTATACCTATCCCTCCGACGTTTGCTCCCAGGTACTAGCGATTTGGGGTCGGCAATCGAGCGAAAAAAAAAAAAAACCAGGATTCTGCCGTGCCAGAAAGCGGTGAAGCGCGCATGCCGGTTGTGTGGTGGTGGGGTCATGCAGCGACCAAAAGTAAACGCGACATGGAGCTGCTGTGGGATGGCTTGTTGAACCGCCCACTTATCGTCGGTGATTGAACACGAGAGCGATGGTTGAAAAAAATTATGGCCGGCGACCAACCTGATCTCAGCCACGAGGAAGTCTGGGACGACTCGGCCCTGATCGACTCCTGGAACGAAGCCCTAGCAGAGTACAAGGTGAGATTCAAACAAGCCTACCCGTGACATATGTCCAAGCCAAGGACACGACTAAACCTCAAGAAAGAAATATCACAGCATCTACGCCAAGGGGGGAAGTGTCCGCGATCTACCGTACGTTATCAACATTCACACCCATTCATACACCGGTCCCTGCCCCCCCACGAGAACTGACGTACATCATCCAGCCAAGCTCAGGACTTTGCATCAAACAGATCCGCGAGCCCCAAAGCCGTTTCTGTCGGCCCCGAAGATCAACCCGTACGTGTTTTCAAAAAAAAAAAAAAAAAAAAAATTGGCCCGCGAGCACAAACTGCGACAGTCATGGTCGATTCCAATCATTCACCGCCAATTGTTGTCGTATCGTTTCACAGAAAACAAAATCACTGATGGGAAGGTTGCAATCGCAGACCGAGACAGCAGAACAAGAACCTGCAACGGCGTCTGCTCCAGTTGCACCGCCCCCTCGAGCCCTTCTCGGTTCAAGTATGCCGTTTTGACCGAACACTCCTCATTCGTCATTTGAGGAAGAAGTAAAAAAAAAAGCTAACAGGCGTAATAGTACGCGATGAGGGACTCAAGAAACTATTAATGTCATGGTACTACGCAGGGTACTACACTGGCCTATTTGAAGGACAGCAACAATCAACTCCAAACCCCCTAAAAAATTAATCAAGCCGTTCTTTTCTAGAATAATATACCAGACACTTGAACTCCACATTGTCTGAATCATATGTACTTCTCAAAGTCCATTACCAACAAGAAGGTGGAGATGGACGGAGAAAATTGCTGCGACACCATCTGTTCCACATGTTGGTGGTGCAACGCGGCGACTTATTACGTATTACCCCCTGATGAAAATGTGTCGGGATTAACGGTGGAACGACTCCAATTCGAACAACTGTGGTTAGATCGCTGCAGATGTGAAACCTGGAGCACCGAAACGATGGGATGAATCGAACTTTTTTTTTCCGGTGCCCGTTTTCCGATTCTCTTGTTCAATGCTAGTCACAGATAAGCAGTCATGCACGCCATTTGTGTCAAGCCTCTCTGCCCGGCTGCCGTTGCAACCGGAGTCTCGGCCAAATGGAAGGACGAGCAGTGAGTAATAAGTTAATAGCTCTCACGCTCGGTCGGAGTCGAGGAACATGGGCTCTCTGCTGGGATAGGGGATAATCGATCCCAGCCAAAGTTAACTTGGACTTCATCTCATCATCACATTCTCGTATGAATAGAATGAATCCCCCGACTGGGCCCTACGCCCGCCAGTGGCGTCACCTATATGTACTAATAAAGAACCCCCCCCCCCCCCAAAAAAAAAAAAAAATCCCGGCATGTGTCCCGTTTCATCACCATCGCTGGCGGTTTGAGGCTCACACACAGGTCAGGAAGCTTCACGGCCAAGAAATCATGCCTTGCGAGGCGCAACCTGCGCTTGACAAGCACGATTGATTGCGACACAGAATATGCGCGCTGAAATGGGTTGACAAAGACGGCTTTGATTTCTTCCATTTTGGTTTACTCCGTACACGCTCTGGCATGGCGAGTCCACTCACTCACTCTACCTTTTGACCTGTGCGATTCCTGGGTGGATGTCTAAGTACCAGACCAGAGTCACCAGACAGGCCCTTTATTAATTAATATCCGTGCCCAGCCTCTCCACACGATGTTCAAAGCGTGGTGCACTGGACCAGCCAGCCAAACTCCTGCGTGGGGATGTGATAGCGTGATTGCTGTACGCTCGAGCGTGCCACGTATAAAGGAACCAGCAGTGAAGACGGACGACTGCTCCGGGCCGAGAGCATCGGCACTTGGACGAGACGGATCCAAACGTTCGGGCAGCTGGGGAATGAAGGCATCCGCGAGGAAGCGCCGCGTCCCGACATACTGGGCTGCACCACTTCTTTTATCTCAACGCAAATCGTGTCTGAAAATGGACCGGTCGACTTCAGACTCTGCATCAAGAAAAAAAAAAAAAAATTTGGGGCGTCTGGACTGTTTTCTCCCCTTAGGTTTCATCCCCTCCCCTTTTAGTCCAAACCGGTTACCCGAAGAGGCTAGACCAGGATGGGACGGAACCAGACGCCTGCTAATGACAGCGCGGATGTGGGGAACCTCGAAAAAATAGGCCGTTTCCGAAACAGGACTCGAGACATATCTGTCACAGGTGTCGTTCCTCTCCTCAGTTTACGGGCCAGGGCACAATGCCATAGCATGGCAATTTCCATCTCTGCCGTTTGATCGGGCTTGATCGGATACGCTGAGCCCCGAGATTGAGATGCTGGGCGGAGGCGGCGAAGCCCAGCCTCCAGTCTCGGCTTACACGCCTCACGACCCCCTACATGTCATGATTGATGCTCACGGCTCCCATGCCCACATCGAGGCATCTCCATTTGTCGCCTTGACTCCTGGTTTACAACTTGGGATGGGAGGGGATGAGAGGGGGTGGCACGCCAGATATAACATCTTTGAGACTCCCCAAGTTCTACGTGACGGTTCCTATTTCTTCCCTCTTTCTCTCCCATTCTCTCTCTTTTTTTTCCTGTTTTTTCCCAGCACGCATTCCTTTACTTTACTTTCTTCTTCCTAGGGTCTTGGGGTGTTGAATCACGTCTCTTTTTTTGGCCCTAGCTTCTTAGTTCCCTTCTCTTCGGGCAGGTCCTCATCGAAGTTTTCTTCTTCCTTACCTTGACAGCACCCCCTTTGACAGGATTCAACTGCGAGACAATTTTCCTGATTTATTCAAACAAAAATACGACGAGATAACGAGATTAATTCCAACGTCTAAAGGAACAAAAATTCGAAAAGATGAAGTTCACAACAGCTGTTTGCCTGGCCACGGCCCCTCTCGCAATGGCTCGACGAGTCACCAATGTCTTTTCTCCCCAGATCGTTCCTCGAAATGTCGAAACAGAACTCGATTCACGCGGCGTTAAGGTTATCAAGGGTATGCAAGGTGCTGGTATCTCGGCCAATGCTCTCACCGAGGTCGTCATTGTCTGGGCCAACCCTGGTAACGGCGCTTCCACAACCACCATCAACCAAGCCGTTACCGTTACCAAAACTGTCACCGCTGGCGCTGGCGGCGCAGTGACCGAGATTCCCGGAGGCGGCCAACGAGAAGGAGCTACAACAACCATCAGGGAAGGTCAAACTGCCACTATTCCTGGCACAGGCGCCAGCCATACCGTCAAGGTCGGTGGCCCTGGTGGCTTGACGTACCAACCCGAGCAGCTCACCAACGTCCCTGTTGGCGACACTGTAGTCTTCGAGTTCCTAGCCCAAAACCATACCGTGACCCAATCTCCTTTCGACACCCCTTGCAAGGCAATGGCGGGCGGCATGGATTCAGGTTTCCTCGGGAACCCCAACAATAGCGTCTCGCCCCCCCCTCAGGTCGCCATGCAGGTAATGACGACCAAGCCTCTTTGTAAGTCTCGTCTTGATGATTGAAAAGCGTCTCTGAGTGTCTATGAGAATCGATGAGAATTAACACACACGTCCAGGGTTCTACTGCCGACAAAAGGGCCACTGCGGAAAGGGCATGGTTTTCTCCATCAACCCTACCCCTGAAAAGACGCATGCCATGTTCCAGGGCATGGCCATCAAACAAAGCGGCAGCGGAGGAGGTGCTCCCATCACTGGCGGGCAGCAAGGCGGTGCCCCGGTTGCTGAGGCTCCTAGCCGAAGTCCTGGTGCTGGCCAAGGCGAACGGGGTGGTCAGCAAAGTCCTGGCGCTACCCCTGGCAAGGGAACCGTCGGTGCTGATGGATCTTGCTCCTGTGTCGTTGCATGCAATGCTGGCGGATTTCCAGCCGCTCAAGCACAAGGTGTCGGTGCATTCGGTGGAATGGGTGGTGAGTTTGAATACTTGCGCTCCTCGACACATCCGGTAGAGTCGTCTTGCTAACAAATACTCCCATCAGGCGCACTTCCCATCGTGGGCTCCATGCAATAGTGTGCTTTGGGAATGCGGAAACCCTATGCTTCAGTTGCTTAATGGGTTTCCTCCTTTTCAATTTTGGTTCGAGACCACGTTTCCCTGGGCGTTTTTGTTTTTCATTTGAGGGAAAGGGGGTTGTATAGACAAAAGGTAAGATACCTAAGCATATGGGTGTATGCCCCTTTGCGTCAGCAATTAATTAAGCAATTATCTAAACTTCTTCCTTCCCTAAGGCTAAACGCATATTTTCTTTCATAGGCAAAGTAGGAAGGAGTTGGAACGTCCGTCTTTCATTGAACTTGTATGTGATTGAAAATGTATAGCTTTTACCCAAGTAGCCTTGTGCCCAACGGAATGAGGGAAAAACGAAAGGAAGGAGTGAGTAGCAAAAGGACAGTTTATTACGCGTCTACCAAAGGAAACCTAGGAGCGCCCAAGTCAAAAAATCCACACACGCACACACACCGCCTTCGCCATGTATTATCCTGAATAGTTCTCATTGGGGGTTCGTTATATATCTCGTCGTCAGTATTCGAGTCTTTGGATAGCCGAACACGAATTCTTCAACAACAAGTGCTTCTCATTTTTTGCTAGCGGACTCGGCCTTTCTCGCTTCAGCTGTTTATATTTTTTTTTTTTTTTTAAAGAAAAAGGACTGTGTCAGCGGTAGAGTATCTTTTCCTAATTTGCTCCATTCAAATGACGGGTACGCCAGAAGGTAGACAACGGGGTGAAAATTTAAGTAGAGACAATCTTCAAGACAAAAGAAAACTTACCCGCCGCCTGCTTCGCTCGCATAATGTCAGCGGCACTTTCCTTGGCACGCTGCATTTCGGTTCCACTCATGCTGCTGCCCTTTTTCTGTCCACCACAAAGGAATGTTAGCAGGTGACTTCGGGCAAATCAACGTGTTGGAACGCTGTAGAGATGAGATGGCCGAGGCCAGATTTCGAAAGCACGGGTGTCGCTCGGGTCGTTGTGCACACGGGGAGGATTCGTACCATGGACGCCAGCTTTTTCTGGTTGGCCTCGCGGGCCTTGTCTCGCTGATTGCCGCGGGCCATGGTTATCCAGTCGAGTTGGCGGGTAGGGATGCCTTGATTCGATGGGAAGGGCTTGCGATGCGCGCAAAGGTGGATGATGGATGCTAGAAGGGGCGAGACGGCTGGGAATCAAGACGGAGAGCAAAAGTCGGCTGACGAGATGGCAGGGAGGTGAAAGGCGAGGGTGCGAGGTGGCCGATCATGAAGGGCTACATAAGGCACGAATTAATACGAGCCAATCAAGATTTTATCTCTTGAGAACAACATTCAGCCCGTGGAGACAAGACAACAGGGGCATCTAGCCAATCGGACGGAGACGGATAATAGATACATTGAATTAACTAAATTCACTACGGAGGTCCAAGTCAAAAGTCGTGTCCCCTGCACAAGATCCCGGAATGATTATGTATTCATGCCCCGCCCCACCTTAGAAAGTGCTAGATGTATTGATAGCCTAAAAAAAAGTAAACTAATAACATGGATAATATTTTAAATGAGCTAAGGAAAACCTTTCCTATATAATGATAAAGGACTTAGGCTTTGCCTCAGCACAGAGCATTGTATTATCATGATTCATAAGCATAGAGCAGGAAGGGCAGAGATATGTAGCTGGCCACATACATGTATAAATAATAATGGGTTCTCAGATGGCCGAGCGCAGGGACCTGGCTGCTAGCTAGTCACGTGCACACAAGGCGGGGTATACAGCGATGACCGCTTACACAATAGGGAAGGTTAGATTGTATGTAGAGCTCAAAACCTTCACCTTCACGCACATACGGTGACATACCCCCACCAAGAATCATAATATAGCTAATAAAAAATAGCTAGCGTGTTATTAATATACATTTTGCGCACGCGCAAAGCTTACATACACCGCTTCGTGGATCACACCTTGTCTCTAGTTTCTCATTTCCACAAGCGCCTTTTTGTTTGTTTCTGTTTTGTTATTGTTGTTGTTGTTTTGGTTTTTCAACACTTGGCGCCGCTGCAAGAAGTGTACCCACACCACACACACACATACAACACAAACGCACCAGTATTCCCGACGCCACCGTCATCGTCAGAGGCGTCCGCCGGGGGCCACCTTCCTCACTTCAGTCTGCCCATTTCACCCCTCTGTCTTTTGCGATCCATACTGGCATAGTATCGGTGCGGAGGGATATGGTCTCTTGATCTCTTTTGGTCAGCTGCTTCTATAGTGTCCAGTCCTGCTACGCTATCACAAATAAGAAAAAAAAAACACGAAAAACAAGCAACATGCCAATGGACATTGTCGATGGCGACCTCGTCGACGCAGAGCAAGCAGCCTCACCAGAGCGCTACCAAGGCCGAGCCAGCAATGAGATTGAGCGCGTACCCTCCGCCTCATCTGCGTCCACGGCTTCGTCATCCAACAACGATCATGTCCGCCGCAACATGAGTCGCGTGTCGACGCAAAACGATCTCGAGCGGCATCCTACAGAGCTGAGTCGAATCGCTACGGCGCGAAGCCAACACAGCAACACTGTCGGAGGGGGCTTGCGCAGCAGGACTGCAAGCAAGGCGTCCAAGAGACCTCTACCCGAGTTCGGCGCTGGCAAACCATACCCTCCCCCTCTGCCCGAACGTGAAGAATATGTCGTTGAGTTTGATGGACCGCACGATCCGTTGCATTCGCAGAATTGGCCGATGCGGAAAAAGGTCCTCACGGCCGCCATGTTAGGCTACACCACTTTGACGTCGGCATTCACATCGTCCATCTTCTCGTCTGCCACGAATGTCGTTGCGCAAGAATACAATGTCGGATCCGAAGTCGGTCTGCTGGGGACAACCTTTTACGTTCTAGGATTTGCATTTGGCCCTACCCTCTGGGCGCCCATGTCTGAGCTACGCGGCCGCCGCTTCCCCATTGTCGTCTCCATGTTTGGCTTCTCCCTCTTCTCCATCGCCTGTGCGACGGGCAAGGATATCCAGACCATTCTCATCTGCCGCTTCTTCTCAGGCTTCTTCGGCGCCTGTCCGATTGCCGTCGTCGCCGCCGTCTTCTCCGACATGTTTGACAACAAGACCCGTGGAATCGCCGTGACGCTCTTCTGCATGGCGACCTTTACGGGTCCCCTGCTGGCCCCCTTCATCAGTGGCTTCATCGTCACGTCGCATCTCGGCTGGCGCTGGACAGAGTACCTTGCCACCATCATGGGCTTCGTCGCCTTGATCCTGGATCTGTTCTTTCTGGAAGAGACGTATCCGCCCGTCATTCTTGTTCAAAAGGCCGCCGATTTGCGACGCCGCACCAAGAACTGGGGCATTCACGCGAAGCAGGAAGAAATCGAGGTCGACTTTATGGAACTTATCCAGAAGAACTTTTCGCGTCCCATGCGATTGCTCTTCACGGAGCCCATTGTTCTCCTGCTGTCCATCTATATGAGCTTCATCTACGGTATTCTGTACTTGTTTTTGACGGCGTATCCGCTGGTTTTCGTGGGCGTTCACGGCTTCTCCCTCGGCCAGTCTGGTCTCACCTTTTTCGGTATGATTTGCGGCCAATTGCTTGCTGGTGCCGCTGTTCTTTTCCAGCAGCCATGGTACAATCGCAAGTTGACTGCGAACAATGGTATTCCTGTGCCTGAGTGGCGACTGCCTAGTATGATGGCCGGTGGTGTAGCTTTCGCTATTGGCATCTTCTGGTTCGGATGGTACGTTACTCCCTTGTCCCCGAAACTAACCCTTCCACAAGTTCACCATTGTTTTCCATCAATGGTTGTGGCCAACACATTGTATTTCTAGTGTTGAGAGGTTCTGGTTATCGCCAGCAATAATGAATAAGAATACCCTGGTAGAAACCCTATGCATTAGCCACAACCATTGGTGGAAAAAGAAAATTTTCAGAAATTGTTTAACTTTTGAACAAATCGTTGATTTATGAACAAAAAATATAAAAAAAAATCACAAGAAAAAATAGACAAACATCTGGATTGAAAAATTCAAAAGATTTAAGCTAATGAACTTCTTCTTTGGGTAGGACGGGATTCACCAAAGATGTTCACTGGATCGTCCCCGCTCTCAGTGGCATTTTCACCGGTTTCGGCCTCATGTCCATCTTCCTCCAGGCCCTCAACTACCTCGTCGACGCATACCTCATGTTCGCAGCCTCCGCTATCGCCGGCAACACCTTTATGCGATCTCTGGCCGGTGCCGGATTCCCCCTCTTTGCGCGTCAGATGTTCCAAGGCATGGGCATCCAGTGGGCCGCTACGCTGCTGGGCTGCGTGGCCGTCGCGCTGGCTACTTTTCCCTTCATTTTCTACAAGTATGGCGGCAAGATCCGATCCAGGAGCGCCTATGCGCCGACGTTTGCGGCCCCTGCCATGCAGAGAAGCGACGATGAAATAAGCGAGTCGGCGGAGAAGTATGGCGAGAACGATGCTGCCATTGCTAGTGCTCCTCCCAAGCAAAGCGATAATGGTGTCAGACAAAACGTATAAACATATCGATGGTAATTGTATTTCATCGTTTGGATACAAATTATACATGGCAGATAATTCTTACATATAATAATAATAATAATAATAATAATAATAATAATAATACAGAGAAGATAATTTTCAGAAATAGAATCGTTCTGTTTTCCCATCTACTCGTGTTATCAATAAGCAAATGACATTGTTATTGCGGCAAGTGGTTGATGTGAATGTTGTAGATGTCGTCATTTACGGTCAAACGCTATGCATGCAGAAAGCTATCCCGTCAACGATCAATGATATCGATAACCACTGTTTCTAACTGTGTTTTTTTTTCAGCCGTGTTGTATTTGTCGTTGGGCTGAATATCTTCTCATATGTAAATTTCCAAGGGGTGTTCTACAATTGTGCGCCAACGGGTTCTCGGTGGGAATATAGACCCTTATCAGAGTGATGTGACTTTCCACAATGACCAGCACCTTCGACGTTTGTTGATCAGCTGGCTTATTGGAATCCGCGGTGTGGCATCATTATGGACAAATTACAATCGATTGAATTGCACTCGATTGTCCACCCGACCGTTTTGGGGTAAACACGCGTACATTTTTAGCTGCCACCAGACACTGCCAACGGCGGGATGTGTGGTAACGGCCCGCAGTCATTACATGTACATACGCAATGAGTTGGCTCCTCTCACTGATCATCGTTGGCAACGCAGCAGCTCAAAGGCAGGGAATCCTGGAAGATGGGAAAGTGGGAAAACTTGGAATTTGAAGGGCTTGAATCTTGGCCAAGGCAGGCGGCCCCATGGAGTGACGGGAGGGACTCCACTTACCACCACAAGTCGGAGGGCAGGCTGGGCGGGGTGCCCCACATGAGCTTATTTGTGGTAGGGGGTGTACGGAGTAGATCGAACTACGTCATCGATAGCGGTCATGGCTACGCCAATTGCGTGGTCACTTTGATTGATCTCCTCCCTTTTCCAATTCATCTTTTAGGAAATCATCACTTCGACCTCGGAAGCTGGGTCCTGGATGCGTGCCCTGAGGTTTACTACATCCGCCAAATACCTAAAACCCACCTTATCCTCATTCAGACCACATGGTCGTTTGGTGGAGAGTTTATTGCTAACCACATCAAGTTTGAACAAATCGATCGGATCGACTTGAGCATATTGACTAGAAAGTCGACGCCGCGCTCGCAGCTATCATGAACGGTGACGAACATGCTGTGCCTGCTGCGCCTGCGGGCCAACACTACAGCGGCCGGAATCGCGTGCCTAACATTCAGCAATTCATGGACCAGTTGGACCAGGAAAAGAAAGAGAGGGATGCTGCCATTGATTCTGAATTGGCAAACAACAACGAACATGACAAGCAAGTTCGGGATCACAGGAACGCCGAGAAGCCCGCGCGGAAGGATCTGCGAACTGTTCGAGATCCCGTGACGGGGAAGGACGTGCAGATTCGGGACGCCAAAACAGACTTCAAAGAAGTGGTGGAAAACCCAATGGTGAGGGAGGCGCAAAGTAATGACTGCATCTTTAGCTGTTCTGTCAAGACTAATACCCAGAGTCAGATGTCAATTCCCAACGAAAATCTAGGCAAGCCGGCAACAATTGCTACTTCGTCGAAACAATCCGGCGAGGAATATCGACATGCGCAAGACGTTACTGCTCCTCCAGACCCTGTGCAAGAGGGTGCCACTTCTGATGTGCCTATCCGGAGTGAAAAAACCTCGGTGTTGTTTTTTAAAACACCTTCTGTCAGTTACGAGCCGATGTTTGAAACATTGGAGAAAAAGGGCACTGTCTTATGCGGTGGCATATTTATCGCCATCATTCTTGTCGGAAAATTTTTTGGTGGCAGACTGCTTGGTCTTGTTCCACTGGCCTTCTGCATCGCTTCTGGTGTATTCTTATGGATCAAAGACCTTATTCGACAAGGCCGTGACCTCGAATGGTCCAGCGAACAAAAACGTGGCGAAACCGCCACGGTGAATCTCATCCCAGAGTCTGTCGAATGGATGAATACCGTGATTGGATTGATGTGGGGATTGATCAATCCTGAAATGTTTGCCTCGGTCGCGGATACGTAAGTACAGGCAATTGAATTGACTGGTAAAACTACGAAAGGAAACGACTTTGACTAATTTGAACCAGACTCGAAGACGTCATGGCAGCATCTGTGCCTGGTATTGTCGAAAACGTTCGTGTGGCCGATATTTCGCAAGGAAACAACCCTATTAGAATCCTCAACATGAGAGCCCTGCCAGATAGCCATGTCAGGGACATCAAGGAGGAGATTCACAAAGAAAACAAAGAAAAAATGGACAAGGACGAATTGGTAGCTGTCGAACAGGCTGGCGAGTTCTACAACATGGAGGTCTCTGTTGCATACCACGCCAAGCCCTCTGGCGCAGATGTGGCATCCAAGGCAAAGAATATGGGAATGCAGCTGGTCTTTTATCTTGGTATCAAGGGTCTTTTCGGCGTCCCTCTGCCCATTTGGGTTGAGTTGGTTGGCCTTGTAGCCACTGCTCGAGTTCGGTGTCAATTGACCCCTGACCCCCCCTTTCTGAAAACCGTTTCATTCACATTGATGGGCGTACCCAAAGTACAAGCTGGTTGCACGCCGATGATTGAGAAGGGCGTCAACATTTTAAATTTGCCCTTGATTTCCAACTTTGTCAACTGGGCTATAAGCGCAGCAGCCTCCATGTATGTCGCGCCCAAGAGTATGACGCTGGATATGAGCAAAATGCTGCAGGGCGATGATATAAAGAAGGAGACGCAGGCGATGGGTGTCATGTTTATCCGCATCCACAAAGCAGTTGGACTCAGCAAGCAAGACCGGAGAGGCAGCAAGGGCGGCGGGTCTGACCCTTATATCACTGTGAGCTGGAGCAAATTTGGAAAACCTCAGTTCTGTACTCGCGTTATTCAAGACAATCTGAACCCCATCTTTGAAGAGACTTGTGGCCTGCTGGTCACCAGTGATCTGATCAAAGCGGACGAGCAACTGTCCATGGAACTCTGGGACAGCGACCGATCATCGGCAGACGATGTTGTTGGCAAAGTGGAACTTAGTATTCAGAAGTTGATACAACATCCTGGAAAGATGTTTGCTCAGATTTCCAAGCTTCGTGGTGTCAAGGCTGACAGCTCAATGCCGGGAGAGCTGCACTGGGAAGTCGGCTTCTTTGGAAAGACGCAGTTCCGGAAGGCCCTGCGGACCCACGGCCAAGGTATCAATTTACCCAAGGAGCTTGCGAATAAACCTGAACTCCAAGATGAAAAAGGAACAGTCAATACCGAGGAAGAAGATGCCGTCACACACACGCCACCTGATCCCCTTTGGCCGTCTGGTATCCTCAGCATTGTCGTCCATCAGGTTGTTGGCCTTGAGCTTGCTAATGTCAAAGGCTCTGATGGCAATCGCAAGGGTAAGGAGTACCAGCCGGCTCGACCGGAGGCAGGTGAGGTCAAAGAAGAGCAGAGCCGCAGGCTGCCGAGTTCTTATTGCACCATCCTAGTCAATGACGACTTAGTTTACAAGACTCGTGTCAAGGTTGTCTCATCTCAACCCATATTCAACGCTGGAACTGAGAAGTTCATTCGGGATTGGAGATCTTCTATTGTGACGGTGTCAGTGCGAGATTCTCGCAACCGTCAACATGATCCAATAATTGGCGTGGTGCCACTGAAGCTCTCTGATATCTTGCAGACAAGCAGCGAGTCCACCCGATGGTATCCGCTTGACGGCGGTGTTGGTTTTGGACGTATCCGGATATCGATCTTGTTTCGCTCCGTGGAGCTGAGGTTGCCACCTCCACAACTAGGTTGGGATATCGGCACGTTTGAATTCTTGTCATCCTTCATTACCACGACCGGATACGCCCCGGGCCACAAGGTCAAGTTGAGACTACGAACAGGAGGATCTTCGGCCAGTGTCAAGCGACAGTTCTGCACCCAAGAAGGAAACGGGCTCAAATTTGACATCTCTGGGGATGAACATAATAGGAAGCTGCGTCTCCCTGTTCGCCATCGTTACAGCTCACCAATCTTCATTGAGTTCCACACCGCCGGTCACCGAAGTGCCGAAGCCTTCGCTTCACTATGGCTTCTGGAGCTTGTGGATGGAGAGGAAAAGGAATTCAACGTTCCGATTTTCAAATGCGACAACAGTGTCCGTCTGGCGCAGAGCTACATCACCCAGGAGAATTACAAGGAAATCCCGGACACACAAATCGAAGAGGTTGGTCGGGTGACGTTTAGGGGTCGTTTCTCTGCAGGTACCGACACCGATCACATCCGATTTGTTAGTGACAACGACTCCCGTGAAACCATTGAGAGCTGGGAGGCGTGCTATGCGGAGGGTGTCCGACAGCAGGAAGTACATGCCGAAGTGCCTCCACTGGTGCAGAAGCTGCATGACGATTCCCTGACCCATGGCCGAGATGTGCTTGCCCAGGCTGATGAGAAGGAGAAGGAGAAGTGGCTGGCAAAAGACGGAACTGACTGGAGCGGTGCCTTTGGACAAGACCCAAAGGAACTCATGGCTCGCAAGACCAATCATGACGAAGACAGCGAAGAGTATGATGACTTCAATCAAGACGACGATGGCGATAACGACAGTGACGACGACGACGACGAGAATCCAGATCTCGGTATTCAAGATGCGGCGACTGATGGATCCATCGGCACCGATGAAAGTGAAGTTGGCCGCTGCAAATCTGTCGACACACAGGCCACCACCACCACCACCACCAGCGGTGCGTCAGAAAGTGGTGGTACCAGCAGCAAAAACCCATACAAGGCATATAAGGATTACAAGGATCGCAGTCGCGACCTACATCGTCAACATCGGGGGTTGATGCAATGGCGACCGATGCGCAACGCGCAATTTGTGAAAAATGAGGCTAAATTTGCTGTGAGAAAGGTGAAGAATCTGGGTGCTCTGGACGGACGACACCCAGATGTAGAAACAGAAGTATAGTTTGAGTGGTTGCCAAGACCAAAAAAAAAAAAAATAATGACATGACACGTATGGCCGAATGTCCATTTCCTAAGTAAAGCCAGATGGATCGGTGCATAAATGCCAGTAGCTTTCGGGTACGTGTTGATACCGCCATTACTTTAATCGAAGTGTCCATGTTGCGGGCCATACGAGAGGCCAGGAGACCATTGGAACGTAGCCTGGGGAGAGATAGACCGACGGGTTCAGCATGGCGTCCATCTGCAGTAACATGTGCGATATTTCAGAAATTTGTCACAGGTTGTGGTTGGGCGCGACGACAAGTTGGTCAAGTCAAGCTGGGTTAGATGTCGGCCTCAAATGCAATATGGCCACCAGCATCGACCCACACTGGAGTCCTCCGAGGGCATGTCTGTTGCTCTTGACGGATTAAACAGAAAAAGGGAGAGAGAGGACAAGGAGAAGAAAATCGACGACTCATTCATGGAAAGCCTCACCTATAAACAGAATGGCAGAACATTAGGAACTCGTGTAAAAAAAAAAGAAGAAGGAATATTGAGAAATCATGATGAATTTTAATCTATCTGCCAAGTTGGACGTTACCTCTCATGGCCTAGTGACAGTATTCACTGAACTTGGCTCTTCACCCTCCTGCCCTGCCGTAAACGCCTGACAAGGAACCGATGATAAATATGAACGCCGCTTCTTCTGTGGAAAAAAAAAAAAAAGATGATGACATAAGATACCAATAAAACCGGAATATCATGGCTAATGAGAGTTTTGTTCTTGTCCACCCCACGAATTGGTTGCTACCGCTGGGCCGATGCCGAATGATAAGTGTCCAAGTCGCCAGAATCGATCCACCTCGTTTCTTTCTGTTCTTTTTATTTGCCGCTTGACCAGTGTTGCATGTTGGCAAAGATAGAAGCCAATGATGAGCAATGCCAATACGGACTCGGTAATATTGCTAATGTGAAAGCAATAGAAACTAGAGCGAACGAAATTGAATGCCAAGGAACAAGCGCCCAAGAAGATTTTCAAATAAATCGCTCCTCGTCAAGTCTTCTGCTCAGCTTGGCAAGGCATCTAGCCGAGCCGAATATCCCCACCGCGTGGATTCTAAATCGTAAGCGTAATGCCACACTGCCACTATGATGAAGCACTGGCTTGCTTGGCGGATACCGGATGAACGATGTGATGATGATGGTCATCACCATCATGATGCAAGGTGACGCTGTTGAACTCGCTGAATGGATCACCAAGTTCAGCTCCGGGAGTCGCCAGGCCACTGTCTAGTGGAACGCCCTTGAGTCTTGATCCACTAATGTCCACGCTTTCGCTCTCCTTGACATTTCTGAAGTTGACCGTGTCGATGCCCTTGGTGAGGTGGGGGACGATGGGAGGCTTCATGTGACGGATAAGAGCCCACTGAGTGGTGCGAAAGAAAGGATGCACCTTGATATCGGAGGCACCGGCTCGAGCTCCTAGCCTGCGGTTCTCATCCTTGATCAAGAGTTTCCGGATCAGTGATTTACAAAGGCTACAAGCGAAATGTTAGCACTTGTTTGTGAATTCCAAGCAAACGAGGGAACAGGGGAGCTAGCTTGCAAAAGTTGTTCCAAATGACGTACTTGGATATTGGTGGTGCTCCGGCGTGATCGGGGAATGGGATATCCTCTCTCAAAATGTTGGCAAACGTAGCATTTCTGTTCTTGCCCTTGAAGGGCGTCGTGCCGTAGAGCATCTCGTAAACGAGAATACCCAAGGTCCACCAATCGACAGCGCTGGTATGCCCACTACCCTTAATAACTTCGGGGGCTATGTACTCTTCGGTGCCGACAAAGGAGTTGGTTCGGAAGTTGGCGATGCAAGACCTCGTATCAATCGTCGGTAATGCGTCTGTCCTAGCACCATTCTTGCCAACAATCATTGTGGGCTTGCCGCCAGGACCAGACTGTTTTGACAAGTCAAAGTCTGAAAGCATGATGTGACCTGATTGATGCAATAGGATATCTACGAATTGGGATTAGTAAGTCAGTCGCATCCATCGTGGAGACTCCAGGTAGACCTGCGAGAAGGGGGTGGTCATCGAATTGCACATACTCTCGGGTTTCAAATCGCGATAGATGAAGCCCATCAAATGAAGGTATTCCAGGGCTGCGGTAACTTCCGCGGCATAAAATCGAGCATCGTCCTCGGGGATGCATTTGCCAGGGCGAGTTTGAAGAGCACGGAAAAATTCTCCACCACTGCAATACTCCATGCACAAGTACAAGTGGTCCTCGGACTGGAACGAGTGATAAAGTGTCACAATGAATGGATGGTTGCTGGTCGCCAAGATCTCCTGCTCAGCCAGGGCTCGCTTGATCTTATTTCGCTTGATCATCTCCTTCTTGCTCAGCACTGTTGTCCAAGTCGTGAGTCAGTTGTTCAATATGGCTCTCAATGTCGCAGATTAGGACCTCTGACAGAAAAAGAAACCAAACAGCGGATACGTACCCTTCATAGCGTAAAGCCTGCTGCTCTTCTTCTCCCTCACCAGGTACACCTTACCGACGTCACCTTTTCCAATGAGCTTAATCTTGTCGAAACTTGCTGGGCTGACCTCAACGTTGCGAACTTTGATAGAATTGGAGCTGTATGTCCTCCGAAATGCCAGAGAAGTACTAGGGGCTGGCAAGGCAGAAAGAACATCCTCGCTGGTAGCAGCAGTACCGCCATGCTTGAAAGAGACCGACCTGGGATCCAAAAGGCCAATACTCCCAGATGCATTGTTCTGAAGAACGAGGGGGTCTTTTCCAAGCTCAGCAGTGGCAGGACGCTCAGCGTTGGGCAAAGCAGGAACGGATTTGGCCGAGTCATTCGAAAACAAGCCCTGCGCATTGGGGGCACTAGCAACCCTTCGCAATCGACGAGCCAATTCCTCCTTGGTTTCGCTAGTAGCCTGCTCGGCAGGCACACCATCAGGACCGCAGACTTTGAATTCGGGAGTGTCAGGAGGGCTAGGCGGCACAGAGCCTTCGTTGTGATGTCGAAGGCCCGGCTGGCCTTGATGGGCGAAATAAGGGTTGGCGTGAGCAGTCGGGCTTATTGCTTCGTCGAGTTGATTGCCCTCGCTGGCAACTGTGTGAGCGCGAAGTCGACCGACGGTATTGCTGAAGAACTTGGTATGGCGGGAGGGCTTCGGCCCTGATAGATCGGAGGAGCCAGCAGCATTGCCGGGGGCAGAGGTCGGTGACGCGTTGAGTGAGGGAGCGCTCTTGTCCTTGTCGCTGCCACTGCTAGCGGCACTGTTCATTCGGAAAAAATTTCGCAGGCGATGGCTCACCTGCCCACTCGATGAGCCGTTGGAATTGGAGGACGGCATGGCGGCGGCGGCGGGTGGTTGTTGATGAGTGAGTGATGTTGGTTTCGGTTTTAAACGGTCAATCAGTCGAGGCCATGGTCCGTACTCTTGTCGAACGCCGGTGGATGGAAAAGATGAGGACTGGAAGGGGGGTCGACGACCAAGCGCGTCTGGGAAATTGAGGTGGTGGAGGATGGCTAAGACAAAGGATCGAGATAAGAGGGTTTGGCTACGGTTTGATGGTATTTGATTGAGGGAGATGTGGTGGTGGTGGTGGTTGTGGTTGAGGCAGGCAGGAGCGGGTCACTGACTTGCCGCCTTCCCGCCGGACGGGACGACTGGCCCCGCACTCGTCACCTCAATAATTGCAGGCGGCACAATGGAAGATCCTAGCCGTGGCGCATTAAAGTGGTCCAAACGAAACACCCGCCAACATTGCACAATCTGGCGCAAGAACGCGAGTACTTACTAATTAGTAAGTTGGGTAGGTATTGATATCGCCCTGAAGGGCACATGTTCCGCACACCACGGCAACAACTTGTCACTTCAATATTTGTATATACTGCCCCCCCCCCAACCGGCAACTACGAGTAGTCAATTCACTTTACAGTGTACAAGTATCTCGAATGCCTCCTGCTCCATGCAATCAACAAGTACATAGCTCTAGTCGGATTCCTCGGAAGACCCGGACGACAGATCCGGTAGATTGCTATCTCGCAAGACCAGTAATGTTTTGAGCTTCCGCCTGTTTTCTCTCCACGTCACAAAGTCCTCTAATTGCTGGTCCTTTATAGACGGCGTGACCTGCTGCCCATCAGATCCCCTTAGATAATCCGGCAGGTCATCCTGCGACCCATCCGGCAGCCCGGCAGGCACGTCGCTCGTATTGCGCGGCCCGTCGCCCATATGCCATCGGAATGGCGTAAAGTGTGCTTGGTCCAAATGATTATGCCAATCCTGTGTGTTTGTAAACGCAATCCTCTTGCATTGTCCCCAACGACAGGCTGAAGGGGCATGTGGACCATGGACAACGTGAACATGCCTTCGGAGCGTATCGACGTTATGTAGCTCTGCCTTGCACTCAGACCACTCACACAGAAACGTCATGAACTGCGTATTCGACTTGTGGTATAGCTCCCATGGGGTCGGAGACCGTGGCTTCGGCGGACGTCCTGCCCTGCGACCCCAGACCAGTGATGGGGCATTCACGCGAGCCTGGCGAGGCAGCCGGGGCACTCTATTGTATATTTGTGGTGTTTTGCCACGCATAGCAGAGTATGACATGCCAGGCTTCCATCCCTTTGGTCTCCCCCTGCCGTTGGACGCTGGTGGTGTTGACGTGGACTTTGGCGCAGATATAGACATCGGGATAGGCACGACGCTTGGCTGGGGAGCTGTCCTGTTGTACGTTCGTGGTGTTTTGCCACGCATAGCAGAGTATGACATGCCAGGCTTCCACCCCTTTGGTCTCCCCCTACCGCTAGACGCTAGTGGTGTTGACGTGGACTTTGGCGCGGATATAGACATTGGGATAGGCACGAAGCCTGGCTGGGGAGCTGTCGGCTCTGAGGGCGGCCGAGCAGCGACCAGTTTCTCCTTGGTGCATCTCGAGAGCTCACACATGCGAGGACTAGTTCTCTGAACAGGGACACCAGGTTGAACGTGTGTTGTTTGGTGCCTGGGTGAGGATGTCAATACGATGGCTAGCCTTGGGGGTCGCGACGGGGACGTGTGCAGGGGAACTTGGTGGTCCTGGATCATAGATGGTACTGGAGTTACGTGATGATGTCTCGCGAGCGCAGAGTCCATCGTGGCAGTTGTAGCTGTGCACACGTCACCGGGCGTGCGAGCCGTGCTGCTGCCGGGATCGTTCATCGTAGGCGGCATGCGGCAGCTTGCGTATTGATGCCGGCAGACTATGCGAACTGATCTTCGACGGGTGCGAATAGGATGGCGCACGCGGTAGTTGGGACCTTGAGGTCGTGGCAGAGTAAATAAGTACGTGTTGGATATCGCAGCCTCACATCTTAGGCATTAAGGAAGGAGAGAGGAAGAATGACCGTTGGGACCGTTGGGACCGTTGGAACTAGTCCGTGTTTCTCAGGAACATGTACAATGTACTTTTGGGCACTTGGCAGTGCTTCCAACTTGGGGAAAAAAACTCTGGGTCATAGCTTACCGAGTATCGCGCAAACGCAGAATTTCAGCCAGGGGCGGCCCGGCGAGTCCAGTTTCAGACTTTCGGCGCGACTAATCAGTCAGCAGTCCTCGCCATCGTGGCTGGGGCCGGTTGGCTGCCGAAACCTCAGCTGAGAGCTGACCGACCATCGGAGATCCAGGCATTGGTTGAGTTGAATCGGAGCAGCGCGATGTGCGGGTTGAGGACTTGGTCGATCGTCCGGTTATGCTGGACAGCGTTCGCTGAAACGTTGTATCTCTTCAAGTCAATTTCAAGTCAAACCAGGACCGAAAGCCGACACTGTCGGACTTGAGTCTTCTTCTGAAGGATTCTGATGAATCCTCCTGCTGGAAGAAAAAAACGTCTCCACAGCCTACATGAGACGGATTCGCTTCCCGACCACCAACGGCGAATACAAAATCGGACCTGTCAAACACGGCATCATGCGCATGCTACGACTGTGTTGCGAAGCAAGAAGCAACTCAACCCTTCGCCCTGGCTTTCGCTTCGAAGCTCGACTGTGGCATCGCGAACTCGAGGGACCATAACGCAGTTGAAATGACGGAAGGCGGCGAGCTCATTGCAACAGGCCCAAACCCTGACGGGACTCCGCAGCGCATTAGTATCAAGCCGCACGACGTCGCACCCCGTTACATAAAGGTGGTGTCGCCGGATGTCGGCGCCGGCTTCGACGTCGACTTGTTCGTCTTTCGTGAAGACCCAACTCCGGAATCACGCGGCCAATGTCGGCGCGGACCCGGACGGCGGGCCGATCCAGGATCCGCTTCTTGGAAGTTTAACGACGACCGACTTGCCGAAACTGACATCCGGGGCTTCTCGATTGAACTCCCGATCCAAGCCGCGAAGACGTTCCAGTCATGTTTCAGGTCCGCGAACTCGATGCTGTCTCGGCGAGACTGCTGACAGATGCCATGGCCTTGTAGTATCTTCAAGTCGTGGAGCACCCAGTACTCGCTCTACCTGGAAGACGTATCGCTGCAGTTTGAACATGCAATGGAGGAAATGGTGCCGGACCTCCAGCTTGTTCTGTTGATGGCAGCAACATGTACACCGCACCACGAGGGGAGCAGATATTCGCGACAGACAAGGAGGAGCGTGGTCAAGAACTCAATCCAAGCTCGGCTGGAAAGTCGCGTGTTGCCCAAAACCCATGGTATCTGGGTCGTATTTTCTAGAGTATGGAAGAACTATAAAAATAAGGTCCACCTGCAAAGTCTGGAGAGCATAATTTAAACACAAATTGACACTCCAGTACCGTGGCCTTCCTCGACAGCTTCAAAGTATTGTTGGAAATCCACTACCAACAATCTTGATGCTGATCAACGCGACTGGTAGGAGGTTTTGAAAAAAAAAAAAAAAAAAAAAAAAAAAAAAAGGTTCAATTTTATTCTCTTAGACATGGATGAATTAGGGGATGGCTTATTGACAACAATACAATCCAAATCCAATCCAGTGCTAGGTTGGCGTGTTCGCAAAATATACGGGGAGGCGTTTGACCGTGGGAACATGAAACGACCAGGACCTCAGCATTATCGCGACACCTAACCGACCCCTATCAGAGAGTGAAGTATTTAAATAGACTCTCTCTCTCTCTCTCCCCTCCCTCCCCCCCCCCCCTCTTTTTCTCTCGAACAAAAAAAAAAAAAAAGTCTTTACTCTTAGTACAACGTTTTGCAGCGCCCGCCGTCACTGTCACTCCTTGAATGTAAAGGGACAACGACCAGAAGACATGGCAGTTGCATGAACCATCTCCTGTAGGTTCCTGGTCTGTTCTACGCCGCGCCCCATCCTGCTCTTGGGGCCGAGATCTTCAAACAGAAACCCGTCGGGCCTCATCTCAGCACCCCCATCGCCAGGAAGCATCCCGCCAAACGCCCAAACCGCCCAGGCGGCGGGGCCCCAGCGTTTCCACACGGTAGGCCGATTATACCACGGCTCTTTGACGTAGTGCGTGCTGAACATGCGGCCGGTTCTGGGGTCCGGGTCCGTGACGTAGCGTCGGCTCGTCAGACGAGGCAGCATGAAGAAGCGCATCAGAATCTGCCGTAGCCAAATCAGGGTCAGCGTCAGTGCCGACAGCGCCGTACTTGGCTCTGGATATCTAAGTCCGGGAGAATCTTTTAATTAGCAAAGATACAGGGAAAGAGCCGTGCTGCCGTGCTGCCGTGCTGGTCGGAAAACAAAAAGTCCCCCCCCCCCGGTGGCGATGACGTACCCGAAGGAAGAGCGAATCTTGTCGCCCATCATGACGAGTCCCATTTGGCGCATGAGCGGCCTCATGAATCCGGGAAACAGCCATGTCAAGAGGTCCAACTGGGCATCGGCAAGCTGCCGACTGGGCGGCGACGGACGCAGGTGATCAATCTCGTAATGGAGCGACCACTTCTCCACCTCTTCCATGAACTCGATGCCGTCTTTGAAGTTGTTTCTTCCCAGCTCCTTTGTGTAGTCGATTCCCATCATGTCTCCGACAATCTTCCAGAGGGTTCCCTGGGCCGCGACTTCGAATTGTGCCAGCTCTCTCCACTCATAGAGTCTGATGAATCTCACCGGCTCCGTCATGGCGGCGTAAAGAACGTACAGCAGGTCTGCGTTTTGAATCTTGCCCGACCGGATGTACGGGGAGTGAAGGTAATTCATTCTCGCAACGGCACCGTGGAGCTGCGGAGAGTTTGGGGGGAATAGCATGAAACTGTGTGACAATAGAAAAAAAAAAAAAAAAAAAGTCATTATTGGTAGATCATGGGGGAAGAAAGAAAGCTTCTCGAAGAACCGCCTGGCTTACCACGCGAATATCAGTGCCGTGTCTTCGAATCTAGAAAACCCCCGGAACTGTCAGCCACTGCGGCGCGACAACATGCTTTACATGAGTACCATCCGGGAAACCTCGCTTGCCTCTTGGATACTTTGCTCCCTCGACCAAAGTCACGAGTGACCAGCAGCTTTGCAATGTTTTGTATGGCAAAAGTCTGGTTTGAAAAAAAAAAAAAATTTAGTCATGTTCTCTTGGCGTTTTTTTTTTTTTTTTTTTTGTCTGTTGAAGCATCCGTTTCTATACCTTTGTAAGAGCATAGGTCAGCGACAGGCCGAAAAAGAGAGGGAATTCATAAGTGTAGGCATGCTCGATGATGGCCTGGGCGTCTGCCCCTGTCATGCGGGAGAGGGACGCTCGATCAGAGAAGTTGAATCGGGACTGCACTTTCGACAGGCTTCTGAACCGGAGCAGAGAACATGTCACGACGTAAATGAGCATTATGAACAAACATGTTGTCGACCATGAGGGGGTGCCACGTAGTGACCACAAACTGGCACAGCTACTGAGGAACTCAGCCCACAATGATCTCCAAATAGTCATGGTTGTTCTTATTTCTGTACTTTGTTGTTCTCTTGCTTCACAAAGGATACATTCGGGGCCCCCGAGTCTTTTCATTTGACCTTTATAAATTTTTTTTTCCCGAGACGGACTTCGGTGAGATTAAGACTTGCCATTTTCCCGCTCGGTAGACAACCCCCCCCCCGCCCGGCGCGCGCCCGGCCTTGAGGAAGGAACTTGTTGCAAGGAAACCTGGTCTTCTCCTCACAATTAGTAAAATCTGGAATCATATGAGAAAACAAATATGCCGATAGGTCGGCACCGGGAGGGGGGTTGGTCAGTAACTGGTAATAGGCCTCGGCATGGAAGGGGTCGGAGACAACGAGATGAGGGGAGGCCGCGAGTTACCAGCGATAACTTGCCGCATCCGAATGCGAGGCATAGTGAACATCAATACCATCTTCCGAATCTATCTGGGGAGTAAGAAAGTGACAGGTCTGAAATGCTGAAACGATCGGATAGGTGTAACGTCATCTGGCGGCGACGGAAAATAGAGACCAACAAGGTTGCGAATACGAACACGAGCGGAGGTGGGGATGCGGGAATGCGGGGGTGGAGCCCGACCGTTTTTTTCTTTCGTTGCTTATGATTATTATTAGGAAAAAGCGAAGCGGCCCTAATTGAAGCACTTGTGCGGAGGTCAGGGCAGGGAGATAGATATACGTAGCAGCTTTTCCACTTTCCCTCTATCAAAATAACGCTATCCTATGGAGATTTCTCTTCTTATTAGCTGCGCGAAATACTCTTTAGCGACTGGTTAAGAAATTTTTTTTTCCGCCTCTCTCAACCGCTTAGGGGTGGCAAGGAGGAGGATCCTGTTATCAAATCCCTCACATTAACAAGAAGGCCGTTAACAAAGCCCATCAACAGAGCCCGTCAGGAAGCCCGTCGTCAAATCCCTCGCATTAACAAGCCCATCAAAAAAGCCCGTCAGGACTCTCGCGTTAGGAAGCCCGTTGACAAGCCCATCAGGATCCTCGCGATAGGAAGCTTATCAGGTAGCTTAGCAGGAAGCTTATTAAGTAGCTCGTAAGGAATCTCGTAAACAAGCCTATTAGGAAGCCCGTTGGGAATCCCGTTAGGAAGACTCTTATTGTGTCCCTTACATTAACAAGCCCGTCATTAAATCCCTTATATCAATATGCCCATCAATAAGCCCGTCAGCAAGCCCGTCAACAAGCCCGTCAGGACCCTCGCGGCAGGAAGTCCGTCATTAAATCCCTTACATTAACAAGCCCATCAATAAGCCAGCTCATTAGGAAGCCGTCAACAAGCCCGTTAGGACCCTCGCGTCAGGAAGCCCGTTAGGCGTTGTGAAGTTAATACAATAATTCAGCGATTCAGATAGTAATTAGCCCCACGGGTACCAAAGCTTTTCCCTGTGCCTACGATGCCGATAAATTCGGGCAGCCATGAGAAATTTTGTAGATCTGGAACTGAATTTGTCTATCAACAAGTAGAACAGGAAATACATGACTAGTTCTCCTTTTTTTTTCGTCGTCCTTGATGGCAGACAAGTCATCGTAAAGGGTAATTTTTTTTTTTTTTTTTTTTTTTTTACTCAGTCTGCACCGAGTATCGTTGCCGCCCACCCCCTCATGTCGCGCACACATGGCCCGTCTACCCCGTCAAGGCATTCGAGAAGTATGAAGTCGTGCGCAATGCCCTTCTGAACATCCAATCTGATCTTCAAGTCGGGATTCATTTTTCGAACCACGGCCGCATACACGACTCCTTGATCTCGGAGGACTTCCTCGTCCCCTACAGTGATGTACAGATCCTTGACGACCTGAGACATTTTCTTCATGTGTGACAGGTCACAGTCCAGAGGATATGCCATGGTCTGCGCTCTATTCGCCACGTGCTCCGTGGAAGGTAAGCCCAGGTAGTGGACCCTGAGTTTCTTGACCGTTTCAACGGAGAGCATGTCAATCACGCCGTTTTGCGTATACGACGCATGGGTGAACTTGTTGCTCACCAATGGCGAGACGAGGAAAGCACCCGCCAGCGGTTCCTTGAGCTTGATGACTGCGGCCGACGCTGAAGTAGTAGCCTCACATAGATGACTGAGCAACTGACACGCAAGATTTCCTCCGACCGAATCTCCGCCAATCAAGATGTCGCGGGCTTGTATCCCCGATGCCAGCATGTGGGAAAGGCCGGCGAGAGCTTGGTTGAACTGAACCGGATATTGCGCCTCCGGGCCAAGGGTGTACTCGAGAACAGCAACGGCTGTTTCCGTTCCCGTTTCTATCCCGGCCGTGACGTATGCGCGCCAACACCATTCCAGGTGGGCAGGGAGCAAAGGCACCATGTATCCGCCTCCATGGAGGAAAAGAACGAACTTCTGGGCCGCGTGGCGGTTTCCGATCCAGAGAAGTGCAGAGCGACTGTCATCAAGGGTCTCGACATGGTGCTGTAATCTGTCTTTCATGTCCGAGGCACCTGGTCCTCGTGCTTCGGAGAGCTTTTGGCGAACCCATGAATCGTATACCTTTCTGGTCGGGGTTGACATGTACTGGAGTTCACGACTGGAAAAAGTGGCGAGGACGACTTTTAGAAAGGCGGAAACGACGTATCGCCAAACCGGGAGCCCTCTGTACAAAGCAATGGAGGACGATCTGCATAGGACATAGGCCAGCGTCCATGGTGCTAGTGTCACGGCATCAGTGTGGAAACATGTCGGTTGAATCGATCCATCTTACTCAGAAAGACCAGGCGAAGCAGCAAGAGAGCCTTCTCGGCGGCCGTGAATGGAGGATTCATTGGGAGAGCTCGAGGATGTGAAGATGGAGAGGCCCCACGGGAACTAGTCTCAACAGGCAACTCCAAGTTTTTCTGTCGGGTGTTGGAACTTTGGGAGCTCTGCGCTTTTAATTACAAACGTGGAGAAACAAACACCCGACCCCTATTCTCGGGCATATCTGATGCGGCAATTGTTGTCAGTAGTTGGCACGAGTACAGGTAGGCTGGGTGGGTTGCACATACAAGTGCAAAGGGAGATCCCAAATCCCCTCTACATCATCATGTTCAATTTCGTCTTGAGATGGTATTGAATGTATAAAAAACCAGGGGCCAGTTCGAGCCGGGGACCCCATGTATTATACCCGTGCACAAATTACATTGCCGTGCCGTGCGTGACCTTGTGGATGAAGAAGGCTCGTGCTCTTATTAGGGCAGGGCACAGAGACCTCTCTCTCTGATCCACCCACGAGGCTGTAAAAAATAATAAGGCATTTTGTGAAGAATCAAGAACTTGACCACCAACAAGGGTGGGGTTGGATAGTTGGATGAGCTGAGAATTCGAGAACCATGACGGAGTACATACAGTACGAGTGTGAGGAACAATGACACCCAGGGCGCTTCCCAACACAGAAACCGGCCAATTTCAGCGCACATCGTATTACACATCTGAAGCTTCTCGATCGGGTCCGCTACGGGCTGGGGGCCGCCTCCAAAATCCTCATTGATGATGACATTGCTGTGGTGTACGTGCGGAATCGGGATGGACGTCTTCCCGTCTTCTGTTGCACATATTTGCATCGTTCAGTTTCGTGCCATCCAGTGGGAAGAAGCATAGACAGACACATGGCATATAGTGGCCATTTCAATTTGAACCTTTTGGCCACGTTACTCCGTAATCGAGCTTCATGGAGACTCTCGTGCATATCGTGATGAGATAGGTATTCCCGTACTCCCGTACTCCACCCCACCCCACCCAAGCTGAGCGGCGCCACATCAACGCCGAGGGCTCAAGACAATAGGAATCCAAACCCCATTCAAAGTCGTTGAACCTCCTATTTGAGAAGCCCACGCCACCACGTAGGACTACAAGTTTGAACTGCCCAGTAAAAAAAGATAACACCATTCTCGTTGTCCAATCATAGGCGTGGTATTGGATGGGCGATCGGATCCCAGAGTTGGAAGCGAGTCTTCAATCGGCTTGATCCCTTTGATTCGATTCAGGGCCCTCTCATATGCTACGCCTCACGACCTGATGGCGGCCAATTACATGCAGAATTGGCATCGGCCTTGCCATGAAACCGTCCTTCGTCATTCATCAAACATGCATTGGGCAATTTGTGGCTTCAGATAGTGGGTGGATAATGGACATTTGGCAAAATCAACTCAAGGTATAGGATTCAGCTGCTTCTATACGAATACTCGCATCTTAGGGCTGAAGGGGTTTTTGACATAAGATACTTCCTTCTCCCCGTGCAGTAAACCTTCTATATTCTCCCAATTACACCAAAACCTGCTCCAAGATGATCAACGTACTCGCCATTGTGATTGTCTTCTCTATCCTGGCCATATACGCATGGCATCGTGCGTATCCTCGGCCATACAAAGATATTCCCTATAACAAGCAGTCTGCAACTCGACTTTTTGGAGATATCCCCGACATGATAAAGTTCGCGAAAGAAGGCAATGATCCCGATCAATTCATTCCCCAAAGATGCCGGCAACTCGACTCCCCCATCATCCAGTTGTTCTTGATGCCCTTTTCCAGCCCGTTGGTCTTCGTAGACGATGTTGGCGAGGTGGAGAACATTGTCTTCAATCGTACCAAACAGCTGGATCGCGCTCCTATAACAATCAACACGTTTCTCCCGCTCTTCCCCTTGTCGAGCATTCTCAAGCAAACTACCCCCCAATGGCGGGCTCAGAGGCGACTTTGGAAAGACACCATGGGTAGCGACTTTCTCCGTCGCATAGCCGCACCCCAGATGTACGAAACAGCCATGCAGCTGGTTGACTTGTTCCAGCTGAAAATCAGAATAGGAAGCGGCAGACCTTTCTCCATTCGCACAGACTTTAATCTTTCCGCCTTGGATGTCATATGGGCCGCTTTTCTGGGCTCGGAGTTGCACGGAGTTCGGGACGAAATCTGCGGGATGCGAAACCACGACGATTCTATCCAGCAGCCTGTCTCTAAAGATTGCCCTGCGGCGATGCCGTCTGTCGTCAAGGGACAGTTGTACCAGGCCATCGAGTATCTGAACAACACTCTTCAGCTAAACTTGGCATCACCTCTTCCCGGGTGGTACCACTGGTTGCTTCGCCAGTTGCCCCAATACAAACGATGCTGGGCGTTGAAGGAGCAAATCATCAATGGCCTGATTCGGAGTGCGAGGGCGCGTTTCAACCGTTCCTTTCAGACCGACAGCACAAGACTATGTGCCATCGACATGGTCCTTCGAAGAGAGCAATCGGCAATCGCAAGACCGAACGCATCGGCCTTTGCAATTCCACCAACTGACGCGGAGATCCACGACGAGCTCTTCATGTTACTCATTGCGGTATTCGCGCTCTTGTCGCCGTTCTTGCCAAATGACAACCACGTCGTGCTGATTTTTGTTATTGGTTTAGGGATACGAGACAACAGCGACCACACTTTGCTGGTGCGCCAAGTTCCTCACGAACAATCCCGCGGCGCAGGCGAAACTTCGCGAGTCACTAAGGACGGCACTCCCTCGCGAGAATCCTCCCACACTGGAAGACACACTCAACACTGACATGCCCTATCTTGACGCAGCTCTGGAAGAGTGCATTCGCCTTGCAGACATTGTCCCTCGCGTCGTGCGAGTCGCTCTTGATGATACCGAGATTCTGGGACATGACATCCCGAAGGGGGCGCAAATCATGTGTACGACCTCTGTGTCGGCACATACTCTCAGGAGGTGCAGGCCTGGGGGGACCAACAGTTATCAAGAAGATCAAAAGCAGCATTTTCCCGAGACTGGTCCCCGGGAGAACATGGATCTCTTTTCTCCTGAGCGGTGGCTGAACCACGCAGGCGCGTTCAATCCCCAAGCATTGCGCAGAATGGCATTCAGTGGAGGACCAAGGGGGTGTTTTGGTACGTATAGTAAGTAGCATACTTTGGGTTATCCTGCAATGCTAACTGGGGATTCCAAAGGCAAGAGGTTTGCGATGCAGGAGTTGCGAATTACACTGGCAGTTTTGGTGATGAAATTTCGTTTCGAATCGATTCCCGAGCACCTGAATAGCATGCGCAGCGACCCCGGGGCATTGAGAAAGCCTCGCCAGACCTTTGTGCGGCTTACGAATCTTGCCTGGGATGATGGATGACGCGGGTGAGCGGCTGGAAAGTGCATGATTGAGCCGGCTGGAGCTCGAGCTCTTGGTAGATTACAAAAATGTAAAAAGGATAATAATAGCAGAACCAAAGTTCGTCCCCATGAACTGGGCAGCTCCTGCCGCGCGAGGTGATCCAATGACATGTCACGCGCAGATAGCGCAGATGGGGGGGCATGGGGGGGCATGGATGGTAGCAGTTGATTGGTCCGTCACGGAGACATTGAATTGTTTTGTGTGACCACTGACCACTGACCACTGACTACCATCCACTTCGTATTAATAAAGCCGATTGATGAATCCTGATTGTTTACCTCATGTCACTTATCAATTATCAATCTTCAATCTACACTACACGACGGGTGACACATGACATGCCATCGGAGTGGACGCGCAGAAAAAGAAAAAAATTAAGCAGACGTCTTCACATGTTTATCGAGGCCAGCATGAGGCTCATACCCTTGTTGGGAATTGTTGGGAATTACACCGTACACATCTACATACAGCTATCTATCTACCTTTTGCACCCGGGACGTGCGGCATAGCGAAACCCCCTTCTCAACACCCTGCTCATCCGACTCGACCAATTGCCGTCGGCAAAATGATCAGATCACAAGCTAATGGCCATCAGTCAACGGGGATCAGGATGCAGGATGGGAATGGAGGAAAGCCGGTCACATCGCTCTGGTTGTTCCCAACAAAGCGATCCATTCGACGCCATCGTGTGTAAATTGGCGGCGTATATGATTTCTTGGGCTCGCCCACTCTTGAACCGATCTGCTCTGCGCAGCGTCTCATCATCTCTCTGGGTGTCGGTGTTGCCCATTCACACACACAACAAGTACAAGTGACACGACCTTCCTGGTGATCCGGTTCACCCGGCCCCCCTCCCATCTGGCTGCACCGAGAATGGGCACCGCCGTCGAGGCCGCAGAGGCCGTCGCGCTCGTCCTCACGCCATTCCACGACATTGTGGCCAAGGCCAGAAATGCGGCAGGCAGTGCGGCAGGCAGCGCGGCCGCTCAAGACTCGCCCATGTACAAAGCCGCCGAATCGCTGCAACGAGAGGGCCAGCGGGCGTTGAACCGTCTGCATCCGCTTTGCAGCAACATGGTCAGCCAGCACGGTCCAGAGTTCGTCAATGCCATCAAGAGGAACGGTATGTACGTGTGTCATGCATGCATGACAGTGAATGACAGTGAATGAGCTCATCGATTCCTCGATCCGCAGTGGCTAAATCCAGATACATTCGCTCTCAGATGACATAAGCCGCTTCCATTGGGAGCTCACCGACGTGCTTTGGGAGTTTGACGACTACATCTCGGTCAAGACCTTCGACGCAAGCAAATATGCCCAAATCCAATCACTCTGTCGCAGCGTCGCGCCCAGGATGTACAACGTCCTCGTGAGAATCAACCTTGAGCTGCTCGCCCAGACACCGACGGAAGAGACACCACCGACATCATCCGTGTCGTCTTCGTCGCCATCCACCGAGGCATGGGTACCATTTCAATCACCAAGAACCAGTGAGTGCGATCCATCGTTGCTGCGGACAGCCGACTCCGGAATTCATGAAAAAATGTACTCCATGTCTGCGCCGAGTCTTGACATGGCACAGGCCAGCACGATGCGGCAACTACACAGTATTAGTGAATGGTCTTCGCCGTCGTCGGGTAGTCGATCAAGTCGGGGGTTCGCACCTCGGTCAATCATACCGATTCGTGAAGGAGAAGAGCGACCTCCATTGCCCTCACAGCCATGGCGGCTACCGGAGGACATGTCCTCAAACGACGTTGTGTCTCAAAGAGAATGCGGTGACTATTATGCATCCGACCATCGACGAAGCCGCGACACCTTTGAACATGCCACAATGCCTTCGAGGCTTCCCTCCAAGCACTGCATCATTACCGACGCCAGTTCTTTCCGCCGATACAAGGGTTTCTGCCCCGGTGCGCAGGAAGTGCTGCAGGGAAAGGTCGGCGTCAAGCAAAAGCAGAAGCCGGTGCAGCGGACTCTGTCTCGCGTTGTCGCCAAGTGCACCGGTTGCTCCATGGAATTGGACTACGATGATATCGAAACAGACCTGGCTAATAAAGGTGACGATGTATCTTGAGAAACAATGGGTTGAGGGTGTCGTCGGCTAACCACTCGACTTGCTCCAGAGGCCGGCAACTTGGCCAAGAAAGATGTTGTTTATCGACTTCGTTTCCTCCAGAAAAGCCACCTGCCCGTGAAGCGGGCCACTGATAAACTATACGGATGCATATTCTGCATCTCGAACGGCTACACCATGGAAGAGAGTGATGCCACGGTGTTTTTCTCGGCGGACGATCTCTTCCTTCACTTGTCGCGCCATCCACGACCTTTGCCGCACGTCCATGGAATCACCGTCGTGTACGGCATCGACGTGCCGTCCAACCTACGGAACAACCATGACCTTCACTTCAAAATGCCACCCAAGACTCATCCTGTGCACCGGGAGAGCGCGGAAATCGTCAGCAGACCCACTGGCGTCGCCATCAAAGAGATGAGGAAAGTCGAGCCGCAGAGGAACCTAGTAGAGCGCGACCGTCCCGAGGAGCTGCAACTCGCAATCGGTGCTCGAATCGTAGGCATCAAATGGCCGCCCCAGTACAAAGGTCGAAAGATGTTCGCCTGGCACGACGGCGTCTTTGCGTCCGTGCCGTCCGAATGCATCATGCTGCTGTCGCCGGAAGATAGCAGGCTCTCCAAGGCCGTGACAAGTCGAATTTTGGGCAGCGCAAAATGGAAATTCTCCGTCAAGTCGGGAAAGGATTCCCCTTGGCTCAAGTTCGACAAGGGCGATACAATTACGAATATCGGATGTGAGTCTTCGTTCATGCCCTGCCCTTTCTCGGATGACAAGGGAAGGGGGTATATTGGACTAATGCGAGGAGGTAGGGGTGCATCCGGATGACTGGTGCTGGTGTGGGATGAATTCAAAGAGCAATTGGGGCATTTTCCCTCAGGCATATATTGACCCCAACACGGTCCAGGACGACACATCGCAAGAGGCCCGTAGACGCCGCTAGTCACACACGAATCATTAATACATGTCATCCGCGGCAGAAGCAGAATGTGCAAAAACATGGAGTCCCGAAACACACAAACGAGCTAGCTTTCTTGCTCCATCGATGGACATGTTCCTCTTCGGGTATCATCACCTGTCCTACATTTTCCACTGATGAATGTCTTGCCACCATGGCCATCACGGCCAGATTGAATGCCAACAGCACGAATCCATCCACATGTGACAATCGCCTACTCCTCATGCTCGCAGAATCTACAATAGTGTGCGGAGCGACATGTGAATTAGCTACCCAGGCTTTCTCGGTCAAGCTGAAAGCAACTGCGTGTGCTACAAATGGAATGGGCCAATGTTTCTTTGTCATCTCTCAAGTACAGCATTCTTTCCCCGCCCCTACCGTCACTAATAGAAATCAAAGAACTCAAAGAACCGAGGAAAGACAATGGGGGTTTTTATTCACCTTTGCCCGTCTTGGTACAGTCGATCTTGTTGCGGCACTGTCCCCCGCTCTTCCAAATGCAGTTGTTGACGTCGTTCTTGAATATCGCACGGAACATCGGTAAAGTCAAAAGCAACACACATCTGGGCATCCTGGGAGTAAAAAGGTCATGGCAGGGACCTCGACCGGGCACGCTGGACCACACCTGCGGTGAAGCCGCCGAGGCAATACTTGCCACAGTGCCACTTGCTGATGGAGAACTTGCCGGCGAGGTTGAAGTTCGGGGGTGCATCCGACGTGCGCGCCGTTCTGGGCATTGTCGAGCCATTGGCCGCGGTTGGCGCCGGTAGCGAGGTCGCCGTAGGTGTCTCGTCTCGCTCGAATGCAGACTTGATGGATTGACGGCCTGGCCAGGAGCACATTTCTCGTCGTCACAGAGCCGGAACTTGCCGTATCGCCGTATCATGCTGTCCGGCGGCGCGGCGTAGACGTTGTCGTTGCAAAGGCCGAGTCTGTTGCCGTTTTCGGCCTCGAAGACGTAGCACTTTTCCTTGAAATCATGGGGTCAACAGCTAGAGCTAGCAAGGTAGAAGATCAACTATTTGTTCGTCGTTACGTGCCGGTCCGCAGCAGCAGTCCCATCATCACCCACTGCGCGAAGAATGTCTCACCCTGTCCCAATGCCCATACAGCCATCAATACTCCCCCCACCCCTGGAAAATACCCGCCTGTTGCAGCACCGCATCTGGGTTCCCGAATGAAGCGTAGGATAGGTCGTCGCTGCTCAGTTTCAGCCTTGCCATGGATCGAAGCAGCTTGGATGTTCTTACTTTCAGTTGAATACAATCGAACCGTTTTGAGAGGCTTGAGCAAAAATCTAAAGTGAGTGAGTGCCCGGATTCTTTCGCACTGCGCCAGGAGATCAGACTACGTGGTTTTACACATCCTCCGACTGTAGCCATGCCAGCAAGTTCAAGCTAGGTCTTAGGCATCTTGGTCCAATCTCTAGAATACCTCGCTTGCTGGATAAAAATGCCCCAAGGATAGTCCTCCGGCACACACATAAATGCGAGAGCTCGCAACAGCAACGAGTGCTCTCAATAATATTCTAAACCTGTCCGCATTCGTAGCATGGCGGACTGAAGGGTATCCCAAGTTTTCCAATACAATCGCATCACCGTTGTGCCCTGGCCGTTGTGAAAACCACCACTCGAGCCGACCACACCACGGTATTGCAGAATACTGGTCCGAATCGACACAAGGGGTCTTCGCCATGATTCTCGTGACCCGAGGGCGCTTGTCGGGACACGCAGGCACGAGAACCCATTGGCCGTCGCGAGAGCCTTGTTTGATTTTTCGCATCCAGTGATTCCTTGTGATGAGTGGCATCTCGTTGGCGAGCGGGGCTTGAGCATCGCCCAGCACGAGGCCCATGGGCTGAGGCTATGGTCGCAGACTTGCAGTGACGAAACGTCGAGGTATATGCGTCATGATAATCATGTAAATCTATGCTCCGTTCCTGATTTTCTAGCATCAACGAACGTGGGAATTGAAAGGGAAGTCGCAGCTACTCACTTTCAAGAAGTGGCTGAGAACGTTTCAAAGTTGATGCGTCTTAGATGGGATTCGCGGCGCACGCCGATGGGGGAGAATCCCGGAGGTGACGTGTCTGGTGATGCTTACTGAAGCCGCACGCGAGACTTCGGTCTTCGTCATCATCACAACATGGATGGAATGCTACGGGGAGGATTACTTGCATAGTACTTAGATGACAGTGGGTATATAAAACATTCATCAGCTAGAAGCCGATGTACTCGTAGTCATGTTATTTTTTTGGGCTTTATGTGTTGGTCATATAATTGAAAAAGTCACAAAAGAAATTCAAATTTGAAACAAGAAAAAAAGAGAATCATATTCGCCAATAGCACCTGACAACCAACGGAGCAAGCAATATATACCACCAGACGCTTCTACAAACATGCCCCGTCCTCCTTATTTTCTCTCTTCCCCCTGTTTTTCTGACCTTACTGAAAGAACTTCATCGCAACATTTCTTTCACAAGATGGATGATTAGAAAAAAAAAAAAGTGCTTGACCCGGGAATCATGAAGAAGAGTACTCTTACCAAAAGTGTGGCGTCAAAGGCAAAGACTGCGGTTCCTGTAATAGGATCGGAGAGCTGCACCTTGTCCAAGGCATTGGCGTGGTTCCCGCTGCCCAATGTGTACTGACAGTCAGCTTGATAGATATCCATTGAGATGCACCAATTTCTTTGAGTTTGCGCCTACGACAGGAGGAGGAATTCTAGCACAAATGGAACAATTGGAAATACTTTTGATGTCACACCACACGCCCAATTGTTATCGGTCAATGATGAAGTGTGGCTTGGCGTTAAAATGATTCTGGCTGAAAGAAATGGTCGCAAGAGTTGATTTCGTGACAGTGCAGGTATGAGACATTTACATTGCGGGAACTAACAGCATGGTCAGCACAATCTGAACGAAAGGAGGTTTCGGTCACCATATCACGGTAGAACCTACATTGGTTTGCAAGGCTCTCGAATCAAGCAAAAGACGAGGATGTAAAAATAGTCCAGATTCAGAAGTTGACTGATCGAGTTGTTGTTTTCTCTGGGAAAGCAGTGGCCCAGAATCAGGAGAGAAGGATGTCGATTCGAAAGTGTTTTAAGGAGGGTTGGTTTGACGGTGGTTGTAGTAGTGAAGTAAAAGAAGAAAAAAAGGTAGGGAAGTAAAATAGAGCAAAAGATGTGACTTATGATTCGACTGGCTCGAATGACCCCGGTCGTGTTGACATCTGAGGCGATGGATGCGTAATGATTGTAGGTAGTTGGTTCGGGTCAGGAATCAGGAGGTGTTACAAGGTCACCGTGGGGTGAGACCATTGAACGAGAGCGTTGGTGGGCTTCAAAGCAGAGGGTGGTGTTGCGCAAGTCTGATGTATGAAGGAATAGACTGCTCAAATTTTCTTGGACTTGGCATGCTTGAGGTGATAGCATGTGTATACGTGTGTATACGTGTGTATGCGTGTGTATACGTGTATATACGTGTGTATACGTGTGTGTGTTTTTGTGTGTTCATGTGTGAATTTGTATCGATTTGTACATGCGTGTATGTGTGCAGATTTGGTAATACATAAGAGGTTCTGACATCGCGTATCCGCTGTGTTCAGATGTTGTCAAAGAGAACTTGAACGTCTGGACCATGAAATTAGACACTAGATAAATTCACTTTGTGTGGGAGGACGTACCGTGGACCGAATCTGTCCTTGAGTTTGAAAAAGAGAATGAACTTGGTTTCCCTTTGCCTGATTCACTTATTCAGGAGTGGCCAAGACGGCAGAAGGTACTCGTCCTCGATGCTGCGTAGAAGCGTCATTCTAGTCGAGGTCCGTTTGATTTGATACCCCGGGGTGTCGGCTCCCCGGCCACCCAGCCACCAACTGGCTCAAGGGGTAGAGTTATTCGGCAATACTGCCAGGGTAGCTCGTATACCCTAGCTCGGCAAGGTCCGCCGAGCTGGTCCCGTCCCCTGCCCCCATGGGCGCGGTTAGGGGTACCATCTCAGCTTCGTCCCCTGTACTGTCTCTTGAAGAACGCCTTGGTAGACGACGACAACTAGACAGCAGATACAAAAAGTATCCTAGAGCGGCGAGTGAGAATAAAACCGCTATGGTGATCTCCCAGCCGCGTCCTAAACCTAGACTGTGGATGAGCACAACCGTGGCAGCAACGAGGCCAACCAAGCCGAAAGCCACACCAATGGACATGCCTACGATTATTCGCCCCTAACGAATAATCGTGCCGCCAGTACCATTGAGCCACAAGACTAGAACTCCGCTCATACATACCACCAGGCTGACCAACAACGAAAACGTGATCAGGGCCTCCGTGACCTTGTAAGAGGTCACGAAAGACGTTGCGGTGGCAAGCGTGCCGGAAAAGGTGAAGCTGAGACCAGTACAGAGGGCAACCGTAGTTACACACTCCTGTGGAGTAAAGGCATGAACTGATGGTAACGATGCACACACATCATCATACCAATCATGAACGTTCTGGCTTAGCTTTCTCCATTGATCTTGACATGAGTCAACGCAACGCCCGTAGGATTCTTGAATAAAACTAAGTAGAGCCATGATGCCGATGGTCTCCAAAGATGGGTAGGTCGTGTGCAAGTGTTGGTTCCAGAGGTCCAAGTATGCAAAGTAAGCCGGTGCTTGCGAAGAGAAGAAGAAGGAAAAGGAAAAAGAAAAAGAAAAAGAGGAAGAGGGGGAAATAAAGGTCAAAAGAATGTGCGAGGACGCGTGTACAGCTGGCGGGTACAGCTGGCGTCCAAACACATCAGCTGTCTGAAAATTAGGTTGTCTGTCTGGCCAGTTGGCAGGACAAAAAGTGTCTGGCCCATTTCTAGATACAGTCTCTCTAGCTTGTATCCAGGTACCGCTCGGCCTAGTGTTTAACGGGAGTGACAAAGCTCCGAGCAGAAGTTACTTATAGAAAGGAGAGGGAGGGCTACAATGTACATTTGAGATGGCAGCCAGCCCGTGTGTCAACAACAGATCAATCCTAACAGACTTTGAACCTGACAACGTGAAGGAACACGTAAACTAGCATCGGAAAGAGGGTCCGAATTTTGAGGGGCTTAGAAGACAATGCGGCCTGGTCATCGACGTCTGTCTGAGCAGTCAGCATGGCAGTTTCCCCAAGGGTGCTGGGTATATCCATGTGGACATTGACTAACTTTTACAATATGTATAATAATGCACTCGCGTCGTGTCGCACGATGTGAGCCAACCAGGGAACAGAGTCGAGAGCCGCTGGATTTTGTCCCTTATAGATAGGTACCGCATGTTATATTCTTCTCCCTCCATTTCTTTGCTCTATGCAGATAACTGATCCCACCAGGCATAGACACTGTCCTCATAGGTTGTTCTTCCAGGTCAACCATCAAGCATGCCTCTCTGTCTCCCTACTCCCAGCTCTACCATTCCTTGTAGTCATAAAAATCAACGTCGTCCGATATTTTGTCTTGACACTTGAATACACTCGCACAAAATTCTCCCTTCGTATCCTTTATCCTCTTGGCTCTCGATTGGACCGAGTTATTGTCGCTGGCCTTTTGTTCCGATATGGCGATGTACTCATCGTCCAATAGTTGTATTTCCTCCGAAAGTACTCGCTTTCTCTTTTCTCCTCCTCCTTGGAAATTCGATCTGGTTGTTGACTTGGCTGCTATCCATTTATCAGTCGCAGCCCTTAACCAGTCGTGTTCGGAGGCTTTGCGCAAGAAGAAGGCGAAGGATCGTCCAAAGGGCAATTTTCTTCCACGTCTTCTACCGTCGAAGAATGCGCGAGTCCACTCTTCATCTATTAGTGAAGCATATAGTTTCTTCGGATTCTTTGAAGTAGAAATTTCCCCAATCACACGTGCATGATCATATTGCCTCCAAATTGCGTCTTTCCTATGGATATATTCCACAAGTAAACGCATTCCATCTTCAGGCCCAAAGTTCTCGACTAGGCAATGAGCCAACTTTTTTGGGATCCTTAAACTAAGGAAAAAATCGCCGGTGCGGGGTAGACTGTCTGCACACTTCAGACACATTTTCTAAGCCTCGAAGCTGTAATCGGGTGATGCGTCCGTGTCGTAATTGTGATGCTGCTGTTTGAATGTGGAGGCTGTTGTGCACTGGGGAGAGGAAGAAGGTAGGCAAGCGAGATTCGCAACATCTTGTTGGAAACTCTTGCATTCATGTATTTTGCTTGGAGTTTATTCTTATAATGAATAAACTCTTGTCCTGCGGAACACATGTCAATTGGGAATAACTTTGTGCTAGTCAAGGTTTAATTATTAGTGCTTTTTTTGAAAAGGTGTCACACATTGCATCTTATACCGAACTCCAATTTCTCATTGTAAAATAATGCCGCCTCGATGCCATGGGATGAACTTGGGATGAAGTCACGTCAACGAGTACTGGAATTGCAGACTGGAGTGTCGAGACTGTGACTGATGACGAGTTGGCGTCTCCACCGCAGAGCAGACCGCGCCTCTTTTTTCGTGCAACATGTCCAATCTGCAAGCTCCACCAGTTCATCTCCCATCGAACGGAATGCCTCATCTGCATCAACCTACTGGCTGATGCTCCATCCCAGGCACGTCATTGCTTTCGGCCTTCTACTTCCAGTTATCGGATTTGTTCTCCCGTTGCTTCGCAGTGCATGGTTCTCCCTGAATCTTGATCTTCAATCAAACACCGCACCATCGAACAATCCACAAACCGAGGTCGAATCTCAGCGCTCAGCAGATACCGCTTCACCCATCACAGCCACAGCCGCAATGAGTGCCGCTTCATCCTCTTCGTCCATCCGTAGAATGGCTCCGCTGGTATTCCCAGCCATTGGACGCCACACAGCCACGGTCATCTTCGTCCACGGCTTGGGCGATACTGGCCATGGGTGGTCCGACGCCGTCGAGCTTTGGAGGAAGCGACAGCGGTTGACTGAGATCAAGTTCATCTTGCCGCACGCGCCACATATCCCAATCTCCATGGTAAGATGATCTGGGCTTCCATGGCTCTTGCAGCCTACGCTGCCTCTATCTTCTTGTGTCGCACTGCACTGACAATTTCGACATTTCCACAGAATGCTGGTCTCCAGATGCCAGGGTGGTTCGATATTGTATGTCAAGCAAGCCACATGGTCGCGGATAAAATCGAGGCCAAGCAGATCGGCCCCTCCATAGAATGGTCTACTAATCATTCTTGGTCTGCAGAAATCGCTGCAAAAGGGCGAGGACGAAGATGGTCCCGGTGTTTTGCAATCCCGTGAATACTTGCATGGCCTGATCCAGCAGGAGATCAAAGATGGCATTCCGGCAGAACGCATTGTTCTCGGGGGCTTCTCACAAGGTGGTGCCATGAGCATTTTTGCCGGTTTGACCGCTCCCTTCAAGATCGGGGGCATTGTTGGCCTCTCTTCCTGGCTTCTTCTCAGCCAAACGTTCAAAGGACACGTCCCAGAGGGAAATTTCAACAAAGCTACGCCCATCTTCATGGGACACGGCGATCGAGATCCACTGGTTCTCTATGACCTTGCAAAAAATAGCGAAAAGGCCCTGAAGGATATGGGCTACAATGTCACGTTCAAGACGTACAGGTGCGTTATTCCACCCGTTCCATTTCGATCCGGCTCGACGACGAAACGCCGTCTGGATGGAGAGAGAGGAGCCGCGAGCTTTGAGCCTTTGACTCTCTGAGGAATATTTCTGACACTTTATGTAGAGGAATGCAGCACTCCGCCTGTCTAGAGGAATTGAACGATGTTGAGGCCTTTATTGGCGACAGATTACCTCCGAAAGGAGACGCCAACTAGTTGCAGCATGGAGGGCCGCGTCCGATTGGGAACGTCCAGACGCGTTCATGGCGGTCGCAAATCCTGTTTCAAAACTACAACGACGCTACCTAAGACCTCTTAAGTTTAGATTCCTTTCGAAAATAAAGTCCGATTCTGAACTTGAGCACATGACTGATGGACTTTGTGGTGCGTTCCGGATTTGCCTGGGCAATAAAATGGGCTCTTCCCGAGGCGGTCCGCTTCCCAAACGAGTGTCATTTTTCAGCGCTTTGATGTGTTGCTTTCCACCACTTACTACTCTACAGCCAGAATTCTATGGCTCCGAATGACGGGATTTTCCAACTCTTTTTGGTGCTGTCCACTTGGCATCATGCATCGAATGCTACTGCCTCTTCTCTTCGTTGTGACGACCATTGATGAGGAGCTCTGGGAGAATATGTTCTCGGGTTCGCTCAACGAGGACCCTCTTTCAGCCAAATGCCAACTTTACACGGTTTCTTGAAACGTGATACTACGTACCTCTTCCCAAAAAGCGTTATTGAAGCTTTCAGACGCGGAAACCATTGCCGCCAGCTGTGTTTGACAACTGCTGTTTCAGTGAGTGCCGCGGCGCCTAGTCATCGGCAATCGGCCCTGGCACGTTGGCGATGCCCCCGCAGCGCCATGTGCGTTATGTAGTCACTACTTTGAAGATCTCCCCTAGCGACGGACTGTGTCGTGTCGATATCGGGCATATCACGATGCTACGGCAGCACCCGGCGCCTCGTCGGCGTGAACCGTGGCGAGCCCCGCAATCTTGGGGTCGACCCATGCTCAACATGTATACATACATTGTATCATGCAACGCAAGCAATGTAACTATGTAACTATGTACCAGGTCGTCCTTATTTGTTGCGAGCTTACCATTGGTCAAGACCGGCCAAGCCAGACCCGGCCCGTCTTGGCCATAAGACGGAACAGGTACAAGTATACTACAGCGATCAATAATTCTGGCCTCGGGAGTCCCCAAGAGGTCTTTCCCGTTGGACGCCGACGTTTGGTTCGATTTGATGGGAACTCGGCAAAGTCATCTGCATGAGGGGGACAGCGAAACCCCCACACCAAACTACGCGGGGAATTTGAAAATTTGAAATGAGCTGACAGCTCAACGGACAGTAAACGAACGTGCGTCGAGACTCGAGAGCCGCCGGAGCGCGGGCCGCTTCAAGAGTTGCCTATTTGGGAAAGTATAGTATCCTTGCGCTGGATCTGGAATATCCGACAATGGGCTTTCCAGAATCCTTTCTCAGCCGCTTAAACGTGTGACATTATATTTGCTGGAATATAGTTGCGATATTCTGTACATGTTATTTTCACTTTCCGCATTTTAACAAGGATTCTACACGGGTGTGCTAGAGCCTGTGAGGGAAAGGAATTCAGAATTCAAGCACGAACTTGGGCTGAGTATGTGGGGGTTCGTTTATACAGCTATGTAATCAACTCGGAACGCAATACAGATAAGTCAAAATGTGAATGGTTTGCAAACTCAAGTACCTCTGAGCGGGTATCAATTAGAGACGAGACGAGAAAATGTGTGATACACTTCATGTATCAGCAGTCATGAAATCCAACCGGCAAAGTTCCTCTCTGCGTTCCGGCGTATCGAAAAAACCTCTCCGAAGTCATCACTCTTGTCCCCAGAGCAGAATCTCTGTAAAACCAACAGCTGGGTTGGCAGCCCTCTTGACAAGTCCACCCGCGGCCTTGCTCACAATCTCGTGCTTCTCGTCGTCCCAGCATTCACCGCTCTCGGTACTCGCGCAGAACGGGTAGAGCTTCTTGTCAGTCATGTCGCAGAACTTGCTCTCGTGATACGAAACGAAGCTAGGCCCGACGGAGCTGGGGCTGTTACAGAGGCCGGAAGCCAGATGGGAGGAAGCCCTTGACTTGACAAGTCGGGTATCGTTGGCCATGCGCTCGCGGAGACTCGGGCCGCTTGGCGTGATGTCCTTTCCAGACGTTTCGATCCGTCTGGCTTCAGCCGAAGGGTCTGACGCAAACATGTTGCGCTTGTGTGACGGGACGATGATGTAGTTTGGGTCATGGTCTTTGTGGAAGGTCAGAACAGTGGGATGTGTGCAGTAGCTATAAGATGAGTTGCGGAAACGGGTTAGCACGCAGTGACGTCGAGCTGACCAGGCTCTCATGTAAACGGGGAGATGGATGTCTTACTAGTTGGCCTTGTTGCCATTTCCCCTGAAGGTCGCGCTGTACGCGGGCCAGTGAACTTGGATCCCAGTCGTTGGCTGGTTACCATTCCCATCCAGCCAGGCGCACAGGACCTTTTCGGCACCCCTGTTGTTCTTGACATAAATGTCCGAGTAGTACCTAGATGACTTGTGTGAGCAAGTCACGGTCCATGGACATGTTACAAGCGAGAGAGAGAGAGAGAGAGAAAGAGAGAGAGCGGAAGTTGTAGAGTCAATGCAAGAGAGCGTCTCTCTCACTCACCAATGTGCACCGCAATGCCTCGCCCAGTTGCCAGTCCAAGCATACCTGGAGTCGTCTGGGAAAGTAACAGTCACGTACGCCAAGCAGATGGCGTCGTCGTTGGCCGTAAACAGAGTATACGTTGGCTGATTGCCCACACCCCCGATGGAAGCGTCGCAATTGGTGCTTCCACTCGCGCAATACGACTTGTCGCCGACAGATATGCCGAGGAAGTCGCCATGTTCGTTGAAGATACGAATGTCGGGCAGGTTGCCGCCTGCGTTGTTCAGGCCGCGCGTCCCGTCAAGTCCAACTGCGAACCTGAATCCCACGCCTGGCTTCTCGTTCTCGGAGAATTCTCTCTTTGTGAAGGAATAGAGGCCCAATAGGCCGGTGAAGACACCGAAAGCCTCGATCAACCCTATTGTAGCCATTGTTTCAGCTGAATACTCTGAAGTGACTGATGATGATTCTTTGCAGATATGAGATTTTTTTTTTTTTTTTCGTTTGGTTTGATGAGAAGTTTACATCACCTTGGTGAGCACTGAGGACCGTTCGTTCATCTTTATAGTCGAAAAGCGACCACATCTTCACTGCCCGTATAAAAGAATAAGCATGATTCTAGATCACGATTGTACATACACTCATTTTTCTTTTAATTTGTTTTTTCTCAATATACCCGCGTTATCCGGGTATACATGACACGCGGATAAATTCAGATTGGTCGATGCAAGTTGCAACGATCTTCTCCAGACTCTCCACAATCCAGTTTTCGGTAGGATTCATCAACCACAGCGTCGGTAACTCTTTCATTTTTGGTTTTGACGTGATAGACATGATGAGTTCCCCAGATTTGCCCGAGTTCCGGATTCTGGGCATTGAAAAGGATTTTGGCTAAAGGCTTTGGCCAACTGGGCCATTTGTCCATTCTGTCAAGAAGCGGGGGCAAGGGCAGGCAAGGAAAGACTTCAGATATCGCTTCGAGCAACGCCTTCCTTATTAATGTGCTTATCAACCCCACACTAGCAAGTTGCCAGGATCTGCTCGCAAGACTTGTATTTAGCCTTTTATGTGTAGTCTACTCGCAAGCTAGACAATCGGCAGCTGAACGATGATTGGGCAACGAGAGGCCCCGGATTGACACAACCACGCGTTGAGCGCCAAATGTAATTACCCCGGACTTATTGCAGCATTCGCGAATCCCAGACCGCCACGTGCCTCCATTTCTTGGCCATGCGGGTAATCTACATAGCAGCTCCGTCACGTGTACACTACAATCCCTGAATTATTTTACAAATCTATATGATAGGGGGACAGCGAGCTATTAATCAGGCGTTGAACGGAAGATAGGGCAGACAGGGGCCAGGATAAGTAGGTACCTTGAATTATTAGTGATTTGAAGAGAAAAAGATGTATCTGCTGCCCCATGTGGGGCAAGCAGATTTGTAAAATAATTTACACAGGGTTGGTAGTTTATTGACGGTCGCGTGATGATTGTGATTGCGGTCATTCCTATTTGTTGATTATGGTAGATACTCTGTGAAGGATTCGTCGATCCTTTTGTGGCAAAAGTGTGGGGTTTTCGTATTTTAATCAACGTCATGGCTTGTTCCAGAAAGAAACGAGAAGGCTGGATTCAATTGACCCCAACATTTCATAGCGCCGTTGCTTCTTGATGACGCCCCGGCTAATTTCTTGGTACACTCTACACAAGCACTACCTAGAAATTCTTCACATGTAGCAAGGCAGTGGGCGTAGGTAGATCCTGATGATTGGTGCGGTTAGCCAGAATCAGGGAGATCCATGGCCATAAAATGTCATGTTGTCGAGGGAGTATATGAGGTATCTAGTATTCGTATAAATATGTTTTGATGCGGACACAGTGCGAGATGAGAGCCATTCACAGCTTCTCAATGATGGCAGCGGCGAACTCGTGAGTCTTGGCCTTGCCGCCCAAATCACCGGTCAGGGCCTTGCCCTCGGCCATGGTGTCAAAAATGGCCTTCTCAATACGACCAGCGTGCTCGTTGAGGCCCATGTGTCGCAACATCATGATGGAGCTGAGCAAGAGGGCAGTGGGGTTGGCAAGACCCTTTCCAGCAATATCGGGAGCAGAACCGTGGACAGCCTCGAAGATGGAGCACTCGTCACCAATGTTGCCGGAGGGAGTGAGACCGAGACCACCAATCAGACCAGCACACATATCGGACAAAATGTCTCCGTAAAGATTAGGCATGACCAGGACCTTGTCGTTGTAAGGGAGAGGGTCGGTGACCATTTTCAAGCAGGTGTTGTCGAGAAGCTCGTCATCGAACTCGATGCCGGGAAAGTCCTTGGCAACCTCACGGCCGACATTGAGAAAGAGACCGTCGGACATCTTCATGATGGTGGCCTTGTGGACAACTCGGACCTTGGTTCGGCCGATAGCCTGGGCCTGCTGGAAGGCAAATCGGAGCACACGCTCAGACGCCTCACGGGTGATGAGCTTGATGGACTGAACAACACCGTCAACAACGACGTGCTCGATACCAGAGTATTCACCTTCGGTGTTTTCTCGGATCAAAACAGTGTCGACATTGTCGTAAGGGGTCTTGAAACCGGCGACGGATCGGCAAGGTCGCAAGTTGGCGAAGAGGTTGAAAGTTCGGCGAAGAGTGAGGTTGAGGGAGACGTGGCCCTTGCCAACGGGGGTCTGAAAGCCGGTTGTCAGGATTTCTTTCATCGAGTGCTAACAATCGATCGGGTGCATGGCGCAAACTTACTGCCAAAGGTCCCTTGAGGGCAACCTTGTTCTTCTTGATGTTCTCGATGGCAGCATCAGGAATAGCAGTCCTGCCATCCTTGAGGATGGGGGTGACGTCGCAAGATTCCCAAGCGATAGGGGTCTGTTTGGTACATCTCGGTAAGCCTCGAGCAGTTGGTAGCTAAGCGCGTAAAAGTATACGCGTTGTAGATCAGGTGTTTGCGAACCTTGGCGGCGGCGAAGATGTCCTTGACGGACACGGCAATCTCGGGACCAATACCGTCACCCTCGATCAAGCTGACCAGGTAGTTGCCCTACAGAAAACGATGTTAGTGTTTAATTTGTCTTCGCGAGAGCGGTGAAGCCATGTCGTTATCGAGCTGCGTGATTTTGTCGAGATGCCCTTGAGTCCACAATAGCGCCTTAGTCGCGGGACCAGATGCACCCGAAACGAGCAATTGGCCAGCAACGACGACATAGATGAGTACATTACAAGGCGAGAAACAAACCTTGGCATCCTTGGTTCCATCATACTTGGCGACACGCTCACCAGCAGTCGAGTAGCTACGCTGTTGCCATCCAAGAAGTCAGTCAAAAAATTCCAGAATGAAGCTTCGGGATCGCCGTACAGCAACGGCCCAAGCAGCGCGGGGAGAGACGCGCATGCATTGCCTGGACACGACAGGGCGAGAGATAGCTCGGATGGCCAGCATCTTGATGTGAATAGATTGGAGTGCAGTTGAATTCCAAAAGAAAGGAGACACAAGCAGCAAAGAGACGCTGGTGCAAGGCAGGATGGAGACAAGGTTCGGGAAGGTGTCGAGTCGAGCGGCCTGTGGAAGCCGTCGGTGCGCGAAGCAGCGGCAAGGGAAGCGTGTGGCTTGCGCGTGAACTTGTCGCACGTAGCCTGCCATGCTCGGCGGCTCCTCTGCCCCAAACCAGCCGCAAGTCCGGGTTTCAAAGATGCTGTCTCTCTAATAATGGGGACATCAGCCACATCTCATCCATCCATGTGTGGCTGAGTTCCTCTTTTCACTTTTTTTTTTTTTTTTTTTTTTTTTCGCTCGGCCACTTTCGGAGCCGTCGGAGTTTCGCGAGCACTCACTCACCGAGCCGACGTTGGCCGCCAATGTGACCTGCACGAGGCTGAAGCCAAAGGAGCTTGAGTGTGGCGCGAACCTGCCACTGCTCAGCTCCCACCTAATGTGGCTGGGATATTACGACTCCAGCATGGTCATCAAAAATGTAGTCTACCTACCTCGCATTGCGTGAACCACCTCAAACGCAACCAATCGATCAGCTCTCCATCCATTGAAGCATCACAAATACCATCATTTGATGTCCACGACCCACATCGACCTTACCTCAGCCAACTTGCTGCCCGGCGTGAGGCTATCATCACGACACCTTGATGCGCGACCTGGCGGCCTGGGGCGCGCAGCTGGTGGCATGCCGTATATCCATGAATAAAATACCGTCTAGATCAATCTTTCATCATGGCCGACGACGAGCGGACCATCCTCGAATTCTATCAACTTCCCTCTGCATACCCTTCGGAATGGCCTGCAGAGAAGGATCTCGATGAGGATTTGGCTGACGAGCGGGATACCAAGCAAGGAAGACGTCGATCGCGATATGAGGCCCTTGGATCCCCTGTGGATGGAAGGACAAGCTTCGTCGATGGGCCGGGAGCTCTAGGCAGTCTTGTGCAAAAAGACGAGCCAGACCCATTGGGAACTTCGGAGAGCGTCGTACGATCGCTGAAACAGCTCGGTTTGCCAGTACAAGAGGATACGCGATTAAGTAGGTTGCTTTTCTCAGACAGTCACTTATTCATGCCCCTGACTAAAGGTCGAACTTCTAACAGTCCAATTTCTCAGGGAACCGCTTTTTGCTCTCCTCGACGACCTTCTCTCCTGCGTTATTCTTATCCCAGATGCACTCGACGGCTGATACCCAGACCCTACTGCATGGTCTCGACGTGCTTTCGCAGTCGATTGACCAAAAGTCAGCGTCACTCAAAGTCCTCGTCGAAAGCAATTTCGAGCGTTTCGTCAAAGCCAAGGCCACCATCGACAACGTTTACAAGGAAATGAAGTATCGCGGTATAGACCCCGCTCAACAACGTGCCTCAGGTCGGCATTCACGGCACGCTAGTCGCACCAGCTTCGGCCTCAACAATCCATTGACACTTACCATGTCCGACAGCCGAAAAAAGAATGCCTTGGTCAAGGAGAGTGAATACGGCGTGATGGGCATCAAAGCACCTCTACTAGACGTTTCTGCAAAGGCCGAAGATGTTTGGGGCCCGGCATTGAGCGGACGCGACAAGGAAAGGCATTTACGCAACGTGTCACGCCACTTGAACGAATTCAAGGATTACGTGGAACTCAGTGCTATTGTGGCTGACAGTATTAAACGAAAAGACTATGAATCCCTTGTGGACAGTTACAACCGGGCGAGAAAGTATGCTGACGAAGCCCGGCGGCTGTCCAAGGACCTCAGTGAGCGAACACCCGATGATTCGCAACTGTACAAGCTGGTACTTGCTGCGCGCATGTGGAATGATGTCGACCAGCAGATACAAGGCTTCAAAAAGGATATGTGGAAGAAGCTGGTTTCACTTCACTCGTCCAGGGCCGAAAATGTAGGTGGGCGACAGCGAGATCAACACATGGAGCTCATCGGCCTGCTGCTTGAGCTGAGCGTTGAGGACAATCCCGTCTGGGTGTGGCTGCTTAGCAAGTATGACCATTTAAAGAGCAAGATTCAGTCCACGGCAGATCGCACCAGGGTTGAGATTGAAGTCCTCCGGCGCAGGCTTGCTAATGGTGAGAAACCGGAGTCTCGAATCTTAGCGTCGTACCTTAGAGCATTGGGACGACAGTCCATCGAAGGAAATGTCTCATCAGCAGACTCTGTTGAAGTCATTGAATTATGGGGTAAAATGCTCGCTTTCCTGATGAGTCTCATATCCCCTCAAGGAATATTGGGCGAGCTTCTTGAATTTTGGCAAACCGCCCAAGGATTCATTGATGGCAACACGCAACAGTCTCTTCCCTCGGGTTACAATGGAGAGTCGCGGAGTCACCATAAGCTTTCTCCGCAGGCTGTGCGGGACTTGGAGAAGGGCATGGTGGAATTGGTCGATATTTTACGGGACCATGTTCACGCTTTCTTCGTCGAAGCACCCCCAGAGGATATTTCGTTGCTGTTCTCACCCCTGCCGCCATCACCTCATTCTCCTGGCTCTGCTGCCACACCCACATCACTCCGAGATCCCAGGTTCAACTTTGACTCCAACAACCCGCCGCCTCCATCACCCACCAGAGGTGAATCGTGGGAAAAATTGGCGTTCTGGCCGCCGTGGTCCAACTCTATCGGCGGCGTGGAATATCTGTCCAAGATGCTGGCTCTTGTAGGCTCTGGCGCATCCGAAATGGCCAGCCTCGGCCCTGTTGCCTCGGGGGACCCCCGGTTAACTGAACAGCTCAAGTCTCTCGTTGGAGCATCCAGGGAGCGCTGTGTGGCAGCTCTCTGCGCTGCCTGGAACCGCGATGCAGAGAACATCAAATTTGTAGAGGACTGGCAGCGTCCCGCCGATTCAGGCGATGTCACTCGAATGCCGGCCACTTTTTCTGCCTTTGAAGGGGCGGTACTGTCAGGCATGCAGAAGATTCTCTATATCCCCGACGCCATGGAGAAGCCGGGGGCAGGCAACATCGTGCTTCCCCCGCCTACGAAGCTGCTACAGATGGTTCGCAACCAATACGTCACCACGCTGTATAAGGCACTGAGTGGTATGGTTGAGAATGCGGAGCGATCGCTCAAGAAGAACGAGGACGAATGGGCAGTTTCACAAGACTTGCTTCCCACATATGTCCCGAGTACCATCATGCGCAAGAGCACTCTCGATGCAGGCGACCGGGTAAGTGTCCTATTTCCCCCAGCAATTACCACCGATTTCTTCATTCCCTCGCTCCAAAACTGACCTCAGTTCGATTTTTTTTGATTTTTTTTTTCAAATCAAAGAACATCCGCATGCTGCTCACCCTAAGCAACCTGCAAGCCCTCCGGTCCCAAGTCGTCCCCAGCCTAAACTCACAATTCGAGAACGCATTCTCCGTCAAGCTCACCGACGAGTCCAAGACTATTCGCGATGTCCTTGGCCAAATCGACGCTCGCCTCTTCCAATCCTACACTAAGCAATCCATCGAGAAGCTCAGCGAGATCATCAAAGCAGGCCTGTCCGCCCCAGACTGGGCCCCCGAGCCAAACACCCGTCCCTCCACCGCAAAGCCCTACGTCTACGAAGCCCTTCTCGCTCTCGTTCTCGTCCACTCCCAACTATCCACAACCGCGCCGTCTCTCACCCCCCAGGTCCTCTCGTTCCTGCTCGAGCAAACCTCTCTTCAACTCCTAGACGCGTTCCGTCGCCGCCCGCACTATTCCCTCGAGGCCCTCATGCAGGCTACTCTCGACGTGGAGTTTATCGCCCAAACCCTCAGCCACTACACCACAGATAGGGCGTCGGAGCTACAAAGTCAAATTTACCAGGACCTAGATGGACGAACGGATAATGACGCTCGTGCTAGGCTGCAAAGCGAATTACCCGAGATGAGAAGCGTATTGAAGAAGTTGAGAGAGGCTAGTAAGAACGAGTTTGCATGTTTCAAGAAGCCGAAGAGGTCGGGGCAGAGTGCTCCCAAGGTGGATGCGTCGGGATAGGTAGGCAGTGGAGAATGGAGAATGGTCATTCATGATGGTATGAAGTGTATTGCTAGCATGAAATTGAATGCGATATGCCTGACAGTCTCTGATTCTGTACTTGTTTTTTTTTCTGACAAGTTGGTCTACTCAATTGTCCTATCAATCACTTACTTGGCTTGCGCAATAAATCATCCTATCAGTACTAATCAAAACAACATTATGCTCCCAACCTAGTGTTTTCAATACCAACGCCTACACCTCAAAAGAAAAGGATAACTAAAGAGAAAAAAACACGCATCAAACTCCGAGGTATCATTCCCGTCCCCATCGTTATCCGTTACGCGTGAATGCCGATACCCCGGATATTTAACTAACCCGGGGTATTAGGAAGCAGTAGGTGAGAGCAAAACATGAGCTCGAGAGAGCGCGAGTCAGCAGGGGAGAATTGGGAGCCGCGTTGACGGGCCTCGATTGTATCGTCTAGCAAGAGAACATGTTAGTGGACGGGCAGGTATGAGGGTTACTTTACGATGGTGGTACGTACACTCCATGTCCAGACATCGAAAATACTTGACAACGACGGGGTCTTGATCCTGCGTCGACAATCTGCCTTCTGCGTCGCGACAGGTTTGTGGTAGCGCCTTTCGAATCCCAAGGAGCATCTTGATCAGGCCGGCGAGGTTACCGCCCTGCTGTGTGAAAACACTGGGGTCCCGCTCGAGAGGCCACCCCGGTCGTAGATGGTCTTGTTCCCATGCTTTGAAAGCCCAGGTGGACTTTTCTACGCAGTTTAAAAAAATGAGCGCCGTGAGGTAGATGTGGAAGCCGACCTTGGTTTTGCTATCGGCGAGCTGTCGGTCCATGAGGTTCAAGAGGGCTTTGGAGGTGTTGTTGGCTTTGCGTTCCGCCGCGGCGTTTAATTGCATGCACATCATGGTGTAGGTGTCGGCGTCATTCTCATTGTCCGCCTCCTGGATGGGTCTCCCTTGCTCCGCGACGGCACTTGGTTTTTCAACAATGCTCCATTGTCTTTCACGATCGATGCTCTCCACTAGACCCCATAATTCCAATGCTTTCCGGAGTATCTCATTTTCTGATTCGCCTAGTTGTTCCTTGGCAGTTTCGAGCGTAATTCTCATGAATTTGGACGGTTCCCGTTCGATAAAGAGATCAAGCACATCACGCATGTACCTTTCAATCTTGCCAGGCACGTCGTCCTTATCCTGGTCAATCATGATGACTTGGTGAAGGGCCCCTTGGCTTTCGGTACTGTCTATATCGGCTTGCTGCAGAGGTTGCAACACAGCTACCACGGCTGCCAGCACAATGTTTTTGCCCGCCTCCGCAAAGTGGGAAACTTCGACAACAGAGCCGTTGTTAATCAACTTGAGTTGCTCTTTCAAAAGGTTGATTCGATTTTGCGACAAAACAACCTGCACACCAGCAGAGTACAGGTCAAGTTGTTCATGAAGCCTGGACCTGACGCATCCAGTCATCCAAACACGTGGAGAAAGAACCTTGCGACAGGTATCGCATGGTGTGCCTTTACTGCAGATTTTGCGTAGGATGCGGCAACGAATACAGGCTCCCAGCTTGCGAACTTCTTTGACCTCCTGGCGTCTGGCTGGCGTGAATTTGGATCGGAAATGCCTCGTGCGGCCGTTCAATACGCCAGCACTTGTGTCCATTCGGACTCCGCCTCTATTCATGGGCAGGGGAGGTACAGGCGGATTCTCGTCAAGAAGAGGGGCCGGTGAAGTTGAGGTTATGTAGGTCATTTCACCCCAAGGTTGGCTGGCACTGTTGTCGACAGCCATATTAGTGGTGCCTTCGTTTGCCGCAGCAGCAACAGTGCTTTCCGCAACTGACGGTGATGTAGGTGTCGTATCGCCATCGACGAGCTGTGGGTCGAGGAACGAGGGATTGAGACGAGCAGCAGCAGCCACTGCCACAGAAATATTTGCGGCATCGGGCGAAGTTTCGCTAGCTGGTAGAAGTGCTTGAAGTCGTTCTTCGGGAGAAAGTTCTGTGACGGTCGGGGGTGGGGTCTGGAAAGCTACTGAACCTGTGTGTGATTCATGTCAGCTACAGTAGCCAGACAAAGAGAACTAACTAAAGTGACAAGACTCACTCTTTTTACCATTGATTTGCGACCTGGAGGTCTCGTAGCTAGCGGGCGGATTGTCCAATGTATATTGCTCTTGTAGTTCAAATCGTTCAGCATTCTGGGCACTGCTATCCTCGACTTGAGCCTGGGCTTGAGCTTGATCAGGCTGCTGGGCTTTGTTCCCACGACTGTTCTCGTTAAGATCAACCTGACGAGAGGCTTCGGCCAACGTTTCCAATGCGCTCCACCCTTGTGGGAGAGCACTCGGAGAAATTTGTTGGCCATTTGCCTGAGAAGCAGCCTGAGCAGCCTGAGCCTGATGGTGTCGTTCGGCGGCGGACCTAGCATGTGCGATACCATGAAGTTCGAGACATGCTCGCATGCGTTCCGAGTCCGAGATGGCGGGACATCGTTTGGTGATATGCGTGGTCAAGCTGTCGATACGACCTTTGGGGAAGTTTTCACCACATTGTTTGCAAGTATGGGGGTATCGATTGCTATTGTCGTTTAGTTTTGGACCGCGCTCGAAGTATTCGAGGATCAGCGGGTTCGGTCTGCGTCCCATTGGCGTCGAGGGGATCCGGCGTTCTGTTTGGCACACCGATCTATGCAGCCAGGACGCGACTCTCGCGGTAAGTATAGCCTTCTGATCAACTTTAACCAGATCAACGGTATATAAACTCTTTAAAAGAGTCGATTGGCAGATTTCAGCACGCGTTTCTGTATGATGGTGATGGAAGCATGGCGGGACAGATTCTGCCTTTGTTGACCGACAAAATTTCTCACACCGCCTGCATTGTGTCGGATCCACAATATACTGGGGCATGATTGGATGCGGATCACCATTTCTATTCAATGAGAGGGGCAACCCATATTCCATTTTTGGACGTAATGAACTCCACTTTCCATCCCGGCCGACGACTTTTCGAGAGCTGCGTCTGGCTCAAACTCCGTCACGGGAACATTCGTCCATGTTTTTGCAGTCAGTTAGCTTCTCACTTGTTGACTGTCATATTCCAAGCTAACTTGAGTCATCCACTGGACTTACCAGAAAAAAAAAAAACCACGTCATTGGCAAGTTCATCACATCGTAATTTGACCGTGCGAGTAATCACGGTAAGCTCAGCTACCCTACAGCAGGAAACCACTTTCTGCGGCAATGATGAATATGCGAGGAGGGTGATTGAGGAGTGGGTGCAGGGCGAGCATTGAAACGGACGGACGGACGGACGGGACGAGATCGCTGATACATAGCAAGTGATTTGATTGACAGTCAAGTCATCATCAGAATTCAAGATTTAGAGCAGTGGGTTAGACTATTTATCGGGACGAAGGGTTAAAAGAAAAAGGACACTAGTCTTCACTTGAGTGGCCTTGTCGAAATGCAGGAATATTTGCAAAGGTCAAACTACAGTTCCACAACTCCTCGCTTTGTGAACGACCAACTGATTGATTGTCAACTGTCAAAGACAAATCACCTACTGGACTCAAGGTTCGCACATTACACACACAAACACATTTGATTACTTGTTACCGTCCCACACATTGCGAAACTCCTCGCTGTCATCTACATGATAGCTGGGCGTCGTCACCGGCTCTTCATCTACAGTTGAATTGCCCCATAGTCTCGCCTCCTCTGGTTCTGGTTTGTGCACGCTGGCAGATGCTGCAGCCGCAGGAGGCGACCCAGGAGGTCCTTGGCCGAGGCCCAGATCTGCCGGCACAGGGTCTGGGTGTTTGACGACTTTCTTGACCTTCCTCTTCCTCTTGACCACTACCGCCACCGGTTGAGGTTCCTCTACTTGAGGCGGCGGTGACAAGCGAGCCTGGCTGTTTACTCTAGAACCAGCAGGCGGTCTTGTCGGGCCAGTCGTCCATGCTGGAGATCTGCCTCCTCCACTGCTGACCGACGGTCTCCAACGTGAAGCAAGCGGCTCGCTGGCTGTGATGACAGGATACTGTGGAAGTCGTTAGATCTGTGTGCCGTTTCATCGTATTGAGGAAGTATGGCAGTACTTACATTCCAATCGCCAAATTCTAGCTCCCGCGCGGAGCTGTAAAGACGCTCTTCATCATCATCCAGCTCGGGCTCATCGAATGTACCATTGGTCTGATCACCAAACGTGTTCCCTCGACTGGAGCTGGGTTTACCGAGCAAGGGGGACGTGACATGAATTTCACTTGGTGAAGTCGCATTGATATCGCCCGGTTTAGGCAACCAGTATTTGCCTTTCCCTCCCCGCTCGTAACGCATACCATCTTTTAATCGATTGAAGCGCGAATTAGAATCTTCGTGTGCCATGACCTTGTCCCCCGAATCAAATGCTCTGTAACCGTATTTGTTACCCCGAAAGGTTTCCTTGGAATCTTGTACGAGGTCCTTGGCGCCAAAGGAATCTTTCAAGGCATGGGTCAAGGTCATGCGAGCACTTGATATGCTGTTATCGGCGAAATCGTACCATGAGAAGGCATACCAGTGGGCAACAGCAAAACCCGGCATCTCGACGCAAATCAAGGCATCTTGTATGGCGGCTGCCAGATTATCTCTTGTGTAACCCTGAACGTCATCAGGGATGGCGCCCAGCCACACAAGAATCGAGAGGAAAAAGCCTTGCCAGTATGACGCGAAAATGATGAGCTTGATGCAGAGAAACTTGGGTACAGGCCGAAACGGTGTCAAGTCATTATGCATGCAGACCCAGAAAAGACCCAGCGAGTACAAACTGACGGTGACGCTGATGTTGTAGATGATACCACTCCACAAGTAGCCAGACTTGGCACCGATATAGCCTTCTTGGTAAGTACCAGTGGCTTTCATGATGATCGCGGCAATGGAAAGAATGGGCTTCAGCCAAGCATACTGTAAAATCCCCCGCTTGATCGACAGAAACGTGTGAGGATCAGATATGTCGACTTTGCGCAGCACATGATTAAGGGGCCATAAGTGTTCAACAGGAGCTCGGCCATGTGTCATGATGATGAGGGCCCGTTCACCGCCCAGGTAGTTGATCAAGAGTTGGAAAAAGGTGTAGATGGTAAAAGCTTCGTATATATCTCGGATCGGATCGATGAATGCGGCGGCTCTCGAAGAAATCATACTCGTGAAGGATGCGATGGAGTAAATAGGAACCATGAGCAAGATACGAATGACATATCGTTGGAGAAGAGGCTTCCGGTAGTTCTTTGCCTGTAGCCATATTGACCTAAGGGAATGACATAATTAGATACTGTCCAAGTGACGACATTGTGATTCAGCATAGCGTTATACGAACACGATTGACAAAGAAGTTGCCGCGAGAGACGCGACACCCGCTACTACAGTGGTGGCATATGTGAATTTTTGTCCTGTGCCGCCTCCAGACGATGAGCTAGAGCTCATGGAGGTGAGGTTGAACGACATGATGCCTGTAAAGGCCAAGCCAGTGCTCAAGTGCCGGCGGACCAAGACAAGCTATTGGAAGCTTGCTGGGAACGATGAACGCGTGAAGCTAGGTCATGACTGAGCAAGTTGGGCCGTCAACAATTGTACAGGAAGAAAGGAAGCGATTTGCAGAATGTCAAAGACGCTGTCGTGCGGAGGGCTTCGATTGGGGTATTTCTTCTGGCTCGATGACGAGTGATCGGGTACGGTGGACGAAAGCCGCGCGTGTGACGACGATGCAGTCATTGCATGACAAAACGTTGTGGGTGGACTTTGCCTGGTTCATGTGGTGGTACTCCGTATGTACATGTATGTCGCGTTTGCCAGGGGTCTGGGGAAGGGGGTGCCAATCCGGGCCGCAAGTACAAAAAGTCCGCCAGCCAGCGACCAGCGATGGAGTGGATGGAGTGGATTGACGTGCATTGGCTAATAACCAGAGGCTCTGTAGGCACAGCTACAGCAGCCGTTGAAGTTGCACAGTGGACTCATGCAGGGCGGCTCAGGGGAGAGGGAGCAGCATCCAATACGGAGTACGTACACGCACTGTATCAGTGACATCCAGCTGGGATATGCCAGCACTTCACCACCGCAGAGCAATACAAGCACCACACCGGCTACTGCAGCGACAATGATGTCCTTAGCCACGCGAACGATCCTTTCCCTTGTGTCATAACGCAAGTGCATTGCATCATTGCATGGGAGCCACAAGCAGCGTTGGATAATGCTTCTCAAAGGCACGCGTGCCAGGGGAGTTGCCGAGTCGAACTCCAAGTCGACGCAATGACACCAACAGACTTGCATCTCGAAGGCCGAGACGCTGGTCCCGCGTTCAATTTGTATGAGGTCAAATCTTCCCCTTGAGTGCGCGCCGAGTAGCTAATCCCATCTCGCATCTTGTTTCTGCAGCGAATTTCTCATCTTCTTGATCATCAGCGGCCTTCTAGCAATATTCTTTCTTCTCTACTTCAATCGGCTCTTTGCTTCAATTGCCTCCTTTGTCATTCGAACATACACCTGGCGCGCATACCGAGTCTACATCGATGTCAAAGCGATCCAAATATCCCTTCTCGGCGGTCGAATTTTTTTCACCGGACTGCGGTATCATGGACCGAACGAGACCTTCCTGGTTCAGCACGGTGATATCACTTGGCGTTACTGGCTACGTCGGGTGCGTGAAGTAGATTTGCTTACATTGACCTCTCATGGAGAAGCGTCTGCGTCTGAAAAGAAAAAGAACTCTACTCTTCCATGCCGGATTCATGTCAAACTTGTTGGCATTGAATGGTTCGTCTACAATCGTAGCCCGGCTTACGACAGCATCCTCGCCGGATTGTCGGACAACCACTCTGTTGGATCAAGGCCCAGCAAAGTATTTGATGAAAAGGCCGAGTCGCATCTACGATCTAGACCCCGTCAACGAAGGGATTCGGCAGAAATAGATGTCTTACCCCTAGAAACAAACGGCGTAACATCTGAAAAACGACCTGTCTCACCACAACTTCCGCCTCCAGACCGCTCGTCTGCTACCTCTGGGAGTCTCGACGACACAAGCGAAGATACTGCGAATAGACTGCCCTCTTTCTTGCAGCTATTTCCAATCCATGTTGAGTGCCAAAAACCTGCCGTGGTCATCGGTAATGACAATACAAAAGCTATCCTTATTGTTAAGGCTAATTCTGCATCTACGATTGTAGATGCTTCAAATACCAAGACATGTGACCTGTATCGCCAGTTATTCAAGGTTCAATTTGATCGTCCTGTGGTTGAGATGAGAGAAAATGACGAGTTCAAGGAGGACCAGATCTCTCGAGCCACTAGGCAACGAGAAGATGCTTCAAATCACGAACCTTCCACCCAATGGTCGTTTTTTCGTCTTCCCCGACATAAAGTGCTGCATTCACTGCGCAATATGGTCCCGTATTGGCGTCGTTCAGTGGAGTCATTCTCGACCGATTCGAGAGGGGCTCTGGGCACAGGAGTCTCTCATATTCCAGGGTCTAGTCAATGGCAAGGTCTGTCTCGATACTTGGATGACAAATATCAGGACGATAAATCAAGATGGTCATCAGTTGAATATGCTGCTGTGCCGACAATTCTCGACTCTCCCTCTGCAACTTTCACTATCTACTGGGATGTGGTGACCAAGGTTACAGATGCGGCTCGACGACAAAGTAGCTTGAGCTTCCACATAAACATGAATGGCTCCGAGCCCCCAGCCTGGGGGATGACACTTTCGATCAAAGGCGGAACGTTGAACTACGGACCATGGGCTGACAGAATGAGGGCCGATTTACAGCGTGTCTTCTACCCATCATTATCGACGGATGCCATCGCGGCGGAACCCTTGGCTGCTGGTTCATGGAGGGCGCCTACAAAATTCCAAATCTATATAGAATTAGAGGATGCAGTGACATTGCGAATACCCATTCGAGAAGAGAGCAAGAACTGGCGATGGCGTGGTAAGGAACCACCCATCGGACGGCAGACAGGCCCAAAAAAACGACGCAACAAAAACAAAAAGAGCAACAAGGGAGACGCCCAACCAGTTCGACCCGGCGGTTGGTTGGAAATCAAAGCACCTTCAAACTCTACCATTTCTTATTCTATGGACATGTTCGCACAGCAGATCGGGTATCAGAATCAATTAGACATTGATCTCCCGAGTACCGAGCTATGGAGTAGTGTCAACCATGACTTGCTCTGGACTTCCGGAGCGCAACGCATCAAATGCGACCTCTCCAACCCTCTGGAATGGAACACCCTGCGCACCTGGTACTTCAATATTGCCTGCGACGATATGAAGCTATATTTGCTGCGCGACTACGTTTTCCTGCTTATTGACCTCGTAGATGACTGGGCTAGTGGTCCACCGTCCGAATATCTCGTCTTCACCCCATACATATACCGCTTGAAACTCGACCTTCATAATCTGCATCTTTATCTCAATGTTAACGACGAAAACATCATCGAAAAAGCCACTGCACTCGACGACAATTGTTTCTTGATCATTTCAAGCCCTCTTCTCAAGGCAGAAACCTCAATACCCCTAGACAAGTTTCGGCCAAACAAAAACGCGATACCCTTTGACATTAGAACAGACATGTTAGACCTCTCTCTGCATGCACCGCAAACTGACACACAGGCAGCCTTTTTGAGCTCCAATGACCTTGGACATGGGAAAAGCCTTTCAGCGACTGGAAGCTATCACTACAATGCTACAACAACGCCGGCAAACACCGATACCCTCATTCTGAATGTTCATATCGACTCTCCCCATGTGTATTTGTACGGATTCATTATTCGTTACATGCTTGTCCTTAAGGATAACTATTTTGGCGACCACGTTCATTTCAAAACCCTCGACGAATACCAAGAACAACTTCAGCTGCAATCTCGGAAACCTAAAGCCGAGACTGTTCTGCGAGCGCCCCTAAAAAAGTCCAACGACCTCGACGTTGTTCTGTCCATCGAAACACACAACCCACGCATCCTACTACCTGTGAACCTTTACTCAGCTAATCGTTATCTCGAATGCGAGTTGGCCGACCTGTCGATTGATCTCAGGTTCACGAATTACTACATGGATATGGAGCTCTTGCTCAGTCCACTTAGCCTGTCATTGGGCAACTTGATCTTCTCGCCCGACAGCACAAATGCTTCATCTGCCAACACACAGCTGTTCATTGATGGTGTACGCGTCTATGGCCACCGTACATTTGGTCTACCTCCATCTGAGCCTACCTACCTCTGCAATTGGGATGTTTCAGTTGGCATGGTCGAAGGAGAGTGCACAGCCGACTTTGTGTCTGCTCTGGCGAAAGGTGGTACTGCTTTTGGGTTTACGTTTGACGACGTTGAGAATGCTCTGGCACCGTACTCTTCTCTCGTCTTCCACGATGTGACATTTGTTCGCGTAGATGTGGCATCAGTTCATTTGTGGCTTCATGTGGACGACGCAGCGTTTCTGATGTCTACAGGAGCAATCGAGGTACGAAGCAATGATTGGGCAGGGTCTCATTATTCTAAACGTGCAAACATCAACATTCCCCATATTGAAGTATCTTGTGTCAACGCAGAATCTGCGGTTAGACACACTTCACGGCGGCATCACCCAGTTGAGACTATGGCCTACTTGAAAACTGATGTTCGCCTCGCGACAATTGGCCGAAAATTTCATTTCCGAGAAGAGCTCAAAACCCAACAGGCTTTGCTGCGCAGAGAGGACCAACGTACGGAGCGAACGCCTTTTCTTCTCCGTGAAGGCGTTGGACATGATTTCATACCAGAACCATTCGATCCTCCGGCACAGTGTGCGCCACCGCCACCCTATCCCGTAAAAAATGCCGAGGCAGATGATAAAGGGTCCTTCAAAGGGGTCGGGACATCTCAATTACCAAATCGTTTACAACGTCAGACTTCGTTTTGGTCATTGTCAAGTTCCAGCGCCGGTAGCTTTCACGTTCCACCAAGCCAGCCACGCAGTCGCACAAGGTCAAGGCAAACCTCGGGATTATCAGGCCATTCGAGCAGCATCGAAAAAGAGAAACGCGCTCCAGGGCAAAAGAAAGTGATATTGCCTTCAGAACTAAGCATCACTTCTATAAAACAGCCCAATCGAGATCAGCCCTCCGGCGACCACAATGAGCATTCATCCGTTGCTTTCTCCAGCCAGTACTTTGCTCCTCACTTCCCCTTGAAAACTGTCAAGCCCGATGGACGTGAGGCTACGTTCGAAGATGCAGCAGATGAAGATGAAGACGAGTTCATGGCTAGTAGTGCCTCCTTGAACGACATCAATCCTGATGACCTGAGTGAAGATCACGCGCAAGCGAGCGCAATGATTGAGTTTCCTACAGGCATTACCGCATTTTTCAACCCGGAGGCCATCCGGCAGGTAAATAACCTGTTGGCCGCTTTGCAGCCAGGTGAGCCAGAGGATATCCTGGACATGCTTCAAGTCGATTCCATTGGCCAAATATCATCGGAGAAGAATCAAAGCCATATCACCGGCTCCATGCAAGAATTCTTGGTAAAGTTGCCGACAGCCAATATTCGCTTCCTGAATTCTTCAACGCCCCAGTCATGGAACACAGCTTCGACTGAACAAGATCAGTATGACATACGAATCTCGAAAACCTTGTTGATTACACGCACGGTCAAGGACCGCGCATCTGATATTCCGACATCTCGAACATCGGCTCACTTTCGCCTTGGATCAGCTGAATTATCTGCATCGGAAAGACTCTCTCCGATCGAACCCCCACAGGCTGCGGTCATGGTCAATGTCAACAATATCCACTTGTCACTCGGCGCAAAAGACATTACCTACTTTGATGCCGACGTTGGCTCCGTTATGGGCAGTACTGCCTCTGGAAAAATCGAGTACCTGGCCTCTCTGATCCACCGAACCGGTAGCATTGCTTCTGAGCTTACTAATTTGCTGTCAGAGACCTCTTCTCGCCGGGAGAATTGTATCCAATACTTGGCACACAGATTGTTAGAAGAGGGCGAAGCAGCGAATGATCCGCCGTTTCTCATCCGCCCTTCCGCTGTACTGCGATCTGCTCATGAGCACATGAGAACTGTTGACTCGTGGAAGCTCATCATGCGACTGCGACAAATATGGTCTACCTTGGACCAAGATAAGCGTGCAGATATTCTGTGGAAGTGTCGAGACCAATCTGTCAGACCACCCCATGATGCTATCGCCTCAGTACTAGCCGCATTCCAAAAATGGCGCAGCTGGGACTTGGAAGACCCTTCAAGATCAGTCTTGTTGAAGAACATTTTTGGGAAAACGTTGACACAGAACAGACCGTCGTCACGAGAGTATCCTATTCTTGGCGCTTGCCATCTTTCTGAGCTGCAATTTGTGCTAGACCCTGGCCCTAAGCAGAACAGTATCGAGCTTCTTGACCTCAACGTGAGGGTAGACAAGAGGCCCACCGCTCCCACTGATGCACTTCCAGAAATAAAAGACTTTCATGGACCGTTGACTACTATCAACCTGCGTTGTGGAGAAGCAGCTATTCACCTGAATTGGGAGCTATGTGAACTGGCAGAAGATGTTTTACGTCTCTTCAATAAAGCTCGGCCTTCGGCACCCCACGAAACCACGCATGCCCCGGAACCGACTGTTGAAGCTTCCCAACCACCGGGGGCATATCATGTAGTGTTTGAGGTGGCCAAGGGATCTGTTGAAGCAGAAACTATCAACCTGACGGCGAAATCAACAGCCGAAGACCTAAAAACATCAATTGTGCTTTACAACACTGGACAAGAGCTGATGGTGGCCACCGCCTTATTGAACTGCAAGTCAGTCACATCAAAGATGCAGAGTCTTGGGCATATCCTTGGTCTATTTGAGCTGCAAAAGCCCAGCGTTTTCGGCGCTCACGAGATTCAGCAGACTTCTGGCAACGCGGCCCACATCATCAAGGCCTCTGCGAGCTCAAGGGAGCTGTCCTTGAAAATAAGACAAGATCCTGTTGGCCTGTTGGAAGTTCTTGATTTGCTTATCGTGGACGAAGTTGCCCGGTTGAACAAGCTGAAAGACCTGCTACCATCCTCACCCGAAGGAAGCAAGGAACGAGAGAAGACGAAAAAGCGCATGTCTACTTTCACCGTCAACATAGCCATGTTTCTGGACGGCTACACCATCAGTATGCCGCTAGTACAGTCTTTGACGTACAAAATTTGTGGCTCTGTTGCCAGAGCGTCTTGCGCAGCAAACTTTGGCAAAGAGGTTATCTTCGATTTCGACATCAAAGAAAACTCTCACGAGATGCAAATAAACGTCAAGGATGAGCCACGGAGTATCTCATTGCTGCAAATTCCGCCTGCAAACGGACGGATCACTAGTCACACACAATCGACTGGCAACGTGGTGAATGTCCTCGCGTCTATGGAGGTGATTCGCTTGGACGCTTCTGCGATATATAGCCTGCTTTCAGCGCTGAATCGTCCACAGATCTCTGGAGCCGCAGAAGAGGTCCAACAGCAAATCAAAGTAATACAGAAACATTATACGGAAACATTCGGATCAGTCAAAGCAACAGAACACACCAATACATCTGCATCGTCCCCGAAATCCAGTAGCCTGGCATATAATAGCCATCTTGCATTGGCTGGGGTCAGGATATTAGCCAAGACATCCGTGAAGTCTGTTGACGAACCGATTGCTCAAATTTTGTTTGCCTTGGATAAAGTCACATTGCAAGCCTCCAATCAGAATGATCCAAAGGTATCACCACTCAAATATCCGGACTTGCGTATCAACCTGCGCCAGATCAGCCTCGACATCCGTCGCGGAAAGCCAGATGCGATGCGGTCTTGTGGAAACTTCTCTACGGGCATCAATATTTCGGCAAGTTCTCGCCGCGGAGACAATGGAAAAGAGGACTGGTCTCTTAACTTCCGCAATGACAACCTCGCAATGAAATTATCGCCCGAGACAGTCTCGACAGTGATTGATGTTATCGGTTACATGGGATCCAGGATTCGGGATCTGGATACGTCGCGAGAATTGGAGTATCTTCGAAAGCTAAGACAACCTAAGCCAAAGATCAAAACCAATGCTGATGAGGACGAGTGGACCGAAGACGCGGATCTTCTAGAGTCAGTACTCTCATCCATCACGTACAGATTTGAACTTCGAAACATGAGTTTCTCTTGGGACGTCGCGGACAAGTCCCTGGACGAGGAAAGTACCAAAGAGGACTTGATTTTGTCAATTAAGCTCATCGAGTTCGGTACTCGAACTCGAAAATCCGCACGTCTAACGATTGAGGACTTCCTACTCCAAACCGTGCCTCCGGAGCAAGACAAAGCTATCCGGTCCCTACACTCGGCCCTGCTACCAGAAGTTATATTCAATGTCGCATACGTCTCGACACCTGATGCCCGCCGAATGGCATTCCAAGCCGTTGGAGATTCTTTAGACCTTCGGTTAACTTCTGCCTTCATTGTCCCTGCAGCGAATCTCATCGAATCTATATCCTTGTCTATGAAGAATGTCCAGAAAGCATCGGCACAGTGGACAATAGAAAATCCCACGACAAACGAGACGGCGGCACCTAAAAAGCCCGAAAGCTCGGCACCGCTACCACCGCCGCGACAACGCAGCATGTTTGGCAAAAAGAGGTTAGAGAGCCTCCTCGTTGATGCGGACTTTGCCGGTGCTGTTGTTTATGTGTCAACCAAAAGAAATACGACCAGCGGTGTAGCAGAGTCCAAGTATAGCCAGCCATCCCTGGCAGGAAAATATGGCCAATTCAGCGCCGATGATTCCGGCTCTGGTGCTGTTTTGCGCACTCCAGGTCTCGCATGGAAAGCCGAGTATTGTGACAATGGAAAAGAGGACCCGTCTCTGTACGGAGAGATCAAGATCAATGCTTCCAGCAATATTCTATACCCATCTGTGGTTCCGCTCGTACTCGACATTCTTTCTTCCGTCAAGAAAGTCGTCAGTGACGATGAGGAGGTGAATCGTCAGCGGGAATGGTCAGAGAACCAGTTGAAACAGCAGTCAGAGCAGCCAAAATTCAAGTCGGCCAAGTCTGCAGCAGATGAAGATAATTTCCTCACTGCAGACCCTAGCACTGTTTTAGGACGCTTACGAGTGAATCTTGGTCTACGAATCTCAAAACAGGAGTTCTCCCTCAGCTGTCAGCCCATTGCCCGGGTATCCGCCACAACTTGCTTCGACAGCATGTATTTCACTCTGAACACTGTTAGATCTCAGGAACAAGGTAACTTCTTTGCCATCTCTGGGGTGGTCACTAAACCGCAAGCGTCGGTGCAGCACGTGTACTCTCGTGATTCCACCGCCAGTTTCGAGCTTGACTCCGTGACCATCTCATTCATGAATAGCAAGCACTTCAGTGGAACGAGCGGCGTGTCTGCCATCCTTAATGTCAGTCCCATGAGGGTGTCTGTCAATGCCAAGCAGGTTCAAGACTTTTTATTGTTTCGTGAGATTTGGTATCCAGAAGAGCTGCGGCAGAAGCCGCCAGTGCAAGCTCCGAAGTCGCCAATTGAAACCTCTCAGGCGCATCTTGTGCAGCGATACCAAGAGGTTGCAGCCACAGCCGCGTTTCCATGGACTGCTACGATATCCATCGCAGCGCTCGACGTCAGCGTCGATCTTGGGCAGGCCATCGGCAAATCAATACTCCAAATCAATGAATTCTGGATATCATCGAAGAAAACATCCGATTGGGAGCAGAATCTTTGCCTAGGCTTCAAAAAGGTCGGCATTGACTGCACAGGCCGTTTGAGTGGATTTATTGCCCTGCAGGACTTCAGACTACGGTCGTCAATTCATTGGCCTCGTCGGGAGGAAGCTCTCAACGAAACGCCCCTTGTGCAAGCATCTCTAGCGTTCAACGCGCTGCGAGTCAAGGCGGCTTTTGATTATCAGGCTTTCCTGGTAGCCGATGTTACGTCTCTGGAATTCCTCATGTACAACGTGCGAGAGCAGAAAGAAGGAAGCGCCGATCGTCTGGTGGCCATATTAGATGGTGAGGCAGTGCAGGTTTTTGGGACAACAACTTCAGTGGCTCAATCCGTTGCACTTTATCAAGCCTTGCATAAGCTCGTCCAAGAACGGCGAGAGAATTTCGAATCATCGCTGAGGGAGATTGAAAAGTTTATGAAACGAAAATCCATCACCTCACGCGGACCACTGCTGCAGCAGTCTGCAGCTGTGCCGAGAATCCCAGTGGATGATACCTTGTCCAAATCCCCCATTTCTCTGGACACGGACGTTGTGGTGACTTTGAAAGCTCTGAATCTGGGTGTCTTCCCCAGCACCTTTTCGGATCATCAAGTTTTCAAGATGGAAGCCTTGAACGCATATGCTCGATTTTCCGCCAGCATCGAGCAACGGCGAATTCATAGTATTCTACGAATGACGCTAGGCCAGCTACGAATCGGTCTTGCTGGGGTGCGAGACGCTGAGGCGCCAAAAACGATGGGCGAAATGACGGTGGAGGATGTTGTCAAACGATCGACAGGCTCTCGGGGCGGCACTATCCTCAAGGTCCCTCGGGTCGAAGCCGTGATGGAGACATGGCAGAAGCCAGCAAGCAATCACATCGACTACATTTTCAAAAGTGCATTCGAGGGTAAAGTGGAGGTTGGATGGAACTATTCCCGCATCAGCTACATCCGGGGCATGTGGGCTAATCATTCCAAATCGCTCGAACAAGTTTGGGGTCGACAACTCCCCATGACGGCCGTCAAGATCACGGGGGTCCCTGCAGCAGAGGGTGAACAGCAAAAGATCACGGCCGAGGTCAATGTACCGCAATCCAAGTATGAATATCTCGCACTGCAACCGCCCGTGATCGAGACACCGCAGCTCCGTGATATGGGCGAGGCAACGCCACCTCTTGAATGGATCGGCCTGCATCGAGAGAGACTCCCGAACTTGACCCATCAGATCGTGATTGTTTCTCTATTGGAGCTAGCAGGCGAGGTGGAAGACGCATACTCGCGGATTTTGGGATCATGATGACTATGTCGGCGTGAGTCATATATTTTTTTTTTTTTCAGTTGTTTCTAGGTTGGCAAGGTTCTCTCTTTTAACCCGAGATGACAACGGATGGAAGAAGAAGGCAAATACATGGACTGTTGGGGCATTCAATGTATATTACGATTACCAACATATTTGCATATCATACACAAGTTTTGTTCACAGCTGCAATGGGACAAGTGTGGCTGTGCGGGACGTTTGCTCTGAAAAGTCAAGCAAAAGCGAGTCAAGTACGAGCTGCTCTCGCCACGCCACATCGAAGTCAGGAGCTATGGGTGCTCATTGGCGGTGTAGGAAAGCAGTGGGGGTTCAAGGCATGTTTCAAGTGTAGCATTGTACATATGTAGCCTATGTAGAGATGGTTCATGTTGAAGTCGGGTTCATCTCGATAGCATCATTATGTCGCATACGGGAATGGAGATAACTCGGGGCAATACTTGCGTTTGAAAGGCAGGAAGGAAAATGGTGGCGGTGGAGGGCTGTTGCCCTCTCACCTGCTATCAAATCAAATGTTGCTTGATGGGCAGTCGCTGCCAGCTGGGCATAATTACATAGATAATATGCGCATGCGCATGGCGGGGTCTTGTTTCGCCAGCGTTGCCCCACCTGCCCGATTTTTTCTCCCGCATTGCCGGCTCTCACTGGGCAGGGGGCTGTGTGGTGCTTGTTGGAGGGGCCAAGGAGGGGCCACGGCCAGAGGTGCAGAGGCTATAATAATCACGACACGGCTGCTCAATACATACATATGCTTAATAGCTGCTGGCTGCGAGCTGCGAGCTGCGAGTGTTGAATCAAACAAGGACCTCTTCGCCACAGGCTTCCAATCCACCCAGTATTACCCAGTCTACTAGCTGTGTGTGCATCGTGGATGCTTGAACTGCCAGACTAGAACATCAACCCACCCCACTTCTTGCCTCATACGTACCCGCAAGGTTTTTTTCACACCACATTTTCCACCTCCCTCGACACGTTCTCTTTCCCACTCTCCCTCCTCCCACCACCTCCAATACCCCCCCAAGTGGACGATTTTTGAAAGAGTGACAGTCACTGCTGCTGTCTCTCTTTTTGCATTTCGTCACATTTGACTCTTTTGTTGTGTCGTTGAGTCATCTTTTCCTGGTGGCCAACTCTTCTTCCTTGCTTCCTAAGCATACAAATCCTGAGCGCGGGGCGACAATCTTCAACCCCGCTTTGCTCAGCGACAACAAGTTTTCTTCCTACAACATCTTCCACGTAACGAGGTCGCCCTCAACACCACCGCCAAAATGGTCAAGTAAGTGCAATTCTCCGCAGCAGCCCGCTCTGGTCGCATGAAATTCGACCCGAGTACATCACTTTGATTGTGATCTCTTTTCCCAATTCAATCGTTCAGCAAGCTGCGGGATGCGGAGACACAAAATTTTTTCCGGTCTCGGTTGATGCTGTGGTCTATTTGACCCCGCCCGGAGTTCAGCTACCCTCTCAGGGCTAAAAACTCCCTGCCAAGGTTTGGGAGGGTTGTTCCCAATCCTGCACCAAGTTCGGTGGCGATCAGAGAGAGGTCCACGGGACAAAGGAAGTTGGACAACATGATGGACTTGACTGAAATGGGCAATTTAAGGAGTATGAAGCTAACACCCAGTCTTCCTCGCAATGTAGCTTCACCATCGATGAGATCCGTCAGCTTATGGACAAGCCTAGCAATGTCCGTAACATGTCCGTTATTGCCCACGTCGATCACGGCAAGTCTACCCTGACCGACTCTCTTCTGGCCAAGGCCGGTATCATCTCCTCTGCAAAGGCTGGTGATGCTCGAGCAACGGATACCCGTGCAGATGAGCAGGAGCGTGGTATCACCATCAAGTCGACTGCCATCTCCCTGTATGGTCGTCTTGACGACCCCGAGGACATCAAAGACATTGTCGGCCAGAAAACCAATGGTCAGGACTTCTTGATCAACTTGATTGACTCCCCCGGTCACGTTGATTTCTCTTCTGAAGTTACTGCTGCTCTCCGTGTCACCGACGGTGCTCTCGTCGTCGTCGACACCGTCGAAGGCGTGTGCGTCCAGACCGAGACTGTGCTCCGACAGGCTCTTGGTGAGCGTATCAAGCCCGTCATTATTATCAACAAGGTCGACCGTGCTCTTCTCGAACTTCAGGTCTCCAAGGAGGATCTGTACCAGTCCTTCTCTCGAACCATCGAGTCCGTCAACGTAATTATCTCCACCTACCTAGACAAGGCTCTGGGTGACGTTCAGGTCTACCCTGACAAGGGCACCATTGCTTTTGGCTCCGGCCTGCACGGCTGGGCCTTCACTGTTCGTCAGTTCGCTGTCCGATACGCCAAGAAGTTTGGTGTGGACAAGAACAAGATGATGGAGCGTCTCTGGGTACGTATTTCGTTCGATCCTTCAACTTCTTTAGGAGGAACAAAATCGGCTAACACGCCCCGATCTAGGGTGACAACTACTTCAACCCTCACACCAAGAAGTGGACCAAGAATGGCACGTACGAGGGTAAGCAGCTCGAGCGTGCTTTCAATCAGTTTATCTTGGACCCCATTTTCAAGATCTTCAATGCCGTCATGAACTTCAAGAACGACGAGATCACCAGCCTCCTCGAGAAGCTGTCCCTTAAGCTTAGCGTCGACGACCGTGCCAAGGAGGGCAAGCAGCTACTCAAGGTTGTCATGCGAACTTTCTTGCCCGCTGCCGACTCTTTGTTGGAGATGATGATCCTTCACCTTCCTTCCCCCGTCACTGCCCAGCGCTACCGTGTCGAGACTTTGTACGAGGGTCCCATGGACGACGAAGCCGCCCTTGGTATCCGTGACTGCGACCCTAAGGGTCCTCTCATGCTGTACGTCTCCAAGATGGTTCCCACCCTTGATAAGGGCCGATTCTTCGCCTTTGGTCGTGTCTTCTCCGGTACCGTCCGCTCTGGTCTCAAGGTCCGCATTCAGGGTCCCAATTACACCCCTGGCAAGAAGGAAGACCTCTTCATCAAGGCTATCCAGCGAACCGTTCTCATGATGGGCGGTAAGGTCGAGCCCATCGATGACATGCCTGCCGGCAACATTGTGGGTCTTGTTGGTATTGATCAGTTCTTGCTCAAGTCTGGTACTCTTACCACCTCCGAAACTGCCCACAACCTCAAGGTCATGAAGTTCTCCGTCTCTCCCGTCGTCCAGCGTTCCGTCCAGGTCAAGAACGCCCAGGATCTTCCCAAGCTGGTCGAAGGTCTCAAGCGTCTGTCCAAGTCTGACCCTTGCGTCCTGACCATGCACTCCGAGTCTGGTGAGCATATTGTCGCCGGTGCCGGTGAGCTACATCTCGAAATTTGCTTGAAGGATCTCGAGGAAGACCACGCTGGTGTTCCCCTCATCATCTCCGACCCTGTCGTCCAGTACCGTGAGACCGTCCAGAGCAAGTCCAGCATGACCGCTCTGTCCAAGTCCCCCAACAAGCACAACCGTCTGTACATGGTTGCTGAGCCCATGGAGGAGGACCTGTCCCTGGCTATCGAGAGCGGCAAGGTCTCTGCCCGTGACGATTTTAAGGCTCGTGCCCGTATCCTGGCTGACGACTTCGGCTGGGACGTCACTGACGCCCGTAAGATTTGGTGCTTCGGCCCTGACGGCACTGGTGCCAACTTGTTGGTTGACCAGACCAAGGCTGTTCAGTACCTGAACGAAATCAAGGACTCCGTTGTCTCCGGTTTCCAGTGGGCTTCGCGTGAGGGTCCCGTTGCTGAGGAGCCCATGCGATCCATTCGCTTCAACGTCCTTGATGTTACCCTCCACGCTGATGCCATTCACCGTGGTGGCGGTCAGATCATCCCCACTGCCCGTCGTGTCCTGTACGCCTCTGCTCTGTTGGCCGAGCCCGCTTTGCTCGAGCCCGTCTACCTGGTCGAAATCCAGGTTCCCGAGCAGGCCATGGGTGGTGTCTACGGTGTTCTTACGCGCCGTCGTGGCCACGTCTTCAACGAGGAGCAGCGTCCCGGTACGCCTCTCTTCAACATCAAGGCTTACCTGCCTGTCTTGGAGTCTTTCGGCTTCAACGGTGACCTGCGACAGGCCACCTCTGGCCAGGCCTTCCCTCAGTCCGTCTTCGACCACTGGCAGGTGCTGCCCGGTGGCTCCCCTCTTGACCCCACCTCCAAGGTTGGAGGCATTGTCACCGAAATGCGTAAGCGCAAGGGTATCAAGGTTGAGGTTCCTGGCGTTGAGAACGTAAGTTTACTGCATCTTCACTTTCCTAGCTCTTATCGAACATGTGCTAACTGCCTACACAGTACTATGACAAGCTGTAAATTTCATTTGCAAATGCCGATGGAATCATGTGTCGTGCCAACAAGATGGGCACATCTCGTCAATAAGCTGCTAGCAAAGGTTTGGGGTGCTTTCCTCGCGGAACCCCAGCCTTGGCAACTCCAACGGATATCGAAAGCGGTAAGGGAGTCTACGGGCAAGCCGATCGAGGAAAAAATACAAATTAAAAAAAACGCAACCGAATGCAAGGTTGAGGCTATAATCAAGGGAAGCAAGGTTCAGCTTTTGATACATGTAGTTATGTCGTCTCGGATCAATTGAAAGTTTTGAATGAAGTGTGCTTTTGGTGAATCGCGTGATTCAAGGCCTTTTAAATCTACAGACTATACTTGGTTTGCAGGCACAAAAGCTTAAGTGCCTTGAATCTGACAAGACAATAATGTGGAATTATCGCATGACACTGCTTCTGGAACGTACGGTACGGTACGGCTCCCAATTGGGTAAGTCCCTTCCCCTGTCACACACGCCACGTCTATCCTCCCGCGCAAACCAACCAATAGCGTCCCGCCGACTGAGTCCCACATCGCCAACAGCTCAACCGGTGACCTTTTTTATTTTTCAGTCCAAAGTCGACACAGCCGCGATTTTCTCGTTCCCAAACCTCGAGCAGGAGAACTTATTCACCTAATGGTCTGAAACTATTTCCCTCCTCAGCTCACGCAGAGCAGCACAGCGCACCTGCTCACGCGACAAACCACCATGTTATTTTCCGAAGAAGATGCGCCGCTTTTGAAGGCCTGGATCGTGAAGTGCATTGAAAACACGTGCGTTGGCAAACCTCGAGTCTGGATTTTCTCGAGAAATAAAACTAATCGACATAATTGAATCGCAGGTCGGATGCCGACGCGGATGTCTTGGCAGAATACGTGATTGCCTTGCTGAAACACGATGGGAATAAGGAGAGCGTGAGGACCTTGTGCGAGCAGGAAATTCCGGACTTTTTGACAGAGGGTTTGTGTTGCTCCCATCTCTCTTAGTGCTCATATTGTTCGTCGCTTTGTCGCCGAAGACCACAAAAGTTACTGATTGGCTTTAGATCCGAAACAGTTTCTCGATGATGTCTTTCGGGCGATTACTTACCGATCGTATATGCCTGGTGCGCCGCCGCCGCCGCCGCCGCCGCCACCGAAGAAGGTTCCTGCTGGGCCCGATGCTGCGTCTACGAGTCCTGGACCGTCACGGAAGCGACGAATCGATGAGACGGGGGGACAAGATGAGGATTACGAGAAACATGGTGCTCATGGGAGGGCGTTGAAGCAGGCTAGACGGGGGCGGAGGGGCGGTCGAACAGAAGACAGACAGGGTCATGGAAACATTCAGTTTCAGTTTCATGGGCAGCAGTATCCCATGGGTATGATGATGATGCCGCCCTTTGATCCCAATAATCCAATGGAGGCATTGATGAGGATGCAGGCCATGGGCATGCCGTTTCCAGGCATGGGAGACTCGCCGGGATGGTTTGGGGCTGGAAGAGGCGGAAGGGGTGGTGGGCAGAGGAGGAAGAGGTGCAGAGACTTTGATATGAAGGGCTATTGCTCGAGAGGGAGTACATGCGTTTATGACCACGGGGGCGGAGAAGTTTTAAATCAAGATGGTCAGTCGGTGGTCCAGGTGCTACTGCGCTTAGGGAATCCCATAATGGTATTTTCTCCTAATTTTCTGGTCAAGTCGCTAACGTTCACATAGAATATGACCCTAGCAACGCCACGGTGTTGCCACTTCCCCCTCCTGATATGAACATGGACATGAGCCGAGGGCGTGATCGCAAAGGAAGACAACGAGGGGGACGCAAAGGAGGCGCTCGTGCACCATTCTCGGCCGAGGGCCCTGTAAGCGACCAGTCAAAGATAGCTATCGTTGTTGAAAACATTCCCGAGGATTATTTCAGCGAGGACCAAGTACGGGGCTTTTTCTCCCAGTTTGGAAACATTCTCGACGTGTCAATGCATCCGTACAAACACTTGGCCATTGTTAAATTCGACAATTGGTCATCGGCAAACGACGCCTATCGCTCCCCCAAAGTCATGTTCGACAACAGGTTCGTCAAGGTGTTCTGGTACAAGGACGAAAAGGAAAAGACGCTACCGTCAATACCAAATGGATCAGGCTCCAAGCCGGGTCTTGACTCGGACAAAATGGATACGGCACCAGAGATAGACGTGGAAGAGTTCCAGCGGAAACAAGAAGAGGCACAGAAGCTATACCAAGAGCGCGAGGATAAGAGGACGGAGCTTCAGAAACAACGGGAACAGTTGGAAAAGCAACAGCAGGAATTGCTGGCCAAGCACCAGGCGGAAACAGAACGTTTACGGGCCAAGTTGGCAGAAAAGGATAGTGGCGCTGAAGCTTCGTCGGGGTCATTGTCGGGTGCCGATATGCTTCGAACCAAGCTTGCTGCTTTGGAGCAAGAGGCGAAGATATTAGGAATTGATCCCGATGCTGTAGATCAAGCAGGCGAGTACCCTCCTCGAGGTGGATACAGGGGTCGTGGAGGCTTTCGAGGAGGGTATCGCGCAAGAGGGCTCGCACCAAGAGGACGGGGTTCTTTCAGAGGTCAAGCCGGTCGACATGCCGCGTATGCCCAGTTCTCCATCGACAACCGTCCCAAAAAGCTTGCCTTCACGGGTGTCGACTTCACCCCGTCTGAAAAGGATGAGCAACTCCGACACTTTTTGCTGGTACGCACATCTGCCACCCCCTACACTCTCCCTTTCCCTCTCTCATCGTCCACACTAATATTTTCCCACTAGAATATGGGTGAATTCGAGTCCGTCACCACATCTCCCGTGGTCACGCACGTATCATTCCGAGATCGTAAGACGGCTGAAAAGGTCTACTTTAGCCTTCACGGGAAGGAATTGCCCGGTGTAGAAGGCAAGTTGGACCTAGCATGGGTGAACAGCCCCCTGCCTCACGTCAACATGGGGACTTTGACGCAGGAGGAGAACGGAGCCGCCGGTGGCGACGCCATGGCAGGCATGGACGATGAAAGAGAGGGCACGGACGCTGACGCGGAGGAGAGCAGGGCGGTGAACATGGATTACGAGGCTGGCGATGATTACGGATGGGAGGGGTGAGTTGGCGTTGTAAGAGGAGTGAGTGTGTACAACTATGGCCCGTATTCGTATCAGCATTGCAAAGATCCTTTTTAGGCGAGAACTAAATACGAACCCTTGTGATGTGATGGCACGACGTGTCAGATTTTCCTACCATGCATGCCTGCCTAGGGCGGTGAGAACCTCGATCTGTGCAGGCGACCGAAACATGGTAACCCGAGAATGAGGGAAGAGGAGAGGACCCAATGATGGTCGGAGCGGCTGATGGGTGATCTTCGGACTGGAACGGGATGAGGCACCAGTGTTCAGCTGGGCTGAGGCAATCGACATCCCGGTATCCTGAACTTGTTGGCCGGATTCGTCCCGTCAGTCACTGCGCTGCGAACGGGTCGCCAACGGTGAGAAGCGTGTTCGTGCAATCTACTTGTACTTCACTGGAACCCACAAAGAAAAAAAGAAAAAAACCGTCACTATCCCCTTTCCAAGGTTGCATCTTCAAGGGACCTTCGAATTCGCTTCTATCAACAGCTCCGCTCTCGTTTATTTTCAAGTCCTCTGGTCTACATCCGCAAACCCAAATTCTATGGCTCATCATCCTCTGTGCTTGTGTAAACACCTCTGGCTTTGCAAAGGCGGGGTATCGTTGAGATTTATATGTATATATGTACTATGCATTCATGATGCAAAAAAGAAGAAGAAAATGATAACCATGCAAAAGGGGGGGGGGGGGGGGAAGAGCAGTGTCCGGGCTTCTCCACCTCCCAAGGTCAAAACCCCCCTTGGCTTTAATCGTCGTGGCGCGTTTTACTGTTCAAGAGCCGTTGTCCCTTTTTCGTTTCCCATTTCAGAACGACTACCGAAATGCCCTTCTCACATGGACACCCGATGTCATTGCGTCTGTGTAGCTTTTTGTTGAAAAAGTCACGCCCTTTGCTCCCGCCTGTTTGCCGTAATTTTTTGTGTTTAAACGCCGTTTCATCATGCATGTTGCTCGGAATCAGTTAGGAATGAAAAACAAGGAAAAGATACAGGGGAAAACAATGATGCGCTGCGAGGTAACAACGCAACTAGATCGACGAGACGTCAGTTAAGTGTACGTCCCGGAATGCAAAGCCGTCCTGGTGGAGCAGGAAAGCCAGATCGAAAGAAACAACTGAAAGATAGGACTAAAGGGTCGTTCCGAGTTACGACGCGGAGATAGGTTCGTCGAGCCCCTTGACTTCGAGGCCCTCAAAGAGGTCAAAAATGGTTTCGTTCTCGTGAAAGTCATTGTTGACTGTATGCCGTTAGCTTCATGTCGGCGCAGTGATCCCACGGGTCCATGAGTGGTCAGTGAATACTTACCGACGTTGATGAGGTACCACTCATCCATCACTTTGTCAAGCAAAACACGGCTGGCCGTGTTTGACTCGAAGCAGTGGGCCCAGTCGGTTCCCAGTCTGAACGCCTCGTCTCTCCAGGCTAGGAAACTGACGCTCTCGACAATAGTGGGCTGGACAATTTCCTTTCCAGGGAAAACACCCCAGGTTACGGCATTGGGCCCGTCCGAGGGAGCGTTAGTCTTGAGTTCGCCGTCCTTTGTGACCGCATAGTAAGTCAGAGTAGGCTTGGACTCAATTCGCTTGACCATCTGGGTGAAGATTGAAGCCGGTACAAGCAACTCCAGGTATGCCTTTTGATAGACATAACCATTGGAAGGGCCCCATCCGTGAACTGAGTGAGACGACTTGACGCCGTCGACTGCAGGCTGCGAGTTGATCGTCAGAAGACCGCGTTTGTTGAGGGCAATGAGTCTGTCCTTTATGGCGTCGGCTTCGCTGGTGAGGGGCGCTTCACTCCAGGGGAGACAGTCGATCTCCTGGTTCAGGTAGCGGACAAAGATATCGGCGATTTCCTGCACCGTGGTCGGCTCACCCCATTTTTTGCGGTTCGCCTCGTTGGTGCCCGTCAGACCGATACCATAGGCATCCAGCTCACCAAAGGCGGGGGATCGAGAGTCACCCCATCGACCGTTGGGGAACTCATCCCAGTCCTGGGTGCGCAAAACGTACGACTTGTTGCGGTTACGCCAGAAGATGGGTCGAACGTCTTCGTCTCGTCGGCCCAGGGCCTTGGACTGCTTCCACGGCAGGGCGTGCTGCAGGGGCCGCTCGGCACATGGTGCCCAATGTAGTTCCTCCAAAACCATGCGAGTGGCCTGAGCCAAGTTCATGGTGTAGAAGTGCAGGTGGTGAATACCGTTGGCAAGGAGCTTGCGGCACATTTCCGCCACCAGAGTCATGCCGATCTCACGGACGGCCACATCGTCATTCTTGACGGGTTCCAGAGCGGCCATCCAGGCCTCTGGAACCTTGCACTGCATGTGCTTGGCTCTCCGCATAAAGCTGGCATAGGTGGCAATGGGCATGATTCCAGGAAGGATGGGGATCGCGATGCCACGCTCACGGACTTTACCAACCCAACGGATAAAGTTTTCTGCGTCGTAAAACATTTGCGTTACGATGAATGAGGCGCCCATGTCGACCTTTTCCTTCAGATGATCCAGCAATTGGTCCTCGTCCTTGTTGTCGTCACATCCCTCAGGATAGCCAGCAACGCCAATGTCGAAGTGATCTCCGTAGGTAGCCCGAATGTGCTTGACCAAATCTCGGGCGTACTGGAAGCCGCCTTCGGTAGCAGTCCACTTTTCTTGTGCTCGAGGAGGGTCGCCGCGCAGGGCGAGGATGTTTGTGCACCCGGCTTTGTAGGCCTTCTGGAGAGCATCGTTGACCTTTTCCATGCCCATGTCGGTGCAAGTCAGGTGCATACACGTCTCGAGGCCATAGACGGACTGAGCCTGGAGCACCATCTCGCAGGTTAGCTCGGCAATTCGGCCGCCAGCGCCCCAGGTGATGTCGATAAACTTGGGGCCGAAATTGTACATGCGGTCGATACGTTCGTAGAGATTCTGCACACCCTGCGCCGTTTTGGGAGGGAAGTACTCGAAGGAGAAGGACGGTTGCCCATCCTTCTCCGCCTCGAGTAGCATATCCTTGATGTGCATCTTGGCGGTGTTTGTGGGAATTGCCCTGGCGAGTAGGGTCAGGAGTAAGAAATACAGGTTGGAAGAAAAGGGAAGCCTAAGAAAGGTCAACTGAGCGAGAACGGGGTTCATGGTGTGCCCCAGGTGGGGTGGTTTTATGGTTCCAGTCGTGCGTGATTGAGACGGCCAGCTGGCAGAGGACCTGTTGGGTGGAGAAAGGGATTAGGTAATCTGAAGTACTATTATGATTTTTATGATTTTTATGATTTTTTGTTCATCGGCAGTGGCTAATAATGCATCTAAAATTCACACACAACATAAGAATTACTGGCAACACCCAGCCAGTGCAACAATTAACAACAACCGATTGACAGTGGGTCACTAAATGCGCATATCGCGTTAGTCCTAATCCGGAAGGACGGTCCCTACACCTAATTTTAGTGTGGCTCGCGTCTGTTGATTTTCGCTATCAATTGAGATGTCTATATGTGCGATATTTAAAGGTGTTGATTTTATTAAATAAAGCTATCATAACTGCCCTAACGGCGGATTATACGGAATAAACTGCATTTAACGTTGCGTTGTGTTGCGTTGTGAGGCATCGTGATAATAAAAAGGAAGGAAGGAAGGAATTCAAAGAGGTTACAAGCCTTTCTGCCTGCATTTGCCACTAAAAAGAGCTGGTATATTTAGCGGGGGATTGGGTGGAAAGGTACTTCTTCCGTTTTGGGGCTAACGCGATATGCGCATTCAATAAACGCGATATGCGCATTTAGTGACCCATTGACAGTACCGTAGTGATAAAAAAGCGGCCCGATGTGGGAACAAGCTTCAAGGGCACGATAAAACTTTGTGGCTGCGTTAGCGCAAGAGTCATAGTTCGCGACCGCAGCTAAACTCAATCCGTTCGAGTCTTGCTCGCAGCATAAATTGACGCTCTCATGGATGTTTATAACTGCAATCATCGGCGGAGCAGTCATCGGGGGGATGGTTGTTCTCCGTTGCCGCATATTGTGTACTTTTTATACGAGTTGCATGGTGGCGTCCTCAGTCCAGCGTTCCGCTTTCCTCTGAGTAGCACCGCCTACAGCTATTGGGTATCGGAAGGTGTACATAGGCCCACGACTTCATTCCGACAACCGGGGTGAATCGGAGCCGGCCGGGCGGCAGTGGAAGCTGCGTACAGAAACGATGCTGTCTCCTGGGTTTTTGCAAACCTGGCAGCGTACGCTGGCTGCTTGGGCAGTCGTTGGTAGACATCACGACACTCATCACGACACTGCCCCCGGACGCTTCCATTACTAGACTCGACTTTACTCCAGCCGCTCAAGCCATCGACATCGTTATCGCTGGCGAAATTGGGCGGCAGACGGAGATCTGATCACTGGCGCACGACGGTAGGGTAGATAGGGGGATTCAGGTGTGCGTTGAGAAGGTTGAGGGGGCGGACAGATGAGGCAAACATGATCTGCTATTGTATGTACCCGAAGCAATCTACCAAGGAGGTCTAGAGTCTGTAACAGGTTAGAGGATATGATAGGGGAGTGGTAGAGAAATGAATCTCTTGAGCGTCGTTAAGATTGTTGGAATCGCAATTACCAAAGAGGCAAGTTTTGACAGAAGCTTTTGGCAGCCCACCTTATCCCTCCATCGCCTTGACATCATCAATGGCCTTGGCAAATGCTTTGATGATTGGCCCGTAAAGAATCTCCGGATCCTTCGGAGTCCCGATGAAGAGCCCGTCCCTGTAAGGGAATAAGATCCCTCGCAACTCTCTGCAAAGAGGCTTGACACAGTCGAACTTCGGTTGCGGGAACTCCTCCAAGATATCTTCAAATCCATTCGTGTCCATATGTCCTCGTTTGGCACTCGCGATCTTCCGGAAGCTGCCATTGTACCAATCTGTAAACATACTGTCTTTAGGATGATCTTTTAGCCTGTTCACAAATTCCCAACCACGACGACCACACAGCCAGAGGAGCACATAAAAGAACGACTCCAAATCGTGTCGGTATGTGTGAGAGATCCCACGCAGCACCTCGATAGCCATGAACTCCATCGTGCCAGTGCGACAACGCGCCCCGCTGCGCCCGCTGCCCAGCTCTTTAGCAAGGTCCAGGTCGATCAGCATGCCAGTGTAGCTAGTCGATTTGCGGTCTGTTATGATAATATTGTTTTCGGAAATGTCCCGGTGCAAGATATTTCCTCTAAGGTATAGAGACTTGTGTGCCTTAATGGCGTCGCGGAGTGCCTCTAGGAGCCCAGATATCCTTTCGTACTTGTGGATCGCCCGGCCTGCTGGGGAGATCACCAGACATCGAAAGACTCGATTGTCATATGGTCCGTTGTTAGGGGCGAGAAGACTAGTCCCCTGAGCTTCCTCTACATCGTACGTCACCTCGTGCTGCCCTTGGCTTGACCTTTGACTGTTGGATCTTGATCGCTTTGGAGGTTGCCGGCCGACATCAACCGACTTGCGCTTTCTTGATGGCCTGCCAGCGATGCTTAGGCCATGGAGCTCGCTGACTGGCCGAGAAACGGCATTGAGAGGCTGGGACTGGGAGAAAGACTGCGAAAGGGATGACGCGGCGCTTGAAAGCCCTCGAAAGGAGTAAGGTTTGGTAAATGTTAGGCCTGAGCGCAGTTCATTGATGCTGGCTATGCGCCGATGGCCGATCAACGTGGCAATGCCCTCGACTCCTCTCTGACGGGCCAACCTAAGAAGGTCTGCCTCTGGCTTTCGCCGGTCGGACGTCCACGAAAACTTGGCGACATAACTCCAATCTTCGGACTCCGGAGGCTTCGTGAGATAGCAAGACGTCCCACGACAGACAATTGCCCGTTGACGGGTAAAAGCCTGCGACTCTAACCGCAACCTCTTTTTGTCTAAGGCCTCAGCTTGCTCAACGTGTATCAAGGGACCGTCGTCATCCTGCTGAGTAAAAGTGTCTAAGCCCAGTTCTTCGTCATTCATCATTGTGTACCCGGCGATCACTTGCACGAACCGTTCGGGCTTCTCGTGGATATTAAAGGCGCCAGGACTGTAACACCCCGAGCGGTCAAATACCCAAACCTCCATTTCACGCCCACAGATCGTAAACGCGTGAACGTACCGACGAGTCGGTTGACAGGAGAACACATCACGCACATATCGGCCGATCTGGAGAAGCGTCGCCTTTTTGTTGTTATTGGACGCCTTGAGCTCGCCGATTACCTCGACATCCCTCCAGTCGTGCGCGGCATCTGGCTGCCCATTCTTTTGCTTGACGAAGAGATCGATCTGTCGCTGAGCTTCGGCACCGACGAGGTCTTTTGGGTTCGTAGTCGAATAGTAGCCGCGTCGTTCCCTCGAGAGGAAGTCATCCTGGAATCGAAACCACCAGTCCAAAACTTCGGCCTGGACGGGCGGGTCAGGAAGGTCTGACCATGCGCCTCCGACGTGCCGATCCTTGGTCGTCTCGTAGACGTCCAAGGCACGGCGCATCCAGTCTTTCCGATCGAAGTATTTCTCAAAGAATCCTTCCACATTGCGATAAGTGCAGAATTTAATCTCCTCAAAGACCTTTTTTCCCACCAACTCACGTGTCTGTTCGGCGCCTTGCTGGGAAGCGGAGGAATGGGGGATGGGCGTGTTGTCGAATGTGGCTGGGACGCTTGCAGGAGGCGTCACTCGGGTGAGCGTGGTGATGAGATCAAGTACGGCGCTCCAGATCTCAGAGTCGGATGCCCTCTGGAGAACAAGTGTCACAAGAGGGCGATAGTAGCTGTAGGTAAAGTCTCCTTTTCGGACACTCGCAAAGAGAAGCGCCAGCTCGGAGGCTACGTCGCGACTGCTGATTCTCGACCGGAGATTGAGTGCCGCTTCCGCTCCCATCAAGGTAGTTAGGAGTCGTGAAATTGCTTTTTGGCGATCTGCAGAGCTGTGGACAGCGTCACCATGGGAATCGGAGATGGAGACGTAGTGTTCTTCTACAGCCTGAAGTGACTTCTTCAGATGGTCCAGAGAGCCGCTCAAGGGGTGGCACGCGATTATGTTGCGATCGTGTTCCCGTAGAGTAGCCATTCAATCTGACAACGCGTAGAAAGCGCGACGACTGTTTCGGCAGGCATAGCAAACACCAACAAGCAAGGTAGGACATATTATGGGGAGGCTGCGAAAATGCGGATTTGAGGCGGGCCGAAGGGAGGAGGAGGAAAGTGTCACACGATATTATTAGTTACAGCGCTCAACCGCTCAGACAGCTCAGACACTCCAACATACCCTTTTTTTTTTTTTTTTTTTTTTTTTTTCAATTGCCCCGCCATTTGTTTCCCCTCCAAAACCCCTCATGTTGTCACTCCGACGGGAGCTCCTTCCCCCGTTCGCTTTCCATCGAATTGTCCAATGACACTGCAGTGGGTGCTCCTGAGTACGGCTTACTAATTAATACATGTAGCTTGAGCCTTTGCTTCGAACTTCCTCACCAGCTGCAGATTTTTTCCTCACCGACGCCACTCCAGCTTGTCGGCTGCAAGTTTGAGAATCTCTGCATTTGAGTCCGGCAGCTATTTGGTGCGGATGTACGGAGTACTTCGTAACAGCAATCCATTCCAGTGTGTTACACAGACCCTGTCTCAATGAATTCATTCTCTGATTTGGATCCCGATCGAGCTTCCTTTCTCGTCTCGCTGCTTTCTGTAGCTTCGTCCACGTCCAGCCCAAATTCGCACCCCTTGTTTTCGGGTCCAACAAATGTGGTCATGATGACCAAGGCAATAGCAGCTCCAAGAAACGCACATATCACCAGCCCATAGTCATACCGCTTCTGCCCGGCCGGGCTTGGAGGCAGCGGGAAGTGGTTCTCTCCTATCTCAGACTGGATCGTCGCTGAGCCACTGGATGCCATGGTGCCTAACTGATACGCTGTCCCGACCACAATGGAGCGAATGTCTGCCGGAGACAGCTCCATGAGATGGCTTGGAAGCACCCCAAAGGCTCCCTGTGTGGCAAACTGCAGGAAGAAGGCTGCCGCCGTCACAGCCGGTGTTTGCACTCTTGTGTATGGATAAAGCACCGACGCAGCCACGGCACAGGATGTGATGATGGCCAGGCGTCGTCCGAAAATCTCCGACAAGTTGCCTATGCAGATGGCCCCGAGGAATCCTCCAATATTGGCCACTACCTGCGTAGCCGTCAACTGGTTCGGAGTGAACTCGAATTCCTCGCTGAGCATTGTCGGATACAGATCCAGGGCTCCATGGGACTATTTATTCTCCAGTGTCAGGCTTTTTCAAATCCATTCACGTAGCGTATTCTCTTCTCAGTCCAGGTCAATACTCACAATGAATGCAAACCCACTCATCAGGAACACCATATAGACCATCGTGATCCAGTACCCTTTCACTGCGATCCACGTCCTATGAGCAAAGCTGGCCGCCGCAATTCCCGACGTTTTAAACGCCAGCTGGCGCTCCCGGAAAGCTCTCGTTTCGGGTAGCATGAATCTCCATAGAATGATCAAGACAGGAGGGCAAGCACTGAACCAAAACAGCGGTCTCCAGCCATGCTCCGTTGTGTCAACCAGCGCCCGAGACATCACCGTGGCAAGAACATATCCTAGCGAGTAGCCAGACTGAAACAGGCCAGACATGATGCCGCGGGAGGGATTAGGGCAGTCTTCCAGGGCTGTTGCCACGCTGTTGCCGTATATCCCGCCCATCGCCACGCCGAAAAACGCCCGACAAACCAAGAATTCCTCAAAAGTCTCGCAGAACCCCGTTCCAAGCTCCAGGACAATGAACATCAAGTTGTTGATTATGAAAGGCCATCGGCGGCCGTATCGATCCGACAAATAGCCAAAGAGAAAGGAACCAATCGGCCGAAACATGAGGGTCAGAAAGATGCCCCAGGTGATATCTGAATCTCTTTTGTTGAAATCTCTTGCCAGGTATGAGAGAGTCAAGCTGACAGTGAAGAAATCAAACGAATCCATTATCCAACCGCTCCAGGCGCACTACACACGCCCAGTCAGCTCGAGAAAAAGACAGCCTGGGCACATGACATATGGACATATCACGAACGACTTACCCCAAAAAAGTTCCATTGCTCCTTGGTCAGCAGTCGCAGGGCCTTGATCGGATTGACAACCCTGTCCATCGGGGGCTTCAAAGATGTAACCCGCGATACCAAATATTCTCGAAATCCCACGCCATTTGTATTGCAGGCATCTCCATTACTTTTTGCCATTTTTTCCCTCTCGCTTTTTATGAGGGTCCAGATTCCTAGAATTTCGACCTGGGACTCACGTCGTCGCAATTGCTTCTCGAACCGAAAATAAGCGAGCCAAGTTGCAAGAGGGGGGAGCCTTGCAATCCCTTTTTTTCTTTTTGGCGCATCACTGCAATTTAAGAAATTCATATTCTTCATCAATTCTCTTCGAATGCAATGGATACTTGCACTCAGACGTCGTCCAAAGCGTGCAATCCTTCACTGGGCTTGTCGCTTGGTCCCTGAACCAGCCCCACGTCAACGTCAAAGCGGTTTCAAGGAGACCCGGAGATCGGAAAGCCTCATGATAGTCATTTGCCACCCGTTACTCCGTACATGTCCGATAATACTGTCATTGACTGTGTTCAAGGGTCGATGCAGCTGGGGCCCATCGCAATTGAGACCAATCCGGCTGGGTCGGCACCAATGGAGCGAGATCAAACGGATGGCAAGATTGCACAACGTCAATGTCACATTGTTTTCTCCTAGTGTCGCATAATTATTATTGAGGCGGAACAATGCACAGGTCTGGATGAACCTCACGGTTCCCTCATCCGACACGCTGTCTTGCTGGCACTAGTCGGCATTCGGCAATTTTTAACTAGAGCTTGTCTCTGTTATCTCAAACATGTCTTTGTGACCATTCAACAATGGTTTCTCTGTGGGTTTTTATATCTCCTGCCCGCCTGCTTCTCTTCCTGCTTTTGCATGGAAACAAGAGTGTTCTCGTCAATGCCAATGGAGGGGCTCTTCGCAACCGTCTCCATCCATTCCTCGTATCAACAATGTCTCGATCGAGGATGGAGCATCTGACTAACTTCCCAGCACGGTTTAAACACGGTTTAAACTAGCTCTATTACATTGATATATGCTTTACTTAGACTAAGAGATCTTGTTTTCCTTCATCTTCCAAGATAATAACCCTTCATTTCATCCCGCGTCACACCGGGAATCTATCACTGCGGCCCCTTGCATTCGTTCGTCTATCCGCCGGACTCCAATGGAATTGATCACTTAGTCACATTGCCTTGCGCGCATGTCGTTGACTTTGGCTAGTCACTTGACACGTCAACGGGAAGCTCTTCTATGACACTCGGCATCCCGGCCAACTACGCAGCACCGGAGGTCGCCCTCGATAGTTGTGGTTCTATAGCTATGGATATTTGGTCTCTTAAGGTGTATCCTACTTGAAATATGGTTTAGTAGCCGGCTCTCCAATGCCTTCTTACCAATCGGTTTCCGGAGAGAGGGACTACATGGACGATGGCTTGTCTATTTGGTCCGCCACCTGAACCATGGGCGAATACTTTTCTGAATCTGAATTGGAGGATGAGCTCGCTGTCATGACTGTTCAGGACAGGGATGCGCACATGCGCGAATTCAGCTCATTTCTGAAGGAGAGGCTGCTACTCTGGCGGATTTTATAACGACATTGGCCTACAGTAAGACTTGGGTCACATGAGGTGCTGGGGCATGGTTGGTTTGAAACAGAGTATGGGCTTGGGGGATAGCCTCCTTATTGCTGTTCTTCTGTACATTGGAGCTTGGTCCAGACACATTTGCGAGGTGAGAGGGGCCACAAAGACGTAGAATCAACTGTTCAAGAGTCTCTAGGCTTCCTAAATGCCGGAACTAAACCCTCACACCTTTGCATGGAGTCCTTGGTCGCTCTTAATCACCGCCCACATTGCCTCTACTGCCGCCACAATCGGCTCTTCAAGAGGCCCTTTTGGGCCACGCAACGCTGTTCTCAATCTGCGAGATACCATACTCGCCCCAATGATGATTATGTCCCCTTATAGCCCAAGGCATCTCCATCCCCCTTGTCGTGGGCCATGGTGACTTGGCCGGCAGAGAGGCTGTCAGCAGCATCATGCCAGGTTAGTCTCCTAGTCGAGCTTGACTAGGATCTCATGGACATACCTTGGATAGGCAGTACCTTGGATAGTCACTACCTTGGATAGTCACCAGCATTCACATATCCATCTTGCCTTGCCGAAATCTGCCAGCAAGATGTTGATTATGGAAAGCCGCAGCAGTGGCGGCCACTGGCGTCTCCTTGTCCGGCTAATGGGAATACACCACGGAGAACTTGTCAACACCCATCAGGGAACGAGAGCGATCCAGGAGATTGAAGTGTGCGCGAGTAAATCAGGAGCGAACGCCGGGTCGTCTCCGTGTGTCCTGCTATATCCCGCCCGTCACGAGCTAATTGATGACAAGATCAGGACCTGGGTCTATTGAGCGACATCTAGGCACCATGTCAATGTTGAGACATGATTTCGGCAAGTTCCGTGCCACGAGTCGAGTTGTTGCTCAAGATTCCGATACGGAAAGCGCAAACCAAGCCATGCCAAAACGCGACATGATACAATTGCTTCGTACCGACTTGGAAACTTTTCTTTCTCCCCCCTCTCAAACCAAAGTCCTCAGCAGCTTCTTCAGCAGCTTTTAATGACACACCACTATCATCATGGCAAATACACTTAGTCTCACTCCCGAGCACGGCACCTACCTGCAAGGTCTTCACCACAACTCCGTGAGAGGCATCAAGGTCCCTTCTTCTTCCTCTTCTTCTTCTTCTCCTCAAAAGCATCATGGCCCTACTCACTCCACTACATTGCCTCCTGCGCGACTTTCAGACGAACAGGAGAATGCGACAGCACGCGAAGATTTCTTCTCATCCTCGGCGGCGCCAGTTCTGGATGAAAATGAAGAAGACGCATGGTCGGAGTAGAACCCGGCCGACGCCAACATTTGGAGTTCAACATCGGCGGCCGAGGAATGTGCCTCTGTTTGCCCACGAATGCCGCTTTCGCCAACTTACCAAGCTTCGGGGTTGAGTACAGCGCATCTCAACTCGTCGGACGAGTTCCAATGGCCCGCCGTGCCACCAGCATGCCATACAGCCCCTGAGACACCCGACTTTCTCGCGCGCATTGAGCAGGTATTGCGTATCGACGATGCCGGCTTGGCAGCTCCTCTTCCTTGTTGCAAGGCGGGACCCGTTCGAAGTACGTCGTCGGCGTATCCGTCGGCCGGGCACAACACGCCGAGGGTTCAGTCCCCTGTCTCGGAGTACCATCAAGGGAACCGACTCAGCTTTTCTGGGCTGTCGAAATTCGGCCGCGCCAACGATGATTTGTCAAACCTGAGGTCGAACTCGCCTGCTTCTGCTTGCTCCGAAAGCGGACGAGAGGGCGTGGCCGACACAAGTCATCATGAACTAGTTGCCGATACGGCGGCGGCCATCACGGAATGGCAGGATGCGGGCGAGCCGCTCAGAAAGGTGACGTACAACAACTACGCGCTCGCAGATAGCTCCGAGTTGTTTCCGTCGGATTCGCTTTCGCAGCAGCAGGATGACTTTTCACTGTCGCCATCCACTCCCCCTTCTCCTGCGATGGATCCCACAGCAGCAGCGTCTTGCACATCGAGCGACGACTCGGATGCGTTGAACAACCTCGGCCACCAATATGACGGCACACTCGACGCACGTCGCAACGGGAGCCCTGAAGTCAAACATAGACCCGCGCCTGCTGCCCGGGACGGCTCCTCGCGCCCCTTTCACCCGTCCAAACGCAAGGCTTCGACGTTTTCCCTGCGCAGCCTGACGCGGTCCTTGACCAAACGTCGACGGCTGGCCGCCATCCGTCAATGGGCCAGCAGGGTCTACCACACGAGCAGTCGTCGTCTCGCAGAGGCGTATCGTAGGTTCAAGAACCAGCACCACCAGGTGCGTCCGGGGGCCAACGGGCCGTGGCATCATGGTCAACCAGCACCGGGAGAAGCGCCTGCGCAGAGTGTCAATCGTGAGCCGAAAGGCAGCAATGCCGTGTTTGAATTCGAGAGGCGGCGTCGGAGCGAGGATTGGTGGAAGGACGGCGTAAGTCGGTATCGAGCCCCTTCAGGCATGTTTGCGAAGTGAGGACATGTCAGGTTTTTCACATGAACGGGTCGTGTAGAGCAACACACCCCCCCCCCATTTCTGCCTTGGAAAGAGGAGCATCAGCTAGAAATAGGGAATGGATAAGGAGACGCTCAGTATTCTTCATGCTGTAGTTTGAGAATGAAAGGATAGTAGTAAGTGATGGAATGGCAGAAATATACAATCGCTACTGATGCTACGCTACATGTGTTCGTGAACGCTGCGCTCAAGATGCACCTGATCAGTGATGATTTGTCTTTCGTTCCTTTTCCTTTCTTTTCTTTTCTTTTTTTTTTCGTTTTTTTTTTTTTTTCCTCGTCCCAATCCGTCCATACGTCACAGCATGTACCGAAAGGACTGCGCCAGCTCCGTCTTGGCTCTCCCGGTCCCAGAACCCACCAAGCCCTGTTCCTCCTCGACGGCGCCCCCCCCCTCGCTCCGACGCTCCATCTCCGCCTTGTCCATCCTCCGATTCTTGTGCCGCAGATATGTCCTCAGCACGACCGCCAACGCAGCCACGGCGAACATGGCCGCGGCACAAGTCGTCATGCCGCGTGCGTAGTAGGGCGCGTCCCTGTCGGGATACAGCCTCGTTCCGACGAGCGGACCACACTGGCCTATGAACTGCAGGATGGCGAAGCCGGCGCCCTGCCTCGTCTGGCTGGCCTGGTTGTTGATTGTCCATGCTATGACGAGGGTGGCGACGGCGAAGAAGCCTGCTGCCGCGGGGTAGACGGCCATGTAGCGTATCAGGTTTGGCAGATGGAGGGGTTTGGCGAGCGCGAGGACGGCATAGCCGGCCGACGAGGAGAGGGCGTGGAAGACGATGGGCATGGTGCGCGCCTGCAGTCGGTCGGACATGTGGGCTGTGAAGAGGACGATGACGAAGGCGCAGAGGTAGGGCGGCGCGCTGAGCGCCTGGGAGGTGAGTGCGTCATGGCCCATCTCCGTCATGATCTTGGGGAGGAAGACGGGGAGGGACGAGTACGCCATGTTGGTGAGGAAGAGCATGGCCGATGTGATCCACGCGATGGGGTCGAGCAGCACGGCGACGAGCTCGAGGGGTCGAAGACGATGCCTGTCAGAGGAAGAAGCCTGTTGCTGCTGGTGGCGCAGACGCAGACGGGCGACCTTCTTCTCGCGCCGGGTGAGATAGCTCGCTGAGCCGGGCCCGTCGGGGATGGCCGTCCAGGCGACGACGGAGGCGAGCACCGAGGGCAGGCCCTCTATCAGGAAGAGGAGGCGCCAGGGGGCGATGGGCGAGGAGAGGCCGTCGGCGAGCTTGACGATGATGTAGGCGAGCGTCGAGGCGAAGCTGGTGGCCAGCGGGGCGGCCGAGACGAAGATGGCGATGCGGAAGGCCAGCTCCTCGCGGCGGAAGAAGAAGCTGAGGTAGAAGGGCATCCCGGCGAACCCGGCCTCTCCTATGCCCAGGAGCACGCGCAGCGCGATCAGGACGGGGTATGACGGCGCAATGGCCTGCAGCGAGGCCGCGAGACCCAACGTCAGCACGGTGAGGGACACGATTATGTGCGCGGGCACGAGCTTGAACAGCAGGGACATCCATTCAAAGGCGAGGTAGCTCATGTAGAAGGCTGTGAGAGCCCATTCGTACCAGTCGGATCGGGGCGGCGTGGTCTGAAGGTCTTGGTCCATGCCGGCGATTCTGGCATTGCCGATGTCTGTGTTCGCGAGACTCGGGTTATTTGACGGGAACTAGAGTAGAGAGAGTAGAGTAGAGTAGAGTAGATTGGACGGCAGGGGTGGAGGAGGAGCGTGTCTGTAGAGACTCGAGGGAGCAGGAGGAAGCACAAGAACCTACTCGATCGGTCCAAGAAGCTCAACATGAACAGGAGAGCGACAAACAACACCAGCTTCCGATCAAACTTCCTCTTGACGGCCGCCTCCTCGTCTGGCGTATACAGCTGAAAACTGGCAACCGTGCTGACGCTCAATCGCCCATTTGCTTCTGCGTCTGCGTGTCTACCTCCTCGTCCTCTTGCCGCGCCCCTTGCCCCAGCGACCATCTCGTGCGTCTCCGGGCCGCCCACGTCGGAGCAGCGCAGGTCATTGTCCTCCACGGCCTCCTCATCGCTATCGTCGATTGTGAATTCGGCGCCGGTTTGGGCAAACGACGGGGAGACATGGCCTGGGTTGAAGGGGCTTCGGCGGCCGGGGGTATGGGCCATGACTCCGGGGAAAAGGTAAAAGGGAGGAGTTGGTGAATCGTGATGCTCGTTGTCGAGGGATGGAGAAGATGGTACTCCGTACTCACTCCGTCCGTACAACAGGTGTTCCCTTTGGGTCCCCTTTGGTTGGGTCCCCTTTGGGTTGGGGGTGGGATTGGCTGCGTCTTGACTGCGTCTTGACTGACGCATGTGACGGGCGGCAATAAGTAATCATCATGGATGCCTGCCATGCGCGGAAATAACTCAAGACTGGCCGTAGTAACCGGACCCCTTCCCCTTCCCTTCTCGTCTCCACGTGCGCCATGGACGTCATGTCTTGAGTCTTGCTTTTGTTGACATTACCAAGGACCGCAACGTCGATATTCTTTTTCGACTCTTCAAATTGATTGCGGATTGAAGAAATAAACTCATCTCATGTCGAAATCAAACATTTTGATTTCGTTACACCAATTCCAGACTGGTGTGTGCATTACGCAGTCCACAATTCGCATGGCTCCAAATCGACCAGACTCCTTCGTCGAGACTCGATACCATCGCATCAGAACCTTGTCCAATTAGCCTTTGTTGGGCAACTATGCAGACAAACGAAAAAAACAAGCATGATATATGTAGCATAGAAATTTTTACACGAAATTCCAAGCCACCTTCGCTCCCCATTGTTTACTATCCCTCCTTTCTCGAAAATAGTCGCCGTATGGAAATCCTCTTTTTTGGGCGCGCAGCAGGCTGTGGCCCTGACGCGATCGAATCCTGGTCCAGGAGAGCAGGCTTCGCAGGCACTTGCTCACCTTGTTCACTTGGTGGTGGTATTGATGGCAAATCCTTGTTCCCATGAAACTCGGAGCTTTCCATGACCGCCGCAGGCTCTCCAGACCTGCGCACGACTCGTTTCTGTGCCGCACCTGAGCCATCTTCCGTCTCGGTCAAGTCGTCTTCCTTATCGCTGTTGCCATCGTCTTCCTCCTCCTCCTCCTCCTCCTCCTCCTCCTCCTCCTCCTCCTCCTCCTCCTCCTCCTCCTCCTCCTCCTCCTCCTCCTCCTCCTCCTCCTCCTCCTCCGGTACCTCTCTTTCCGTATCGTCACAGACGACCACGTACCACCGTAACTGCTCCTCAGGCTGCACATTTTCCCGCAGCTTCTCAAACCACGCTGCGTTGTGCTGCTTCAGCGTCGTGTCGTACATGGCCATCTCGGCCGCGATATCAGCGCCCAAGTCCACGCGAACCACGTGGTCAGCTATGTAGGCGTACGGTCGAGCAGCGTACTCCGTCTCATTCTCGTCATATTCCTCCAGCAGCTTTACGGGCGACCACCATTCATGCATGAGGATGCTGTCTTCCGGGGGTGGGACTCTGGATGGCGGCATCGACAAGTCATCATCGTAGAATGCTGGCTGCTTCACCTGCGCCGGCTTCTTCACATGAGAGCCCAATCTCTTGACACTTCCATCCTCGTTTTCCAGTCTCGGGACAAAAGAAAACGATTCGGCGAGCTGGCTGAGGAGAGTGGCGGCCGTGGTCCTCCCGACAATCCAGTCCGGCGCGCAGTCGTCGAGGCTGTTAAGAATGACAAAGATGCGGATGTTGCGACGGTACCATCGGAAGCCATGGCACAGGTATGTGGGCATGGTGGGGGAGGGCCGTCACCGGAACAGACGTGATGCTCGGTTTGAACTTTGCAGCATACGGTGAGGGGGGGGGCAAGGGAAATGGAAGAAGGAAAGTTTGAAAAGATGTACGATGAATTGAATGGAGTCTTGGCCGACGACTGCGGACCACTTTGAGCCGTCCCCGGTAACGCGTCGAGGGCAGGTGCTACCAGACTCTTTCTCTCTTTCCCTCTTTCTGTCTTTCTCCAGATATGCGCGTGATGCAACGCCAAGCGGCCCCGACTTGTCAGCCATCATTCCCTGACATGACATTCAGCATCTATATCTGTCTTCACGTATGCCTGCCGCGACTTTGAAATCGTCGCTCAGCCAGATTATCTTCAATGACATTCACATTCCGGGACTCAGCCCTTCTTGAACAACCATTGCCTGCATATACCCAGTATATTATGCACCATCAAAAGTGTTGTTGTCTGTCATCATCTTCACGGAATATCGCTTCAATGCAATCGGCAAAATCTGCGCCTAGCCAAAACCAACAAATCAATACGTCAACCCCGGTTCACATTCTATCCATGCCCGTCACAAGTTGAACATGTAACCCCGCGATGAATGCTGTTGCTGCGATGGAAAATGAATCAAATGGAGAAGGAACAAGATCTTGTTCGCCTCAATCCCGGTCACTCATAAACAAATGGTTCCTCCGCTAGTTTGACTCCCCCCGAATCCTCATTTTGCTCCTCAATACCTGCTCCCACAGTGTTCCTGTTCAAGTCAAAGTCAAAGTCAAAGTCCTGTAGAATGTTCCCCAGCTCTGCATCTGCAATGTTGACATCCATCTTTTCGGGCAGCAGCGGCACGGGGTTTCCGCCAGTCATTTCTTCCATCATGCTATCCGACGTCTCGTACCTCATCCAGGCCTTGAATTTTGCAAGCAACGCCGGGTCGTCAGCTGCAGTCTCGTTTGACTTGGTAATGTCCTGGGCGTGATGTTGAAGCTCTGCATCTGACGGGAAGTTTCCGGATTCAGCTCTTTTCTGTTGAACAAACTCGACCAACCCCGCCTCCAGCTCACGAGAGCAGAAGATATTGGCTGGCCTGCTGCCCCCGGAGACTAGTTTCTCCAGGAAATGATTGGCAGCGTCGTGTCCGGCCACAAACGTCTTGGATCCATCTCGCATGTTGACCTGGACATCTTCGACGAATGGCCCGACCTTGCCCTTGGGGTATGCATATGGCGGCGAGAACCCGGATCCGCCTTGCGCCAGAGACCATGCATAACCTCTGGGCAAACCTGGGCCGTCATCTTTGGTGATGCCCACATCGCGCTTGAATCGTTGCAGCCATTCTGCATTATCCGCCGCTGTCTGGTTCCACGGGTCGTCACTGCGAATCGTCAGGTTTTTAAAACACCTTTTTTTCCAACAGGATAAGGGAAAAGAAAAACAGCTCATCAGTGCCACTTACTCATCATATAGGATCCACCGTGCTTGATATTGCAACTCTTCATCCGTAGGGACATGGCGACTCGGGTTGTTTGGAGACATGGTTGACTTGACCCAGCGCCTTAATTCATTGGCGAGACGCCTGTAGCAATTGGCATCGTTGAGAAAGAATGGCCTGCTGGCCGTCGCCTTGGAAGAGTGTGCATTGGACGACAATAAATCCTGGAAGTCGTTATGGACGGCCATTTCATCGGGACGCGGCTCGGAAGGGCCGGGTGACTTTTTCATATGGTGTCAGGTCGTTACCATGTACCGCCGTGGCGGCCCGAGTAGATTCGATAGAAATGTCTTTGCTCGTCGGCGAGCCTTCTTCGGGGTGTCGGTTCCTGAAAGATTCGAGCCACTGAACGTTGTCAGCTGCTGTTTGATTCCACCCGTCATCGAACTCGTAAATAATGACACGAGCCTGACGTTGAAGGTCTTCGTCTGTTGGCTCAATACCAATCAATCTCTGTTGTCTGAGATAGTCTGCCAACTCGCGTTCAAGGCGGCAGTAGCTGTGAATGGTCGAGTCGATTGAGGTGGGATCTTTGGACCGGACAGTCTCATTCTGAACATCCTCGCTCCGTGGGAGATGAGCGCGACGCCGAAAAGGTGCCAGCCAACCAGTGGAAGAGATGATCAATCGCAGTAACCAGTTAGCAATTGTATCCGAAGGGTACGTGCAAACCTCCTCAACACGACCGACAATCTTGCAAGCCTCTTCTTGCAATTCATCATCCATGGTCGTCAGTCCAAGTAGCTTCTTGGCTTCGACAAAGGCTTGCAGCTGTCGCTCCATGGGACATTCCTCGAACAAGTTGTCCTTGCCGTTAATTTTGAGCGTTGCCAGTCTGGATTCGGCAGCACCACGTAAAGGACCAAATCTTGCCTTCTGCGAAATCCCTTCGTCCGACATGATCAAGTCTCGAAACCACGAGTTCTGCGTGGCAATGCCTTGCAAGGATAATAATTCGGACGCGAAAATGATACGACATGCCTCTAGCCGCATGTCGTCGTCTTTTGGTGCTGTTAGATGCTGCTCCCAGTGGTTCGCGCCGAAATAGGCCAGTTCCAATTTGATAAGGTCGTAGGCGTTTCGCGGCGACTCGGGTGGCGAGCGTGAAGCTGCGTATGGCAGGGGAGTTACGCGTTCATGGTGAATCAAATCTATTGTTCAAGAGTTAGACACCAGACACTGATTGATCTACACGATACTGCAGAGGGCCTCATACATGGAGGAATAGAGTTCTCAACCATATCCAGGACAGGTACGTCGAAACCCCAGTCACCCTTCCAGTCGGCCATGGAGTAGCCCGTCTTGAAGTGCTCCGCCAAATGGTCAACTCGAATGGGCCACGTGTCCATGACAATGCCACAGAAACCGCAGCGAGACCGTATCTCAGGTGTCGCCACTTTCCACTGTTTCATGGCCCAATCCATGAATTTCACATTGTGAACCAACCGCAAGTGTTGGTTCAAGTGATCTTTCCGATAAAACGTTCGCTCTCCCAGCGTTCGTTCTTGACAGGCAGAATGATTGTGGCTCTCGACGTGTGCGTCGTCTGGGTTTTCAACGCCACAAAAGACGCAGCTCACAACTCCTGTGTCTGGGTTGACTGTTCGAGGGCCATCGGGTGCGCACACCCATCGCTCCAGGGATAAATGCAGCGATTTTTCGTGTCGCTGCCAATCGTGTTTTGTTCTAAACGTTTCGGTACAGAAAGTACACTGGAAAGTCTTGAGTGGTGCAGCCAAACTGCTCGAACCATCCTTGGTTTGCTTGGGCGCTGCCCTCCTGCGTCGCCTGCGACGTCCCCAAGCGCTGAAAGGTGCTGAACCAAAGGACCCCCGCGAATTACGGGAGTCGTGAGAGAAAGCTGAGCCTCTAGATCCATTGCTGGAATGCGATGTGCCCAGACTGCTGGTGGATGATTGATTGCATAGGGATATGCTGGATCCATCATCTGTAAAGTTGAGACTGTATGGGCTGTCCAATCCAGATGACAGAGCCGATGATGACGATGCTGTGACGGCCCTTGCAATGGCGCTCACAGAAGCAGGTTCGTGTTCGGGAGGAGAATGTTCCCAACGCTGAAGAGGGTTCATAGCTTCAAGCGCGGGAGTTCCCCGTCTCTTGGGGATGTCAATGGAGCCAGCCAAGTTACCAACGTGCGGTGAAGTAGACCGAGGCGGCTGAACTTTGCCTCGTCGTCGGGCGTTTGCTAGCCAATTGGTGATTTGGGTTTTGTTCAGGCCAGTTTGACGCTGCAGTGCTTCTTTCTCTTCATCGCTTGGATAGAGGTGCCTGTTGTGAGTCGACAGCCAGTTTTTTAGGATCCGGACTGATTCTCGAGAGAACCGAGCTCCAATCTTGGGCGGCGGTCCTTGCTGCCTCGTGACCGCATTGTTGGCAGCTTCCTGTGCGGGAGTGGCTGATATATTCAGGAAGTCTAAAGATGACGATGGAAGAGAACGAGGCTGTCTGGCGTCTGAGAACGGGTCAAGCTCATCATTGGACATGGAATTCGGTCTTCCAGCCGTAATAGGCCCAGGATTGGCAGGGAAAACGCTCGTGGGGGGGTCAATGTCGATGGTGTTCGACATGGTGCCGCCGAAGCCGCACTCGACCCGGAGAGCAACACAACTGGTACGATAGCCTTTGTTACGACCCTCTTTGATCTTCTTGCAGGCGTAACCTCCGAGGGCACAGTAGGTGCATGGGTTCGCAAAATTCTCAGCAAAATCTAGCGATGAAGTGCCGTCAATGGGAAAGTCGATGAACCCGGCTGCATCTCCTGCAAGGTTTCTATTCTGAGAAAATTGCTCCAGGACATGGAAGCCGGATTCGGATTCGGTCACGTTGGCCAGCACAAGGCCAATATTTTCGGTATCCGGATTAGACTCCATGCCAGCGAGTGTGGCCTCTTGAGAGAAGCCCTCGGTTTCGACGGTTTCGACGGTATCAACCGCCTTGTCCCAATTGACAAACTCTTCCATCTCTCCGATGGAAGACATGCTGTGACAATGTCGGCAACTTTGCCGTGGGACAGGGGTGAATGGCCTAAATAAACCTGCCACCGGGTGAGCGTGACTTGAATTTCCTTTCAAGTGAATAATCAATGATTGACAATTGAGGTAGAGAAAGAAGACTCTTCACACAGATGGGCACTGTGCAGATTGGGGAAATCGCAAAGTCTGGCAGGGTAGGGTAGGTGGTACGATATTAGGAGCGATTGCCAGTTCATGTCAATTGCGCGCCCTTCGCTTTGATCAGCGAGTCAGTGACAGTTTTAGAAGCAGCCCCACAGGTCTGGTCCTGCTCGCTGGACAGTGCGGGCCAGGCGACTGGAGGGCGGCGACTGGGATGGCGGGAATGCGGAGTGTGCATGCAGTACGGATCAGATGGATCAGATGGAGAGAAAACTCGTCTTCAAATTGAACATCACAAGGTTCCGCGGGATGCATTGCTCATGCGACTTTGACTCGCAAATGCGAGCTCCGCCGTCGCACGAGGCCTCCCTCCAGTCACGCCACCGCCAGCCCGATGCCCCGATACTGTGCTGACGACCAGTCAGGACTCAGCATACATACATGCCGTCTCCGATCGTAGCGCCGAGTTGGTGTATGGACATACTCCGTAGAATCAATAAGCAAAGTCGGGTAATAGCTTTACTCATCCCAGCTCGAAGCCGACATACCGACGACACACTCTTAACCGCAGCTGCATCGGCACCGAGTTGACGGCTCTCCAGCGACAGACATCGATGGATTGATTGATTGTCCATGTAACGTCACGACCCCTTCCTTCTTCCCTGACAAAAGAGCAAAATGGAAATATTTGTTTGGAATTCATTGGCAATAAGTGCCGTAGGTTAGGCGTGGCAACCAAGATGGAAGATGGCTAGGATAGATCAGTAAGTCTGCTTGGACGAGCTGTATTTGGTATTTGTAAATATGCCACTCACTGTGAGCAACGCGCATACTGTCATCTGGCGGAAAAAAGAGACGATAACACACAAAGATCACAGGACTATCTATGCACGTATTGTCTTGTCACGTAAACCTCAACTCACAATCACTCATGCTTGTTCCGTCTTTTATTTCGCGGCCATCGCTCTCAGCTAGATCTATTCATCAGATATGTCAGCTTCCTGTTCTCCTCTCCCTCGCGGGAGGCAGGGTTTGATGCCACGCGTTTACCCATGGTAGACTCTTGATAAAAAAAAAAAATTAAAAAAAAAGCCAGGACACCTCACAGGTAAATAAAAATTCACGGGGTTCCTTGACCACATAAGATCACGTAATTCCAAAATCGCTCAATTTTTCAGTCTTTTACTCCCACTCCCATACATCATGCAGAGGTCTGAGCATCATTAAGTATTAGTAATATCACAGTTCCATGAGCTCCCGCTCCTTCGCAGCAAGCTCCTCTCTCATACGATCCGCTTCTTTTTGCAAAGCTGATCGGCGCTCTGCCTTGATACGGTCGTTTTCAGCTCGGTCCCCTAGTTCTTGTCCGTCTTTTGACGTCCCCACACCGGGCGAATCGGACTGCATTCGTGGACCCAGAAATCCACCTGCCGACCGGAGCGGCGGCAACGTGTAGTCATCCATGTCGGCACTTCCGGGTCTGTGGATGCTGTCTCCAGTTGGGTTGAGAATGGATTTGATGGAAGAGATTCGCTTTGCGCTCTCTGGTCCAACATCTGCGCTACTGCCCGCCTCCGTATCCGTGGCGGAGAATGATCGTTTTCTTCGCGGGGAAAGGAATGATGCCGGAGACATGGAAGACTGCCTATCGGAGACAGCAGCCATTGATGACATTGGTGGCAAGCGATTCTCCTCGCTGCCATGACCGGACATATTGTGCGAGTATCCGCTTCTATGATGGTATGCGGCGAGATCCGAGGCCGAAGACAAGGCAGAAGCCTGCCCATTGCTTCGGTTCCCTGGCGGTTCAGGTTCGATAGCCACGACGTATAGCTCTGATTGACGCCGAAGTCCCAGGTTAATGGATCCATCATCATTTTCTGTGCCTCTTTCGGGAGTCCCTTCCGTCCGTTGCGCCTCTGGCGAATCTGCCACATCTTCCATCTCTTCATCCTGCGCAGCCGGAATAACACGTTTTCGCCGTTTAATCGTTGCCTTCTTCATAGTCATTGGTCTATGAACTCCGTGCAGTTTGTAATAAAGGCCTGTCGATCGACGATATTCGTCAGTCATCGAAAGTGTACAAGGTGGCCGCCAAGCTTAAACCTTGGAACAGGGGCAATAAATAGTGGGAAACAAGCAACAAAAAAAAAACCATGTACTCACCACAAGCATTGCAGATCGTGTGGCCGCTCTCATCCCTCCTCCACAAGGGGGTGATCGTGGTACCACAATTTTGGCAAGCAATCACCATAGAAGAGTCTTGGTTCTGTGACTGCTGAAGCGAATTCACATCGATTGGAACAATGTCAGGTCTGGAGCTTTCAGCTCGGCTTCCGCAGCCGCCGCCCTTTTGCTTTTGTGTCATGTTGAGCTGAGCAGTTTTCGACACACGATTGTTGAATGCCGGGCAGCCGTTGCAACCTTCGGCACCGCCGGTTCCATTGCATCTTCCGCCGCCAGGGCATGTCCCAGTTGACATTTGATCGGCAGAGACGTAATTTGAAGAGCTGATACTTGGTCCTGGTTTGGACCCTGATGTTATCGGTTTGGGTGGCGTCGGTCGGGAAGATCCAGCAGCCACTACATGAGGCGGTTTTTTCAAACTTGTCGGTCTGGCGGTATTTCTTGCTTTTTGATAGAGGCCACAAGCATTACATATCGTGGCACCTTGAGGTGATCTCCTCCATAACGGTGTTCGGGTGGTGCCGCAGTTGCTTATCCAAGTTAGCCAAAACATGGTCATATGCAGCGTTCTGAAACAACATTGCAAACCTGCAAACCTGACCACCTTGACCAGCAGCACCGCCGCCAGACTTGGACTTTACGTTGGGTTCTTCAGTAGTCGAGCTGGGGCTAGGCCATCTAGAAGACGTGGCTCCGTCATCGTCTAGGCTCGCTCTGGATCTGGGAGATGTGCTACCGTCATGTCGTTGTCGCGCGCGGTTGTCTTGCTGCGATGGCGCTCGATCTGTTGTTGGGTCGTGATGCTTGGACGACATAGGCCTCGAAGGCAACGCTGTCCTCATGGAGCCGGCTTCACGCTGATGAAACAGTGGGTGCATCGCCGGTTGCGATACCTCGCTCATCAACATGCAAAAGCACAACAGAAGGAATCGGTTTGTGACGGGGCCCCAAAAAATAAAATAAAAAAATAAAAAATAAAAGGTAGCGGGATGGATAGCTGTATTGCAGAACAGAGATCAGATAAGATTGTGTGCCGGTGAGTAAGATACTCCAAGTCGGATACTTACACCACATGCGCCGATACTGGGATCCGGCGTTAGTTTCGAAAAGACGGAACAATTATGTGGCAGATGACGGCGACTGGCTGGTGTGACGTGACACAAGTGAAGGTTGATGAAAAGAAAAAGGCAGGCAAGGATGAGTTGAGCGGCCTTGATCTGGACAAAGGTCGCAGTGCACTGAAACAAATCGGATGTGCCGAGTCCCGGCCGAAGCCCAATGCGGTTGACTTACGAAACAGGTGACTGAGGTGAGGTTCAGGTGAGATGGAAGGAGCAGGTAGGTGACTTTGCAGCAGACTGGGAAGGAACGGAGTAACAGCGAAACGCGAACTACCCCGGACCCGAGACGAGCAATAATATGCATCGATGGTTCGTTCTTGCAGGGGTGGAATGGGATTGGCGATGGCGATTGCCAGAAACCAGGGCCAGCAACCAGGGCCAGCAACCAGGGCCAGCAACCAGGGGACGTGGGAGACAGAGTTTAACGTACCAAGATATCGACGAGAGGTATTACCTAGGTATTACGTGACGACTTGCCTTGAAGAGCCAGACTCCTACCCTCCCCCCCCCTTGCGCACGCGGGGCGACTTGACGCGAAAGATGGATCAACGATGGCGAGATAAGCCAAGGACTGGAAAGGGACAGGACAGGCAAGACAAGACAGACAGGCTATGCCTAAGCAGAAGCGGTTTGTCTGTATGTGCTGCCCTGGGCTCCCTTGTCTTGTTTGCCTGTCTCAGGTCAGTCCGTCTATCTGCAATTGCCGTGGGTGCGACTGCGACTGCGACTGCGACTGCGTCTGCGTCTGCGTTTGCGTCTGCGTCTGCGTCTGCGTCTGCGTCCTGCACCCGAGCGAGGCACTGCAGCACCGGATTACGACTTGACGATACAGAAGCAGTCGGCCAGGCAGGGCCAAAACGTGCGAGCCAGCCTGGATGGATGGTCGGATCGCCGAGAGAGCACAAGTTGTGGACGTGGCAGAGAAAGATTCAGCCACTCGAGAAAATGCTGACAAAAGGGAAAAGACAGACAGGCCGGTTGAGTTGACATTCGAGGGAGTCCGTCAATTCTAAAAATGTCTAGGAAATGCCCCGTCCCGGCAGATGGGTCCGACATCCACAACTTACTTACGGACGTACTTACAAACAAGGCTCGGGTAGTGAGTGGCCAGAGAAAGTCGCCCTCGCAACTCGCAACTCGCAACTCGCAAACGAGATCTGGCCTCCAGACTGGGGCGATGCTGACAAGCCACGGTCAACCTGGGAAATCCACAACTTGAAGCAAAAAGCGCGTCTTCCGGTCTGTCTTCCGTCATCCCCGACCCTCCTGAACAAGCTCGCAGGATTTGTGGAGACTTGCGACCAAGCGTCTGCGGCTCTTCACAAAAAGCCTTTCAGAGTCGTCTGATTATATTCGCCACCGTCTGATTGGTTCGTGGCAGGGTGGGTAGCGCAGGGGACCAAAGCATCGGCCGTCGGAAGGTCTAGACCTGTTTCAGATAACATGACATGCCATGACATGCTAATGGGATCGGTTTGTCTCTCTGGCACTGATCATCGATGTTCACGTTATCTTATCGATTCCATCAATCTGGCGCTCCCCACCAGTGACCACCCACCACCCACCACCTACTAATATTACCTCAACCACCAATTTGTATGTATGCCCGACGCACAGGTGGAGCTATCGTTGTCAACGCGCAGCATTTGGCGTTTTGACCTTCTCTCTTCTCTCTTTTCTAACTGCGACGCCTTGAGGCTCATAAACTCTTCCCACCTTTCTCTCCCTCCATCATGACTACGGAGGCCGGAACGGCACCAGTCAATGGCAGTCCTAAACGCGAGCCCACTCCCAGCACATCACTTGGCTCCATACCGCAAAAACGCGCTTTCGACGATGATCACAGCCCTGCAGTGCCCTCGCCCCTCAATCCAGATGTGAACACGTCCGAGCTGCCCCCTCACGACGATGCGTCGCAATCAAAGGGCTTCAAGCCTACCCGATTCAAAGACAGCTTGAAGAAGCGAGAGGCCAAGGGAGGGGGCCGCGATAGCTCCCCCGTGATGCCAGACCATGCATCGTCCAGAGAAACCGACAATGTCGACTCTCCATTGCGCTACAAGCTGGCACCGCCAAAGCCCTCCGACTTCGACCTACCCCGTGGTCCGTTCATGACCTTGCATCACGAGATCAAAGGTCATGGCGGGCAGGGAATAGAATTCTTCGAAACCTCTGATCAGTAGGTACCCGCACGCGCGCCACGCCCGTCGCCTCGTTTGATATTTATTTTTTTTCCACCCCCTGCAATGATGCGCGATGCTAACTTGGCATGATTCAATGAAAGCGTCTTCAATAAAAAGAACTTTCGTTATACTCATTGCATCGCCGATCCTCTGTTCCCTTCTACTCTATACTATCGTCAGACCGAGCCCGAGCCATTTGGTCCACGCATGAGCTACGAGGACGCCGCGACCAGCATCTTCTTCGATAAAACAGGCCGAGGTGTCACCACCGACAAAGGCTTCCGCATGGCCCGAGCCAATGTAGCTGTGAGGGAAGGGCGATGGTACTGGGAGTGCAAGATCACTCAGGGCGTTCGAGAAGCCAAGGAGTCGGGTGCAACCCCAGAAATGGGTAGGCATGTGCGGGTGGGATGGGCGAGACGAGAAGCATCACTAGACGCGCCAGTCGGATTCGACGCATATAGCTATGGCATTCGCGATGTCGCCGGCGAGAAGGTCTTCATGTCACGACCCAAGGAATTCTTCCCCGCAGGAGAGGCTATCCGCGAGGGCGACGTCATTGGTTTGGAAATCCAGCTACCTTCGGAAGCCTTGCAGCGGAAAATCATGGCCGGCACTTACAACCCAGCGATTGACGCCTCGGACGATGCCGACCCTACATGCGCTGTCGAGGCCGGCAACATTGTTCGCGACAGGGTCCCCATCCGATTCAAAGCACACACGTACTTTGAGAAAATTGAGTACCATACCACCAAGGAGCTAGAAGATCTGATGAACCCGTCTCCGGCAGGGGGCTCGAGCTCCTCTTCATCGTTAGAACCTCCCAACCCGCTCCACACCATCCCCGCGCTGAGAACCCTACCGAACTCGCACATCAAGGCGTACAAAAACGGCAAATTGATTGGCACCGCGTTTGAAAAACTCCTGGGATTCTTGCCGCCGGCTTCGAAACCCCAACCACAGGTTGGCGCGAGAGAGGGCCTCGATGACGGCATGCTAGGATACTACCCAGCGGTGAGCATATTCCGCGGCGGAGCAGCCGAGGTCAACTTCGGCCCTGACTTCTGGTACCCTCCTCCCGATGAAGAGGCGAGCGCCAGCAGCGCTGATGGCGCAACGGCATCGTCGCTGAGAAGGGAGCTTCGCGGGATCTACGAGCGGTACAAGGAGCAAATTGCGGAGGACATTGTGTACGACATCATTGACGAAGTGGACTTTTGGATGCAAGACGGCGGGGGCGCCACGGACAAGGCGGGCGTCCAGGAAAAGAGTGAAGCTGTAGCAGCCGCGCCGGGAAGGGAGGAGATTAAGGAATTGGTACAGGACGATTGATCGTGCTTAAAAAAAAAAAAAAAAAAAAGAAGAAAGAAAGAAAGAAATCACGTTTTATGCAGTAGAACAGAGACGGAGCCACTAATTGTCTACAAGATACCCATTATATTTCAGAAGAATACATCAGATACAAAAAAAAACGCCCCTCCGGATATTTATCCCCATAATACCATCCTCACCCCCTTAGCCGCAACCCAACGGTCATGATAAGCCAAGTTCATTGCTTCATTAAAAACCAAGTGCACGCGGTCTCACACTTGGCGCGCCTCTGCCCGCGCCTTGCCCTTTTGCCTGCGCGCCTCCCCCGGCGTCTCGACCTCATCAAGCAGCGTTTCCACACGTCGCGGCCCCTCTGGCGCAGGCAGGGCCAAATCATCAGGGAGTTCCTCGATACGATCGCTGCCGTCGATGGAGCGCTCGCCTTCGAGGCGGACCTCGCGACCGCGTTTGTGGCAGTACCAGAGGACGAAGAGGAGTACTGTCGTGGAAAATTCGCGAGATTAGTTGATATGATTCTTTTTTTCTACTTCTTCTCCCCAAGTAACGGCAATGTCTTCCACGGAGAGCAAACCCCCGTTCCCAGAAGTATTTGAAAAAAACAGCAAAGTGTGAAAAAATGTACAAAAAAATACCAAGGACAAAGAACTTACGTGACAGGGCGACTCCCCAGATGACATTCAACCCAATGAAAGCAGGCCACCTCGTCCGCAGCACCGCCACAATCGCCTTGAGCATCCCCACGATGGCACCGGGCTTGGTGACAAGCTGCGTCAGGTTGGACGGCACGAAGACGTTCTTGGCCGTGCCCTTTAGCCCGCCGCTCGTCTCGGCCTTGATGCCCTGGCTTGCGGCCGCGGCGGCGAGCAGTTCCGGGCCGAGCGTGGACGTGATCTTGTCGGGGAGCTGGGTGACGAGCTTCTTGAGCGAGTTGGGCAGCTTGTCGAAGCCCTTTGCCAGGGCGCCGTCCTTGTCCTCGATGATGCTCATGAGGTCGTCGTAGGCGGTGGGCACGCCGTTGACGAGGTCCTTGAAGACGTTTGTGAAGCTCGTTATGGCGGCCGAGGAGTCCGTGGAGATGACCTTGTTGTTCTTGACGGACAGGTTCAGCCGGTCGAGGACTTTGGACAGGTCCTTTTCCTCCTTTTCTTGTTCGGCCGGGGTGTTTGGGGGGGTTTGTTTTTTGCGGGAGAAGAGGAGGGAGAGACGGCCTTGCTTCTTGGCTTGCTTGTCTTTGGGGAATGTGTCGGCGGCGGCGTCGGCGGCGGTGGAGGAGGAGGTGGTGGCGGTTTGGATGGATGGTCTGGCGGAGTTGGAGGCGTCCTCGTTGTCCGAGGGCCAGTCTAGGTCGCGCGAGTAGAGGCGCGGCGGGAGCGGCGGGCCTTGCGCATCGTCACTTGCGATGAGTTCTTCCAGGAAGCTTTCGTCGCCGGGACGGATGACGGCTCGGTCATGGTCGTTGTCGTTGTCGTTGTCGTGGGTGTGGCGGCGGTGATGCTTCTCGGCGCGGGAAGCATCAGCGACGTCGATGGGCCCTGTTTCGGAGAGACGAGACGCTTCGGCTTCCTTTCTTGCGCCCTCCTTGGCTGCTTTTTCTGCCTTGCGCTTCTTGACCTTTTTGTAGGTGAAGTATTCAATCATGGTGGGCAATTTTGGGGGTTGTTTTTTTTTTTGATTTTTTTCTTGGGATGGTGGCTAGACGAGCGAGCTTGAGTCCTGTCGGGGAAGCAAGCTTGTTATGGATAATCTGGAGACAGGAGAGATGGAGATGGATGGGTAAATCCGGGGTGACTCGGTTTTATCACGGTGTGGGCTATGCACATGGACATGGACATTCCTTTTTCGCCTCGCCGGAACAAACAAAAACTTGTTTGTCGTATTGCATATAGTCTGGCGCTTTGTCTGGCCCCCAGTCTTTCCTCGTTCCATTCTCGTTGAGCGCGCGCGTAAAAAAGCCGACGAGGCCAGACACGAAGAGCAAATCAAGCCGACGTTGGGGGGGACGCAAATTTCCCACCGGAGATTTCAAATTTCCCACCGGACTAGCTAAATCGAGAGGAGTCTCCACACACCCACTTTTAGTGCAGAAGTACCTCTAAGGTTTTTTTTCCTCCTGTAACGTTTCTCCCGTCCCATAGCGCCTGCCTATAACGTCTGTAATACGTGCCTCTTCTATGTGCCTATAACCTTCCTCCTATAACGAATTTTTTATCTATTATTATAATGCCTATATTATTGCTAGAAGCCTTGTTCTTGCTTTAAATTACTTATTATAGATCTGCCTCTTTATAAACGCGAATTTTCCTCTTTTAAAGAAGCTTATAAGGCCCTAGAGCAGCAATAAGCTAATAAGGGCTATATAATTGCGTTAAATAGCTCTAATCAAAGCCACTAAACTAGCGAGGCCATATCCTTCTTAGTATAATGCTATAAGGGTAGGTAATATTACTACTGTAAGGGCTTTAAGGGAAGCTATTAGATATCCTTAAAAAAGACTAATTACCTATTTAGCGCTTAAATTTAACGAATTTAATGAGATTCCGATCCTAAAGTCTATAGAGTCTATATTAATAATAGCACATATAATCATAAGTGTGTAACTAATCCTAAAGGCTCTAGCCGCTTTAGGGCTTAAAGTTAAGTAAAATTTAGTATTAAAAGCCTTTAGATACTTATTAAAATTAAAAGCTAATATAAGCAATTAATAGTAAAGGAAATTACCCGCTAAATTACATATAAGCACCCTAAAGTCTTAATTACTAGCTTAGATGTGTTTTTTATCTAATATTAGCTTTGATTAGCTGAATATAGTATTAGAATATTAATATAAGCCTTTGTAAAGCTCCTTAATAAAGATAACTATATTTTCTATAAGGTAATTAATTAAAGTCCTTCTAGGAAGATTTAGTAAATCTTCTAGATTTATAAAGACTTAATTTAGGATTAGAAGCAGAATTAGGAGCTATTATAGATAGATAACACTTACAAGGTTAACCGCTTTAATCTCCCGCTATTACAGGTAACTAGCATTATATCTTTATATATAACGTTTAGTGCAGCATTTGCCCTAGCTATAAAGGAAGATATACCTGCTTTTTTATGGATTTTAGGGCATATAAAGGCAGCTATAGAAAAAGCTTTAATTCCTCTACTAAAGGTTATAATCACGGACTTTAACACTGCTCTAAAGCAATCTCTTATAAATATCTTCCTATTATCTTAATAGCAAATTTATAAGTAGTATATACTAAAGAATATTGTCCTTAATATTGCGAAGAAGTGGATTAGAAGCCTTAATGATTGCGATATTCTTATGCCGCTGCGTAAGCAGAAGAAGGATGATAGGCCTGCTTAAGTAGCTTCTAACGAAAATAATAACGTTAAAGTTAGATTAAATTTAGCAGAGGACTCTTCTAAACTTGATTAGTATGTTACAGAAGTGCTTTAAGGCATGGCTTCCTTATTAGTTAACAAGACTATAAAGACTGCATTAGGCCTTTGTAATGCCTAGATTACGGTTATGCACGCGGCTATAGAAGAGGGCTTTTTAGAGGAGTAGGAGAAGCTTAAGAGCTAATTTTACGAGTAGCAGCGTAAGCTTCCTTCTATTACGAATTATATAGCAGTCCCTTACTAATTTTAATAGTAGTAATTATTAACTATCTTAAGAACATATACATTCCTTAGCGGCACTAATTTGCTATATTTGTAATTAAGATGCTTTGAAATTTTAGGATATCTAGTACTTCCTATACTAAGGGGAGTTATAGCGAATTAAAAGTCCTTCTTATAAACAAATTTCTTAACCTCTTCTAGCTATATATAATTATCTAGATGCTTATGCAAGGCTGCCATAATACCTTTAAACTTAAATTTAAGCACTAATTTAGCCACTGCTAAGTTGATTAGGATAAGTACCCTCTTATATAGAATTTAGTAGGTAAACTAGGCTAGAAGCTAATTACTAAGGTAATTAAGCAAATTAATTGTGTGGAACTTAAAGTAAAAGGTAAAGAGCCTATAACAAGCTGTATATATCTATTTATATAATAATAGGGAATTCCTTATTACTATATAATTCTTTATATAATAGAGAGTGGAGAGCTTCTTTAAGTAATAGACTTTAACCCTTACTAGTGGCTAAAGGCCTTAATAGATAAGGAATAAAGGCTTCTTAAGGTTTCTTATAAGCTTAACCCTAATAACATGGCTTATATAAGGAATAGCGCTGTTAATCTTCCCTCGCGAATAACGTTAATAGGCCGAATTCGTGATAGTCTTAAGCAGCTGTAGCACAACGCGGCAGCGGCTTTAAAAAGCTTGCAAAGGCCTTAATTAACGCCTTAATCAACGCCTTAATCAACGCCTTAATCAACGCCTTAATTAACGCTAGCACTATTAATCGTGAGCAGTAAAAGCAGTAAAGCTAGAGATAAATCTAGTAGCTAAAGAAACACTATTATAGGCCTGAATATAAGGATTAATAGGCTTATTATAATGTTTAAAGCCTTATAGTAGTAATAGTAATATCTTTAGCCTTTAATAATATATAGGGGGGTTTAGCTATATATTATAGCTCCTCCTATAGCCATTACATATAATTCTAGCCCTAGACTAAGTAATGCTAGCTATACTTATAGCTCTTATCCCCCTCTTTATCTAATGCCACTGAATTTATTTATTCTAGAGCAGCCATAGCCGCCGCGGCCGCCGCCGCAAGGTCCCTATAGATATTATTAGTAGCTTTAATTGAATAAATGCCTTACTTTTAGCTCTCTTATATATATATCTACGAAAGGTTAACTAGCACAGAAAAAAACCTTAGAGGTACTTCTGCACTAAAAGTGGGTGTGTGGAGACTCCTCTCGATTTAGCTAGTCCGGTGGGAAATTTGCGTCCCCGACGTTGGGGGGGCGTGGGCGGCCGCTTGTTGCACCGCCACGGGACGGGACCCATGATGTCATGAGCCACGATGAAATGTGTGAAGTGGTGTGGTCCCGCTTTTTAAAGCCAAAAAGCAACAAGTTCGCTTTGTTACACTCACGTGAGGTTTGATCAGTGAGAGCTTCTTGCTCGGATGCATGACACTCCGTCCATTGGAGAGAGTAAGAACATATTCGAGGGGCCGTGAATCATCATCGCACCACAAAAAGAATGGCCCATTTTTGTGACTCGAGTGTGTGTGAGTTTTCCTCTTGCGCCACTTCTTTCGGAAATAAGTTAGTAAACAAACCCCCCAAAGCGACGTACTTGCGCTGGCACTCCTTCTTGGACTGAAAACCCTCATTGCCACAGGCCAGGACATCTAGGCCATTTACTAGTCACCGCTGTTCTGTATGTGTATGCTTGGATCACTGGTGAGGAAATGGCTGATCAGTACTGCTGCGCAGGCTGGTCAAATCCCAAGACAAAGGAGCGCGCCATGGTGAAGTATTTCACAAGGGCAGCAAAGCACAACATGGACGTTTCTCCTACATCAAGTTATTACATGGCATGACGACGAGTGCACAATGATGATGAATTACTTGACATTCCGCCCTTTGTCCGAGGCTGTAAATTGCAAGCGGGCCAAACACTGTCCACTGGCTGGTGAGAAAACTTCATACATGCCCATGCCCATCCTCATCCTCATCATCTGTCCCTTCCTCCATGGCCACCTGTCGAATAACATCATCGGCCAACGTACTCCGTCGTCCACCACTTCGCCTCCTCCCCTTCCGATATGCATCCGTCATCGTCACAGCCCTCTCGCCCACATACCGATCGCCCGTCCACTCAGTCTGGCACTTGGGACACTTGCTCGACCGCCTCGCACGCCAAAATGCATCCTGGCAGATATCATGTAGTCTCAAGACACAATGCGGCTCAGAGCACCTCATCCCAATCGTCAAAATGTCCTTGCAGGCCTCGCAGAACTTGATCCTCTGCCACTCATCCGCCGCCGCCACCTCATTGTACGTCTCAACCAGCCACGGCCGCAGCTCCATCAGCGCTCGCGGCGTCAGCGCGTAGAATCCATCTCGGCTCTTGCTGAACCACCCCCCGTCCACGAGGCTGCCCAGAACCGTCTCCACCTCGCTGTGCTTGAGCCCCTTGTCTGTTGATTGTGTTGACGGTGTGTCTGGGTCCGCCGCTTCGTCGTCGTCATTCATCCGGCTTTGTCGGCGATGCAGTGGTCTCGCCAGCTTGATTGCTTGCATTTCCGTAATGGCGAGAACCTCCATACGTGGGGTGTTGTATTTGTCAAACATGGCGTCTAGGACCCTTTTGATGAAGGCGAGCTCTTCAGGGTTGTAAACGGTGGCGAGTTGCGTTTGAGGGTCGGACTGGGTATTGACGAGCGCATGGATGCGCTCTTTGCTGACTTGGTTCATGATGCTGCGGATTTCGTAGTCGAAGAGGGATGCCGCGTCGGACGCTACCTCGATGTATCTTTGGAAATCATCCTCTGTGATCTGCTCCGGTCGCACCTCTGATTCATGAGTGCCATCAGCGTTGAAGATGGCGGCCAGGATGGGCTGCGCTTCCTCAAATGTGAGCGTGGCTCGGGCGAGAAGAGCTTGGAGGAATGCTCGGTGGCTGTTGTCGTAGTCTGGAGTTAGGTTCAAGTCCATTGCCCGTTGCGAATCATCCGGGACCGAAGTTGATTTGAGAAATGATGTTATTTCGTTGAGATCCCAGATCTAGATTTCGACATTGCGACGTTGAATGCCGGTGCCGGTGCGTACATACATATGTAGGTCGATCACTGGTGGGGCAAAGCTTTTGTTTCCGGTGGGTCCCATTTTTCAGGCAAGTTGTCTACATGTAGAAATCATGACGAAATTTTGGTCAAGGGAATTTACGGATATCACTGGCAAAAATTCCTGAATGAAAGTTGCTGGCGTGTCTAATCCAGAAATGTTCGATTCGCTATTCCGTAGGATAACGAGTCGTCGTGACGTTGTCCAACACACCCAGCAACACGATTTGTTTCCCATCTCTGCTGACCATTTTGGATAAATTCGAGTGGCGCACAGCGACTATGGAAAGATTAAAAAAAGAAAAAACTTACCACCATCACAAGGAATACATCTGGCATTCTTTCAACCAGGAACCACCAGCTCATCTCATGCAGCCAAGTCTTCCCTTGCGAAGGGTTATTTGGTGAACACGGGGAAGATGCAGGGTAGCCCGCCGCTGACTCATCATTTTCCGACAAGAACCTCTCTCTCTCATCAGCACCCCGACAAACCTTTCTCACTTCATCAATTTCGACATGGATTTTGGTAAATTTAGCACAACAACACCCAGTCATATCAATACTCTCCAACAACGTCGAGAGACTCAGACTACACGACCTCTACATACACACAACACGGCTACTTCTTGCAATCAAATCCTTCTAGTCACCAATCGCGTCTCTTGTCACTCATCAGCACGCTTTCATTCACAGCAAATTGTCAATTTGATGTATCAGGACAACCACTGAGTCCCTTTGGCGTGGGCACGACAAATGCCATTCTACAAGGCCTGAAGACCGCAAGGGGCCACAAGGAGAGGACTCGTGTATCCCGAATGCAATAGAAGAGGACTACCAGCTAGATCCAGTTCGGTTCCTTGTTCGCACGACATCCGTCTTCTCCATCGCCATGTCGGACACTAAAGAATTCGATGTTATCCGCGTCGCCCGCAGTGATGGCGCAGACACGGGCCCGGGTTACTGGCCGACTATATCCACGGCGGCTAGGAAGACTGCTGGCAAGGAGATGGCGCTGTCAGAAAAGACTCCGAGAGTGAAGCCGCAAATGATACGTCTGTCCGAGGATGATCCCCGATTCGTCGAATGGCGCATCAAGCTTGGCATCTTGCTCAAGCAAGAGCTGTCCCCGAACCCTGAAGGTAGGGCCATCGCACAGTTTCCAGTTGATCAACCAGCCTGCTTCCTCCCTCTTTCTCTAAGGTCAACCTAAAACGTACGTTTGAATGCTGACAATTCTTCGTGTATAGAAGGAAACGCTTGGTACGTCCAGTTCCCCCGCGGATACTGGCTGTACGAAAAGTCCAAGCACCTCTGGGTATCGGGATACCCCATCAAGGCCAAGCTGTTCAAGAGCCCGCAAGAGTTTGGCGTCCACTTGATCTGGCTTCTGTCTGCGTCAAAGGACTACAAGGACTGTTGTTGTGTGCACTGCAACATGCCCATCCCGGGGAAACTCGCTTCGTCGATTGACGAGCTCATCATCACCCCGAGCATCATCACCCCGAGCGAGACGTCCATCCCTCCCCCAACGTCGGGATCTACCCCGATGACCAAGTCAACATCCAATACACCAACTCCTGTGTCTGCCGCCGCAATGCCCCAAAAGGTGACGCCGGTGCCGTTGCCGCCGATGCTTGGACAGAGAGCTACGCCGCCCGTGACTGCTGCTGTGCCAGTCACCAAATCACCAACTCCAAAATTAACGAATACACCAATGCCACAGCCACAGCCGCAGTCACAGTCACAACCACAACCACAACCACAACCACCGCAGCAGCAACAACCTCCAACCCAACCTCAAGCGCAACGTCCAGCCCAGCAGTCTCAGCCTGTCCGCTGGTCGCTTCAAGGCTCACTCCTCTTCCGCACCGGTGAACTAACATGGTATCAAAACGGCAATACCTGGCGCCTGGGCGTCGTATCCGCCATGACCCCCAACACCAACCATAACCAACTCAACATGCTCCCCATCGGCCATGCCCTGGTCCCCCAACAGCCCGTCTCCAAGACCAATGCCGACCTACGACCCTTCCACGCCTTCTCCGTGCCCCCCGTCGCCGTGCAAGATCTCAAGGACAAAAGCTTTGACCAGGTGCCCTGGGATGCTCTCTTCCACTCCACCGCCAACGACCCTTCAAAGCGCGAACTCCTCGCCCTCGACGCCTCCAAACTAGCCGCCTCCCGCATCGACGCCTCCTACTCCCTCTGGTGTCCCCTCCACGAGGACCACCCCAATGTCGACCCATGCCCCTACTACGGCTGCTTCTTCGGCGCAGAACGCATCGAAATCGGCGACTGTCTGCGCATCAAGCCCGTTCCCTCCGAGCCAGCGCTCACCCAAGACTCTCTCGTCATGGGTCTCCGCTACATCTTCACCCGAAAAGAGTACCCCGGCGCAGTCTTCTTCCGCGGAAACGTCTACCAATTCACCAAGAACGAGTCTACCCCCTTCGTGCCAGAGGAACAGTTGCCCATTGCGCTACGCGACGAAACCATCTGGCGGAAACAGGTGAATCCCTCGAAACCATGGCGGTGGATCCTCGTGAAAGAAAACGCCACTTTGAACGAAAAATTCGTCAAGGGGAGATTCTACCCCGCGCATCGGTTGATGCCGATCCTGAACCCCGATGCCTTCAATGCGGCCTTGGCTCAGGGCAGGGTGGACGACCAGATTCCGTACCTGAATAACCGTATGGATGGCAGCGCGGGCGGCTACAACGGCAGAAGACTCAACAGGTTGGAAAGCTTGGGCATGGCGGTGCCGCCGGGCTCGCGGATAGCCTTGGAACCACTTATCAGGGAAGAAGGGACCAAGGTTTGATGAAACGCTTGCGTGATGGACGTGCTCTGGTCTGGGACTACGAACAAGATTTACAGGCGAGGCAGGCAGGCAGGCACACACGGAACGGGACAAATGACGCTTGCTCGAATACTGGCCGAAATGTCATGGAACAATCCGACTTTATATACGTGCATCAGTGTTCCATGACTATTTCGTCATCAACTGTAAATTTGCTTGCTCCACATTTAAGATGGAATAAAAATGCTTTTTGATATATATCCTTCATTTCATGTTCCCCAAAGTTTCCTTCGCCTCTCTTATCACAGCAACTCCAATGCCTCAAAAGTCCCGTTACTCTCTTTAATATGGTCGTGAGGGAAAAAAAAAAGAAAAAGAAAAAGAAAAAGAAAAGAAAAGGCAAACTGGTCCGCTTGGTCGCTGTACTATGCTCAAGCAAAATCTAGATATGTTTGTATCGTAACAGCATGGCTGACAAGACGGCGCAAAATATTCATCAACAGGAATTTTTATGTCAAGCTGGTGGACATGCCACACTGGCTGGCTGCAATAGGCCGGCTTAGTCATTATTTCTGTCAACAACTCCGTATCATCGACCGACGGATATGAGAATGCAAAAAAAAAAAAAAAAAAATTCCCCATCGTCTATCCCTTGCTTCAGAGTGTGAATAAATGTCTCTGGTAGTTCTTCGTCATGGCGTCGACGAAGATACAAGCTCGGCCAAAGTGGTTTGCAATTTATTCAGGACGTCGGGATCCGGAATGGGCTGGACTTTGCGCGGTACAGTTCGTGGCGACTCCCCCGACTTCTCCAGGCCACATGCCTGACATGGTGTACCATCCTCAGCCTCGGGCGGATACAATGTCTCACAGGAAAGGCACTCGAAACGAGCATCAGTTTCCGGGCCAAACACGTCTCCAGGATAACCGAAGGGGTATTTGTCCTTTTTGGGACTGTTTGGACAAGCCGTCAGTGATGGAACTTGTGAAGCAAATAAAGGGCAAGGAGAGTGAGGAGGAAGAGATGGCAATACTAACGGGTCTCTCGGACAGTCAGTGCACCGAACATGGCCACAGTACTTGCATTTCCTGCTTCCAGGCGCAAAGAGCGTCTCGCATTCGTGACAGGTCCTCCTGACTCGTTGCCGAGGTTTTCGATGAATCAAGTCCTGGCCGCCTGTTTTGCTGGGACGTTTTAATTCAATTTGTTGATCGCCCCAGAAGAAATCTGCCAAGATGGCCGGGTTCTCACAATTCGCTTTGACCACGGCCTCCATTTTTTCGAGATTGACCAGGAAGTCAGCCTCGCTCTCTTTTGGTGGGTAGCGCGGACATTCATCGCATCGCGTGTGCCGGCATTTGGGACATTCATTCTTGATGGCGAATGTTGTGCTGCATTTGTGACAGACACGTCGTACCCGCATCCTGATGGGCTTGTCCACACGGTAGACCGTCTCGCTCGGGGCGATATTTAAGAAGTCGGATGCTTCAATCACTAAACCATACTTCTCGACCATCTTTCTGGCTCGCTCTTCAAATATTTTCATTTTCGAGATCCTTGACACTGTGTCAGGCCCATTACAGCTCGCGCCTTGGCAAGCATCGTCCGTCGAATACGAGTGTCGACATGTATTCGACGCTGCTGCTTCTCGTTTCGACAATGGCATACTTGCTAGCTTGGTTTTCAAACTTTTTCTCTCAATTCCTTTGTCTCCGGCGATGCTTGCTGAACCAGGCGTCGTTCTTTTTGCCAAATGGCTCATGGCCAGCAACTAGGATATAGCTGAAAGGTTGGCGTGCAGAGACGTGCAGATGGGGAAATTCCAACTCCCGAGAGATGATCATGCAGCGTTGGAGATGGATGTCCTCGACAAACGGGTCCAGGCGCTCCAAGAGCTTCGTCTTCCTCTCCCTCCCATTTATTTTCGTTTCTTCTTCTTCTTCGTCTTCGTCTTCTTTGACGATGCTGAAAGTAGGCTTTTGTTCGCAGTGAACTTGCAGGATGGCTGTATTCCTGTCTGTTGTGGCGAGGGCGCAGTCTTGCCGTGAATGGATAATTGTAAGCCCAGCACGGAAAGTAGAGTTGGAGCTAGACCAGTGAAGCTTCCCGTCGCTTGACTGATAGCACTGTAAGAGTAGATACTGAACGGCGTTCGATGACGGGTATATCAAACCGAGAACTATTCTTGACTCGGGACGCTTTCATGGATAAAGCGAGGATAGGAAACCCGACGAAAGGAAACCAGGGGAATAATCGAAGGAGGAGGAGGAAGATGAGGAGGAGCAGTCCGTGGAAGTGACGATGACCCTGGCAAGAAATTCCCACCAGAAGCGGAACGGGGGGTCACGACGTATTACTCCGTACTCGAAGCTCGGTACTCCGTAGATCTTAGACCGTGGGTGTACCCGCAGCACCTTTCCCCCCCTTCCGTCAACGTCCCAACTCACAGTCAATAGATCTGATCGCTCGAACGACAGGTGACGACAGTAGTGGTGTGCGACGGGCAAACGCATCCATACAGAGCAGAAACTGAACAGCTGCAAGTTGAGGAGCAGCAACGCATGGGCCGTGGGCAGACTTGGAACTCAACTGGCACTATGTACCTAGGTATGTCAGTACTAAGTACGGATTACGGAGGAGTACTTGGCGGTAACATGCATGTAGGAGCTATATGTACATATATATATGGCCTTGTCCTGCGATGAGATGATGCCGACGCCCAGACCCGGGTTCGACCCGCCGCGCTCCAGAAACGCTGCAGATACCGATGGGCGGGTTTCAGTGGATATTGCAAGGCGACCGAACTCTATGGCTGACCGGGCTTGGCGGCTTTTCTTCTTCTATCTGTTTTGATTGCTCAAAGGCGATTTGCACGGGAAGAGATGACCAGTAGCGCAAGGGTGGGCGGTGGGCGGAATGGGGTGGTGGGGAGGAGGAGGGGGGAAGGGGAGGAGGAGCAGGAGGAGGAGTGGAGGAGGAGTGGAGGAGGAGTGGAGGAGGAGTGGAGGAGGAGTGGAGGAGGAGTGGAGGAGGAGTGGAGGAGGAGTGGAGGAGGAGTGGAGGAGGAGGAGGAGTAACAACATGCCAAACAAGCCTCAAGTTCTGTACATACATACGGAGCTGGCCCCGAGGATAGCACGATAGCAATCCATATTCCGAGACTTGATCCTTGATAACAAAGCTAGAAGGCTAGCACGTCGCCATCCTAGCTTGAAACCCGAAATTTGGTGCGATTGTCCTTGTCAGCGGTAGAGATAGCCGTGGCGTCTCTTGTCACGGCTGGTTGAAGTTCATTTTTGGTGTGTCACTGTACATGTACATACATGTAAGTTTGTGGGCGTGTGGGTGTGGGTTCTCCGCCTGTGTGCGTGCGTGCGTGCGTGCATGCATGCGTGCCTGGCAACCTGGGCCCGAGATCCTGGGATTTGGCTGTTCATTCTTTTCTCGGCGCTAGCAGGCTGTCGGCGCGTTGTCCGAGGAAGAAGATGAGGGGACGACGAGGACTGTGATCCGTCAGGCCCACCCCTTCTCGTTCGTCGTTGGTATTACATGTACATGTACATGTACATATGTATGTACATATGGACATGCGCAACCGACAGTCTGGTGCCAATAGCCATTGCAGGCTCAACCCGCCATCGTGCATGTCCTGCCTGCAAGGAGAGCAGGCGGCTGGAGGATTGATGAGGGACCAGACGATTGGGGCCCGCGAATTACCGACAAGCGACAAGGGCTGAAGTGGACAGTTTAATATGTTGTAGTTGGCTTGAATGGTCCGAGGCGGGATCATATCGGCATTGGGCACTTGGGCAGACGGTTTACTAATAATTAGTGGGACTTGCTTCTCAAGCGACGGACCTAGATACCTAATCCGTACTCCGTAGTCACCTAATTTTAGTTCAGCACAAAGCTGGCCATGTTGCTGCTGCCTGGTTCCCGTACTGATTACTATCTAGCCGCAGACACATCCGTCCGACATTTGGCAAATGTTTCGTGGGAGAGCGGGTGGGAGAGCAGGTGGGAGAGCAGGTGGGAGAGCAGGTGGGAGCGGGTGTCAGCCGCAGTTTCCAACTTTTGCGTTTTTCGTTTCACGGTGAGGACAGGTCGGCGCCACCAGAAGCCAGGAGCATTCTTGAGGTTGCGGGCGGCAGGAGCAATCCAAGTTTGATACGGTTCATTGCAGCCTCGCTTTCTGTGGACAGGGAAGGAACACGGTATTTTATTTTACAATCTCAGGATGCCACGATGCCACGATGCCACGATGCCACAATGTCACGATGCCTCAGCCCGCCCCTTTCCATGCTGGACTTTGTGTGCAACCCGCCGAGTACTAACCGCTTCAAGGCAAGGACGAGGTCAGTCTGAAGTGCAGATGAGACAGCGTCGATTGAACCACAGCTACTCCGTAATAACATTACATCGTGCTGCCCTACATTATGATTGAGTCATAGTGGGCAGACATGCTACGCTGGGTGCTACATGTACACGGCATGCTTCCACGGCGTTCCTGGACTAGCCTGGCTACTCTTGGCAATCACATCACCGCGACATCTTGCCAGTCCAGTGTGACCCGAGTTGATGGTATGTATCATGGGATATGGCATGGCTGCATGGGTGTGGCCCGTCACTAAAACGGAGCGTTCACCAACAACGTTGCTCACCCACGCGACGCTTTGGACCTGGCATTTAATTCACTGCGCGGAATCTGATACATCAATTTTTGGAGCTCTCTCTCTCCTGATTTCGCGGCACACTCCCCGTCGGCTTCTCCCATCAAATGCGCACTGGACACAGGAGGAATCCTCACGACAGGCCCCTCGTATGCGCCGTTCACTTTGAGCATGATACTACGCAGCGAATTCAGTCCCAAGTCAAAGTCAAGGTGAAGTTGGGTCGAGACTGACTGGCTGTTTGAAGAGAGCCGCTAGTATTCCTAATTGTACCTGTACCCCAGCGGCCCGGGACCTGACAAGCCATTCGAGCTTGCCGCGACTGTGACGACTTGCAACTAGGGACGATCCGTTATCAATTTGTTCTGCCTTCCCCGCTTGGGACCACTGACCAAGCTTCTTGGGTCAAGCATCTGTTGGTAACACACACATTATATTATAGGCTTCCCGAGAACACCATGACACCTTGACTCGTGGGGAACCCCATTTGCGAGACACAAAGGCAAAGTGGCGCTGGCGTTATCTCTTACCATGACGGAGTGAGGTCCTTCCGCTGGGTGCGACACGTGGATCGTGCTCATCGTCGTCTCTTCTAGGTATTTGACGCCATGGAGATAGTGGCACAAGCTTCAGTCTCCGACATGTGTACTCCGTAAAAGCCTACTTTACTTGGGGAGCTATGTGTTAGGGGATCACGGCCCAGCTCCGTTGGGAGCTCGCTGATCTTTCTTTGTTTTCCTCCTTCCCCACGTCTCTTTTAGTCGAATCTGATGGGACAACTTGTTCGGCCTGGACGACAAACCCCCTCTCAATCAACCGGGCCGTCATGCACGAGCACTCTTTTGGAAAAACTCATGATGCAGGGTGCAGGGTGCCACTGATTCGGCTCCCAGAGCTGGTGCTCAGCAGGGACTAATGATGTAACACACCATTACCAGCGATGAAACCGGCGGCTTGCATGCATATGTATGAGTTTGTTGATTTTGGGCTCGACGAGGTGTGTCCCGGGTAGGTCTCTGCTGGGAATAAGAGGTGATGGACGGCCTTTGGGTTTGCGAATACCGAGCTCTCTTCTGGTATTATTGGGCAATAGCATGTGTCACGCTAATAGTAAGCTCCTGTTGCGTTAATGCTGTACGGAGAATTTGGCGCCGAAAAGAGACACGGGAGAACGGGAGGGTAAAAGGCACTAAACTTTCTTTCCCACTTAGTTATAGAGCATCTATCTGCTTACCAGGAAAATTATAGAAGGAACCTTGCAAGGATAAACCCTCCCTAAAATTCAATAGTCCCAGACCTTTCCGAAGCCGGACACTTATCCCGTGCAACTTGGTTGGGGGCTATGTTTCAAAATAGCTCAGACCTCAGAGGAACCGGGGCGAGGAATGTAAAGATGTTTTCCCTCAGCTCTAGCCTGTAATCCTTTTAGGAATATAGTACGGAGTATGCGGGTTGACAACCATTGAGACGATGGATGCAGTCTCTCGGACTGTTTTACGAATGGATAAATGTTTTGCCATCACACTCAACACTCTGCGGGGTCAATTACGAGTACGACTTGTACATGTACACAAGTTGTGTGTGATGATGGGATCAGGGGACTCGTTTAGCATCCCCGCACTTGATTCGAGGTTGCCAGCCCAAATGCAAGCAAAATTCTCACAGAGCGAGTATGTACAAGATCAGGCATGACTTGATGACAACTGTCTGATTATAAAAGCCCCAGCCAATGATGGGCGTGAGCGGCTGGTGGCAGTCAACGAAGAAAAGGCACCAAGCACAAGCACACAAGCACACAAGCACACAAGCACACAAGCACACAAGCACACAAGCACACAAGCACACAAGCACACAAGCACACAAGCACACAAGCACACAAGCACACAAGCACACAAGCACAAGCACAAGCACAACTTGTGCACAGCAGCACTTGTGCACAGCAGCCATTATCGCCTCATTGCCTTATCGCCGCGTTCCGCTCTTTGCCCGTGTCCGGCAGCCAGTGAGTGAGTGGGCCGGCCATTGGCCAGTGGCAGGGCAGGGCAGGGCAGGGGAAATGAGCGAGATGAGCTCATTTTGACATTTTCATCATCAATGTTCAAATCGCGGTACCGTCTGGTGTGCGCACTTACTTACTAAAATAACAATACCGAGTAGTAAGGTGTTCGCGTTGTCACCACCCCGAGGGAAAACTTCACCTTCCACAACCCGTCATTTCCTGCCATATTACGTCTTTGCTGTCCACAACATCTGCAATTACCTCCTATTCTTTAGGCTTTTTAGGAAGAGACGCTTCTATCCCTCAAGCGCTTCCCTTGTTTTCCTCCTCCGGACTGTGCAAACCCCTCGTGCACAGTCAAAGCTACCAGACCTTGTCTACCTCCTTGTTTAGCTATATGCAACGAGAGCCTTCCGAGTCTTCAGAACAGCCTCATCAAGACGATCACCCATCAGCCTCGCCTTCCACTTCTCAGTATGGCCTTCTTCACCATGAACTCAGCGGCATCCGTCGAGTCCGCTCTGCAGATTCCAACAGTGGCTCTCGAAGTGGCTCCCCCCGCTCCGTCCCTGACCAGCCTGGCGACTCTCTCGATGCCGTCGATGCCGTCGACGCCGATCAACTCGACGAGAAATTACGCGGATTGAGTCTTCGCGAGAAGACGAGTGCTGCGCGTCGTCGGCCAGTCGCTGGTCAGCGAGTCTCTGATCATGAAAATGCTTTGACGCCACCTACTCCGAGACAAGCTCTTGGGTTCAAAGTCATCCGACGCAGTGACTCATCCAATGGGGCACAGCTTACAGATTTTCCAAATGGTCAGTGCCTCTTGCCTTTGCGGGCTTTCTGTGGCCTCTTAAAGTCGCCATCGGCACATACGAAAAGTCTAACAATTTTTCTTTTTACAGAGATACTCATGCACATCCTGTCCCACCTGCATCCTGATTCTCATGCTGCTGTTGCCCTGGTATCGAAGCGTTTTTACGCGCTAGTGACGACACCGCACGCGTGGCGCATGGCTTTCATGCGATACTTCCCCGGACACATATGCCTAGATCCCAGGAGTGCCAAGAACAATGCAGATCTCTGGGCTGGATCGACATCTGACATTGTGCGATCCGACATCCGGTACTTTGGCCGCTTGACGGTGCTAGCTACCTGGCGAAGCGAGTATCTGTTCAGAACGCGTCTTATGCGCAGCCTGACCCGAGGCAAACCGGGAAGTAGCTCAGGAGGCACTGGGTCCTCTGGAGGTACTGGCAAATCGGCCAAGCGGAAAAATGCTGTTTTGACGTACAATTCAAAGCTGCCATGGCTCGTGACCAAACATCCATTCAGTTTTTTCCAACGGCAAGAAGCCTCCTCGAGCCATCCAAGGTGCGGGTGATCTTGGTGTCGCCACCATGAGCGACCCTACAACTGGCAAGATTGAGAAATGGGGCCTCGAAGATCCGTTCTCTTCTGCCCAATTGGAAGAAGTTGTGCCTAATATTGCCCCCTTTGGACTTGGTGATGGCCCAGCTGCAATTCCAAACATCATGGATGTTAGTGAGCCTCATGGCATCATTGCCGGCGAAGGCTTCCCCGGCGGGCGTGCCTATTTTCGAGCCATCAACGAAGCCTGTGGCCGATACCTAGGGGGCGACACAGGGGTTGTCGATACCTATCCCGATGTTCCAAAAATCCCAGAAATGTCTGACTCTATTTGCAGCGTGTGGATCGCGAAATCCTCTGTTGTACCAGCCAGCACCAAGTCCATGTGCGGCATGCTCACGGGTTCTGCCCTTGGCGTGGTCACAGCGTACGCTCTTGGTTGGGATCCCAATGGACCACGATTTGCCAATGGCGACATGATCGCTCGCTGGGTCGTCAGCCCCGGTGTTCCCATCATTTCACTCAAGGTGGATGATAACTACGGTTTAAAGCGGAAGTCATCGTCGAGAGTGTGGGCTGTGGCCTTGAACGCGCTGGGCGAGGTCTTTTATCTAACAGAAACCCCCGTGACAACACTCAACCGCAGCAATGGCCATGATATTATCAGGCATGCCTGGCTCGCCGGTAGAACAGCGTACTGGCATCTTGTCGAGTCTACGAGACGCGCTGCTCGTCCTGATGAGTTGGACAAGAACGTCCTCCGCGGAGCCTACACGCCACGGTCGCCATCCAATGTCATGAAGCTGAGCAAGGAACAACTCGCAGCCGAAGCTCGTGAAATTGAGAAGTTCCTGCTCTACAAGCCCTCTCATTTTCGTCAGGTCTGCGAGGGCTGGGATATGCGACGGAGGATGGAAGTCGACTTTGCAGCTGACGATGGACAAGGTGCAGGAGAGAGCATATTCGTCATTGACTGTGGACTCTTCGAAGGTGTGCCTGGTCGTGTTCGGCGATTTTCGCGATTGCTAGCCACAAGTCATCCATCACAGGATTCTCAGCAACGTCAGTCGTCACAAAATACTGCCTCTGCCACGAGCACTCTCGCAAAACCGCATTCATCATTGTTTGGGTCTGCGAGGGTGATCGTAGAAAGCGAGCGTCATAACCCCCCAAAACCGCATTTGCCAGATCCACCTCCTCCTACGCCCATGCCGCCACAGGCAGTGTCTCATGGCATGCCGAGTTTACATGATTGGGATTTTGTGGCATTCGAGTTGAAGGGACTTCCACCGACGGCACAAATAACCACCAGCTGCTTAGACTGCTCGTCCCCCTCACTTCTGACCCTGGGTGAAGATCCGCTGCACACGGTCAATGGCACTGTTGAGGGCCCAGCCGCAGACGCAGCCGCGTCAACAGCACCATCCACGCCACAAGTGGGCAAATCTGACCCTGTAGCTGCTGAAATCCCTGGTCGTCGAGCTCGGCTTTTTGCCATAGGAACCAACACGGGTGCCGTCGTCGTGTGGGATGCCCGCGATCGACCTAGACAAGGATCTGCGCAGCCTCTCCGCATCCTACAGACGGATTCACCCGAGATTTCTTGTCTGGCTACCTCTGCCCTGTATCTGGTACATGGAGGCAGTGACGGTTTGGCACAGGCCTGGGATCCTTTGGCTTCTACTTTGGGGCCCATTCGAACGCTCAACGCTCGCTCCAACGGCCGAGCTCCCCGCCACATGATGGCCATGAATCCAACTCTCCGCAATGGCAACTACACAGCCGTTGGTGCCATTTTCCTTGACCCGGATCCCACGGTTCTGCGCGGTGTTCTGTCTTGCGGCGCATTCCTTCGATACTGGACCTACAGTTCTTCTGGTCATCCCACGGGCAGGAAGCGTCGCACCCGCCACTCAGATATTCATGGACGAATTGCCAGCCGTAGGCTTGGCGGAACTGTTTCCGGGTACATTGCTGCAGAGGAAGCTGAGCTGCGTAGGGAGAATGAAGCGCGGGCAAGAGAACAGGCGCATCTACGCAAGAGATTCGGAGTGGGTGCCTTGGGTGACCTCACCGAGGAAGAGGCGCTACGGTATGCCCAGATGGTCTCCGAGGAGGCCTATCTTGAAGACGAGCAGCGGCGTGCAAGCGACTCTGCAGTCGACGCTGGGTTGGACACGGCATCGTCCTTCAGCGAAACAACTGCAGATACCATGACGCCGGAGCCCAGTGTCATGGACATGAGCCCCCCTCCCATGGTCCGGCCAAGTGCGAATTCATCGACCACGGACCACGACGAGGAGAGCGAGTTTGAGCTGCAAGTCCAGCAAGCCATACGCCTGTCCCTGCTCGAGGGCGTCAACGACATGGGACAGTCACCTAGTGGAAACCGTTCGGGCGATTTTGAATTCCCCATTACGATCAAGGCCAAGAGCAGAAAGGGCAAGATGTCAGGCTCGGCATCTAGCTCGCCTGGCTCGACGCACCAGGCTCCATTCATGATGCCCAACGGCGACGGAGGCTCCCAGAATCCTCCAGCGACGGCAGACGACGAGGACTTTGCCCTCGCTCTGAGTCTTAGTATGCAGGAGCAAGAAACTGGGGTTCAATCAAGTGCTGTAGGACTCGGAGTGCAGCAGGATGAGTTCCCGCCACTGGAGACTGAAGGGCTTGGCAAAGGAAAGGGTGTGCGACGCTGGTAGATTCTGAGTTTGTCTTTGCGATTAGTTTTTTTTTGGCTTCGTTTGATTCGGATTTGATTGTTTTTTTCTCTTAATTTCATTTCATTAGCTTAGATCATTTCGCGCTCAATTCAACATTATGCCGTTTGTTATCAATTTCATGGCATATGGTTGGAAGTTTCCTTTAAATTGTGCAGTAGTGTGAATTATAATATAACACGGACTAGTCAGGCAGCAGCCCCTTGAATTGCATCGTACTCCCCGCGCTACACTTGAAGGTGAAAAATTGCAACGTCCAGCACACGCTGCACATCTGAACTACTGAACTTGTACACTACATTAGTGAATGCCATTTCCCGCAATGAGCCGCTGTATGTCCTGAACCCCGCGACAATGAAGTCGAGTGAGGATATAAATACATCGGTATTGCCTATCCCTTTGAGTGCGCGAAGGCGCCAACTGGGTCACGAAAGTGCTAGAGAGCTAATCATACCGGGCCTGATGAGAGGTACTTAATTTTCTATAGGAATTATACTATAATAAAAGTCCTAGCAATTTCCCTTAGTATAAAGAGCTATGTCGCATATATTACAGATAGGACCCTTATAAGCGTGGGTTGCCTATATTAGCTAGCTGCTCTTAATAGCAGTGCTTATTAACCCGGACTAAAAGTTCTAGGTTAAAGAGGTTCTCTAGAATATTACTATTAGTGTCTTTAGAAGCTATCGCGAAAACATTTATGTGAGGAATGCCATAAACGGGTTAAATAGGGCCTAATAGGGGAATTTAGAAGTACCTTGTATGTATTGATGCATGTGTGAGTCCCGTGACCTCGTTGGCGCCTTCGCGCACTCAAGGGGATGGGTGGAGGAGAATAAAAAGGGATGAATGCATGTGCACTCATTATAAAAAGTGAGATCTTAACGCAATGACAATGATAAGGATTCAAGCCTCTAAATGAATTTAATTGATTCTCTTTCTGATCTAATAATAATTAATTACCTAAGTTTAGCTAGTTCCTCTCTAGCAAAAAATTTTCTTTATATAGGTATAGTAGGGCATACCTGCCTATCTTATCCACTACTATAAGCTAGTTGCCCCTAACCATACCTATATATAAAGCAATTTATATACTATACTATACGTTAAAGCTTAATAGTTAGCCCGCTTAGTGGCTTTAGTTCCTCTAAGGCTATAATAGTATCCTTTCCCTCTCCCCTCGTAGCCTTATCTATCCTAGCTAGTATAAATAAGTTCTTATAAAGAGTTAGAACTTCTAGGGATACATAATTTAAATAAACTAGTAACTCTAAAGCTATAATTTCACTTTTCACCTCCTATAGTATAGCTTCCCTTCTAAGTCCCTATAAGGGACCTAATCCTCTAGAGATCCTAAATAATGCTTCTACTACTGCTATAGCAAAAGTTATATCTAAGGGATAACTTATTAGCAAGGTCTTAGCCTAACTAGTTAAACTATCCTTATTCTTTCCCTTTAATTTAATGCTAGCTAGTCCTAAATAATCTATTAAAATAAGGGTCTTACTATTCCCTTTAAAATAAATTATTAAAGTCTTCCTAATCTCCCTAAGTTATGCTTAGGTAAGCTCCTTATAATTACTAGGATTAAGTCTATTATTATATATATTAATTAGGTTATAGATCTTCTTTAGTGCTAGATAAAATAGTTAATATGCCTTAGAAATCACCGCTAATATGTTAATAGCTATTACTTTATTCTGCTTACACCCTTCTAGATTATTTTTAAACTAGTACTTTATATCCTTTATCCTAGTAAGCTAGAGGGTTAGAGTTATTAAATCCTAATTAGGGAATAGTGTCTTTAGAACCTAATTAAGCTATTCCTTAGTTACCTTAACCTTAGGTAGCGTAGGAAGCACTTAGTAAGATATTATAGGCTTTTCTAGTTTTACTAAAGTATTAGCTACTATCCTAGTATATTCCTTAGTTAATATTACTTAAAGATCTAATAAGAGGGTTATTCCCTTTAGTCTAAGGTTACTATTTTTATTAAAGTAAAAATTATATAGGTTAACTAGGTAAGTATAGTTAGCTATTACTTTTATTAGGTCCTATAAGTCCTAAATAATTAAATATTAAGTAGCTAGGCCTAATACCTTAGTAATATAGGTTAGGGTAAAATCCACCCCCCTAGATAAGGTAAATACTATATAGTATTTTAATAAGGCTAGAGGGCTTAGTATAACTATATTTATGCTAGGTATATAAATAATTTTATAGATAAATAAATCTTAGAGATAGCCCTAATTATTAGAAGATTCTCCTAATAGTATTAATAACTATAGTTATTTTAGTAGTTTTTAAATTATATTAGACTTCTATAATTTATTTATTATTAGAACTAAGGCTACTAAGGCACTAGCCTCTCTCTTACTAATTGCTTCTTTAAGGTTACTAAATAACATATTAAAGTTAAAATTACTTATTATTAATCTCTTTTGCTTTTCCTTAGATAGAGAGCTATCTTCTCTATTACCTATATTCTTATTATTATCCTTATCCTTATCTTAATCTTTATTATCCCCTTCTTTCCTATTATTATAATAATCTCTATTACTAGACTCTCTATTCCTAGTTAAAGGAGGGTTAGATAATCCTTTACTATTCCTAGAATTACTTAGAGTCTACTCTCCTAGACCTTTAGGAGGAGGATTAGTTAGTTCTTTAGGTAGTAATAAATTAGTTAGTTCCCTAGTATCCCTAGGTAAAGGGTTAGAGGACTCTATACCTCTCCTATTATTATTCTAACTATTCTTTATCTCTTTATTATCTTTTAAGTAAAGTACTACCTTTTTACTCTTATTATAATTAGTAGGTAATTCTATAGTAATTAGCTAATTTACCTTCTATAGGTAGTAAGGTTTATTCCTAATACTTAGTCCTATATAAGTAAAATTACTAGCCTTATTATACTTAGTAAGAGAATTTAAATAAAATAGTAGCATATTAGTTAAATAATAGTATTAGACTAGTTCTCTTAGCATTTAGACTCCCCTTTTTAATACTAGTAACCTCTCTATAGATATTCTAACTAAGCAAAAGGACCCTAGTGCTAGGAGACCTTAAGCTATTAGGGATAGTTTATTTCTAAATATATAGTTAACTATTATTATTTTTATAGGAATACTATAGAGGCTATTTTATAGAAAGATAGGTATTATAGGTAGCTAGAATATAAGGGGTAGTCCTTTAACCCTTAAGATTACTAATTTTATTATATCTTAAATATAAATATTATTTAGGCTAAGACCTAGTAGTCTTATTACTAGTGTTCTCCTTAATAATTTAGAGACTCTTTTTAATATTAATAGTATAGCCTAGAATAGATAAGGAAACTTTAATAGTTATAACTTATAGCTTATCCTTAACTAATGCTAAAAGTATAGATAAAACTCCTTAGTACTACTAATAGGTCCTACTAGGGGAATAACCCTCTTATTCTTCTTACTATAAATATAAGTAAAATCTTCTATTAAATAGTCTAGTGCTATAATTAAATTATTCTATATAACTAAAGCTATAAATAATCTAGTGGTATAAAAGATATTATTTAGGTATACCTCTATAAAGTCCTTTACTATCTCTAAGATTAAGTTAGGAAACTCTAATATAGCTATTAAAGGAAATACGCTTAAATAGAATCCTAGTTTAGTAATATTATAAAGGGCATGCTATATTATCCTTAGGTGCCTATTAACTTAGATTAGACTCTCCTAGGCTATGTCTTTATTTTTAGCTATTATATTCCTATTAGTATATAAGGGGGTAACTAGGATTCCCTTCTCTAATTACTATTATATTAATTTACACTAATGTAATAAATACTCTAATATTAGGGTTCCTTACTTCTCTAGAGACTTTTACCTAAATCTTAGTCTCTTTAATTCCTTAGTAGTCTTACTCTTTAGGGGAGTACCTAATATTTACTAAAGTAACCCTTTTATTACTCTTAGATTTCTAGGAATTAATATATCTTAGTGTAAGATAACTAGGCTAGGAGAGATATAATATTTACTATTTATTAAGTTATAGTAATATTTAACTAAATAGTTATTATCTCTATTAAATTAGGCACTCTGATTTTTATTAGGGATTTATATAGTAATAAGGTGTAATATTTTAGAATTATATCTAATAAAGATTCTAGTTAGACCCTTTACTTAAGTAGTTTTCCCTTTACCTTTTACCCTTACTATTAGTAAGTCTTATATATTACTTTTCCTAGTTTATGCTAGTTTATTAAAGCTATATAGTAAGGGGTAGTAATTAATTAGAAAGAAATTATATTACTAATTAGGTTAGAACCCCTTAGCTAAGAATAAATCTATTCCCCTTATATTATTAATTACCTTAGATAAGACCTTATTCTTAGATTTTATAACTAAAAGGTATTTATTTATTTTTACTATTACCTTAGTAGTCTTTAGGTATTCCTATACCCTTATAGCCTTAATCTAATTCTTATATTATAATTTAGTCTTTTTATTTATAGGATAGCTTACCTTAGAGAATGGTGGCCTTATCTCTAATGTATTATTTACTTACTTTACTTCCTATATAGCTAAGGGTATAACCTCCTATTTTATAGATTCTAGTATTCTAGTTATAGCTATAAGCTTATTCATATAGTTAGCTAAGAGAAGGAGATACTTATTAAAGATAATAGCTTTATGTTAGGAGGTCTCACAGAGGCAAGGGTCTGAGCACTAGTGCAATCAGGGTCAAAGTGGTGATAATAGTTAATAGATATTCGGATTAATCTAGCTAACAGGCTACGTAGCCAAAGGTGTTAAGGGCATCGTGAGTCACGTGATTAACCCACTTACGTAATGCACCTAATTATAACGTAGCACTTGCGTTATGCTTTACTTTCTATATGCGGCTAGATTTTAACTATTCTAATATTAGTAGTTTTCTCTTTAAAGGAAAGTAGGAAAAAGTAAAGAGAGAGTAAATATAAAAGTAGGGATAAAAGAGAGGTAATAAAAATTTGTAAAGTAGGCCTAAAAGAAGAGATCTATAACTCTTATTAGTTAGTTATAATTTAAAGAGAGAAAGTTAGAAGAGGATTAAAGGAAAAAAGATATAAGAGAGGTTAGAAGCTCTAAAAGCTTTAAAAACGTAATAAAAATCAAGTTAAGCAAAAGTAAACATAAGTGGATCCTGTTAATTAAATCTAAGTCTCTTATTAGTCTAGCTGTAAGTTCTCCTAGACCCTAGACTTTTTATCTAGCTTATTAGGTCTTAGGCCTCTTTACCTAGCCTTTAACCTAGATTATAGCTTTATTTAAATTAATAAAGGTCTTAAGAGCTTTATTTAGCAATGCCTTTATTATTACATTAGCGGGGTTATTATTGCTATTAATCCATTAGACTTCGTAAATCTCGCGACGCTTATATAATTATTAGAGGGCTATAATATTAATTATTAGTCGTTTTTCCTTTATTATGCCTAGCTTTATAAGGCATTTATACAACAAAAAAGAATCTATATAGATAATCATTAGGATCTAATTAATTCTTAACTGATTTATAATTATATTAAGAGTTATAACAATTACATAGGCTATATTAGTACCTTAAACCATTACATATAATTTAGAAGCAAGAGCGCTATAAGTTATATACTTGCTCTTTGTTAAGCTATATGTAATAATATTACCTTATATTATAAAAACATTCTCTTTTTCTTCCTTATTACTAATAATAACAATAAATCTAATCTAGGAACTTAAATCTTTATTATTAGCAAGAGATCTATCTATAAACACAAATAGCTTTGCCTTCTTAAGGACTAGAGGGATATAATAGATCCCTTATTATTATTATTAGATCTGCTATTTAAGTCTTTTATTTAATTAGTTTATATTATTATTTATAGGGTCTTAGTGTTATGCTATAATTAAAAGGTTATATAAAGCTTCTAGTTAATAAATAGTTATAATATAGCTTCTATAAGCTCTTTATTTAATATAATCTTACTTTATAGTTAGTAATTTAAGGTTAATACTCTTAATCCTTTTGCTTTACCCTTTTTAACGTAAATCTATAGTATTATTAGCATTTAAAAAAAGGATATAGCTATTAAAGATAAGGGGATTCTTAGCTAAAAGAATTTACTTTAGCTTTACTATAAATTCCGCTTTCTAAAGCTCTCTTTCTTCTTATTAGAAGAAATCTTAATTACTAAGGCCTAGAGTATTATCTATTTACATTCTAATCACTCTAAAGAGGTTATTATTACTTATATTAGTTATTAGCAAGCACAGGTTATATGTTAAGGTTATTATCTAAAGCTTCTCTTTATAATAATAGAAGTAGGTTACTTACTAATAGGTTCTTGCTTCTATAATTCTATATAATAGCTTAATAACTTCTATTATTATACTATTAGGGAATAAATAAGCTATTTGTTTAGGTAGAGTAGCAATAATAAGTCTGCTAAGTAGTATGTTTAATTAAATATATACTTATATAATATCTTATATTCATAGGAAAATTCCTCTAGATCTTAATAATAGTGCTAATACTATAATTAATCATTAGCTTGCTCTTTATATTATTAGGGATTAAGTTAAGATTAGCTCTTTGCCCTTATTATTATACCCTTAGATAATAAGTTATAATTTCTTATAGAGCGCTACTATCCCTTTACCTTTAATTTCTCTTACTATATAAGATTTAAAGAGTCTCTTAGTGCTATACTTTATAGGATTAAATATTATAAATTTAAAAATATTACGCGCTTATAAGGTATTAATTTTAGCTTAATTAGACTGCTTAAAGGGCTTACTAAGGGTTATTATCTTTCCTTCTTAACGTAACTAAAGGGCTAGATTCTAGTTAGCTTTTTCTTTTATAGTAAGAAACACTTCTTAGAGTATTCCTATAGTTATAAGCTTTTTAATTAAGGTATCTTCTTAATCTTTATTTATAGTAAATAATATAGGATTATTTATATTAGATTTATAACTAGTAGTATAAATTTCTTTATAGTTAGAAAGTAAGAATTAAACTATTAACTTCTTTCTTAGTCTCCCTTACTTTCTCTTAGCTTATAGAGCCTCTTTTTCTTTAGTAATCTTTTTAATAGCTTATATAACTTCCTTTTTCTCTTCTTTAGGCTCTTTTTTATGCTCTTTAGCTAGTTCTTAGGGATTAGTATTATTATAATAGTATAGTTTAACCACTATTATTTAGAATCTAGTTAGTCTATATAGTATTTAGAGGATATAGGCTTTATAGTTAATTCTAAGAAGCTTATAAGGGCTATACTAGCTATCTTTCTCTCTCTAAACGCATATATCTAATTAAAGCAGAAGTTAGTGCATTAGCAATGTATCTAGGCTATTATAGGTATTTAGAGCATTATAAACCTGCTATTTTGCTAGGAATTATTAGACTTTATTAGTAGCTTTTTAGATTAACTTAGCCTATTAAATAATAGATATACTTAGCAAAGATTTATTAGTTATCTATAGGTATGCTCTAAAGATAAGAAGCATAGGAATAAGGCTATTTAGTCCTACTAAATTATTTATAGCTTTAATAGCTATTTAAAGGCATTGCTCTTACGTAAGCTCTTAACCTATTAAGTCTATAATAATATTATATACTCTTTGTAATAGTCTATAATAGCGTTTAACTTTGCTAATACTATTATAAGCTTTTACTAGCACTTTATTAATCTTAATTAATATTAATTATATATAGTGTTTAAATTCTAATAAAGTAAAGTTCTTTCTAGTATTATAAATAATCTAATCTAAAGGACTAAGGTATATATTAATCTAATATTCACGTAAAGCATTCTAAATGTTATAAGCCTTTTACTTATTAGGATTAAGGAATTATATAGCTTAGAATAAAGTTACTAAATTAACCACATAAAGCACTAGTTAATTATTAATTTAAATAATATTAATAATAATTTTATAGTTAAATTCATGGTTATTTTTAATAGTAAACCTAAATCTACCTAGAGCTCTTCTGTTTAATTAATAGTAGTGGCAAATCTTAGTTAACTTCTTAATAGCTCTTCTTTTAACCTTATAACTAGCTCTTTAAAGCAGTCTTATAAGTTATTTAACTAATAGATAACTAAATTAATAATATAATTAATGAATTTCCGTCTCTAATAGATAGAATATAATCGTTTCTTTAGCTTCTAGAATCCACTAAGGATATCCTTATCTTCTTATAATTAGCATGGTTTTCTTGCCTTAAATTAGTAGATTCCTTAAGTTATCTAACTTAACGCCTATTCTATCTATATTAGTAATTAAGAAAAGGAAAGGTATTATAGTCTTAATTACATAGAAGGGTATTATACCTAATTTAGTAGGTATATTTATTATACCTTATGTTTTAGCTAATCTAGCACCGAATTTAATCTCTGCTTTAGAGCTTAGCTTAATCTTTAGCAATAGCATTAGCTTTATTAATGCCTATAATTATTTAAGTCTAACTATTAATAATCCTAAAGCTCCTATATCTAGTAAGATACCTCTAAAGACCTTATTAGAGTAACATTCCTCTAAAACAAAGGTTATGCTTTAATCCTTATATGGATTATGCTTTAGATAGGCATATTTAAAGGCTTAATCTTATAAGGTTACGATTACCTTATTATCACTTAGTCAAGGCCCTGTGGTAAAGAATTATATAATGCTAAGGTGATTAAACTTTAATGTTAATGCTATTAGTTTATTAGCATTATCACTATCTTCTTCTTTATTAGCCTTAACATAGATTTCTACTGTTTTCCAGGCCTTATTATTATACTTATTATCCTCTTTAATTCCTTAATATTAAAAACTAGCCTTAGGGCTGCTGCTCATAAGCGTTCTAAATAGTAATATTATCCTTATAGGAGAAGAAAGGAACTAAGCTAGAGGTTACACAGGATCTGCCTTTAAACCGTTATATGTGTGTGTTATGCGTGGCTTACGCATAGCCCTAACCTAGCTACGCATAGCCTACGGTCTTTACGTGCCTTTTCTAGATCTAGGATTAACCTAAGATATAACCTAAGCTTCTAAGCTTAAGTCTATAATATACTCCCTTACTTAAGCCTTCCCTCCCCTCTCCTTTTTTATAGTTATTAAGTTATAAGTAAGTAGCGTATATATATAGCTATTATTATATAGTTATATTATACCTTACGTAAGGCTAGTGCATAGCCCCCCTAGCGAACCTATAAGTAAGTAGCGTGTTATATAGCTAGTGTTATATATATATAAGGCCTATATAAGTCTTATATATAGCCTAGTAGGCTAAGAAATTTTTTCCCTATAGGCTACTCTACCCCTAGCTTATTAAAAAATAGCCTCCCTTACTAACTCTCTCCCCTATAATACTAACCTAAATTATTTCTATATTATTACTAGCTAATATTATACTTTACTTACTTAGCTACCCTTACTTTCTCTTTATATATTATTCTTTACCTATTAAGTTTCTCTTTCTTTCCCTAGCTATTATCTATCTCTCTAACCCCTTTATAGCTAATTATCTAATATTCCCCCTTTACCTTTCTTTAAAGTAAGTATATAGTTATAACCCTTTAGTGCTATTATTAGGATATAAATACTCCTATATATTCCTTACTCTTTTCCCTTTTTCTTCTATTCTATACCCTTATTTCCTTTATCTTATTAGTTTTCTATTACTTACCTTAATTAAATTATCCTATTAATCTCTCTTTTTACCCCCTTTCTATACCTAATTTACTTACTATTATATCTATTACTATTACCTTAAGCATTATTACTACTACTATTACTAGTAATACTCCTCCCTTTTTATTACTACCTCCCTCCCCCCCTAAAAAACTAAACTATCTTAATAGCTATATTCTAGAGAGTAATTCTAATAACTCTAATAGTAAAGAGTAAGAGATTCTATATATTTAATATATAAATAATCTTTATAATAAGGGAATATAAGAGTATATCCTAGGGTCTTATTAGGCCTATTTACCCTATTAGTATACCTATTATTTATATAGCTAAGAGCTATATTTATATTTAGGTAACCTAAAGCTATAATATATATATATAAGTACTTAATAAACCTTTTAGCTACTAGTAAAGCTATTAAGACTCTAGCTATAAAGTATACTACTTCTAAAAAGGAATACTATACTATTCTAATAAAAACTTTTATTTACTATTAAAAATATTTTAATACTATTTTAGCTACTACCTAAATTAATCCTACTATAGTAATACCCCTTTTATTATCCCTTACTAGTATAGCTTATACCTAAGGCATTACTAAGTCCTAGGCCCTTACCCTAGCCTAGTAAATATCTCTTACCTATTATAGTAGTAATATAGTAATAAAGTTTTTCTATAGTATAGCTATAATAAATAAGAATCTATCCTATATTACCTCTATTTAGGAGACTATTACTACTAAGTAGTATATATTTAATAAGGCCCTTATTTGCTAGCTAAACACTACCTATAATTATTATCCCCTAGGATAGAACTAGAATAAAGTAACTAACCCCCTTTCCTTACTCCCTATAGCTTAATTCTTTTTTTATAAAATACTAGCTTTAGGCTATACGTATAATAGAGAAAAATAGGATTTACTATGCTTTAGGCCTATTATATATTATTATATTATCTTATTATACTTTAAATCTATCTAGTACCTCTATATCTTATATGCTTTCTAGCGGTTCCTAAGTTAGCTATATATATCCTTTTTACTTAACTAGTATATCTTCTCTTAACCCCTATTCTCTTATATTTTTAGCTATAAGTATCTCTTTTACCTAATACTCTAAGAGATTAGGGTTAGTATCTATTATTATAAGTTCTAGTAAGGGGTATTTATCTACTAGTATCTAACTTAGTAATAGGTTAGAGGCTACATATTATACTAAGTCTATATAGAAAATAGGGTGTAATCCCCTTAGTATATCTAGTTTAATAGTTAAAGGCATAGGGACCTTAAGTACCTTATATTTAGCTATAACCTAATCTAACTTTTTATATAGTCTATTTATCTTAAAGTTTTAAAGGTTAACTATATATAGTCCCTAACCTAAAAACGCTTTACTAAATATTAATCACTATTTATCTCCTCCTATTATTATTACTAAATAAACACTATAATAGCCTATATTAAATCTAAGCCCTCCTTAAGATATTATAGGAATACTTAAGCCCTTCCCTTTAATAAGGTATAAAATACTTACTTATCTAGTGGTTCCTAAATTATTACTAAGTTATAACTATATAGGGCTATATTCACGCTAATCCCTATTACTAATAAGTCCTTATTATTTAATATAAGCTAATATATAGGGAGATAATCTAGCTATTTAAACTATAAAAATAATAGTATTACCTATAAGATAGCCTATATCTCTTAATTTACCCTTTCTATACTACTATTTATCTATAGATAATAGGCTATTAATAGTAACTATTATATACCTACTTAATTATAAAGCATAGTCTAAAAGTTACTTAACTAGTCTAAACTATAATCTATAATAATTTATATAGGAAAGCTATAGAACTATTACTAACACTATTTAAATTATTTTATATATACTTTAGCCCTTATTAATATTATAGCCTCTAGCTAAATATACTTAGAGAGTCTATTTATAATAACTATAAGGAACTATAGGTTATCTAGGTGTTAAGCTAGTAGGTCTATTATAAAGTTAATAGAGATCTATAACTAGTAATAATCTAGTAAGGGAATTAGTTTTAGTAAGCCTTATCTTAGTTAGTAGCTTCTCTACCCCTTATAATAGTAGTAGTTCCTTATAAACTAAGTAATGCTTTATAATATACTATCCTAATAAAAGTCCCTTTAAAGTATCTTAAAGGTTATATTATAGCTAGGGTAGCCTAGTAAGGGTAAATTATATACCTACTAGGTTAAAGTTATAGTAAGAGGTTCTTAAGTAAGGATCTAAGTCTAGCCCTAAAACTAAAGCATATCTTTAGCACTAATCTAATAATCCGCTATTTACTTCCTTATATTAGTAGCCTCTAGAAACTTCTAGGCCCTTACTCTAATTATATTAAGCTATATCCTATAAGTTATATTATAAACTAAGGATTAGTCCTATAAAGATTAGAGATACTTATCTATAAATATTATTACTCTAGTTAGTAAGCCTATAGGTATAGCTATAGTGTCCCTTATATTACTATTTCCTAATAATAAGATAGGGCTTATACTAGAGCTTAGGATAGTTTATTTATAATAGTATTAGGCTAGCCTTATTACTAAATATATAATTAGCTCCTCTAGTCCCCTTTTATATCCCTTCTCCTAGAAGTGTCTTAATAGCATATCTAGCCTTACTACCTATAGTTTAGGCCTATATTACAAATTAAAGTTAAATAGCGCTAGTATCTTTACCTATCTTACCTATTATTCTAATATCTCCCTTAGTATAGTAAAATATTCTAAGTTCTTATAGTCTATAAGTATTATAAATAGCTTACTAATACTATATAACTCCGCTAACCATGCCTTTAGATAGGATATAATTACTAATAGCTTCTTATTATATATAGTATAGTTCTATTAAGCTAGCTATAGGCAAGCAGAATAGTAAGCTACTAGGTATAATATGCCCTTATTATTAAACTAGGAGAGACACTCCCCTAGTGCTATTTCTAAATAGTTTGCCTTAACTATTATATTCTTATTAGGGTTTTATTATATTAAGATAAGGTATAATATAAAGGCTAATTTTAGGGTCTTAAAAGCTATATTATATTTATCTATTTACTAGAATAAAACCCCTTTCTTTATAAGGTTAATTAAAGGGCCTATAATTATTAAGAAATATAGTATAAAATCCTAATTAAAGTTAGTAAATCTAAGAAAACCTTAAACTCCCTAAACCCTTATTAGTGCCTCCTAGTCCTAAATTATAGTAATCTTCTCCCTATCTAGGTAAATCTCCTTTTCTATATAAATAATAAACCCTAGGTACTTAACTTCTTTTATTATAAAAATATATTTCTTTATATCTAGGTTTAGTCTTACTTACTATAATCTTATTAATACTACTTAGACCTTTTATATATAGTTCTTTTAAGACCCTCCTAAGTAAACTAAGATATTATTAAGATAAGTAATTATATAGTCCCCTAGTATTCCACTAAGCGCCCTATTAATATATCTCTAAAAGGTAATAGGCATACTAGCTAGACTAAAAGGGTATATAAGCTACTTAAATAATCTAAAACACATCTAGAAGGCTATCTAGTATTTTTTACCCTTAGTAATATAAATATAGTAAAATACTACTTATATATTAAGCTTTATAAACTACTTTACCTCTAATAATAACTATAGTATTTTCTTTACTAAAGGTAATAGGTAATAGTCCTATTCTATAATCTTATTAAGGGCTTAATAGTCTACACAAAACCACTAGCCTTCTCCTAGTTTCTTTACTAATAGGACTAAGGCTATTACTAAAGAGAAGCTAGCCTATATCTAGCCCTTATTTATTAAGTCTATTACTTACTTCTAAATTTTAAGAAGATAATATTAGGGTATATTATATAATAATACCTATAAAAGCTCTAGTTTAGTCTTATCTAGATTATATTTTAATTAAATATAGTAATCTAATTATCCCTAGTATAGTAATAAGGTATTTACTTTACTCTCTAGGAAAAGATCTATAAAATCCTATAATATACTTAGTAAAGAGAATAATAGATCCTACTCTATAACCTCTAGTGTTATATTTATCTATAGGATTACTATGATTTCTCGTAGGCTAGTAGCATAAAGCTAGATATATTCCTTCTGTTTCTTTATATACTATACTATACTTATAAAGGTAAAGCCTAGGATAGATATTATTAGCTATTTTACCTTCTTATTAGCTAATGCCTAAACTTATAGGTTATTAGCTAATCCTATATAAAGCTAGCAACATACTATATCTAAATTAATCTTATTTTACTTTATCTATAGCATCCCTAAGATAAGCTACCTTATTAACCTAGGGATTATATAGGTAACTATAGGCATTTCCTATCTATCTAAATCCACTTAAAAATAGATAATATATATTATATATAACCTTTTCTTATAGCTCTCTTTTCCCCCTTACTTTATACTAACTATAGTATAAACTAATCTCTTATTTAAGAGAGAGAGGTATTTTAACTAGAGTTTTTAGATAAGGTATTTGCTTATAGTAGTATAGTAGTTATAGCCTATATTAACTAGAGTATTTATAAAGGTAGTCTTATTAATTAAAGCAGGAACTAAAAAGGGTAAAGAATATAGATTAAATTAGATCTATTTAAAGTTCTTATTAGTAATAATTATTTACTATAAAGCCTTTCTATTTATCCTCCCTATAACCCTAATTAAATAACTTAATACTAGGGTTCTTCTTTTTCTAATAAGTCTATATTCTCCTCTTCCCTAAAGTCCTCCTTCTCTTTCTTTATATTATATATATTAATAGCTACTTTCCCTTACTAATATCTTAGAGAGAGTATAGAATAGGTATAAATAAAATACTTCCCTAAGCTATAATATAAACACTTACTCTTATTATAATATATATTATATATAGCCTAGGTAACTTACTTAGCCTACTTACCGCTAGCCTTATTACTTAACTTTACCTTACACTATTATCCTAATAACTTCCTATATCCTTTTTAGGCCCTTACTATATATATAAATTACATATCTATTATAGGAGTATCCTTATCCTAGGCTAGGGCCTTAGGTATATATACTTATTTTTACATATAATTCTTCTCCTCTAAGTAATATAACTTAATATCTAATAAAATACTATAATAGCAAGCTATTACTACTATATAATCTATTTATAATATATCCTATCTAATGCTATAGTCCCTTATCTACTTATTAAGTGCTATACATAGCTTAGTAAGCTTTATAGAGTCTTCCTAATCTAATTCCCTAGCTAGTACTAATTTTTATTTAAAATAAATATAGAAATTACTAAATTATTTATTAGGCTATTATACTATCTAGTTAAGTTCTATAATTACTAATTCCTATTAATAAGGGTTATTAAATATCTTATTTAGATAGGTTAAAAATTTTTAGGGATTATAATATACTAAGTGCTCTTTTTTAAAAAAAGGAGTAACTTAGGCCTAGACCTTTAGTAATAGATTTTAGTAAATAAATTACTATTAGTCCTACTAGGACCTAATAAACCCCCTATCTATATTAAGCTTATAAGATATAAGGTTTTGCTATGCTATAAAAAGGACTCTTTTGCTATTAAATAAGGGTCCTATAGGTAAGGGCTTATATTTAACTAGTTAGTTAGTTAAGTCTAACTTCTACCTATTAGTAAGTTCCTAGATTTATCTTAATTACTAAGTAATAAGCTCCTATAACCTTATTACCTTATTAGTGTCTATCCTATTAAGTAATAGCAGTATGTCTACTAGCTATCATATTTCTATAGTAAAGAATAATATATATTAAGAACTAGCCTTAGGGCTATTACTTATAAGCATTCTAAATAGTAATATTATCCTTATAGGAGAAGAAAGGAACTAAGCTAGAGATTATATATATATTATTTACGCTAGTTAGCTCTTTATGTATAGCTAGTACTAGTACTCCAGCTGCTTAGTCAAAAGGGAAAACCCTTGATTGGGAAGAAAAACCCCTTTGCATCTGTGGTCGGGCCGACGCCGACCCTAACCCGGGCCTGCGTCGCTTTGTGTGTGGCTAGTCGTAGGTGTTTGTTGCTAGCTTGCGCTAGCCTTATCCCATTGGAAACAAAAGAAAGAAAAAATAGGGAAAATAGGGTAAATAGGGTCCCCGGCCCTCTTCAACTCTAGTCCGACCCTACTCCGTTTCTGTTCCGGACCTCCTCTCTTCGCCCTATAGCGTGGTGGACTCGGCTTCATGGTAGTGATTCACTTTTGGTTCACTTTTTAGCCAGCTCCTCCGTGGCCCTACTTTTCAGCCGTCTCCGGCCTGGTTCCGGCCCGTCGGTCTCGTGAAGCCTGAGCACCTGGTGTTGTTTGCCCTCTATAGGGGGAGCTAGAGATTATATAGGATTTACCTTTATACTATTATATATATATATTATGCGCGGCTTATGCATAGCCCTAACCTAGCTGCGCATAGCCCGCGGTCTTTACGCGCCCTTTCCGGATCCGGGATTAACCCAAGACATGACCCGAGCTTCTAAGCTCGAGTCCATAACACTTAACCTTCTTAAGCTTTGTATGCTATAAGGTATGCTTAGAATTTTCCTTCTATTAGAGGCGTTTAATACTTCTTACTCTTCCACTAATATTCTTTTGCCTATTAGCGCTCTCTTTCTAACTAATTTATTAACTAGCAGCCGCTTTTATTATAGATATAGTATCTTCCGCTATTATAGCATTAATAATAATAGCTATAGCTTTTACCGTAACCTCTTTAATTATATAGTTAATTATAGTAGCGGTCTGTAAACATTATTTTATAATCTTTACGCTCTTTATTTTACTAATAGAATTAAACCACTAATTTATTAGCTTTAGTAATTAAGATTAACTTATAAAGATCCCTTATAAGCCCTTTAAAACTAGGTAAATAATTATATTTAGCTTACCTATATTCTAGTACACTAGAGATTACACTTAAGGTTTAATAATAAAGCTTTATATTAACTATTAAGGGTAGAAATAACCCTCTATAAACTCTTTTAAGTGTAGTTAATAGGATCTTAAGGTATTCTAGCTTAGTTTTATTAGGGTTCTAGGCAATAATTATCTTTAGTATTATATTATTCTATTTATAGCAGTAGAATTACTAGTTACTTTCTATTTTAAAGCATTAATAGATATTATTAATTATTTACTTATAGGAAAGGTTCCTATTTATTAGATAATTAAGAAAGTATTGCTTAGTATTACCTATAAGTATAATTAGAAGGGCTTTATAGAGGTATTCCTATAGAAGATTAAGCCTATTATATTTATTCTAAAAGAGATTAATCTTTAGCATAAGAAAGTTATATATCTTTTTACTATAATAATTATTATCTTTATAGGTCTTTATAAGCTTAGTAATCTTCCTAATAATCTAATTCTCTTATTATAAAGCTAATAGTAGTATAAATAGTGGTATTTCTTAAGGTTATAAAGGAGTGTTAACTTTAATAGTAGTTACCTTAAAGGTAGATTATAAGGGATTTTAGTAAGAGAGAAATTAAGTATAGGATTAAGGGTAGAGAAAAATTTATTTAATAATAGTTACTTTTTAACTTCTTCTTTAGGCTATAATGCTTTTATTTCTTTATTAAGAATATATACTAGTAAGTTAGTAACTTTACTAGATTTATCTTATATAATATAGACACTATATTTATAAAGGATATCTTATAGATTACACACTAAGTATTTAGAGGCGCGTTTAAAGGTCTTAAGGGTTTAATCTTAGAGATTATCTCAGAAGTTTTTCTAGAGCTTAAGATCTTTATATTATCCGCTATTATAAATATTAATTAGCTAAGTAAGTTAGTTATTAAGTTATTAATCCTTAGTAATCTAAGGGTCTAGCTCTTTAGAGCTCCCCTAGTTAGTTATAATAATCTAGAAGTGTTTCTAAAGTTATAGTAGTAGGCTAGACTTTTTAGGTCTTTTAGGTCTAGATATTGTAGATATTATGTTTTCTTATATTACGTTTTTATTAGCTAGTAAGGGGCTAATTTAATCTCTGGTTTAGGAAGGATGCTTTTAGAGCTATAATTCTTCGTTAGTTAATTAGTTTTCTTATAATAGATAATAAGATTAATTCTTCTACATAGAGGTCCTTAATAACTCTAAGATAGAAGGGGTTAATCCCTTAGAAGCCTAATAACTAGAGCTATTAATAATCTTCCTTTAGCACATTTCTATAATTAGAACCTAAGCTAAACCTAATAGAATTATCTCTTCTTAGTAGTTCCCTAGCTTATCTATAGTTTTTTAATTACTAATTAGTATTAAGAGGTCTTATAGAGGTAAGGGTCTAAGCACTAGTGTAATTAGGGTTAAAGTAGTGATAATAGTTAATAGATATTCAGATTAATCTAGCTAATAGGCTACGTAGCTGAAGGTGTTAAGGGCATTGTGAGTTACGTGATTAACTCACTTGCGCGATGCACCTAATCATAACGCAGCACTCGCGTTATGCTCCACTTTCCGTACGCGGCTGGATTTTGACTATTCCGACACTTTAAGTAATAAAATAAAAGTAAGTAACTACTTATTAAAGTTATTACTTATTTAGTAGTTAATTTATTAAATTAGTATTAGATATAATTAAAGATATATTAGGAACTTAGAAAAACTCTAGTTAAAATAAATAGAAAGAAGAATAATTAACTCTAGAGCTAAATAAAATAAATTTAAATAATAAACTTAGTGCTAAATATAGATAATTTAAACTTTTCTTAGTAATAGATTTAAACTAGAGTTATACTCTAATTACTACTAAAATTATAACTAATAAAGCTAAAAGAATTAATAGAAGAGAAGGAGTAAGGAAGTTATAGAGAAAGAAAAAGAGGGAATATAAAGGTATAAAAAAGAATTATAAAAAAGGGAGGGGAATTAAGAGGCATATAGTATTAGTAGCTAATTATTAGGTGTGAACACTATAATTCGGATAATTCTAAGTATTAATTTACTTTTTCTTACTTCTTAATACTATAGGGATTCTCTCTCTCTCTTTTCTTTTTCTTTTTATCTTAACCTCTTTATTTTTATTATTATTCCTTTTATTACTATCTTCTTAATTTTATCTTCCTTAATAAAAGCTAATCCTATAGAGCTTTTAGATAGCTAGTCTAAGGCTTAAAGCCTTTTAATATATCTTTATAAAAGTCTAACCCTTAATCTCCCCTTACTTTTAAGCTATTAATATTAACTAATTAATAGGATACTCTACCTATATGGTTTTTAATATAGAATAGTCCTTGCTAGTAAGGTTATAGTTTTAGGGGTTTCCCCTTAGTTACTACTATTATTAGCTTATTTACTTTAAAGGGTTTAATCCTTTATTACTTATAGTAATCTCTTTAAGCAATTACCTCTAATCCCCCTTAAGTTATAACTTCTATCTAATAAGATTTAACGCTACCTATCTAATATATTACTAATTCTCCTTCTAGGTCCTCTTCTAATAGCTAAGCTAGAGTTTTATAGAATTTATTACTTTAGTTAATTAAAGTTTAAGTTAAAAGGGCTCCTAGCCTTATTCCTAGAATTTATATTAGTCTATATAGAATCTTAGTAGGAGAATATCCTATAGACTTTATATATCTATAGTTTAGGGCCTTAGCTACTCTTAGAAGCTAGAGGTCCTAGTCTATTAGATTATTTAATATCTTATTTAGAATACTTTAGAGTATTTAATTTATTACTTCTACTAGTCTAATACTCTTATATAATTATATTAGGGTATTTATTATGCTTACCCCTCTCTCCCTTAAAAATACTATTAGCTTTACTAACCTAAAGGCTAGTCCTAGGTTAGTATAGAAACCTTCTAGTGCTAATAATAATTTATCTATCTAATTCCTTAGATAATTTACTACCTCTATTACTCCTATTAATCTATAGGGAAATAGCTAAGTAAACTAAGAGAAATAATCCACTATAACTAAAATATATTTAATTTTTTAGGCTAACTCTAGAAATAGTCTAATATAATCTATCCTAATAACCTAAAGTGGTTTATCCATTACTATAGGTTAATTTAGTACCTTTTGCTTTTAAGAGGCATATCCTATATATAGTAAATATCCTAAGATATACTCTATAGTATTAGTTCCTATTCTAGGCTAAAATACTAACTAAGTTAATCTTCTATAGGTTAGATCTACTCTAAAGTACCTAGTATAATTATAAGCCTTATAGAGAGTATACTTTACTTCTTCTTTTACTAGATATTATTATCTCCTATATCTTCCCTTATACTAAAGGATATTATTTTCTAATAACCTATTAGTAGTAGTATTCCGCTTCCTTTAGATAAAGTATATTTCTATATTTAATAGCCTTAGCTCTATAACCTATCTAGTATAGATCCCCTTATATCTAGTAGCTATTATAAATATTATAAGTGGTTTATAATCTATAAAGATTATTAATTTTAACCTTAACTTAAAGAAGTGCTTATATTTCTAGTAGAACTTAATAATAGCATATAGTTCCTATTTATATATACTATAATTTTACTAAGTCTTAGTAAATAAGAAGGAATTATATAAGATTAGGTATAGGACTTTATCCTAAACTTAGAGCACTATATATCCTTCTCTAAATCCACTAGTATTAGAATATATCTAAGTAAGTTAAATATATACCTATATATACTTAAGGCTATAGCTATCTTATCTCTTAATATAGAGAAAGATAATACTGTTAGAACAAGCATGATATCAATCGCGGCACGCAGCCGCAATTACCCGGCAAAACATCGGGCCGCGGGGCCACACGCGCGCGCAACGCAGGGAGCCCTACTTGTGGCCTATAAGCCTGCCCTCTAATAGGGCAAGGACCCATAAGTTAGGTAACCTATAAACGCTCTATGTTTATAGCTACTTTTTATAATCTAGAAAAGCCTCTCTTTTCCTCTCTTCTTTCTAATTAAATACTATGCCTAGAATAGAAGAATTATACCTATTCCCTAGGCTATCTAATTAATCCTAATATTAGGAACCCTATAATTCTAATACTAATTAGTAATTAACTTTATAGATAACTATATAGTTTTTTATAACTATAGATTAGTAAGGTTAATTAGAAAAGATAACTATACTATAAACCTACTCTATATAATAGGAGAGCTACTAAAAGTAATATAGTTATACTAAGGAAGTTTAAGTATTCTCTTATAATAAGAAAGGAGTTTATACCTTCTAAGATCTAATATCCTAAGACCTTATAAAGACTTTAAAGCTATTAAAAGATTAAGGCCTAGTTAGTAACTAGTCTAACCTATTCTTAACTATTTAATTAGTATATTTTACTATATACTTAACCCTTAGAAAGTACTCTCTTATAATAAGAAAGGAACTTACTACTCCTAAGATCTAATATCCTAAGAACCCCTAAGGGATAAAGATAATAGCTATGCCTATAATCCTTTAATATATTATATAAAAGCCCTATTCCCCTAATCCTATATCTCCCTTCTATAGTTTTTATAATAGAGATAAGAGAATTAAAAGCTCTTTAATAAATAAAGTAGTTAAAAGCCTCTCTCTTTAACTCTAAGTTTAGTAATGCTAAAGAAAGCACTAAAGTTAGAAGAGACTAGAAAGGTAAAGGTTTATAAATTAATAACCCCTTTCTAAGATATATCCTACTAGAGATATATAATTATATTATATAAGAAGCACTATAATAAGCAAAATTATTTAATCTTAATAAAAATAATAACCCTAAAGCTATTATAGCTTATATTCTTATTAAGATAGTAACTTATAAATTAGAAGGTCTTATTATAAGGAGTCTATTTACTAACTTTAGCAAAGACTTTAATAGATAGATAAGAGAGGTATTTATAACTATAGACTAAATAGTTACTAAATAGCTCTATAATTTCCTCTTCCTTTATAGTATATATATAGATCTAATAGCCTGCTAGAAGATTACCTTAATGCTTAAGGAAGTTATAAATTATAAGGGATTCTATAATTAGTAAGAAGAAGAGATATAGAAAGCTATAAGGAAGTACATACCCTTCTAAAAATACACTATAAAATAAGACTTCCTTAATAACCTTTTACTAATTCCTTTAATTAGGTTAAGATTATAACACTATTAGTAGTATAATTAATAAACCTCTAAAACCTATTAACGTTATTCCCCTAGCCTAACACTATTAGGCTAACTAAATAATAACCCTTAGGATAGCCCTTAATAAAGGTATCCTATACTAAGATAGGATATACTACCTCTTATATCTCCTAGAGCACCTTTTCCCCTTAGATAAACACACTTCTACCTAATATAGCTTATATCTTCCTTAATGCCTAGAATATTAAGACCTACCCTAAAGTAAATAATTAATCTTATAAAGCTATATATAAGTAATATTTAATATAGTATAAATAACTATAAGGTCTTTAACTTAAAGTTAATAATCTTCTAGGGAAAATATAAGATACTAGGCATTAAACCCTATAAAGCTAGATATACTCTAAAGGCTATGCTTAAAGGAAAAGCCCTAATATACTATTATAAGTATTTATATAAGCTAAATAATCCCTAAGACCTTAAGACTTTTATTAATTAAATTAAATAAAGGTTTAAGACTAATAATATAAAGTAAAGATATCTCCTTAAGTAGTAAAACATAAAGCTATAATAAATTATATAAGAGAACCTAGAGAAGTTAAAACTTAACTACTTTAAAGAACTTATTATAAAGCTTATAAATCTTTAGTAAGTAGTCTTAGATATTACCTAATCTAAAAGAGCGCTTTAGAATTATTTAATCTTTATATACTATAGTATTATAGAATATAGAACTTGCCTTATTAACCCTCTTACTAATCTATAATAATTCTATAAATATATAAGGATATTAATCTAAATAACTATAGAAAAGTTAAATAAAAGGCACTAATTCCTATTAATACCTAATATAAAAGAGTAATACTAGACTAATTAAAAGTATAATAAATATAGCAAGGAAGCCTATTATAGATAATCACACTCCTAAGGCACTAGAAGTGTTCTATATACTAAGAAATACTATATATATAGTAAAGAAAGTTATTAGTTAACTAAATACTTTAAAGAGAAATATAAAAAGGTATATTAATACTTTAAGAACCACTACCTTATAGAACTAATAACCCTTTTATATAATACTTTCCTTAACTAGTATAAAGGTAAAGAGAATAATAGTATTCCCTCTAAAGAAAATAAGATTTCTACCTATATAATAAAACTTAGATTTAAGAAAGAAGGTAAAGAAAGTAAAATACCTATAAGCTTCTTTATATAAGGTATAACTATTAATAGTTATATAACTATAGAGATTCTTATAAATTAAGCAGCTACCTATGCCCTTATAAAGAAGAATTTATTTAATCTTTAATAACTAAAGAAAGCTCTAATTACCTTTCTTCTTAAAGACTACTACTCTTTAGGTATATTCTAAGGTATAATTCCTAATACTAGGGCTATAGGCTACTTATTAGTAAGGCATCCCTAATTTCTTACTCTATAGTAATTAATCCCTAAGATCTAGCTTAATAAATCTAGAGCTAGGGAGGTAATAATTAGATTTAGAAGTAGAAAACTAATCCCCTTTATTAGATTAATTAATATACCTACCCCTTTTAGCATTATCCTATTTTATATAATACTTATAAACACTCCCTTCTTACTATATCTTATAGATATAGATTGCCTTAAGATTAACTTCTATATCTCTTAGAACATCCTCTAATAAGGCAATATTAAAGTCCCTATTATATATAAATAAGGATATCCGTAAATACTTCTATAAAAAGAAAGATTAATTACTTAGATCTATTTAACTAAGGTTAAACTATAGCGCTTATATTACTAATTTAGTTACCCTTTTATTCGCTAACTTTATAATATGCTTTCTAAATTAGGCTATAAGGTGGATTATAAAACCATTAGATAATTAATAAGAATTTACTACTAATATTAAATAAATATAGATAACCTACATTGCTTTAAATTTATCCTTAAGAATAAATATAACTTTAATTATAAAGTAATTATAAATATTATATATCTTAATAGCAACTGCCCTATCCTTTACGCTATTAATACAGCTATATTATTTAACATAGCTAGATTTCTTAAGGATATTATAGTAAAAATAATATTAAGTTTTCGAGATTTCTTCCGCACTAATCTAAAGGTCTGGAATCGCCTCTAAAATACAAACCACAGTAATATTTAAATTCTCTACCTCTGTTTACCCCCCCCTATAATATTATATTATAATAGAGCTAGAGGTAAGCGTAAGGGTAAGATGCTAATAGTAATTAACTAGGAGAAAGGGGGCTAGCATAGAGCTACTACTACCTAAACGTAGGAATAGGATAGTTTAATATCTAGAGAGGTAAGGATAACCTAATAATAGACTAGAACTAATTTAAATATCCTAATAAGACAAAATTCTATAATAAGATAGCTAGCCTTATCCCTAGCAATAAAGTTACCTAGGTATAGCGCATTACTAAGGCTATAGCCTGCTAGGCAGTAGACCATGCCTATACTAAGATTAGGATAATAAATAATAATAATAGTAATATCTATACTACTAAAGAAGCCCTTAAATAAGCCCTTAAGGAGGCTATTAAAGAAGAAGCTAAGGATAATAATATCCTAACTTAGGTAAGTATTATAGCTAGACTAGCGCTAAAAAGACTAAATAATAAACCTCTCTCCCTCTAGATCCCTAGTAAATAGTATAGAGAAGTACTTATTAAAGGAAACACTATTTAGGAATCGCTTTAGTCTAGAGGTACTAAGGATATAATAATAGCAGTAAATAGAGCCACTAGCTAAGCTATAGTAATAGTAGCTAGATAACTTCCTAGTAAGGATATAATTATTATCTTTAAAGGAAACGCTACCTAATATAAAGAGGACTAAAAATAGATTACTAAAGCTTTTAGTCTAAAGGTAACCCTTTACTACTATATACTTACTATTATTATTAAAGGATTCCTAATAAAGCATATTTCTATTAAAAACCTAGTAACTAAGATTAAAAAAGCAAATAAAGTAAATATAATTAAGGTAATTATAAGGTACCCCTAGGGAGAAGGCACTTAAAGAACTACCCTAATTCTTAGACTAGCTAAGGTTAAAAATACTAATAAGATATACTAAGATAGAATAATCTTTAAAGTAAAGCTATTCTAAACTAAACTATATAATAAGACCTTATAACCCTAATAGTATTATAATTACTTCTAAATAAGCTATATTATAAAGTTTTATAAGGTAACTCTAAGGTATAGTAAGTATAGTGCTAGCTAGTATAAAGATAAAGAGATATATATATATATTATTTACGCTAGTTAGCTCTTTATATATAGCTAGTACTAGTACTCCAGCTGCTTAGTTAAAAGGGAAAACCCTTAATTAGGAAGAAAAACCCCTTTACATCTGTGGTTAGGCTAACGCTGACCCTAACCCGGGCTTGCGTTGCTTTATATGTGGCTAGTTATAGGTGTTTGTTGCTAGCTTGCGCTAGCCTTACTTTTTAGCTATCTCTAGCCTAGTTCTAGCCTATTAGTCTTATAAAGCCTAAGCACCTAGTGTTATTTGCCCTTTATAAGGGGAGGATAGTCCTAATTTAGGCCCTAGGCGTTTCTAGGCCTAGGTTACTTATATGTTATTTAGTTGATTTTTTATCTTATATTTTTATTTTCTAGTTAATATCTCTAATTTATCCCCCCCTCCCTTATATAAGTATAAGAGAGGGCTTCTCCCCTTAGAGGGGTTTAACTTCTTTTCTCTTTCTTTATTAAACTTTCTATAGGTTCTTTTCCTCTTTAGAGCTATTTAAGGCTCTCCTAGGCTGGTTTTAGTTTAATTACTAATGTTTATTATAAGCTATATATAATTCTAGTATAATAGTATTAGAAGCTATAAGTATTCTAGTATTTATGCTATTCTAGTTCTAACCTACCTAGGAGACTATGGATTTAGAGCAATACCTAAGGAAATCCCTAACTAAGAAGTAGCTAGAGTAGGCTATAGCAAAGGATTTAAAGGTATATTCCCTCTACCCCTATTTTATATTTATTACAAGCCTAATCTATAGTAGTTAGGCAATCTATAAGGGATCTAGTGTGTTTCTTATAAGTCTTAGTTAATTAATTATCTAGGGCATTAATGCTATAATATTATTAGTAAGTTAGTTTAATTTAGGTTTAGAGATAAGGCTAACTAGTTTAGGTAGGGTTAGCTACTAATGCTTATTTTAACTATTAGGTTTAAAACTATAGGTATTTAAAGGTAGTAAACGCCTCTATTCTAGGTTTAATTTAACGCTAATCTACTCTTAGCTAGACTTAACTAGCTAGTAGAATAAGCACTAGTGATTAGTTAAAATCTAAGTAGCTATAGTTACTAGGGGTAGTGTAAGTGCTATTATATTAGTTTAGTAGCGTATTTAGTCTAGGTCTAATGTCTCCCTAGGTCCTAGATAACTATTAGGACTATGTTAAGAAACTTTATACTAGGAACTATAGTAAAAAGAAATAGAGTGTGTTTATAGTAGGTCTAGGCTAGGCTAGTGCTAGTAAGGATTAGTATAATAAGATTGTTTTCTAGTTATAGCGTTTAGACGCTTACGTGGTAGAGATAAACTAGCTCCTAGCCGCTGCCTTGCCTGCTAAGGCATAGGCTAAGATAATAGAGAATATAATTCTAATTCTAGAGGAGAAGTAATATAGCTATTAGGTTATAGTCTAGGGGGGGGGGCAGAGGTAGGTTAGTATAGGTATAATACTAGGAGTTAGTAGTTAAAATTAATCTAAAGACTATTCTAGATATTATAATTCTATGTTATAGATCTATGCCTAGCCTGCCTCTATTCCTATACTGTCTAATCTAGCGTTTTTCCTTAGTTATTTTCTATGTCTATTCTATATTAATTAACTCTAGTGCTTTAGAAATGCCCTAGGTTCTCTACTTACTTATGTAGATTAAAGGCTAGGTTTTGCGCTAGGGTGTAGTATTAGAGTTATCTTATGCCTAGGAACTATTTAGCTAGAGATCTTGCCTTTAGGGGATTATTTAGGGCTAGCCTTGCTTCCTATATGTCTCTAGGCTAGCGTAATTAGGGGCATCTATAGTTGTATTTAGTATAGTTAACTATTATATAATATTAGTCTTTAACTGCTTAGCTATAGCTATATAGGGGCGAAGTTACCCTAGGAATACCCCTCTAGAATAGGAACTTATTAAGGCTAATCTTCCCTATATGTAATTAGACTAGTGTTAAAAAGATATGTTTTTCTAGCCCTATGTGGAATTTTTAGATTTCCTTTAGATTATAAGTAAGTAAGCGGTCCTTAGTTAGTTCTCTTATATGTCTATGCTGCCTTAGTTATCCTCTGCTATGCTAGTCCTCCTAGTATTATTTCTATTTATTATATAGCTCTGCCTCTAGTTTATTATTAATAAGGGGGGGTTTTCTCCTATATTATAGCACTGTCTTTACTAAGTTAGCTATGGTTTAGATCCTTATTACTATTCTATTATTTATAATTCTCTCTTTAAACTTCTATTTTATCTTATTAAGATATAGGTCTAGGGGGGGGATATAAGTCTTAACCTCTAGCTAGGCAATAGGTATGGCCTTAAACGCGCTAGCTATAATTTAGAGGTAGGTTAATTAGTCTGCTATAAAGCTTCTAACTATTTCTCTTAGTTTTCTACCCTTCTTAGTTAGGGTGTAATAGGCGCTTACCCTATAGGCAAGAATAGGTTAGACTACCTATATATATAGGAGTTAGGTATCTCTAAAGCTATAGCCCTAAGCTAATACTGCTAATATAAAGAGTATAAGCTACTACTAGGTAAGCTTACCTTTAAGGATATTCTTATAAGCACTCTAGTTAAGTTTTTTATCTACCTAGACTCTAAGGAACCTATAGGACTCTATAGGTATTATCTCTTCTATTCTAAGCTAGACCCTAGCCTAGGGGGGCTAGTAAGCCTTACTAAAGTGTATAAGTTTAGTTTTTACTAGGTTAAATTTTACTCCCGCTTTTTTTACCTATTCTTTATAGACCTTCTATATAGTTTTAAGCCTCTTTTAGGTCTAGGCTATATTTTTACTAAATGCTACTATGTTTATGTTATTAGCGAATCCTATAGCCACTATGCCTAGGATAGCCTAAAGGCGTATGTAAAGCTTTGCTAAGTAGAGGAGGAAGAGGATTAGTAAGAGGGGTAAGCCTTATAGGGTGCTTGCTTTAATCTTAAAGGGTCTTAAGAGTCTACTATTAAAGCTAAGCTAGCTTATTCTATCCGTAAGGAAGCTATATATTATAGCTATTAGCTAACGTAGTATACCTATTTAGATTAATAGGTTAATTAGGTATAGGTAGCTAACTCTATTAAATGCTAATAAAATATCTATCTATACTAGCAAGGCAATACCGCCTCTGCCCTAGGCCTCTCTTATATATTCTATAAGGGCTCTAATTGCGGTTTCTATTAACCTGTTTATCCTATTACCTATTTATAGTTTAGGGAGAAGGCCCTTTGCCTTAGTAAAGGCTATAAGTTACCTTATAATTGCTGCTTCTATAATTTTTCCTACTATATTTAGTAGTAAGATAGGTTTTTACGTATTAGCTTTTCTTATCTCTTTAGTTATTTTGCCTAGTTTTCTAATTACTATTACTCTTATAGTCTAGAACTAGGTTAGGAAGTACCTTACTTTAAGGATAGCGTTTAGTAGTTAGGCTATAGCCTCTTTTGCTAGTTCCTTATAGGCTTTAATAAGGCCTACTAGGAGTTTATTATCTCCTAAGGCCTTCTAGCTAGCTATATTTAATAAGATATTTATAATATTCTCTATTCTAAATTATTCTTTATCTAGGAATAGTATATTATTAAGTTCTAGGAAGGCAAGATCTAGGATATAGGAGAGGTTTGCTATAGGTTTAGGGAAGAATCTTTATGCTAGTATGCTAGCCTTGTTATTATAGGTAGTGGCTAGGTTAGGGTTATTATTAGTCCTCTTTAGTTCTAGAAGTCTAGGGAGTTCTAGGGGGGCCTAGCTGCGGAGCTAAGCCTATCTCTCTAGTTTCTATACCCTACTATCTTTTTCCTATGTATTAGCCTTCTATAGGGCCTCTCTTTATATATTCCTTTTCTCCTCTCTAATAACATGTTCTTAATTCTTATTTGCCTTAGAATAGGCCTGCTAATTTATGTCTATCCTCTAGTATCTCTATTATCTCTTAGCTTATCTAGCTTTAGTAACTGCTTCTTTTGCTTTTCTTAACCATTACGCCTCTAGGCTAGGGAGTCCCTAGCGCTTCTATAGGGCTGCTTTCTCTGCTATCTATTATAGGTTTATAATAAGCTATATTGTGTATGTATTAATCTCCTTTCTTATCCTAGGGGTTTAGTGCGTGTTTTCCGCTTAGAGTTATATCTACTTGCCTTTGCCTTTGTATATAGTCTATTATTGCGTTCTAGGTATATCTAAGGACTAGGGGGGTGTTTTTTTATTACGTAGTAAAGATGCTAATTACTAGCTATAGAGATATAGTTAGATCTACTTAGGTCTTAGGTTTCCCCGCGCTATTATAGTGGAACTTAAATATCTAGGGGTTACCTACGCTAGGTCTATAGTGCTATCTCTGTTATCTTTATGTTATCTTATAGGTTCCCCTTAGGGCAATACTAGACTAAGCCTTTATTAGCTTGCGAAGTCTAGTAGTTCCTCTGCTTCTCTAGTTTATCCTATCTAGGTTATCCTAGAGGGGTGTGTTTTAGTTAAAGTTGCCTATAAATACGCTTTAGCTATAGGGCTCTTTTGTGTTTAATAGTATATGATAGAGGTGTTCTAGTTATTAGTATATACCCTTCTAAGTAAAGGGAATAAATATTAACTCCTTTTATTTCTACTAGTAACTAATTAGTTCCTCCCTAGGTTAACTATAATCCTATGTTATGCTTCTTATTTATATATACTATTGTTTTGCCTATTATAGCATGCTAGTTAGAACTAGGCAAGGCCTAGTGCTTGGGCTATAGGTGCTTTATGTGTTCCTACTCTTAGATTACAATTATGTCTATATTAGTTTAGTAATAGAGCATAATATATATTAGGCTATCCCTCTTATTTATATTCTAGAAAAAGGACTTATAATATTATTATATTAATTAGGGGGATAGTAGGTCTTTGCTATCTTATGCTAGTTCTAATCTAGTTCTAAGTTATTCTGCGTATTGCCTAATGCTTCTAGCTTTAGGCTATTTAGCACTCTATTCTATATTTATAGGGCAGTCTCTTTTTCTTTCTATTATAATAATAGGTTCTATAAGCTATGCTAGGCCTCTCTTAGGTGTAGTATTAGGCTTCTATTTAGGGAGTTAATAGTAAAAACGTGATAATTATTCTAGATATCCTGCCTTTACTACGTTCTACTTCTCTCTTAGTATAGGATAGTCCTTAGACTAGGCTAGGTATAGGCTAGAGTATAAGGATATAGTTTTCTTTTATTTATCTGCTTTTTTATTAGGTAGGATATCTCTCTGTCTTTATGCTAGCTAGCGCTATACTTACTATACCTTAGAGTTACCTTATATAAACTTTATAATATAGCCTGTTTAAAAAGCAGTTATAGCACTATTAGGGTTATAGGGTCTTATTATATAGTTTAGTTTAGAATAGCTTATACTTTAAAGACTATTTTATCTTAGTATAATCTTATTAGCATCTTTAACCTGTATGCTAGTCTATAGAATTAGGGTGGTTCTTTAGGCACCTTCTCTCTAGGGGTGCCTTATAATTACCTTAATTATATTTACTTTATTTAGTTTTCTAATCTTAGTTACTAGGTTTTTAATAGAAGTATGCTTTATTAGGAATCCTTTAATAATAGTATACTAAGTATATAGTAGGTAGAGGGTTACCTCTAGACTAAAAGCTTTAGTAATCTATTTTTAGTTCTCTCTATATTAGGTAGCATTTCCTTTAAAGGTAATAATTATATCCCTACTAGGGAGTTATCTAGCTACTATTACTATAGCTTAGCTAGTGGCTTTGTTTTACTACTATTATTATATCCTTAGTGCCTCTAGACTAGAGTAATTCCTAAATAGTGTTTTCTTTAATAAGTACTTCTCTATTGCTATTTGCTAGGGATACTAGAGGGGGAGGTTTGTTATTTAGTCTTCTTAGCGCTAGTCTAGCTATAATGCTTACCTAAGTTAGGGCATTATTATCCTTAGCTTCTTCTTTAATAGCCTTCTTAAGGGCTTATTTAAAGGCTTCTTTAGTAGTATAGATATTGCTATTATTACTATTTATTATCCTAATCTTAGTATAGGCGTGGTCCGCTACCTAGCGGGCTATGGCCTTAGTGATATGCTATAACCTAGGTAACTTTATTACTAGGGAATAAGGCTAGCTATCTTATTATAGAATTTTGTCTTATTAGGATTGTTTAAATTAGTTCTAATCTATTATTAGGTTATCCTTACCTCTCTAGACGTTAAACTATTCTATTCCTATATTTAGGTGGTAGTAGCTCTATGCTAGCCCCCTTTCTCCTACGTTAATTACTATTAGTATCTTACCCTTACGCCTGCCTCTGGCTCTGTCGCGATGCAATATCATAGGGGGGGGTAAACAGAGGTAGAGAATTCGAATATTAATGTGGTTTGTATTTTAGAGGCGATTCCGGACCTTTAGATTAGTGCGGAAGAAATCTTTTTTAGATAAAGAGATATCTTACCTAATAAAAAGTAAATAAATAAAAGAAAACTATATCCTATGCTCTAGCCTATACCTAGCCTAGTCTAAGGACTATCCTATACTAAGAGAGAAGTAGAATATAGTAAAAGGTAGGATATCTAGAATAAACTATTATATTTTACTATTAACTCCCTAGATAAAAGCCTAATACTACCCTAAGAGAGGCCTAGTATAGCTATAGAACCTATTATTATAATAGGAAGAAAAAGAGGCTACCTATATAAATACAAAATAGAGTGCTAAATAGCCTAGAGCTAAAAGCATTAGATAATATATAGAATAACTTAGAACTAGATTAGAACTAGTATAAGATAGTAAAGACCTACTACTCCCCTAATTAATATAGTAATATTATAAGTTCTTTTCTAGAATATAAATAAGAGGGATAGCCTAATATATATTTATGCTCTATTACTAAACTAATATAGATATATAATTATAATCTAAGAGTAAGAATACATAAAGCACCTATAGCCCCTAGCACTAAGGCCTTACCTAGTTTTAACTAGTATACTATAATAGGTAAAATATAGTATATATATAATAAGAAGTATAATATAGGATTATAATTAGCCTAGGGAGAAAACTAATTAGTTACTAGTAGAAATAAAAAGAGTTAATATTTATTCCCTTTACTTAGAAGGGTATACTAATAACTAGAATACCCTTATCTATGCTATTAATATAGAAGAGCCCTATAGCTAAAGCGTATTTATAGGTAACTTTAACTAAAAACACTCCCTTTAGAATAACCTAGATAGGATAACTAAAGGAGTAAAGGAATTACTAGACTTTATAAGCTAGTAAAGGCTTAGTTTAGTAATACCCTAAGGGAAACCTATAAGATAATATAAAGATAATAGAGATAGCATTATAGACCTAGTGTAGGTAACCCTAGACATTTAAGTCTACTATAATAGTATAGAAGACCTTATAGGATCTAACTATATTCTATGCTAATTAGTATTTTTACTATATAATAAGAAAATACCCTCCTAGTCCTTAGATATACCTAGAATATAATAAATAAACTATATATAAAGGCAGAGGTAGTGGTATAACTCTAAGTAAAAAACACACTAAACCCCTAGGATAAGGAAGGGATTAATATATATATAATATAGCTTATTATAAACCTATAATAAATAGTAAAGAAAGTAGCCTTATAGAAGCGCTAGGGACTTCCTAGCCTAAAGGCATAGTAGTTAAGGAAAGCAAAAGAAGTAATTACTAAAGCTAGATAAGCTAAGAGATAATAGAGATGCTAGAGAATAGATATAAATTAGCAGGCCTATTCTAAGGTAAATAAGGATTAAGAATGTATTATTAGAGAGAAGAAAAGGAATATATAGAGAGAGGCCTTATAGAAGGCTAATATATAGGAAAAAAATAGTAAGGTATAAAGACTTAAGAGATAGGCTTAGCTCTATAGCTAGGCCCCCTTAGAACTCCCTAGACTTCTAGAACTAGAGAGGACTAATAATAACCCTAACCTAGCCACTACCTATAATAATAAGGCTAGTATATTAGCATAAAGATTCTTCCCTAAACCTATAGTAAACCTTTCCTATATCCTAGATCTTACCTTCCTAGAACTTAATAATATACTATTCCTAGATAAAGAATAATTTAGAATAAAGAATATTATAAATATCCTATTAAATATAGCTAGCTAGAAGGCCTTAGGAGATGATAAACTCCTAGCAGGCCTTATTAAAGCCTATAAAGAACTAGTAAAAAAGGCTATAGCCTAACTACTAAATACTATCCTTAAAGTAAGGTACTTCCTAACCTAGTTCTAGACTATAAGAGTAATAGTAATTAGAAAACTAGGTAAAATAACTAAAGAGATAAGAAAAGCTAATATATAAAGACCTATCTTATTACTAAATATAGTAGGAAAGATTATAGAAGTAGTGATTATAAGGTAACTTATAGCCTTTACTAAGGCAAAGGGCCTTCTCCCTAAATTATAAATAGGTAATAGAATAAATAGGTTAATAAAAACTATAATTAAAGCCCTTATAGAATATATAAGAGAGGCCTAGGGTAAAGGTAGTATTGCCTTATTAGCGTAAATAGATATTTTATTAGCATTTAATAGAGTTAGCTACCTATACCTAATTAACCTATTAACCTAAATAGGTATACTATATTAGCTAATAGCTATAATATATAGCTTCCTTATAGATAGAATAAGCTAGCTTAGCTTTAATAGTAAACTCTTAAGACCTTTTAAGATTAAAGTAAGCACCTTATAAGGCTTACCACTCTTACTAATCCTCTTCCTCCTTTACTTAGTAAAGCTTTATATATACCTCTAGGCTATCCTAGGCATAGTAGCTATAGGATTTACTAATAATATAAATATAGTAGTATTTAGTAAAAAAATAGCCTAGACCTAGAAAAGGCTTAAAACTATATAAAAGGTCTATAAAGAATAGGTAAAAAAAGTAAGAGTAAATGTTAGGAGGTCTCACAGAGGCAAGGGTCTGAGCACTAGTGCAGTTAGGGTTAAAGTGGTGATAATAATTGATGATGATCTTCTAGCTAACGGGCTACGTGGCCGAAGGTGTTGAGGGCATTGTGGGTCACGTGATTAACCCACTTACGCAATGCACCTAATCATAGCGCAGCACTTGCGTTATGCTTTACTTTCTATACGTGGCTGGATTTAACTATTCTAATATTAGCAGTTTTCTCTTTTAAAGGAAAGTAGGGAAAAGTGAAGAGAGAGTGAATATAAAAGTAAGGATAAAAGAAAAGATCTGTAACTCTTATTAGTTAGTTATAATTTAAAGAGAGAGTTAGAAGAGGATTAAAGGAAAAAGATATAAGAGAGATTAGAAGCTCTAAAAGCTTTAAAAATATAATAAAATCGAGTTAAGCGAAAATAAACACAAGTGGATCCTATTAATTAAATCCAAGTCTCTTATTAGTCTAGCTGCAAGTTCTCCTAAACCCTGGACTTTTTGTCTAGCTTATTAGGTCTTAGGCCTCTTTACCTAGCCTTTAACCTAGATTATGGCTTTGTTTAAATTAATAAAGGTCTTAAGAGCTTTGTTTAGCAATGCCTTTGTTATTATATTAGCAGGGTTATTATTGCTATTAATCCATTGGACTTCGTAGATCTCGCGACGCTTATATAATTGTTAGAGGGCTATAATGTTAATTATTAGTTATTTTTCCTTTGTTATGCCTAGCTTTATAAGGTATTTATACAATGAAAAAGAATCTATATAGATAATCATTAGGATCTGATTAATTCTTAACCAATCTATAATTATATTAAGGGTTATGGCAATTGCATAGGCCATATTAGCACCTTAAACCATTACATATAATTTAGAAGTAAGAGCGCTATAAGTTACACGCTTGCTCTTTATTAAGCTATATGTAATAATATTACCTTGTATTGTAAAAACGTTCTCTTTTTCTTCCTTATTACTAATAATAATAATAAATCTAATCTAGGAACTTAGATCTTTATTATTAGCAAGAGATCTATCTATAAACATAAATAGCTTCGCTTTCTTAAGGACTAGAGGAATATAATAGATCCCTTATTATTATTATTAGATCTGCTATTTAAGTCTTTTATTTAATTAGTTTATATTATTATTTGTAGGGTCTTAGTGTTATGCCATAATTAAAAGGTTATACAAAGCCTCTGGTTAATAGATAGTTATAATATAGCTTCTACGAGCTCTTTGTTTAATATAATCCTGCTTTATAGTTAGTGATTTAAGGTTAATACTCTTAATCTTTTTGCTTTGCCCTTTTTAATATAAATCTATAGTATTATTAGCATTTAAAGAAAGGATATAGCTATTAAAGATAAGGGGATTCTTAGCTAAAAGAATTTGCTTTAGCTTTGCTATGAATTCTGCTTTCTAAAGCTCTCTTTCTTCTTATTAGAAGAAATCTTAATTACTAAGGCCTAGAGTATTATCCATTTGCATTCTAACTACTCTAAAGAGGTTATTATCACTTGCGTTAGTTATTAGCAAGCATAGGTCGTATATTAAGGTTATTATCTAAAGCTTCTCTTTGTGATAACGGAAGTAGGTCGCTTACTAATAGGTTCTTGCTTCTGTAATTCTGTATAATAGCTTAATAACTTCTATTATTATGCCATTAGGGAATAAATAAGCTATTTATTTAGGTAGAGTAGTAATAATAAGTCTGCTAAGTAGCGTGTTTAATTAAACGTACGCTTATATAATGTCTTATATCTATAGGAAAATTCCTCTAGATCTTAATAATAGTGCTAACGCTATAATTAATCATTAGCTTACTCTTTGTATTATTAGGGATTAAGTTAAGATTAGCTCTTTGCCCTTATTATTATGCCCTTAGATAATAAGTTATGATTTCTTATAGGGCGCTGCTATCCCTTTGCCTTTAATTTCTCTTACTATATAAGATTTAAAGAGTCTCTTAGTGCTATGCTTTATAGGATTAAATATTATAAATTTAAAAACATTACGCGCTTATAAGGCATTAATTTCAGCTTAATTAGACTGCTTAAAGGGCTTGCTAGGGGTTATTATCTTCCCTTCTTAACGTAACTAAAGGGCTAGATTCTAGTTAGCTTTTTCTTTTATAGTAAGAAACGCTTCTTAGAGTGTTTCTATAGCTATAAGCTTCTTAATTAAGGCATCTTCTTAATCTTTATTTATAGTGAATAACGCTAGATTGTTTATATTAGATTTATAACTAGCAGTGTGAATTTCTTTATAGTTAGAAAGTAAGAATTAAACTATTAACTTCTTTCTTAGTCTCCCTTACTTCCTCTTAGCTTACGGAGCCTCTTTTTCCTTAGTAATCTTTTTAATAGCTTATATAATTTCCTTTTCCTCTTCTTTAGGCTCTTTTTTACGCTCTTTAGCTAGTTCTTAGGGATTAGCATTATTATAATAGTATGGTTTAACCACTGTTATTTAGAATCTAGTTAGTCCATGCAGTATTTAGAGGATATAGGCTTTATAATTAATTCTAAGAAGCTTATAAGGGCTATACTAGCTATCTTTCTCTCTCTAAACGCGTATATCTAATTAAAGCAGAAGTTAGTGCGTTAGCAATGTATCTAGGCTATTATAGGTGTTTAGAGCATTATAAACTTGCTATTTCGCTAGGAATTATCGGACTTTATTAGTAGCTTTTTAGATTAACTTAGCCTATTAAATAATAGATATACTTAGCAAAGACTTATTAGTTATCTATAGGTATGCTCTAAAGATAAGAAGCATAGGAATAAGGCTATTTAGTCCTGCTGAATTATTTACGGCTTTAATAGCTATTTAAAGGCATTGCTCTTACGTGAGCTCTTAACCTATTAAGTCTGTAATAATATTATACGCTCTTTGTAATAGTCTGTAATAGTATTTAACTTTGCTAATACTATTATAAGCTTTTACTAGCACTTTATTAATCTTAATTAACATTAATTATGCGTAGTGTTTGAATTCTAATAAAGCAAAGTTCTTTCTAGCATTGTAAATAATCTAATCTAGAGGACTAAGGTATGTATTAATCTAACATTCACGCAAAGCGTTCCAAATATCACAAGCCTTCTGCTTATTAGGATTAAGGAATTATATAGCTTAGAATAAAGTTACTAAATTAACCATATAAAGCACTGGTTAATTGTCAATTTAAACAATGTTAACAATAATCTTATAGTTAAATTCATGGTTATCTTTAATAGTGAACCTAAATCTACCTAGAGCTTTTCTATTTAATTAATAGTGGTGGCAAATCTTAGTTAACTTCTTAATAGCTCTTCTTTTAACCTTATAACTAGCTCTTTAAAGCAGTCTTATGAGTTATTTAACTAATGGATAACTAAATTAACAATGTAATTAACGAATTTCCATCTCTAATAGATAGAATATAATCATTTCTTTAGCTTCTAGAATCCACTAAGGATATCCCTATCTTCTTACAATTAGCATGGTTTTCTTGCCTTAAATTAGTAAATTCCTTAAGTTATCTAACTTAATGCCTATTCTATCTATATTAGTAATTAAGAAAAGGAAAGGTATTATAGTCTTAACCATATAGAAGGGTATTATGCCTAATTTAGTAGGTACGTTTATTATGCCTTATGTTTTTGCTAATCTAGCACTAAATTTAATCTCTACTTTAGTGCTTAGCTTAATCTTTAGCAATAGTATTAGCTTTATTAATACCTATAATTATTTAAGTCTAACTATTAATAATCCTAAAGCTCCTATATCTAGTAAGATATCTCTAAAGACTTTATTAGAGTAATATTTCTCTAAAACAAAGGTTATGCTTTAATCCTTATATAGATTATGCTTTAGATAGGCATGTTTAAAGGCTTAATCTTATAAGGTTATGATTACCTTATTATTACTTAGTTAAGGCCTTATAGTAAAGAATTGTATAATACTAAGTTAATTAAACTTTAACGTTAATGCTATTAGTTTATTAGCATTATTACTATCTTCTTCTTTATTAGCCTTAACGTAGATTTCTGCTATTTTCTAGGCCTTATTATTATGCTTATTATTCTCTTTAATTCCTTAACCTTCTTAAGCTTTATACACTATAAGGTATGCTTAGAATTTTCCTTCTATTAGAGGCATTTAATACTTCTTACTCTTCCACTAATATTCTTTTGCCTATTAGCGCTCTTTTTCTAAGTAATTTATTAACTAGTAACCGCTTTTATTATAGATATAGTATCTTCCGCTGTTATAGCGTTAATAATAATAGCTATAGCTTTTACTATAACCTCTTTAATTATATAGTTAATTATAGTAGTGGTCTGTAAATATTGTTTTATAATCTTTACGCTCTTTATTTTACTAATAGAATTAAACCGCTAATTTATTAGCTTTAGTAATTAAGATTAACTTATAAAGATCCCTTATAAGCCCTTTAAAACTAGGCGAATAATTATATTTAGCTTGCCTATACTCTAGTACACTAGAGATCATACTTAAGGTTTAATAATAAAGCTCTGTATTAACTATTAAGGGTGGAAATAACCCTCTATAAACTCTTTTAAGTATAGTTAATAGGATCTTAAGGCATTCTAGCTTAGTTTTATTAGGGTTCTAGGTGATAATTGCCTTTAGTATTGTATTATTCTATTTATAGCGGTAGAATTGCTAGTTACTTTCTGTTTTAAAGCGTTAATAGATATTATTAATTATCTACTTATAGGAGAGGTTCCTATTTATTAGATAATTAAGAAAGTATTGCTTAGCATTACCTATAAGTATAATTAGAAGGGCTTTGTAAAGGTATTCCTATAGAAGATTAAGCCTATTACATTTATTCTAAAAGAGATTAATCTTTAGCATAAGAAAGTTATATATCTTTTTACTATAATAATTATTATCTTTATAAGTCTTTATAATCTTAGTAATCTTCCTAATAATCTAATCCTCTTATTATAAAGCTAATAGTAGTGTAAATAGTAGTGTTTCTTAAGGTTATAAAGGAGTGTTAACTTCTAATAGTAATTGCCTTAAAGGTAGATTATAAGGGATTTTAGTAAGGGGGGAATTAAGTATAGGATTAAGGGCAGAGAAAAATTTATTTAATAATAATTACTTTTTAACTTCTTCTTTAGGCTATAATGCTTTTATTTCTTTGTTAAGAATATATACTAGCGAGTTAGTAACTTTACTAGATTTATCTTATATAATATAAACGCTATATTCACAAAGGATATCTTATAAATCACGCACTAAGTATCTTAAGGCGCGTTTAAAGGTCTTAAGGGTTTAATCTTAGAGATTATCTTAGAAGTTTTCCTAGAGCTTAAGATCTCTATATTATCCACTATTATAGATATTAATTAGCCAAGCGAGTTAGTTATTAAGTTACCAATCCTTAGCGATCTAAGGATCTAGCTCTTTAGAGCTCCCTTAGTTAGTTATAATAATCTAGAAGTGTTTCTAAAGTTATAGCAGTAGGCTAGACTTTTCGGGTCTTTTAGGTCTAGATATTATAGGTGTTGTATTTTCTTATATTACGTTTTTTATTAGCTAGTAAGGGGCTGATTTAATCTCTGGTTTAGGAAGGATGCTTTTAGAGCTATAATTCCTGGTTAGTTAATTGATTTTCTCGTGATAGACAATAAGATTAATTCTTCTATATAGAGGTCCTTAATAACTCTAAGATAGAAGGGGTTAATCCCTTAGAAGCCTAATAACTAGCGCCATTAATAATCTTCCTTTAGCACACTTCTGTAGTTAGAACCTAAGCTAAACCTAATAGAATTATCTCTTCTTAGTAGTTCCCTAGCTTATCTATGGTTTTTTAACCACTAATTAGTATTAGGAGGTCTTATAGAGGCAAGGGTCTAAGCACTAGTGCAGTTAGGGTTAAAGTAGTGATAATAATTAATAATAATCTTCTAGCTAATAGGCTACGTGGCCGAAGGTGTTAAGGGCATCGTGGGTCACGTGATTGACCCACTTGCGCGATGCACCTAATCACAGCGCAGCACTTGCGTTGTGCTCCACTTTCCGTGCGCGGCTGGATTTGACTATTCCGACAGTAAAATTTAACCTAGTAAAAACTAAACTTATATACTTTAGTAAGGCCTACTAGCCCTCCTAGGCTAGGGTTTAGCTTAGAATAGAGGAGATAGTACCTATAGAGTCCTATAGATTCCTTAGAGTCTAGGTTAATAGAAAACTTAATTAGAGCGCTTATAAAAATATCCTTAAAGGTAAGCTTACCTAGTAGTAGCTTATACTCTCTATATTAGTAGTATTAGCTTAAGGCTATAGCTTTAGAGATATCTAACTCCTATATATATAGGTAGTCTAACCTATTCTTACCTATAGGGTAAGTACCTATTATACCCTAACTAAGAAAGGTAAAAAACTAAGAGGAATAGTTAAAAGCTTTATAGTAGACTAATTAACCTACCTCTAAATTATAGCTAGTGTATTTAAGGCTATACCTATTACCTAGCTAGAGGTTAAGACTTATATCCCCCCCCTAGACCTATACCTTAATAAGATAAAATAGAAGTTTAAAGAGAGAATTATAAATAGTAAAATAGTATTAAGGATTTAAACTATAGCTAACTTAGTAAAGATAGTGCTATAATATAGGAGAAGACCCCTCCTTATTAATAATAAACTAGAGGTAAAGCTATATAATAAATAGAAACAATACTAGGAGGACTAGTATAGTAAAGGATAACTAAGGTATATATTATTTACGCTAGTTAGCTCTTTATGTATAGCTAGTACTAGTACTCCAGCTGCTTAGTCAAAAGGGAAAACCCTTAATTAGGAAGAAAAACCCCTTTATATCTGTGGTTAGGCTAACGCTAACCCTAACCCGGGCCTGCGTTGCTTTGTGTGTGGCTAGTTATAGGTGTTTATTACTAGCTTACGCTAGCCTTATCCTATTAGAAATAAAAGAAGGAAAAAATAGGGAAAATAAGGTCCCTAGCCCTCTTTAACTCTAGTCTAACCCTACTCTATTTCTATTCTAGACCTTCTCTCTTTACCCTATAGTATAGTAGACTTAGCTTTATAGTAGTGATTTACTTTTAGTTTACTTTTTAGCTAGCTTCTCTATAGCCTTACTTTTTAGCTATCTCTAGCCTAGTTCTAGCCTATTAGTCTTATAAAGCCTAAGCACCTAGTATTATTTGCCCTCTATAGGGGGAGGATAGTCCTAATTTAGGCCCTAGGCATTTCTAGGCCTAGGTTACTTATATATTATCTAGTTAATTTTTTATCTTATGTTTTTATTTTCTAGTTAATATCTCTAATTTATCCCCCTCTCTCTTATATAAGTATAAGAAAGGGCTTCTCTCCCTAGAGGGGTTTAACTTCTTTTCTCTTCCTTTATTAAACTTCCTATAGGTTCTTTTCCTCTTTAGAGCTATTTAAGGCTCTCCTAGGCTAGTTTTAGTTTAATTACTAATGTTTATTACAGGCTATATATAATTCTAGTATAATAGCATTAGAAGCTATAAGTATTCTAGTATCTATACTATTCTAGTTCTAACCTACCTAGGAGACTATGGATTTAGAGTGGTACCTAAGGAAATCCCTAACTAAGAAGCAGCTAGAGTAAGCTATAGTAAAGGATTTAAAGGTATATCCCCTCCGCCCCTATTTTGCATCTATTATAAGCCTAATCCGCGGTAGTTAGGCAATCTATAAGGGATTTAGTGTGTTTCTTATAAGTCTTAGTTAATTAATTATCTAGGGTATTAATGCTATAATATTATTAGTAAGTTAGTTTAATTTAGGTTTAGAGATAAGGCTAACTAGTTTAGGTAGGGTTAGCTACTAATACTTATTTTAACTATTAGGTTTAAAACTATAGGTATTTAAAGGTAGTAAATGCCTCTATTCTAGGTCTAATTTAATACTAATCCGCTCTTAGCTAGACTTAACTAGCTAGCGGAATAAGCACTAGTGGTTAGTTAAAATCTAAGTAGCTATAGTCACTAGGGGTAGTATAAGTGCTACTATATTAGTTTAGTAGTGTATCTAGTCTAGGTCTAACGTCTCCCTAGGTCTTAGATAACTATTAAGACCGCGTTAAGAAACTTTATACTAGGAACTATAGTAAAAAGAAATAGAGTATATTTATAGTAGGTCTAGGCTAGGCTAGTGCTAGTAGGGATTAGCATAATAAGATTATTTTCTAGTTATAGCGTTTAGACGCTTACGTAGCAAAGATAAACTAGCTCCTAGCCGCTACCTTACTTACTAAGGCATGGGCTAAGATAATAGAGAATATAATTCTAGTTCTAGAGAAGGAGTAATATAGCTATTAGGTTATAGTCTAAGGGGGGGGCGGAGGTAGGTTAGCATAGGTATAATACTAGGAGTTAGTAGTTAAAATTAATCTAAAGACTATTCTAGATATTATAATTCTATATTATAAATCTATGCCTAGCCTGCCTCTATTCCTATACTATCTAATCCAGCGTTTCCCCTTAGTTATTTTCTATGTCTATTCTATGTTAATTAACTCTAGCGCTTTAGAAATGCCTTAGGTTCTCCGCTCACTTATATAGATTAAAGGCTAGGTCTTACGCTAGGGTATAGTATTAGAGTTATCTTATGCCTAGGAACCATCTAGCTAGAGATCTTGCCTTTAGGGGATTATTTAGGGCTAGCCTTACTTCCCGTGCGTCTCTAGGCTAGCGTGATTAGGGGCATCTATAGTTATATTTAGTATAGTTAACTATTATATAATATTAGTCTTTAACTGCTTAGCCGTAGCTATATAGGGGCAAAGTTACCCTAGGAATGCCCCTTTAGAATAGGAACTTATTAAGGCTAATCTTCCCTATGCGTAATTAAACTAGTGTTAAAGAGATATATTTTTCTAGCCCTATATGGAATTTTTAGATTTCCTTTAGATTATAAGTAGGTAGGCAGTCCTTAGTTAGTTCTCTTGTATATCTATGCTACCTTAGTTATCCTCTGCCATGCTAGTCCTCCTAGCGTTGTTTCTATTTGTTATATAGCTCTGCCTCTAGTTTATTATTAATAGGGAGGGGTCTTCTCCTGCGTTATAGCACTATCTCTACTAAGTTAGCTATGGTTTAGATTCTTATTACTATTCTACTATTTATAATTCTCTCTTTAAACTTCTGTTTTATCTTATTAAGGTATAGGTTAAGGGGGGGGATATAAGTCTTAACCTCTAGCTAGGCAATAGGTATAGCCTTAAACGCGCTAGCTATAATTCAGAGGTAGGTTAATTAGTTTACTATAAAGCTTCTAACTATTCTTCTTAGTTTTCTACCCTTCTTAGTTAGGGTATAATAAGCGCTTGCCCTATAGGTAAGAATAGGTTAGACTACCTATATATATAGGAGTTAGGCATCTCTAAAGCTATAGCCCTAAGCTAATGCCACTAACGTAGAGAGTGTAAGCTACTGCTAGGTAAGCTTACCTTTAAGGATATTCTTATAGGCACTCTAGTTAAGTTTTCTATTTACCTAGACTCTAAGGAACCTATAGGACTCTATAGGTACTATCTCTTCTATTCTAAGCTAGACCCTAGCCTAGGGGGGCTAGTAGGCCTTACTAAAGTATATAAGTTTAGTTTTTGCTAGGTTAAATTTTACTCCTGCTTTTTTTACCTATTCTTCGCAAACCTTCTATATAGTTTTAAGCCTCTTCTAGGTCTAGGCTATGTTTTTGCTAAATGCTACTATGTTTATATTGTTAGCAAATCCTATAGCCACCGTGCCTAGGATAGCCTAGAGGCATACGTAAAGCTCTGCTAAGTAGAGGAGGAAGAGGATTAGCAAGAGGGGTAAGCCTTATAGGGTGCTCGCTTTAATCTTAAAGGGTCTTGAGAGTCTATTATTAAAGCTAAGCCAGCTCGTTCTATCCGTAAGGAAGCTGCGTATCGCGGCTATTAGCCAACGTGGTATACCCATTTGGATTAATAGGTCGATAACTAAGGTAATATAAATACGTAAGAGAACTAACTAATAACTACCTACTTACTTATAATCTAAAGGAAATCTAAAAATTCTATATAAGGCTAGAAAAATATATCTCTTTAACACTAGTTTAATTCCATATAGAGAAGATTAGCCTTAATAAGTTCCTATTCTAAAGGGGTATTCCTAGGGTAACTTTACCCCTATATAGCTATAGCTAAGCAGTTAAAGACTAATATTATATAATAGTTAACTATACTAAATATAACTATAGATACCCCTAATTACGCTAGCCTAAAGATATATAGGAAGCAAGGCTAGCCCTAAACAATCCCCTAAAGGTAAGATCTCTAGCTAGATAGTTACTAGGTATAAGATAACTCTAATACTATACCTTAGCGTAAGACCTAGCCTTTAATCTATATAGGTAAGTAAAGAACCTAGGGTATTTCTAAAGCACTAGAGTTAATTAATATAGAATAGACATAGAAAATAACTAAGAGAAAATACTAGATTAAATAGTATAGGAATAGAGGTAAGCTAGGTATAGATCTATAATATAGAATTATAATATCTAGAATAGTCTTTAGATTAATTTTAACTACTAACTCCTAGTATTATACCTATACTAACCTATCTCTACCCCTTCCCTAGACTATAACCTAATAGCTATATTACTCCTTCTCTAAAACTAGAATTATATTCTCTATTATCTTAGCCTATACCTTAGTAAGTAAGGTAGTAGCTAGGAGCTAGTTTGTCTTTACTATATATATATCTAAATACTATAACTAGAAAATAATCTTATTATACTAATCCTTACTAGCACTAGCCTAGCCTAGACTTACTATAGATATACTCTATTTCTTTTTACTATAGTTCCTAGTATAAAGTTTCTTAATATAGTCCTAATAGTTATCTAGGACCTAAGGAGATATTAGACCTAGACTAAATATACTACTAAACTAATATAATAGCACTTATACTACCCCTAGTAACTATAGCTACCTAGATTTTAACTAACTACTAGTGCTTATTCTACTAGCTAGTTAAGTCTAGCTAAGAGCGGATTAGTATTAAATTAGACCTAGAATAAAGGTATTTACTACCTTTAAATACCTATAGTTTTAAACCTAATAGTTAAAATAAGTATTAGTAGCTAACCTTACCTAAACTAGTTAGCCTTATCTCTAAACCTAAATTAAACTAACTTACTAATAATATTATAGTATTAATACCCTAGACTATTAATTAACTAAGACTTATAAGAAATACACTAAATCCCTTATAGATTACCTAACTACTATAGATTAGGCTTAGAATAAGTATAAAATAGGGGTAGAGGGAATATACCTTTAAATCCTTTATTATAGCTTACTCTAGCTACTTCTTAGTTAGGGATTTCCTTAGGTACTACTCTAAATCTATAGTCTCTTAGGTAGGTTAAAGCTAGAGTAGTATAAATACTAGAATACTTATAGCTTCTAATACTATTATACTAGAATTATATTTAGCTTATAATAAATATTAGTAATTAAACTAAAACTAGCCTAGGAGAGCCTTAAATAGCTCTAAAGAGAAAAAGAACCTATAGGAAGTTTAATAAAGAAAGAGAAAAGAAGTTAGACCCCTTTAGGGGGAAGAGCCCTCTCTTATACTTATATAAGAAAGGGAGGGGATAAATTAGAGATATTAACTAGAAAGTAAAAATATAAGATAAAAAATTAACTAGATAATATATAAATAACCTAGGCCTAGAAATACCTAGGACCTAAATTAGGACTATCCTCCCCTTATAGAGGGTAAATAATATTAGGTACTTAGGCTTTATAAGACTAATAGGCTAGAACTAGGCTAGAGATAGCTAAAAAGTAAGGCTATAGAGAAGCTAGCTAAAAAGTAAACTAAAAGTAAATTACTACTATAAAGCTAAGTTTATTACGCTATAGGGTAAAGAGAGAAGGTCTAGAAAAGAAATAGAGTAAGGCTAGACTAAAGTTAAAGAGAGCTAAGGACCCTATTTTTTCTTTTCTTTTATTTCTAATAGGATAAGGCTAGCGTAAGCTAGTAATAAATACCTATAACTAGCTACACACAAAGCGACGTAAGCCTAGGTTAGGGTTAGCGTTAGCCTAATTACAGATACAAAGGGGTTTTTCTTCCTAATTAAGGGTTTTCCCTTTTAACTAAGCAGCTGGAGTACTAGTACTAGCTATACATAGAGCTAGCTAGCGTAAATAATATATATATAGTAAAAATAACATAGGAAGCCCTTTAACTATGCTAGATTAATACCTACTAAGGTCCTCTAGATTAGATTATAACTAATGCTAGTATAACGTTTAGAAGCAAGGAATTCCGCTAATTTATAGCTTTAATATTAATCTTAATTAAAGAAGTCCCTATTAAGGCATACTATAGCATTAGTAAGGTTAAAAGGTATTATAGGCCACTCTAAAAAGCCTATAATATTATCTAATGTGAATATCTAATAATGCCTAAAGCTATGGCCATATAAATAGCTATAAAAGCCCTTAATAACACTATAGGCCTAAATAGTATTATCCTAACCCTCCTAGTCTTTAGCGCTTATTTATAAATAGTTAATAAATCCCCTTTATTGCCTAATATTAAGTAATAAGCCCTTATAGTATAGAAGGTAATAAAAGAGATTAAAAGATTATATACCCTATAAAAAGTTAATAAAGCCCTTACTATAAGAAATAGCTCTAATACCTTACTAACTCTTAAACTCCTACTTACCTTACCTATACTTATATAGTAAGAAAAAGAAGGATAGTAAGGCTTATATAAGCTCCTTATAATAGATAAAGAGAGCTATACCCTTAACCTTTTATAAGGCCCTAAAGTCTTTAGATTAACCTCTATTAAGCCCTATAATAAAGACCTTAATAAGGAGAAGCTATTACTAGAAAGAGGTATTAATCTAGAGGTAATTAAGGGGGAGAACTAAGAGGTATAAATTAAAAACATAGTACCTCTAGTTCCCCTAAAGAGAAGGCCTAGAAGACCCTAAAAAAACCCTTTAGTAATTATTAATTAGGTAGATTAATTAGTAAATAACCCTAAGATTTTCCTATTAAGCAAAGAGAAGGTAGACTTTAAGCTTATAATTTAATTATATAGAGAAGGTATTATTATAACCCCTAGCAAACCCTTTAAACTCTTAATAAAAGCTAAGATTAATACTTTAATTAATTAAGGTATATTTAAATTCACTACCTTTAATAAGAGAAAGCACTAAGGGATTTAAATCTTTAATTCCTATATTATTAATAAGGTAAAAGGAAAGATAGGCTAACTATATAAGAAATTAAGGCTTATTATCTAAGGCTTTAGTAATAAAGTAAAGTAAGTAATTCTTATATAGGCCCTAATAATCTAGAGAGTAAGCTAGTGTCTAATCCTTATAATTACTCCCTCTTTTCTTAGTAAAGGACTTCTTTTATAGATTTAAGATATTATATAGGTATATATATAATCCTAGATGCTGCTAAATTAAACAATCCTTACCTAACTCCTTATCTAAATTTATAATTAATACCCTAAGAATATAATTATAAGAGTTATTAAGCCTCTCTATAGCATTATAAAGGCTAGTATATATTAATAGGTAACTTACTATAAGTACTATAAAGAGAATCTCTAGATAATAATATTAAGTTATAATCTATGCTTACTAGTAATATCCGCTAAAAGCCTTTACTTTAGATATATAGGAATATAAACTAATAATACTCTTAGTCTATTAGATAAGAGATTCTTATAGCTAGAAGAAGATTAATTAATTACTACTAAATTTGCTATAAAACTAAAGTAATTTATTAAGCCTAATAATCCTCTTATATTTAATAGTAGAATTATTTAACTAACTAATAATACTATTAAGATATAGTAAAAAGGGTAAAGTAATAAGCTTTAATTAATCCTACTAGAAGAGTTAATAAAGAAGTATATTAAGTAAAGGGCTTAAGGTACCTATATTACTTTAATCTGCTAACCTAAGGCAAGCTTTAACCTCTTTATTACTATATAATACTAAGAGCTAACTATTAAGAATATTAAAGAACTTAATTACTATATTAAGTAGTAAATAGATTATCTAGATTAAGGATTAATATTTATACTACTTAATCTTATAAAGGTAAAGCTCTTTATATTTATTAATAGATTATTTACTAATAACTAAGACTTTACCTTATAGCTAGGCTATATATTAATCCTAGCTAATAAGGAATATAAAGATAGTAAGTTTATAGTATAAGGTAATATTATATACTATAGCTTAATAAAGAGTAAGAGAGTTATAAGAAGTATACTTACTTTAGAGGTCTATAGTATAGTAATAGGCATTAATAATAAAAAAGATTTCTTCTGCACTAATCTAAAGGTCCGGAATTGCCTCTAAAATACAAACCACATTAATATTCAAATTCTCTACCTTTGTTTACCCCCCCCTATAATATCGCATTGCGATAGAGCTAGAGGCAGGTGTAAGGGTAAGATGCTAATAGTAATTAACATAGGAGAAAGGGGGCTAGCATAGAGCTACCACTACCTAAATATAGGAATAGGATAGTTTAATGTCTAGAAAGGTAAGGATAACCTAATAATAGATTAGAACTAATTTAAATATCCTAATAAGATGAAATTCTATAATAAGATAGCTAGCCTTATCCCTAGCAATAAAGTTACCTAGGTATAGCGTATTACTAAGGCTATAGCCCACTAGGCAGCGGACCATGCCTATACTAAGATTAGGATAATAAATAGTAATAATAGTAATATTTATATTACTAAAGAAGCCCTTAAATAAGCCCTTAAGGAGGCTATTAAAGAAGAAGCTAAGGATAATAACGCCCTAACTTAGGTAAGCATTATAGCTAAACTAGCGCTAAGAAGACTAAATAACAAACCTCCCCCTCTCTAAATCCCTAGCAGATAGTATAGGAAAGTACTTATTAAAGAAAACACTATTTAGGAATTACTTTAGTCTAAAGGCGCTAAGGATATAATAATAGTAGTAAATAAAGCTACTAGCTAAGCTATAGTAGTAGTAGCTAGATAACTCCTTAGTAAGGATATAATTATTACCTTTAAAGGAAATACTACTTAATATAAAGAGAACTAAAAATAGATTACTAAAGCTTTTAGTCTAGAGGTAACCCTTTACTACTATATACTTAGTATTATTATTAAAGGATTCCTAATAAAGCATATTTCTATTAAAAACCTAGTAACTAAGATTAAAAAAGTAAATAAAGTAAATATAATTAAGGTAACTATAAGGCACCCCTAGGGAGAAGGCACCTAAAGAACTACCCTAATTCTTAGACTAGCTAAGGTTAAAGATACTAATAAGATATGCTAAGATAGAATAGTCTTTAAAGCAAAGCTATTCTAAACTAAACTATATAATAAGACCCTATAACCCTAATAGTACTATAATTACTTCTAAATAGGCTATATTATAAAGTTTTATAAGGTAACCCTAAGGTATAGTAGGTATAGCACTAGCTAGTATAAAGATAGAGAGATATCCTGCCTAATAAAAAGCGGATAAATAAAAGAAAACTATATCCTATACTCTAGCCTATACCTAGCCTAGTCTAGGGACTATCCTATACTAAGAGAGAAGTAAAATATAGTAAAGGTAGGATATCTAGAATAACTATTATATTTTACTATTAACTCCCTAGATAGAAGCCTAATACTACCCTAAGAGAGGCCTAGTATAGCTACAGAACCTATTATTATAATAGGAAGAAAAAGAGGCTACCCTATAAATATAGAATAAAGTACTAAATAGCCTAGAGCTAGAAGCATTAGGTAATACGTAGAATAACTTAGAATTAGATTAGAACTAGCATAAGATAGCAAAGACCTACTACTCCCCTAATTAATATAATAATATTATAAGTCCTCTTCTAGAATATAAATAAGAGAGATGGCCTAATATATATCACGCTCTATTACTAAACTAATATAGACATAATTATAATCTAAGAGTAGGAATATATAAAGCACCTATAGCCCCTAGCACTAGGCCTTGCCTAGTTCTAACTAGCACACTATAATAGGTAAAATATAGTATATATAAATAAGAAGCATAATATAGGATTATAGTTAACCTAGGGAGGAACTAATTAGTTACTAGTAGAAATAAAAGGAGTTAATATTTATTCCCTTTACTTAGAAAAGTATACTAATAACTAGAACACCCCTATCTATGCTATTAACATAGAAGAGCCCTATAGCTAAAGCGTATTTATAAGTAACTTTAACTAAAAACACCCCCTCTAGGATAACCTAAATAGGATAACTAGAGGAGTAGAGGAACTACTAGACTTTGTAAGCTAGTAAAGGCTTAGTCTAGTAATGCCCTAAGGGGAACCTATAAGATAATATAAAGATAATAGAGATAGCACTATAAACCTAGCGTAAGTAATCCTAGACATTTAAGTCTACTATAATAGTGTAAAAGACCTTATAGGATCTAACTATATTCTATAGCTAATTAGTATCTTTACCGCGTAATAAGAAAACACCCCCCTAGTCCTTAGATATACCTAGAATGTAATAAACAAACTATATATAAAGGCAAAGGTAGCGGTATAACTCTAAGCAGAAAACGCACTAAACCCCTAGGATAAGAAAGGGATTAATATATATATAATATAGCTTATTACAAACCTATAATAAATAGTAAAGAAAGTAGCCCTATAGAAACGCTAGGGACTTCCTAGCCTAGAGGTATAGTAGTTAAGGAAAGCAAAAGAAGCAGTTACTAAAGCTAGATAAGCTAAGAGATAATAGAGACGCTAGAGGATAGACACAAATTAGTAGGCCTATTCTAAGGCAAATAAGGATTAAGAATACATTATTAGAGAGGAGAAAAAGAATATATAAAGAAAGGCCTTATAGAAGGCTAACACATAGGAAAAAGATAGTAGGGTATAGAAACTAGAGAGGTAGGCTTAGCTCTATAGCTAGGCCCCCCTAGAACTCCCTAGACTTCTAGAACTAAAGAGGACTAATAATAACCCTAACCTAGCTACTACCTATAACAATAAGGCTAGTGTACTAGCATAAAGATTCTTCCCTAAACCCATAGCAAACCTCTCCTATATCCTAGATCTTGCCTTCCTAGAACTTAATAACGCACTATTCCTAAATAAAGAATAATTTAGAATAGAGAATATTATAAATATCCTATTAAATATAGCTAGCTAGAAGGCCTTAGGAGATAATAAACTCCTAGTAGGCCTTATTAAAGCCTATAAGGAACTAGCAAAAGAGGCTATAGCCTAACTACTAAACGCTATCCTTAAAGTAAGGTACTTCCTAACCTAGTTCTAGACTATAAGAGTAGTAGTGATTAGAAAACTAGGTAAAATAACTAAAGAGATAAGAAAAGCTAATATATAAAGACCTATCTTACTACTAAATATAGTAGGAAAAATCATAGAAGTAGTAATTATAAGGTAACTTATAGCCTTTACTAAGGCAAAGAGCCTTCTCCCTAAACTATAAATAGGTAATAGGATAAATAGGTTAATAGAAACTATAATTAAAGCCCTTATAGAATATATAAGAGAGGCCTAGGGCAGAGGCAGTATTACCTTACTAGTGTAAATAAATATTTTATTAGCGTTTAATAGAGTTAGCTACCTATACCTAATTAACCTATTAATCTAAATAGGTATACTACATTAGCTAATAGCTATAATACATAGCTTCCTTATAGATAGAATAAGCTAGCTTAGCTTTAATAGTAAACTCTTAAGACCCTTTAAGATTAAAGTAAGCACCCTATAAGGCTTACCTCTCTTACTAATCCTCTTCCTCCTTTACTTAGTAAAGCTTTATATATACCTCTAGGCTATCCTAGGCATAGTAGCTATAGAATTTGCTAATAACATAAACATAGCAGTATTTAGCAAAAACATAGCCTAGACCTAGAAAAGGCTTAAAACTATATAGAAGGTCTGCGAAGAATAGGCAAAAAAAGCAGGAGTAAAATTTAACCTAATAAAAACTAAACTTATACACTTTAGCAAGGCCTACTAGCCCCCCTAGGCTAGGGTCTAGCTTAGAATAGAAGAGATAGTACCTATAAAGTCCTATAGGTTCCTTAGAGTCTAGGTAAATAAAAAACTTAACTAGAGTGCCTATAAGAATATCCTTAAAGGTAAGCTTACCTAGTAGTAGCTTACACTCTTTATATTAGCGGTATTAGCTTAGGGCTATAGCTTTAGAGACACCTAACTCCTATATACGTAAGTAGTCTAACCTATTCTTACCTATAGGGTAAGCGCCTATTATACCCTAACTAAGAAGGGTAGAAAACTAAGAGGAATAGTTAGAAGCTTTATAGTAAACTAATTAACCTACCTCTAAATTATAGCTAGTGTATTTAAGGCTATACCTATTACTTAGCTAGAGGTTAAGACTTATATCCCCCCCTTAGACCTATACCTTAATAAGATAAAACAGAAGTTTAAAGAGAGAATTATAAATAGTAGAATAGTAATAAGGATCTAAACCATAGCTAACTTAGTAAAGATAGTGCTATAATATAGGAGAAAACCCTCTCTTATTAATAATAAACTAAAGGCAGAGCTATATAATAAATAGAAATAATACTAGAAGGACTAGCATAGCAAAGGATAACTAAGGTAGTATAGATATATAAGAGAACTAACTAAGGACTACTTACCTACTTATAATCTAAAGGAAATCTAAAAATTCTATATAGGGCTAGAAAAACATGTCTCTTTAACACTAGTCTAATTATATATAGGGAAGATTAGCCTTAATAAGTTCCTATTCTAAAGGGGCATTCCTAGGGTAACTTTGCCCCTATATAGCTATAGCTAAGCAGTTAAAGACTAATATTATATAATAGTTAACTATACTAAATATAACTATAGACACCCCTAATCACGCTAGCCTAGAGACATATAGGAAGCAAGGCTAGCCCTAAATAATCCCCTAAAGGTAAGATCTCTAGCTAGATAGTTCCTAGGCATAAGATAACTCTAATACTACACCCTAGCGTAAGACCTAGCCTTTAATCTATATAGGTAAGCAGAGAACCTAGGGCATTTCTAAAGCACTAGAGTTAATTAATATAGAATAGACATAGAAAATAACTAAGGGGAAACGCTAGATTAAATAGTATAGGAATAGAGGTAGGCTAGGTATAGATTTATAATATAGAATTATAATATCTAGAATAGTCTTTAGATTAATTTTAACCACTAACTCCTAGTATTATACCTATACTAACCTACCTCTGCCTCCCCCTAGACTATAACCTAATAGCTATATTACTCCTTCTCTAGAACTAGAATTATATTCTCTATTATCTTAGCTTATACCTTAGCAGGTAAGGTAATGGCTAGGAGCTAGTTTATCTCCGCTATATAAGCGTCTAAACGCTATAACTAGAAAATAATCTTATTATGCTAATCCCTACTAGCACTAGCCTAGCCTAGACCTACTATAAATACACTCTATTTTTTTTTACTATAGTTCCTAGTATAAAGTTTCTTAATATAGTCCTAATAGTTATCTAGGACCTAGGGAGATATTAGACCTAGACTAGATATACTACTAAACTAATATAGTAGCACTTACACTACCCCTAATAACTATAGCTACTTAGATTTTAACTAACTACTAGTGCTTATTCCACTAGCTAGTTAAGTCTAGCTAAGAGCAGATTAGCATTAAATTAGACCTAGAATAGAGGTATTTACTACCTTTAAATACCTATAGTTTTAAACCTAATAGTTAAAATAAGTATTAGTAGCTAACCTTACCTAAACTAGTTAGCCTTATCTCTAAACCTAAATTAAACTAACTTACTAATAATATTATAGTATTAATGCCCTAGATAATTAATTAACTAAGACTTATAAGAAACACACTAAATCCCTTATAGATTACCTAACTACTACGGATTAGGCTTATAATAGATATAAAATAGGGGCAGAGGGGATATACCTTTAAATCCTTTACTATAGCTTACTCTAGCTACTTCTTAGTTAGGGATTTCCTTAGGTATTACTCTAAATCTATAGTCTCCTAGGCAGGTTAGAACTAGAATAGTATAAATACTAGAATACTTATAGCTTCTAATACTATTATACTAGAATTATATATAGCTTATAATAAATATTAGTAATTAAACTAAAACTAGCCTAGGAGAGCCTTAAATAGCTCTAAAGAGGAAAAGAACCTATAGGAAGTTTAATAAAGGAAGAGAAAAGAAGTTAAACCCCTCTAGGGAGAGAAGCCCTTTCTTATACTTATATAAGAGAGAGGGGGATAAATTAGAGATATTAACTAGAAAATAAAAACATAAGATAAAAAATTAACTAGATAATATATAAGTAACCTAGGCCTAGAAACACCTAGGGCCTAAATCAGGACTATCCTCCCCTTATAAAGGGTAAATAACACTAGGTGCTTAGGCTTTATAAAACTAATAGGCTAGAACTAGGCTAGAGATAGCTAAAAAGTAAGGCTATAAAGAAGCTAGCTAAAAAGTAAACTAAAAGTAAATTACTACTATAAAGCTAAGTTTACTATACTATAGGGTAAAGAGAGGAGGTCTAGAATAGAAATAGAGTAGGGTTAGACTAGAGTTAAAGAGGGCTAGGGACTCTATTTTCCCTATTTTTTCTTTCTTTTATTTCTAATAGGATAAGGCTAGCGTAAGCTAGTAATAAACACCTATAACTAGCCATACACAAAGCGACGCAGGCCTAGGTTAGGGTTAGCGTTAGCCTAACCACAGATGCAAAGGGGTTTTTCTTCCTAATCAAGGGTTTTCCCTTTTAACTAAGCAGCTAGAGTACTAGTACTAGCTATACATAAAGAGCTAACTAGCGTAAATAATATATAAATAGGCATTAATATAGCTTACGTAATTATAATAATGCTAAAGATAATTATAGACTAACTAAATCTCCTTATAATCCTAATTATAGTCTATACTAATTTATACTTATTATATAAATACCTTATTAAGCTTAGGACTATAAAGAAGAAATAGCTAATAATTAATATTATAGCCTTTTAATAATTATATAAATACTAGAAGCTTTATAAGATTAGATAGATTAATAGTAAAGATAACCTAGTAAATATATTTATAAAGGCAATACCTAATAAGGCCTTAGAGAGGTTTATTATAGGTAATATAGTAATAGTCTAAATAGAAGGATAGGTTACCTATATATAAAGTTACCTATATAGGTCTTAGAACTAAACTTAGCCTTAGAAGGAAAATAAAATAGTACCTTTATAGGCCTCTAAGGTAATATTACCCTAGAAGAAAAATAAAATAGTATCCTTATAGGCCCCTAGGGTAATATAGCCCTAGAGAGGAAAAAGAGTGCTCTCCTAAGTCTTTATAGTAATATAGCCCTAGAGAGAGAGTAAGATAATACTCTCTAATAAAGAGTACCTAAGCCTTTAGGATAATATAGTCCTAAGGAAAAGAGAAAGGAGTATAAGAGGGTAAAGGAAAGGTAATTATAAATACTATAGGTAGTATTATATAAGAAAGAAGGAAAAGGGATTAAAGAAGCTAGTTATTAAAAACTAGTAGTAAGTAAGAAGAAGGGAAGGATAAGGCCTATACCTATTATTTTTATTTATTTATTCCTTCCTTTATATTATATATTTATTTAATCCTTATCTCTTCTTTTCTTAGATTAATATTATATATTAATAATTATATTAAAAAGAAAGAGGTTCTAATATTAGAATAAGTATAATATTAATTATAGCATATAGCTATAATTACCTAGTAAAACATTAGGCTATAGGGCTACGCGCACGCATAACGCAGGGAGCTCTACTTATGGCCTATAAGCCTACCCTCTAATAGGGCAAGGACCTATAAGTTAGGTAACCCACAAACGCTCTGCGTTTATGGCCACTTTTCACGATCCGGAAAAGCCTCTCTTTTCCTCTCTTCTTTCTAATTAGATACCATGCCTAGAATAGAAGAATTATACCTATTCCCTAGGCTATCTAATTGATCCTAACGTTAGGAACCCTGTGATTCCAACAAATACCTTAGAATCTCCTTACTACTATTCTATATTACTAGTTAATCTATTAAGTAATTAGGCTATTTTAGCGTAATTCTTAATCTATTATTAGCATAGACCTATAGCTCCTAGAAATAAGCGAATATTAGTTTAGCGTTTTAGAATAGGCTATTCTCTTAGTTTTATAGCTTAGTCTAGTTTAATATATATCTTCCCTTTAACTTTATAAACCTATCTAACTATAATAATTAAACTTATCCCTAATAATACCTTTTTAAAGCTTAACTTTAGGAAAGTCTAGAGTAGTCTTAGGAGTAAGTAGTTCTTAATAAATAACTACTACTCTTTAAATAAAGTATGCTTATAGAAAATATTATTTATATAGCTATTTATTATACTAAGGTTACTAGGTAATTAAGGTGCTATAAGAGATAGTTCTAGATATAGTATAGGAATAGGACCTATTATAATCCTTATTACCTTTATTATTATATACCTAGCTAATTAGAACCCTTAAGGCATCTAAGAGGGTTATAACTAACTAAACCTAGGAATATTAAAAGTAAATATATACTATAGTTCCGCTACTATAAATACTAACTAGTATATATGCTTAAGATTAAACATGCTAAACAAATTAATCTATAGATCTAAGAGTTAATTATAAACTTTAGCTAGTAATAGAAGTTAACTACTAGGTATATCCTCTATAATATAAGAGTAGTTAATAGTAAGTTATTGCTTAGCCTAAGGGTTAGACTTATCCTTTAGTACTAATATAGGTTCTATATACTAATTAGATATCCTCCTATTTATAGCTATAGTATACTTATATATCCCTAATTTAATTCCCTTAGTTACTAACTAATTTAACTAGTACTATTAAGGCTCTAACTATTATCTCTTTAGGGATTATACCTAGGGTTTTATATTTTCTCTTATTTAAGGTATATATATATAAAGGTTTATAGCTAGAATATTAGTAATAGATAAAGTATTTAAGTCTTTATAGGTATAAAATATCTATATAATTTCTTCTACTATAGTCTTAGAAACTAGAGGACTAAGGGTTACCCTATAACCCTTAAACTAGAAAGATATTTCTTCTATAGGAACCTCTTAATTTATTTCTCTTCTCTATACTCTTTATATAGTTAGAAATAGAAATACTAGGGGTTCTTATATAATTAGTCCTAGCTAATTATCTTTTATTAGCTTAGATATATTCTCTTAGGTACTAACCTCTAAAAATATAGGACTTTTCTTCAGTAAGTTTACTTCTAATAAGTATATATAAAGACTAAGCTAATTTATAAGTTAATATTTCTTACGCACTATTATAAGATAGGTAATCTAAGGGGCGTGCCTAGCGAACTATTCTAAGGGTTTAGCCTAGAAATAAATAAAGGGGATTTCTAATAGGTCTTTACTTAGTAGTTTATCCTAGGCTAATAGATATAGTTTTATAATATAACTAGGTTATTCTAGGTAACTTAGTTTTCTAAATTATTAAAGTTATCTAAATCTAATAAGGCTTTATCTAGTAATATATTTATATTATCCTATCCTATATACCTCTTTAGGATTAAGGGCTTAGCTAGGTAAAGCATAACTTTTTATTAATCTAATAGGGCTATGGAAGGTCCTTTAATAGAGATAGGTTTATCTCCTTTCTCTTTAACACTAATTAATAATTCTAAATTCCTAATATTAAACCTTATACCTATATTATAAAGCTAAGGAAGTGTGATGATCTAGGCTTTGCCTAGACCTAGCAATATAGGTGTCAATTGCACAAGTCATAGGTGACTTGTTCAATACGTATCCTTTTGCCCATACCTATGGCGCAATTAGATCGGGCAATCCACCCGTGTGGTGCGCGCTTGACACCCGCGATGGCCCCTATGGGGCTGCACCGTAATATTTAAATAAGTCACCCCAAGGTCATAGGTTTGAGCCAGCTACGTGCAGAGAAGGTTATAATAGGGCTTTTCCTAGGCTTATAGGGATAAGATAAGAGAGGGGTCCCTAGGGGATGCGTGGTATTGCTAGCTAATAGAGAGAGAGAAGAGAGAGAGAGATTAGGTTATATAGGTTATATTAGAAGAGAGAAGGCTACTGTGGGAAAGAGCCTATGTAATGATCTAGGCTTTGCCTAGACCTAGCAATATAGGTGTTAATTACATAAGTCATAGGTAACTTGTTCAATACGTATCCTTTTGCCTATACCTATGGCGCAATTGGATCGGGCAATCCACCCGTGTGGTGCGCGCTTGACACCCGCGATGGCCCCTGTGGGGCTGCACCGTAACAGGAAGTCCTAAAATTAGGATAGTTTGGTTTTTAGGCTAATTATCTAGGGTAATAATAGCCTATACTAACTAAGTAACTCTATAGCATATTACCTTTATTATTATAAAGTAAGTGACTATATTCTCTTATCTATTAGTGTTAATTATCTATAACCCTTAGAATCTAACTAATCCTAAGTTATAGACTAGTATATTCTCTTCTAAGATAAAAGCGTAGGATATAATATTAATCTTAGCTCCTTAATCTACTAGTACTTACCTAGGTTTAAAGTTAAATACCTATTCCTTTTAAAATCCTATATAAGCTTAGATAGTAATTCTAAATAGTTTTATATCTAATTAATACTCTTAAAGCAATTCTATATTATAATTATTAGGGACTAGAGCTTTCTTAATTTCCTTAGAAACTATCTAGGTAGAATTAGCTTTAAGTAAGAATAACACTATCTTCTTCCTAGAATACTTCTTTAAAGGGGTTATTACTTAAGATAATAGTTTCTAGAATTATTTTATTATCTCTAGACTAATTTACTATAGGTCTATTAATAAGATTAGAATAGAAATATAACTTACTAGGGCTTTCTAGTTAATAAGGCCTAGGCCCTTATATCCTTAGATCTTACTTAAAGCCTAAGCATTCTACTTAATTACCTTTTCTCTTACTAGAGAAGTAGCTTTAGGAGTTTAATCCCTATCTTTAATAATATTACTAATTACTATACCCTTTTATTTCTTTAAAGGTAGTTTAGCTTCTATAATAAGGGTTATAACCTATAAAGCTCCTTATATAATAAATTCTAGTGTCTCTCTATTAGCTATCTTTAAACTCTTTAAGAGTGGTTTTAATAGTTTATCCTTATTTATAATATCCTTTACTTAGGTATTTAGATTAGCTCTCCTAACTCTAAGCTTTTATAAGTTAGTAATTATAAACTACTATAAGGTTAAAGGCCTTTGCTTAAGTTAACTAAGGTAGTAATCCTTAACCACTACTATTAACTCTATAATAGTTCTAGGTTTAATTAGAGTATACTAAGCTCCTATAGTAAAGTTATAACTAACTTCTTTAATAACCCTAGATATATTAGTATCTATACGCTTATTACTAGTTAAATATACCTAAGCTAACCTAGCGTAAGCTTACCTAGGGACCTATAAGTTATTATTTTAAGGAGGAAGGGTTATTAATTTTAACAAGGTAAACTCCTAATATTATAGTAAGTTATTCCTAGTTATAGTGTAATTTATAGTATAATACCTAGTAATACTACACTTAAAGTAAGCACCTCTATAGGGCAGTAGTATAGTACTATTAATATACTAATTCCTTAACTTAGATATAGGTCTTAGATCTAATATATGCCCTTATAGACTAGAGTTTAGTGCTAATATTAAGGCTTAGAATACCTAGGATAGTCCTATACTACTTATCTAGTATTATAATAAGTTAGTGCTATTCCCTTATTAATTACCTTAGTTAAGCCCTTTCTAACTATTTAAGGGTTTATCCTTTATATTACTATTTTCTTTACCTTATATTTAGGTCTAAGGGTAATTCCTAGATATAGGAGTTTAGATAATAAGGGGAACTAGCTAATACCTATTATACTAATAAGGGTTAGGGGTAGTATATATCCCTAGAAACCTAAAGTAAGGTAATAATAGTTAAAGTTAAGTAATTAAAGTATTAATAAAAGTAGATTATCTTTTATAACCTCTTAATACCTCTATAAACCCTAGGGATAGCTTATAGGCTTAAGATAATACCTTATTAGTAAAGCATTTACTCTAGTATTTAATAAACTCCTCTATTAGTATTATCTTTATATCTTATACTATAGACTTAGTAAGATTAGCTTTTACTTCTAGAATAGTAATAGCTTACTTAATAAGCTCTTAAGCTCCTTAAAGACTATTAGTAGCTAGTATATTCTAGCTAATAGCTTCCTATATTAAAGATTTATTATATAATCCCTAAATAAACTAATAAATAAAGTCTTAGAGGGTATAACTTTTAATTAAGGTAAGTAGGTTATTATTTATAACTAGCTTATCTCTACCTTTAGCATAATAAAGCATATTTAGAACATAAGAGTAATATATAATAAGGGCCTTACCCTCTTCTTAACGTATCTCTATATTAGTACTAGCTTCTACCTCTTTATTAATAACCTTAGGGAGGTATCTTTCTTAAAGAGATTATTAAAGAATTACTAAGTTAGTAGGAGATATAATATTTTACTTAGCTCTTAAGACTATTAGTCTTAGTTACTTAGAGCTATTAAGAAATATAGCAGTGTCTCTATCTAAAGCTATATTAATAGCTTAGATAAAGATATTAGGGTTAATATCTTAACCCTTATTAATAGTCTTAAATACCTATTATAACTAGCTTAACTAGTATCTAGTAGATATTAAACTATTAAAGGTCCTAATATCCCTTAATAATAATAGTTTATAGGTTTCTATAACTAGGTGCCTAGATAAGGGTAGCTTAGTTACTAGTAGGGACTCTAACTTCTTAAAGAATCCTATAAGTTAAACTATAGCCTTATCTTCTATCCTACTATATAGTAGCTAATCCTCCTATACCGCTAGGTAGAATAGGGATAATGCTTATAATAACTTTAATAATGCTAAATCTAGGGGAAAAACTTCTATAGTCTATAGGTTCTATAGTATATCTCTTTTAATTAGGGAATCTAGGATAGTAATATATAGGGGTTATAATAATTAGACATAAAAATAATAGGGAACCCTAACGGTATAACTATAAGTAATAAGGGACTTCTAGGAGTGCTATAGGAAGCCTTTTTTGCTAGTCTCCTAGCGTGGTTGCTAAAAAGTAAGATCTTAATATAATAATAATAATAAGGATTTAAGCCTCTAAATGAATTTAATTAATTCTCTTTCTAATCTAATGATAATTGATTGTCTGAGTCTAGCCAGGTCCCCTCCAGCGAAAAATTTTCTTTACATAGGTGTGGTGGGGCGCACCTGCCCATCTATTATCTGTCCCGTCTCTGCCCGACGTGTCGAACATGCTTGTATCATGTATTTTTATTTGTCAAGGGGGAGGAGCAGAAGAGGACGGATTGAAACACTTTTTTTTTTTTTTTTTTAAGGCTCATGTAAGAATCAAAACGCCAATCGCTATGCATAGAGCCATGCGGCCGTGCGATATGCTCAGTGGATTGGAGCCCAAGCTGTCCTGGTCACTGGTCGAGTTTGTTTCCGTGGGGAAATCGCTCAGCCAGGTACCCGTGGGGACAATGGTGGCGACGACCGTCGAGCCGAACGGGTACGTCATGTTGAGTGAGGAATCGACGACGCCTTGGGGCCCGATGGTGAAGAGCTGGCCTGCGATTTCGGTCGTCATGGGCGGAGAGCCGGGGCGGAGGGTGAAGGTCTTGTCGTTGATGAGGGCTACGGAGGGGGCGAGTCTGGTGATGGTTGCGCCGCCGATGCGTTCGAACCGCGTGTCGTTGGGGCCGGCGGCTGGACCGCCTATCATGGTGCCGTGGACGAGGACGCCCGACGGTCCGATGACGACGCCTTGTCCCTCGACGACTTCGGTCCGGGTGGGCATGTCGGGGCCGTATGTGATGGTCGTGCCGCGCAGCACCACCATGTTCTTGCCGAGGGCTGTGAGCATCTCGCCGCCGGCGACGACGACGTCGGGTTTGGGTTCGGGTGGTGGTCGTGAGGGGTGGAGGGCGAAGACGTGGGTGCCGACTACGATCTTGTCCGGCGAGAGGGTCACGGCCTGGCCGTCGACTACGGTTTCCTTGGTTCCGGACAGCGGCATCGCCATGGCCACTCCGCCGATGACGACGCGCGAGCCCGACAGGGACACGTCGAGACCGGCCACGGCGCCGCTCGTTGGTGTCGAGACGCCCCCCCAGTCCGTGGTGGGTGCAGGGACAGGGGGCGGCTTGGCGACGGTTTGGCCTTCACCGACGACGACGAGTGGGTAGATGGTGAAGTGCCCGCCATCGACTGCGACGGCCCTTGTGACCCCGGGCCCGACCAAGAAGGTCTGCGCGTTGATGACAACTTGGTTGCCCCCGGCGGTGACGCGGAAAGTCGGCGGGGGCCGAACGTCGGCGTCCGGGGCGGTGGTGGCGGCAGGCCCGTTGGGGCCCGCGCCTTCGTGCGTGAAGACGTCCGGGAATGGATCGGCGGTGGCTTCAGAATATTGCGGCGTGTCCCTGGCAAACACGACCGCGGGATTCTTGTCCGTGGTCACGAATGTAATGACTTCCCTTGATGGCATGGGCAAGCCCAAGATGGGTGTCGCACCAAGTATTGGTGTAGTACTCTCAGCGTTGCAGGAGCCGCAGGACGCAGTTGGACTTGGTAGATTTGGTGAAGGTGGTGGACTTGGTATACAATATTCTGGAGTTTTAATGATGGGAAACGGGGGCGTATATTCGCTGCGGTTGCCGTGAAAAGTAATGGTGGCCGTGTGAACAATCCGGAAGATCGTCACGGGTTGCGAATCATCCGTTAACGGCGTGCAATGCTTGGTCGTCGTGACTGTCGGGACAGTTGTGTTGCCGCCGACAGAGCATTGGCGTCCACCACCCTTTTTTGGTCTGTCGACGACATAGCACGGGTGTCCACCAACCGGGCAATCCAACGTAAAGGTGCTAATTCGAGGAGGTTGAGTACAGCGAGTCAGCCTTGAAGGCGTGGTTCCAGTGCCGGTCGTGGTGGCTTCATTCGTCAGCCACGGGGGACGAGGACTCCTGGTTACTGTTCGAAAGGTAGTTGAGCCCGGGGGGCTACAGGGCTTGCTAGATGAGGGTTTGCCTGGAGATTTTGTGGTTAATATTGATCCACTGGAGGTAGAACAAGTTTCAACTGCTGTTGGGGACCAGTCACCGTTCAAGGATGTGGGCGAAGGTATCGGTGGCCAACGCGATGACGATGGCGATAGGGGTCCCTGTGACCAAGTGCTTGTTGTTGAGCCATTGTATGTGGCAGACTCGGGAGGCGACGATGGGACAGTCGGAGTTGGCAATGGCCCCTGTTGGGACACAGATGATGGGGATGTCGATGAGAGAGCTGAGCTTGAGCTGAATATGGAAGACGAGGACGAAGTCGACGTAGGTGTTTGTGACGACGACGTTGATGTTGAATTTGTAGTTGAAAATTCCCGCCCACGCAGAAAGTGACGTTTTCTATTTGATAACGGGCCTGGAGAGACGAGTGAAAAGTTAGCTCGTGCTCTCTCGATATAATCCATCTCAAGTCGGCTTCGACGTGGGCAAGCAGCATCCCGTGCCCCCCCCGACGCAACGTACCATCTGCATCGACACCTGCTGCGCACCGGAAGCATTCAAAGAGGCGTGCGCATAGCAGGGCAGCCGTTCCGAATTTCATTGTTGCTGTCGAAGACGAATTTGTGAGGCCGGAAATCGAGCCAAACCGCCGGCCAGCAGGGGCCGTGAGAGACGATTCCAACAATGAGACATCACCTGCGAATGAATCCTAGCATGACTACAGAACGAACTGCAAACCAAGCCACCATACACCCACCGAATGTACACCCACCAAGCTTGTACGTCGAACAAGGACGCAGGAATTGCTGTCTGTCGCAGTCTGTCACAAGAGATATGCCGAGTGTCCTCGTATGACTCTGGCTCAAGGGGACCGACCCGAGGGCCAAGAACACCAGGCAGTAAGTACATGTAATAATAGCGCGGGCGCCGACGTGGGCGAAGTGGGCGGCGAAAGACTGGGGGGAAACAAGAACACCAAGGACAGCCGACTTCTCGCGTCTCTTCTCTGCGTCTTGTATGTATTTGTTTACCGAGTACACCGAGTACAACAGTTTGTGCCTCTCTTCTTGCCAGTCAGTTTCGCCGTCCAACAAGGATAATGTTAGCTGTGCCCTGCCTCTCTGGTCCTTGTCTTCCCGTTCTTCATGACGACGACCAGCTGTCAACTCTGTAACTAATTGGGACAAGGGTTCGGGCCAACTGCCGTTGACTACATTGCATGTACATAGTAACCTGCAACGTGGCGCCGCAGAATGCCCCGGGCTCGCCATGTACATGTATGTAGATGTTCATGATGTTCATGGTTGCAAATCCTCCACAAAATCCTTGAGTAACGCTTGCTGGCAATCGCAGCTACAATGCCCCCCTGAGTTGTTTTGCAAATACATGACGAGGTGCCGACTCCCCTCCTAACAGGCCTTGCAACCGCGTAATGTAGACTAGCCACTACATTATGTAGAGAGTCACACGGATAGAATACAGGGGATTGAGCGCTACTAAAAGATACATTATTTTCCAATGTAAATCGGGCATAATTACAGGTACTTACCGATCCTACATGTAGTCCCTGTCTCCTCAGCGAACGGTTAATTCGCTCAGTTCCCCCTGTCAAGTAAAGGGGTTGCTGCCATGTTGCCGACTGGCCGATGCAACCATGTGTCAAAGGTCTTCGAGACGCGCGTGTTTCGCAGCCCGAGATGGGGCATGCAAAAAGTGAGTAGTCGGACTCATTGCTCGCAATGCCCTATTACATATAGCGGATGTAGCCCAACCCCCATCGATGAACAGTTCTGTTGTCTTTGTTGTCTCGCCGACTCATGTATCCAAACAACGGGTTCGTCGGGAGAAGTTTCTCGTATTTTGCAAATGGCGCCAGCGGCCACGTCAACTTTCTCGTCAAGCGTGGTAAATCATGAGCAGGTTCTCGGCAGTCTCGGAACGCCGCCGATCTCAGACATGTACCGATCTGAACGGGGAAAAGGCGGCATGGTGCTAATGACCCCAAGAACCAACGGACGCAGGCTCTCATCTATGTAATATTCTCCCGCGTAATAAGAAAAGTACTGATCGAATCTTGTCGCGTCGGCCACTGTTTGAGTATTAGAGCTGCCCATCAGCTCGTATTGAAAGCGGTATTAGGTGGCCTCCTCGACTGGGGGGAGGGGATTGATTACTTGTCTCGTCCCTTGCCGCTTCGGCATGATGAGTCTCGGAATGTACCATGACCGGTGAACAGTACAGCATCTCCACCAAACGTGGTCCAACATTGATGTCACGATAACCACATTCGAATGGTATTCCGTTTTCAAGAGCAAGGTGGGTACCAAGCCTGTGCTGCAGAACAGTTTGCTTTGGGTCAGGCGGACCACTAACATCTCCTCGGGAGCAATTTCTCGGAAGTGTACGGAGTAATACACGGTGTATCATATGGCTGCTCCACTCAATAGCCGAATCTGAGTTCATAGCTCTGTGATTCTGTGGCTAGCAGCTGCTTTGCACAAGTAAGATGGAAACTCTCGAGGCCGGTCACTGTTCATGTAAATAGCTGAGACGTGACATGTCAAGATACCGCTCCAGAGGTATTTCATTTCATCTCCCAAACGGCATGAACCCTTTGTCAAGATCAGAATGTCGACCAGTTGCTGCAAGTCTCCATCCGCTCGCTCTCCATATTCAGCATCAAGCTACATATGTAAGAGATGTGGGTAGCATGTGTGTGTATGTAGTGCGGCGATAAGCTCACGATGATATGCAGTAGGACGTGCAAGCTTGGCGTGGTCTGCAGTGTGCACCATCGCAAGAAGGAAAGTTCCTTTTCGCTGGGTCGCATTCAATTTGCTCGCGGAGGCTCATGACATGGTCAGGGAAGAATTGAAACGGAGAAAATGCGGTGGGAGAATTCGGTGCCACTACTCCGTACATTATGCCAGCTGCCAGCCCTACGAACTACTTTTTTTTTACCACCTGCCATCTGCCACGTGCCATGTGCCAGACAGCTGCCAAAACTCAGCACAGGTTGGACGACGTTCTCTGGCTGGGCCTTTCAATCTGGATTATCCAATTATAATTTATCCAACAAACGAGGTTAGTGCGCTAAGTGAGCAGAAATGACGATTCATGTTCATGTCGGACGGATACCTCCCTTCTGTCATCGCAAAACCCTACAACCATCTCGACAAACCAAACAGTGTACGTCTGGCTTTGTTTCAATCTGCTCCTCGAAATGTGGTAACGGACCATGAGCCAAATGAAGCTGGTCTCCTCCGCATCGAATGAGACAACTTGAAGCACAAGCATTCTTGAGCGTGTAGTGTTGGTCCTGCGCATTGTTTTTCAATAATTATGGAAGAATAGCAGTGCCAGGCGACTCGCCGCGATACAGTCGGTAACAATCTGACACATATTTCAGCTCTCCTTTTAATTTCACGCCGAGACAAGACCAAATCTTAAGATATAGCACTCCATCCCATAAGACATACATGAAAGGGAGTCAAGTTGTCAAGGAGCGAGGACGGGCAAGCAAGCGCCACGCGCCACCGTAATAGACTGATTAGAACCGAACTGGCTTAACTCAGACATTATTACCATTCACAGCCACCACCACCAGGTAGTTAGTACCTGAGCTCGCTTAATAGGGCATTCACAGGAGTTTCTATACATACAGCTACGGCTTGGCCCTGCTCCAGCAGTCTGGAGTGCGGGTTGGTACTGTAGAGTACTCCGTAGGGAGGAGGATGAAGAACTGTTCTACATCACCTCGTCGTACGGATGGATGCCTCTTATTCATGAAAAGGCGACAGACCCAACAGTCTGCTCCGTCGGATCAAGGAGCTTTTTAAGCGACGTTGACCGAGTTCTGAGGATTTACATGCAAAATTTAATGTATTGAAGCTTTCACCCGTCTTGCAGGAATGCTTTAGACGGGCCGATGCTCGCAGAATGGTGATGGTTGGGGGCGATCCTGACCTGAAGGGTTCTAGTGCGAATTCACCATGTTTCGTTGTATGCTCCCCAAGATTGTGCTGGTTAAGATCAGTAGTCTGTCTCTTCAACGTCGTCCCTCCAGAAGTTCAATATTGCTTCAACATTGACTACTGAGCCGCGAGGCTTGGTCCCTTCTATTCGGCGCAGGCAAGATACATGTATAATGACAACGACAGGTGACTACCACGGGACGATGCTCTGCGGACGAGTAGCGCATGCGCTCAGGCAGCGAAGCTAGAAAACCAAACGCTCGTCAGCGAAAGAAGTCACGGATTGGGTGAACCCGAATTGGCTTCAACCTTAAATGCACTGGGCCAGTTGACAAACGGCGACGAAGGCTTGCTGTCTTGCCCATTAGAGGAGGGTTATAAACGCCACGTGCATTCCCAACGTTGATCTTTTTCCACTAAAAGCTTGTTTTGTCCTCTTTCTGTCCGTTTGAAACTGTGTCCATGTACAAGCTTTCTGGGTTGGAGCAAGCTAACTTGGTTGCTTGGCTGCATGGGGGCCTGGCTGCCACTCCGGAAATACAATGCTGCGTTTGCCCACCCCTTCCACCTGCTTTGGCAATTCGGGGATTCCCTGCGGAGTAACCCGCGGTTCAAACACGTCGGGATCACAGATGACAGTGATTGTGCTGAGAAATGGGTCACTCTGGATCAGTCCGTGGGTTGAAACGGGTGGAAATTGGGGAGCAGGGAACTTATGCGGGTTTTGACTCACTTGGGTGATGCTTCCTGCATTCCTGCATTCCTCATCCCTTGAGCCAAATGCGCTGCCCACCATGGCAATGGATACTTTTGGGCCTCGCCCCAGTATTTCGTTATTAGGCTTGGTTTGCCTTTGCCATCCCCCCTCATGTCACCCCCTCTAGCCACTCTAGCCATGACTAGTACGTAGACTCTACATCTAGACTCGCACAGCACCAAAGTGGAAGCATCACGGGTCTCAGTTCTGGCCGGGAGGGCCAATCAAGCCGAGCCAGGTTGATGACAGGTGCACACAATTCTGGCATGAGCCATCGAGCTGCAATCCTTGTTGTTGGTGGAGCGAGAGCGAGGGCAAACGGTATTATCGGGCAGACAAGTCAGTAGTGCTGCACAGAACGGCAGAGTGGCTGGATGATCTTTTTTTCTTTAGCTTTTGGAGGCGTCAACACCACCGACAAGAAGTGTTCGGCGGGCGGGCATATCATCTTCCGTCACTTTTGCTGGGCCGGCCTGCCTTTTCTTGCGAAGACTCTTCTTTTGTTGCCATTGGAGGGAGGTGGGGAGGGAGGTGGGAGGTGGAAGGTGGACGTCATGCAGCAGACAACAGGGAAAAGAAAGGAAACACGGTTGAACCAGCCACGGGTTGGGTCTGGTTCATTAGTAATAGGCTAAACCTTGCAAGGGACCGACCCAGTGAAGGGAGTCTAGACACGGCAAGTGACTATCGAAACAATCGATGGCTGGATGCGAGGCGAGGCGACAGTGCTTGCTAGTCCGAGGGCCCCGACAAGGCAGACAGATCAGACAGACCAGACAGACCAGACCGACCAGACCGGTCTGCGAAAGTCTCCCCCCCTGCCCCGTCCCATCCATCGATCGTCGTCCCTGCCGTCCCTTTCGTCCCTGTCGACAGTCTACATGTCCTCGAGGCTGGGAGATTTCCGCTTTCCCACACTCGAATTCCTTTCCCTCCTCCCACTCGCCGTTCGTTTTTTGACGACTTCAATCGGATCACGACGCCCGCCGTTTCCGCAACTGCCGCTGCTGCCGTTGCTGCCGCTGCCGCCTTCGATTCCCTTCGATTCGACTACGAGTTAAGAACGTCTCTCCCTAGGCTGGTGCTGGTTGCTGGTTGCTGGTGCTGGTGCTGGTGCTCGTGTGACGGAGAAGGACAGGCACAGCTCGGCTCGACTCACTCTCTCGACAAAACCGGCACCAACCGCAACTAGATGTCCGTTGATCGCCCATCGTTGCGAACGGCCGCGTAGAGCGCCCTTAGTCCGCCTCTGCCTTCAATGCACCCCGAGAATATCGTGACGAGTCGGCGGTAGCCTGGGGGCTTTTCTCACAGAAATTTAATCAAATTCTTACGACCCACGGGAACCGAGTGTCCGGGTGCGAATAGAGTCGAACTCGTCCGAGATGAGGTCGGACCCAGTTGCGACTGCAGCCGCCGCCGCTGCCGCCTCGGTTGCTCCTGTGACCAAGTCTGTCGTTCCGCAACCCGTAGCTTTCAATGCATCAAACTGGTCCGTCTTTCACCTCTTCTTGACTACCCGGCTTGGCCTACATCTTTGGACTGCACAAGACAGCCACAGGCATGACCAGGCCAGGTGTGCGTGGAACGTCCTTACTAACAACAAAGACGCAGGTTGGGTATTGATGGCAATTGGTCTACATATGCCTTCCTTGTAGGAAACAATAATCCCGTCAATGTCCTTTTCAGCACGGCGATATCAGAATTCTGGGCTGTCGGCCCAGCGGGTTGCCCAAATCAGAAAAGTAAGACGGCTCTATCCCACCATTCCAATAGACGGGCGACTGATGACTCATTTTTTTTTTTTGGCAGATGAACCTCAATGCACTTCAAATCGTGGAGGCATATACAATCCATCTGAATCGAAACATTGGTCGGGGCTGGGCACATGGCAGCTCGGCTTACCGGATCCAGGTACTGGAGGAAGCGGACAATATGGCTTCGACACGATTGCCGCCTACAGTCCTATAAATAACATTGGATTTGGCATGTCCGACGTTTTAATCTCAGCTATCTCATCGACAGATTATTACCTTGGCTACGTCGGCGTTGGTCTTCGGTCAGGCAGTTTCGGCGATGTTGTTGCTGCACCTCCTCTACGGCAGGCTGTTTCATCATACGGCTGGATTCCAAGTTATAGCTATGGCTACACGGCCGGAGCATCATACAGTGCGTTTTCCCACTTTTATCGTCTCGTCGCTCATTTGTGTTTGCCACTGTACGTCAAGTTGGACATGGCACTGACGTAGTATACTAGGAGGCATTGTCGGGTCGGCAACTTTGGGAGGTTATGATACTGCTCGGTTTGTTCAGCACGACAACACGTTTGCCATGAACCAGGCTGAAGGTGTTCCCCGGCCTCGTGTGCGCGGCATCGAGCTTTTCGCCAAAAATGGTAGCTCGCCAGCAGGACGGGATTCTGCGGCCCGACTTTTGATGAGTTACGACAAGGCTTTTACGGCTACCATCGACACCACAACGCCGTATCTGTGGCTTCCGTCGGCAGTTTGCGATGAATTTGCCAAAGCCCTGAACCTGACGTATAACTCCACCTTTGGTCTATACACCCTGACCAATGAGCAATATCGCCAGTACTCGGCTAGCAACAACCCCCTCTCATTTACATTCAGCTTATCTAGCAAGGATAACAACGACAACTTCGGGCTCCCTCTCGATGTCCCCGGCGTCGTCAACATCACGCTCCCCATCCGATCTTTTGTAAGCCTGTTGGAGTACCCTTTCATGAATGCGACCATACGGCAAGGCGATTCAGCTGTACCGTATTTCACTCTCCGCAAGGCAACCCAAGAGACCTTCATCATCGGCAATGCATTTATGCAGGAGTCTTACCTCATTACAAAATATGACTCTGGGACCTTCTCTATACACCAAGCCAAATTCCCGAGCGACCCCATTGGTGGTGCTCGACTACAAGAAATCAAACAACCGCCCGGCAGCCCGTTTCCGCCACCGCTCGACCCCAACGCTGGGAAGGGTCTGTCAGCAGGGGAAATGGTTGGCATTGCCGTAGGCGTCGTGGCCTTTTGTTCGGTCCTGCTACTGGCCCTCTTTTGCTACAGGCGACACAGACGACATCAACGGGAGAGGGCGAGATACGAGCTTGACGACGGCAAGGATACGAGCTCCACTTTGACACCGAATTCTCCCCAGAGTTCCGCTTCTCGAATTTTTTCACGAATCCTCGGTCGATGGCGATCACGACGGACAGGCACTGCCAAGGCAGCTGGCGGAGTAAACGCGTACGAGGCACCAGACTGTCAGATTTATGAATTGCCTGCCCCTATTCCTCCAGCCGAACTGGACGCAGGAGGCGGCGACGATCACTCTGTTCTGGGCGACACAGACATTGGTACCGACAGCACGCAACATCTGACGGCTTACGAACTTGCGCGAAGAAAACTCGTTCGCCAGCTGCAGGGGCCTGTCCCCGAGTATACACCACCAGCGGATGGCTCAGCCATCCCCCCCGAGAAGATTTCCATCCCTGACTTGGGAACTTTGGAACAAACGCAAAGTGTTGACCAACATCCCTCACCCGTCTCACCAACACGATCCCGTGGTGCTGACTGTACCAACAATACTGTCTTCGCCTCCGAACCGTCACCGGTGTCACCTCGGGGAGACTGGAGCTCGGCAGAGTTTCCATCACCAGGCACAACGTCAATGCCACCCCAATCATGTTCGACTCCATCAGGAACTAGAAGTAGGGGACATTCAACGACAACCAGTCGATCGTTGTCCGCGAATCCCAATGCTCTGCAGCTGTCAGCCACTGACGCCATGCCGCCCGTCCCCGCATCCTTGCAGAGAACCCCGATCGACCCCTCCAGAGTTGTATGCCTGGGGCCATTGCCAGAAAACGTCCAATTGCCGGGTCCAAGCGCCCGCACTGGATCACGGATCGTGACAACAGACAGGCAAGGCCTGCCAGCGGGCTTGACCGCTGCGGGGTCCCGCGCGTCTGTGGGCAGTCTGGGCAGTAATTTTACGGAAGAGGAGGAAGAACAAGACAGACTAGCAGAAGAAATGTCGCACCACGGTAACCTTTCCAGCAAGAGCTTCAATGACACGGTGGCAAGCCGTATGACGAAGGAGCGTCCGCCTCTACCGACGCAACCAGAGGAACGGGAAGAAGAAGATGACTCGCTGGATCCCAAAGCCAACTCGGACGATTCATCCGAAAGTGGTCGCATAGATCCAGGGCGCGATCTCGTACACGTGCCGCAAGTGGCCGAGAAACGCTACAGTTGGGAAGACATAGATGAAGGTTCATGACGGACCTTTTGACATACTTTGACATTCATTATCTACCTTGGTTTTCCATTTTCTATGTCAGGCAATCTTTTTTTTTTTTTTTTTTTTTTTTGCATTTCATTCCATTTTCTTTTACCCCCAGCAGCGTAAAATAAAACAATAGCGAAGGAGTTTAGGGCATATAGTCAGTTGACATTTAGACGTTGCAAAGTTGCGGTTACCTTTGCACGTGCAAGAGACGGCATCTTACACATGACAATCATGGGCTGCGCAAACTTTGTTCCGCAGGTTTATAAATTTTCGTCGTCTAGCCGACGCTGCGACTAATAGCTTCCTCTTTTTCCCTTCTATACGGCGTCTTTTTCTCTTCTTGGACAATCTACCCACCGGTTAGGTAGATTTCGGAGCACAGGAGATCTTGAATTCGTTTGTGTTGCGGATTTCATCAGCAGTCATGTGTTACGAAGTTTTGGTCGAGGGGCCCACGTCACGGGCCTCGCTTGGGAGATGTGATGGTACTCTGTATGGTGGTAATACCATGTCATGCAGTTCTGCGAGTTGAAGCGTGAAAAGCGACTTGGACATTTGGGAGGGGGCGGGACATAGTTTTGGCGAATGTCGTCGCGTAGTTGAATAGAGTAAGGAGGGTCTGTGGTTCCAAGCTCGTGACGGCAAAGTATCTTGAATGACAGCTTTTCATCAGACTCGGATTGCTATTGTTGGGCGAAAGAAAAGCGTGCGGACGTACCTAGCTAGGTTTTGGTACATGAACATGGTGCTCGGACTCGCATGATCTGGTTTCTAAAGACCACCCTGCTAGACCGCATTGCGGGTGAAAACACCATCCTTGTACCGGAAAAATAGCCACGCTTGTATCACACGTTATGGCGTAGAGGGAGATGAAATGTCTGTCTACTCCAGGATATATACATCTTACAGAATACTCACTCTATTTGCCCATCTGTAATGTACACACTCCTTTTGCTCCAAGAATGGGTTACCAAATCTCCTGCCACCAAGTAATATCATCCAGTAGCTTCTTTTGAACATGCTCCTCGCCGCGCTTGATGAAGGGATCAAACACGGCATGTCTACACGCGTCTGCCATCTTGGAGGAACCTCCGCAGACGGCAAAGATGGGTCGTTGGGGAATGAGCTCTGCCAGGGTCTCTGCCTCCTGTTTGATGAGGTCCTGGACGTAGATTTTCCGAGGCTGGTCTCTGGAGAATGCGGTGAAGACGACGAGGTTGGTCTTTTGGGAGAGGGCGTGCCATTCGTCGCCGAAGAAGTAGTCTGCCAGTTTGTTGCGGTTCCCGAAGAAGAGGAGGGTTGGGGCGGGGGGCGTTGAGGCGTGGGTGAGGCGTTCCTGGATGAGGGATCGGACTGGGGCGATGCCGGTGCCGGTGGCGAAGGCGATGAGCGGTCGCTGGGCGTTGACGGCTCCGTGGATGGGGGATAGGACGGGCTTGATGGTGATGGTCATGGTCATGGTCATGGAGAGGGCGGAGGAGGGCGTGAGGGATGAGATGTAGCGCGAGCAGAGGCCTTGGCGGGGCTTGCGCAGGATGGTGCGGTATTCGACGAGCGCGATGAGGAGTTGTACCCTCGTGGGGACGGCGGGCGAGGCTGTCGAGAGTTGGTTGTGGTTGGCGATGCTGAAGTCGCGGCCGCGTATGAGGGGGAATACGTCGAGGATCCGGTCTGCCGGCACGCGGACCGAGTGGAACTCCTCGAGTACTTCGATGATGGTCCTTCGCGAGCGGGTGGCGTAGTCGTAGTACTCGTCGAGGTACTCCGTCATGGAGAACTCCAAGAGTCGGTCCTTGTGGTCCTGGTTGTCGGAAAAGTAGGAGAGATTCTTCAGGAACGAGCGTCTTGGCACGGCGTTGATGTCGATGTTGTGGAGGAGCATGCTGCGCAGGGTGCATGGCGATGGGGTGTAAAGGCCGGTCGGCACGGAACACAGCGACAGGTCCAGAGGTTTGTCGGCGAGTGTGTCCCAGCCCATGAGGGATATGACCTTTTGGACGTCCTGGGGGAAGTTCTTGGGGTAGATGGTGACGCAGTCGCCCGGGTTGATCTGGATGGCCTCGGGGATGTCCAAGGATACAAGGCGGACGTCTTGCCAGTGGGTCGAGGGTGTCATCCTCTTGTTCTCGACAAGAGTGGCACGATGGCTATTCGGAAGAGGGAGGAGGAGGTCTACTACTGGTGGCGCGCAGAGCAGCTCGTCGGCGTGGCCGTCGACATTCGTCTTGTTGGTCGAGTCAAGGCGAGTACGGCCCATGGCAGGGGCGAGAGAGAAATTCGGAGGCAACATCTCGTTTTCTGGGACGGGGTCTCGGCCTTGAGGGTCGGGATGGTGTTCAATGAGGTGCTTGCGGAGATCGTCTGCCCAACGAACAAAGCTCCCATCGATCCTGTTTTTTTTTTTTTTTTTTGGAATGCGTCAATAACCCTCCTGCTCATCGACAGCAAAAGAGGTGGACGATGAATGAGAAGAAACGACGGTATGATGCATCACGTACCCCTCTGGGAATTGCTCGTCGGCTTCACATGGCCCAATGAATAAACTGGCACCCAGTTGGTCTAGACGACGGATGAGCTTCCGCGCAGCCCAGTTGAATCTTTTTACAACAAAAGTCAGTTTCAGATATTCATCCATTTCCTCGGAGGATGAGAGGCTCACTTGAGATAGGTGCTGTCGCCGAGTCCACAGCATGTGTACCTCATTTGGCTTAGGCACCCCGGCGGCAACTTCTTGCGAAGCAATCTCTTCCAGAATGAGACTGCGTTATGGGGCATATCGCCTTGCCCTGTGGTTGATATGACAAAGATGACCAGTTCATTTTGGAGGAGTTCGCTCTAGAGGCATGAGTGAGTTGAATGAGTTGAGCCTCTTTCTCTGTTTCTTAAGTGCCGAGGGCGTCGTTCGTTTGACCTACCAGGTCTACATGTCCGAGTTCCTTTACGGCACTTGTGAAGTGCAATCTTTGGCAGAGCTTGCCGAGTTCCTCAGCCATGTCTTGTGCATTGCCCGTCTCGGAGCCGTACAAGACCAGAACGGTCCTGTCGGGATGGCTCATCTTTGAGGGCTTTGAGGGGATGCTGCGGTCGGATGGTGAGCCAAAAAGAAGCGTCGTCGGCTTGCAATGAAACAGCGACAGTCGGCGTAAATGTCTTTTGATGCTTGAACGAAGAACGAAGCGGCGGACGGCTGGCTAAAAACTCAGAGTGGAAACGGGGCCGATGCCGGGCTGTGTGGCGTTGAGTCGTTGACGGACAGACGGACAGACGGACGCCAGACATCTTATCAATCGCGCAGATTCGTGCAACACAAGTTGCTGGATATTACGAAGACGGCTCCAAATGTCTGGGGGCGACTCTGTTGGCAAAGCTGCAACTGGGCTCTCCGTAGTCAGACTTTTTAGATGCTCGTAAGTCGTTCGGGGTCGTGGATGCCCATTGCCAACATTAGCCTAGGGCCCCCTTCACGAGAAGGGCCGGTTTGGTTTTGCTTGACTCGCCAAGGTTTGATTTGATTGATTTCATGCAAATGTGTTCATTCCTGCCTGGTTTTCGATCATTCAGCCACCAGCCACCCAGGTGAGCTTTTGTCGACAGCGCCTGGACTGACAGTCAAAGTTCATGCATGTTACGGATGCATGTTACGGAGTACTCCTGAGAGGATTATAACTTGAGCAATCCGGAGGGAGTATTAAATAATTATAGCTTGACCAAAAAGGCTCGGGACGAGTGGATCGGCGGGACAGGCCCTTGAAGGGGTTGTGACTTGTGCTTGTGCTCCCTCATCCTCCGTTGAAATCCGTACTCCCTAATACCCTGAGGATAATACCACAACCGGGCGATTGGATTTCTCATCTTGCCTGGAATGGCAGAGAGATTCTGTCTTGAAGGCGATAGCGTTCGACTGCGCATGCACGTGCAGGAGTGAAGTGACGGACAATGACGACGACTAGGCCAAGTTACCTGGGGGTCAGGGCAGAGCCCTCGAATGCCCTCGAATGCTGAATGAATGAATGAATCATGGGGCTGCACCATGGCTGCACGCCGCATGATTCAACGGGGAGATTCAGGCCGGCGTGATGCTGGAGCGACATTCAAGCGCCATTCACATCACTCACCTCGGTTCCACCAAAAAACTTTGCTATTGCTTGATGGCTGCCGAAAAAACAGCAGCTTAAACAATGCACGCCACGCCGGATCCATCGTCTTCAAGTTGCTGCATGCCACCTCGTGTCTCTCACTGAGTCACTGAAAGTGCTGCACGTAGAAGGCGTAGAAGGACCCAGGCTGGGTACGGGAGGAGTAGAAGGCGGTGGCCAAGTGGCACCGGCGGCTCACCTTCCCCCGCAAATGCCTGTCGACGTGGACTGTTCCTGCTGCTGCAGTCTGGCGGCGTAGCCCCAAAAGAGCTGTCAGGCTCAACTGTGACTGCCAGTGCCATGCCAGTGGCCGTAACATATAATTATTAGGTAAGTGACGCCTGAGGCAGTGCTGGCATGACGGGCGGGCAGGCACGCAGGTGCTGCTGCCAGGCGGCTGGAGCTCCTGCGCTATTATAAGAACATTGTGATGAACATGGAATAGAGTACATACATTGAATGCGCCCACCAACTCTCATCAGTCACTCCCCGCCCCGCCCTCCCCTGCTCGCACCTGCCTTCTACCCCTGCCCCCACTGCAGCTGCAGCAACTTGCAAGCAAACGACTTGCCCCGAAAAAAATATTTCAGATTCGCGACTCCTGACCCTTTCGACCCTTTCGCCCCTTTCCCTCTTCTCCATCACATAAACATCAGCCAAATTTGTGACTCCGCGCAACGCACCGCCGTCTGTCTATTTCAATCTTCATCTAGGGCACGAAGCTACCCTGACCAATCTCCTCCCTCATTGCAACAGAGTTCAATCCACGAGCTTCATCCTCAACCCCATCTTGCTCTTTCGGACGTCGCTTTTCGCACAAGCCCAACGTTCGAAACGTCATATCCCCCAAAAGACTCTCACAGTCAACAATCCTCCATCCAACCATCAACATGTCTGCTACCAACGTGGAGAAGCCCACTGACGCTGCTGTCAATGACGTTGCAAACGCTCTAAGCAATATTTCAATCAGCCCTGCCGATGACAAGGCCGCCGCCAACGAGGCCGCCTCGGCTAGCGCTGCGGAAGGCCGCCGCCTTTACATCGGCAACTTGGCCTACGCGACAACTGAGGGGGAGTTGAAGGACTTCTTCAAGAGTTATCTTGTGTAAGTACTCTCAATAGTTTGCATACACTTGCACCAGAGTTGTCACGGCCGCTGTCATGGTCGGCTTCCAAGTCCACTGCCTGCTTGTGTCGTCAGCATCACCACAGGCCACGTGCCCCATTCCATTCTGACTTGTTCCTAAATCTATCCACGACGCATTGCTGACCACCACCGCCCTCCCCTTGCAGTGAGTCTGTTTCGATCCCTAAGAACCCTCGCACCGACCGCCCCGTTGGCTACGCCTTCGTAGATCTCTCCACCCCCTCGGAGGCTGAGCGTGCTATTGCCGAGCTCTCTGGCAAGGAGATCCTCGAGCGCAAGGTCTCTGTCCAGCTTGCCCGCAAGCCTGAAGCAGCTGCTGAGAAGAGCGAGGGTGCCAATGGTGAGGGTTTTGGCGCCGAGGGCTCTCGCCGTCGTGCTTCTGGCCGTGGCCGTGGACGTGGTCGCGGCCGCGGAGGACGTGGAGCTCGAGGTGGCCGTGCTGGCGTGAGTAACTCCTCAATTTTGATTTCGCATCAAATTGGCACGTGCCTTAGTAACGAATCTTCTCAAACAGGACGCCGGCGAGGAGAAGAAGGAGGGCGAAACTGCTGCCACTACAACCGCCGCCACCGAGGCCGCCACTTCCCCGGCCGATGCTGAGGGCAACTCTGAGGTTCAACCATTGAAGGACATCACAAATCAAATCCAGAACAAGACTGACTCGAATATCAAGACTAAGAACCAGGCTCGTCCCCAGCGCGAACGTCGCGAGCGCGGGCCCCCTGCCGACGGAATTCCTTCCAAGACCAAGGTCATGGTTGCCAACCTCCCCTACGACCTGACCGAGGAGAAGGTGAGTCGTAAACATGCCCATCGCGGTTGCGCCGTATAGATGCTAAAATGTTCCACGTCCAGCTTGTTGAGCTATTCAAGGCATACGAGCCTTCCTCTGCCAAGATTGCCCTCCGACCTATTCCCCGATTTATGATCAAGAAGCTTCAGGCTCGTGGTGAGGCCCGCAAGGGCCGTGGTTTCGGATTCGTTACCCTGGCGTCTGAGGAATTGCAGCAAAAGGCTGTCGACGAGATGAACGGCAAGGAGATTGAGGGCCGTGAAATCGCTGTCAAGGTTGCTATTGACAGCCCCGACAAGACTGATGAGGAGGCCAACGCTCCTTTGGAGGAGAACAAGGAGGCCGAGGCCACCCCTGCCACTACCGCTGCCTAGGTGCTTGGCATGTCTTCTTTTCTAGGCAAAGGTTACGTTAGATGACTAGGGACATTTTCCTGCCTGAATGAGATTTATTATGACGGTTTTTGTTTTTGTTCTTCTCTTTCTTCTTTTTTTTTTTTTTTTCAATTCATATCACTTATGGTAGATTTTTCGTCAACTCTCTATTTTTGGCGGGCAAGTAATTATGGGTAATGCGCCATGTACCTGGCGGATAGCATCGCATAGATTATAAGTTGAGGCTTGAGATGATGGAAATTGCAGCAGCAGGACTCTCTAGGTGGCATTTCTTTTTGCTGGGTCCTCCATATTTTCATCCCTGGGAAGAAAATCATTCAAGGCCTATTATGGAGGAAGGACTGCACACGTATTGCTATTCTATAAAAGCCATCTCGGTCGATGTGGTTCTGGCTGTGGTCACTGGGACAGATACTCTTTTTAGTCTCAATTCTTTTTATGACAAATTTTGGGGAAAAGAAAAATGTGTAGTTTTTGTCGTCGTCGTCACCGTGAGCATGCTTCACAAGTTCACATGTTGTTGCTGAAAATGAGCACCAGCCAGACAGCAGGTACCTACTCAGCTACTCCACCACTGGACCACCAAGGACGGCGCCGAGCGGCGCATGCCACAGCTTCCAGTCCTCTCAAAACAACAACAAACAACGTGGCACCCATCTCTGTTCCTGAACCCCTAACGCCCAAAAAGACGCCGTCCTGACCAAACTGCATCTTCCACCGATTTTCACTCACTCCCTTCCACCAGCCTCTGAGGCGCAAGGTCGGGAACAACACAATGACGTCCAAGGCCATGTGGGAGGTTGATCCCGAGACTAGGTCCAAGGTATGCACCCGACATGTTCCTGCTACATCTTCTCCGAAGCCCGTCACCGGGAGGCCATATCGTCACAACTTGCCGCTCTCCCCTCGACCTTGGCGCGTATACTAATGGCCGCCTGTGTCTAGCTCGCCGCTCTCCAAAAAGAATCGAAAAACAACATTTGCTGTGATTGCGGTGCACCCTCACCGCAATGGGCGTCCCCCAAGTTCGGCATCTTCATCTGCCTGTCATGCGCGGGCGTACATCGTGGCCTCGGTGTCCATATTTCTTTCGTTCGCAGTATCTCCATGGACGCTTTCAAGGCGAGCGAGATTGAACGCATGCGACTGGGTGGCAACGAGGGCTGGAAGAAATTCTTCGAGGAGCACGAGGATACAGAGATGCGAGGCATTGCCTGGGACGATGCAACCATTGCCGAGCGCTATAGTGGAGAGGTTGGCGAGGAGTGGAAGGAGAGATTGTCTTGCAAGGTCGAGGGGAGGGACTATGTTCCGGGGGAGAAGAAGCCGATTGCAGCGACCCCGGCGATCAAGGCTACAACATGCTCACCTGCTCCCAGAGCCCAAAGATCAGGGTCGAGAACTGGAACACCTCTGAGCCACTCGACAAGTCGAAGCCAGAGTCCTGGCAAAACAAGTGGTGGTGGACCTGGAGGCAAAGTCAAGGTGGACGACAGGTATTTTTCGAAATTGGGAGCCGAAAACGCTTCTAGATCGGAAGCCCTCCCCCCTAGTCAGGGCGGAAAGTACGCTGGTTTCGGAAACACACCTGCTCCTACGCCGTCAAGTCAGGTTGGGATTCCAAATCTTGAGGATCTTCAGAAGGACCCCGTGGCGGCATTGACCAAGGGCTTCGGATGGTTCGCGTCAACGGTGACCAAGACGGCCAAGACAGTGAATGACGGCTACATTCAGCCTACTGCGAAGCAGGTACGAGCGTATACTACCATGTTCCTTCTTCAGTGGCTTCCACCACTCTCCCGGACTTCTGCCCTGAAACTTGGCTAATTTCTTCCCTCGAATAGATTGCAGACGGTGATTTTGCCAAGCAAGCCCAACTAACAGCTGCGCAACTCGCCAAGCAGGCTCAAATGGCGGGCAAATCTGCCCAAGATGGCTTCAGCCGCTTCGTGGAAGGCAACGAGGGTCACAAGAGGAATGCACCGCTCGACGAGAGCCGCAAGGACTTTTGGGACGACTTCTCGAGTTTGGCAGAGCAGAAGAAGCAGAACAATAGCTCAATTGGGACCAGTGCGATGGGCATGGGTAAAAGAGGGGGAGCGGGAGGGCCAGCGGCCAAGAAGCAGGATGATTGGGATGACTGGTGAAGAAAACGCAAGTACATGATGGGGATTTGGAGTTGACGGTCGACTCCGAAATATATATCTACTTTGGGGGGGGGGGGGGGGGGGGAGAATTTTTAATGAGTCGCTCATGAACGGTGCTTTGCTGCATCTGTGAAATGTCAACGGGGATGTTGTCGAGGCACAGTAATGAGTAATGCGGACAATTGTAAACGGGCTTGTTATGGTGTCTTGTAGGTGTGTACAAGGTTCGACGACTTGTAAGAAGCACTTTCACAACAACCTTGCCTCAAGATGCAATTGCTATCAAAATATCTCTCTTTATCTACATTAACCTAATCAGCCAAGTACTCAAAAAGAAAGTATCTTATTTAAAACCATACTTTCTTTACTGCTGTCATTCCCGCCCGAGCCGGATCCGAGTCAAACTCCACAAAAAGTCTGGTACTTGCGATCACGTGACTCGGGTTGGCCGAGGATCCAGCCGGTCTCAGACGGGATCACTCGGGGCACTTCATGACGGCGGCCATCCTTCTACAAGCACAAGGAGCCATTGATCCCTGCCGTCGCCATGTCTGCTCTCAGGATCCTCGTTCCCATCAAAAGGGTCATAGACTATGCTGTATGAACGCCTCTCTGCATCTATCCAAACGGCGCCTTGTCTTTGCTCAGCAGAAAAAAAAAAAAAAAAAAAAAAAACTAACAACCCCACGCCACACTTCCAGGTCAAACCCAGGGTCAACAAGGCCCAAACAGCGGTTGAAACCGCGGGCGTCAAGCACTCGATGAACCCGTTCGACGAGCTCTCTGTCGAAGAGTCAGTCCGCATCCGCGAGAAGAAGCGAGCCCTCGGCGGCGTCGAAGACATCTGCGCCATCTCCGCGGGTCCCGCCAAGGCCCAGGACGTGCTGCGAACCGCAATGGCCATGGGCGCCGACCGCGGCATCCACGTCCAAGTCGACGAGGGCGAGGACCTCGAGCCCCTCACCGTGGCCAAGCTCCTCAGGAGGGCTGCCGAGGAGCAGAAGAGCAACCTCGTCGTGCTGGGCAAGCAGAGCATCGACGACGACGCGGCCCAGACGGGCCAGATGCTCGCCGGCCTGCTGGGCTGGCCGCAGGCCACGCAGGCGAGCAAGGTCGAGTTTGGCGAGGGCGACTCGGTGACGGTGACCAAGGAGGTGGATGGTGGCGTGGAGACGATTCGCGCCAAGCTGCCCATGGTGATCACGACTGATTTGCGACTGAACGAGCCGAGGTACGCTAGCTTGCCTAACATCATGAAGGCCAAGAAGAAGAAGCTGGAGAAGAAGACCTTGCAGGACTTTGGATTGGAGAATGAGAGGCGTTTGAAGGTTCTCAAGGTTACGGGTACGTTTTTATTTTTATTTTTTTTATTTTTTTTTTTTGAATTTTGTCATGACGATGCTATTTCTACTCTTTTGGAAACTGTCGTCTTTTATAGTTGCTGCGGATTGTTCTTATGCTAATGATGTGTGTGCAGAACCGGCGCCGAGAGAGGGCGGTGGCAAGGTGGAAGATGTGGACGGCTTGATTGGCAGGTTGAAGGAGCTGGGTGCGTTGTAGGTGTGCAGTGGGCTGGACATGGGAACGTATAAAAAAAAAAAAAAAAGCGCGCATTATTGCTGTGCGGCATGAAATGAATTGGAATGTATAATCCAGGGCTTGAATACAGGGCTGCTTTGTGATTCACTGTGGAGGAGGGATGGCTAATACATAGATGTCGGTCAAGCCGCGAATATCGTCAGAGTGATGATTTGATCACGGGGTTACACACTCCCTCCGTACACTGCCAAATATTGGTGGACTGGCTGCCATGTGCATTTGCTGCAGGTTTCATTACGGAGTGTTGGGTACTCCGTATTGTGCAACAACATGCACGCGGTGAAGCCCATGCAGTGGCGTGGCTCCTCTTTTGGGACGATATTGACCCATTGACGTCGTGAACAAAGCGGACTGCGGTACTTGACGATATCGGCGGATGTTGGTCGTGGGCGTGGATGCGGGCAGAGGCAGGCTGGCACCGAACACGGGGGGCCCGATGGGCCAATCAGCTCGCGCCGTTTGTCACACAAAGTTCCCTGTCAGCCCATCGGCATTTCAATGCAGTGTGCCCCAGTCCGCCCACCCGGGGCTAATAAAACTGCTTTTTCTCTTTTCGTTCCCCTTCACCGGTTCCATCTCCTTCTTCTTCCTCCCCTCACGGTCAATCCAGACAGAATCCTCACGTAACACGCAAGCAAACCAGGAATCACAACTTCTTAACCAACTCCACTGCCACAGAGTGCTTTTGCACCTCGACTCTTCCGTCACGTTGACCAACTTGCTTTGAATCCGCCCTTATGAACGGGCGCCCGTCGGTCTTCACTTCTCAGGTATGTGCCGCAATCAGCTGGTCCCGCGGCCTTTTTTTTTTTGTTTTTTTTTTTTTTTTTTTTTTTCTTTCCTTCCCCTGCTCCTACATATACGTTCGCCTGCAACGGGCAAGGTGACTGTTGCTTCCGAGGCGGGAAATCTCAACACGCTGGACTCTCTTCCTCAGTTGTCCTTCAGTTTTCATGACTCCAGAACAATGGGCGTTGTCCCTCCCTCAATACTTGCGTTCAATTTGCGTTCAACTCCGTTCGTGACGACTAGTATACTGACGCGTTCGTTCCTACAGGATTATCTCTCTGGTTCGTTTGCATTGACTCACCGCCTATTGCCAATATCAACTTTGACTCTCACTACTATGATCAACTCTCTAACCTTACTCTTACTCTTGTGCAGACCACCTCTGGAAGTCTCAATCATCATAGATTGCCTTCTTAGACCTTGACACCCAACTGCCTCTTTTTCTGTCATCATCTATTACCAACCACCAATCCCAACTCGGTTGCCATGTTCTCTCGACTGGCAATCAATCTGGCTAAGCCGGCTGCTAGGCCCGCCGCCCTCCGCAGCCAGGCTCGATTTGTTTCTCAGAAGACCGCCGGAAGCACTGGCAGGAAGATTCCTTTCCACTCATCCCGGGCTACCGCCCCTGCCGAATCGGTCCCAGCCACATTGACTATTCGAGACGGCCCCGTCTTCAATGGCACGGCCTTTGGCGCCAATGCCAACATTTCGGGCGAAGCAGTCTTCACCACCTCTCTCGTGGGATACAGCGAATCCATGTCTGATCCGTCCTACCGCGGACAGATCCTGGTCTTCACCCAGCCGCTGATTGGCAACTACGGCGTGCCTTCGACCGAGCGTGACGAGTACAATCTTCTCAAGTATTTCGAGTCCCCGCATCTTCAGTGTGCCGGCGTCGTCGTGTCCGATGTGGCTCTGCAATACAGCCATTGGACCGCCGTGGAAAGTCTCGGCCAATGGTGTGCTCGTGAGGGCGTGCCTGCCATCTCTGGCGTGGACACGCGCGAGATTGTCACGTTTCTTCGTGAGCAGGGTTCCTCGCTTGCCAGAATCTCCATCGGCGAGGAGTATGACGCCGACGAGGACGAGGGCTTTACCGATCCGGGCCAGATTAATCTCGTTAAGCGCGTGAGCACCAAGGCCCCCTTCGTTGTCGAGTCCCCGGGAGCCAACCTGCACGTCGCTCTGATCGACTGTGGTGTCAAGGAGAACATCATCCGCAGCTTGGTCAGCCGTGGCGCCTCCGTCACCGTCTTCCCTTATAACTACCCCATCCACAAGGTTGCCGACTACTACGACGGTGTCTTCATTTCAAACGGTCCCGGTGACCCAACCCACTGTCAGGACACTGTCTACAACCTCGCTCGTCTGATGGAGTCCTCTTCCATGCCCATCATGGGAATATGCCTCGGCCACCAGCTTCTGGCCCTGGCCGTTGGCGCCCGCACCATCAAGCTCAAGTATGGCAACCGAGCCCACAACATCCCCGCCCTGGATTTGACCACTGGCCAATGCCACATCACCAGCCAGAACCATGGCTATGCCATTGATGCGAGCACCCTGCCCAGCGACTTCAAGGAGTACTTTGTCAACTTGAACGATGGGAGCAACGAAGGCATGATGCACAAGACGCGACCCATCTTCTCCACCCAGTTCCACCCCGAAGCCAAAGGTGGTCCCATGGACAGCGCTTACCTCTTCGACAAGTATTTGGATCAAGTCCGATATGCCAAGAGCACCGCCAAGGTCTACAGGGACAATACTCCTACCAAGTTCATGCTGAATGTCCTTAGCAAGGAGCGTGTTGGTGTTGAGCCCACGCCGTTGGCTAGTGCTGCGTAGACGAAGCACCGCTGGTGGGCCGCTTTGCAGGCGACGAGGGAAGGGACAGGCGTTTGTTGTATTTTTTTTGTCGTTGATTTGGTGGATTTGGTCGTCATAGTTGCAAAATGAATGGCCAAACCAGACATCACGCGTCCCGTCGAGGAAGCCAAAAATAAAAATTGGAATTGTTCATACAGGGTTGACGTGTCTCAGTCGTGCGATGTACAAGAGCGACGTTGCTGTCTGAAGCTCTATGCGAAGCAGTTCCTCAAGCGAACTAACAAGTGAAAGGGCAGGATCCCACCCACCTACCTACCCCATTGCATACCTGAGCAATCCCGTGCCAGTCTCTCCACCCTTCCTACAATATCATGTCTTTTTTTTTTCTTTTCTTCATCTCAAAAATCATGGAATACTACTTACTTCCCCTGATTGATCCTCAACGCCGTACACTGTGATTTTCGCATCTGCCGCCCGTACTATTCATAGCTCGCGTCCGGTTCGGACTGAATTTGCCATGGAGCCGTTTTCCACGTTCCCTGCCTTCAAATCCCACTCACTAGGTCAGTGAAAGTAGTGCGGTACATTAATATCTCCTTCGATCAGCGTCACCACGTCCCCCACCCGGAATGTAGCGATCATTTCTGGGCCGGAACCCTCCTCCTCCTCCTCCGCCGCGGCCACCTCCACTCCCACTCCCACTTCCGCGTCTACCACGACCTCCTCCTCCTCTGCCGCCGGCGCGACCGCCCCCCCTCTCCCTGTGAGGAGGACGGATGCCCTCGAATATTTCGCGGCCGCGGTCGACGAAGGAGCCGCCGTCTTCAAAGGAGTACCTGTTTATTTCGCGGCCGAGGTGTCTTTTCTCGCGGACGTAGTAGGAGCGCATGTTGGAGATGCGCTTGTCGACCAGGTCTTTGGCGGCGAGGGTGTAGGAAATGACGGGTCTGGCGTGCGTGTGGCGTTGCTCGCCGGATGGGATGGGGACGGAGAAGGGTGGTGGTGGTGCCTGTCTGCGAGGACCGCGAGGACCGGTTGGCGGCGCGGCGCCGACGTCAGCGTAGTAGTAGCCCCGGGGGCCGAGGGGCGCCGAGTTGACGCCATCGGGGGGAGGGGGATGAGGAAGAGGATGAGGCCTGGTGGAGGAGGGCGCGGCGGGGGGTTTGACGACGACGACGCCGGGGGGACGGTTGCTCGACGAGGAGAGAGAGGTCGAGACGAGGTCTGCGCGGATGGTGCTGCCGTCGGGGGAGGGCGCGTAGGCGACTTCCCAGCGGGTGGAGGGCCGTCGGCCGGATGATGCGTCTTCGGTGTCGATCCAGGCGTCCATCTTGTCGGGGGGGATGAAGTCGATGTGGAGGGCCTTGCGGTTGCTCTCGTTGGGCCAGACGCGGCCGTGGAGGAGCTGGCGCACGCGGGAGGCGGCCGAGACGGAGCAGAGGTTGACGAAGGCGTGGGTGCGGATGAAGTCGAGGTGGAACTTTGTGACGGACTCGTCGGAGGGCTGCGTGCCCGGGGGCGCGGCGAGGGCGACGATGTGCGCGCGGAGATCGGCTGGGCGCAGGGGCCGCATGAGGTTGTTGATGTAGAGGGCTGATGTGGCGGGGTGCGTGGACGGCTCGACGTGTCGATCGTGGTCGTGGTCGTGGTCGTGGTCGTGGTCGTGGTCGCGGTCCATGTCTGTGTCCGTGTCGGGGGGGCACTCGGCGCGGGCTCGTTTCCTGGCCGTGTCTTGTTCTTCGGGGACGGGGCTGGCGGACCGGCGTTTTCGCTTCTGCGCTTCGAGCTGTGGTTCGGGAGCGGCGTCGTGAAATTGGGGTCCGGGGTGTGACTCGGAGTTTTCCGTCGGGACGTCTTGTGCTGTGGTGGTGGTGGCTGGAGCTGGTGCTTCATCGGGTGTTGATCTTGGTTCCAGCTCTGATTCTGGCTCCGGCTCCGGCCCCGGCTCGTGCTTCTTCTGTTGCTGTTGCTGCTGCTCCAGCTCTACCGGAACAGGCTCTGCCTCCTGATCGGTGGGATCCATCCCGTCGGCAACACCTGGTTCACGAACCGGCTCCTCCTCGCGCGCAGCTGGTTCTTCCGCGTCCGTGTCGGCTGCCCCATCTCGCTCCGGCTCCTGGACCAGCGCCTCGTCGACATCATCGCCGTTGTTGACATTCTGGGAAACGTCTTCCCGGGCTGCCGTCTCGGTCTCGTCGGCTTGAGGCTCTGCCTGCTCCGTCGCGTCAGACTCCTCGAGTCGCGCAACGAGCTCCGTCTTCAATCCTGCTTGCGGGAGGCCCCGCCGCTTGAGCTCGGCCTTGAGATCCACGACCTTGAGTTTCGCCCATTCTTCCGCCATGCTTTGGGTTCTCTCGCGTCGCGTCGCGTCGCGTCGTCGCTGTCGTGGGATTGGAAGTGGAAGTGGAAGTGGAAGTGGGGAGAGGCGAGAGGCGAGAGGCGAGAGGAGAAATCCTTGATGGATCCGCTGCTAGGTTTGGCGTCTGCTCAGTCCCCTGGGATGAACGTCGCGCGGACGCGAAGGATACTGGGACGAGGTGAATGACGATTGATGTGCGAGATTGGCGGATGAAAGGGGGGGGGGGGGAATTCGCGGTGACTTGAACGGAGCAGTCCGGGGGAGTTTTGCAAGAGATGAAAAAATCTGGGTCGCGACGACACGCGACGGGAATCTGGCCTGGGGAAAGAAAGGGAATGAGAAATGTGGGGGGATTTGATGTATAGGAACAGGCACCACGTTGTATGGCCACGAAGCGTAATGACTACAAGGAGAACAACTCTGATTGGCACTTGATTGGCACTTGATTGCTACTTTTTTTTATCCCAGCGTTGATCGAATAAGCGCCATGTTTCCAGTACTCGAGCATCACGCCTTTCATGTTTCCGCAGTTGACCATGAAGAAGTACATCTGGCTTCAGTACCTTTTCTAGACCAGTGGTTTCAAGAAATCCACGATTCCATCATCCCCATCATCGGCTGCGCTTCCGGTGACCTTGCGGCAATCAGGAACTCGAAGCCTTCTTCTCGGCAACGAGCATCAGATTCCTGGGCGAAACTTTCCCGTCAAAGATGGGCACAATGTCCACCCCTTGTGCCCCCTCTTCCCCGAGAAACCAGAACCGATCCATGGCAATGACACTCTCGACGACCTTGCAGCAAAGCACACTCAGCGTCCACAGGATAGCAATCTGGCCCTGACAGTGTCCGTAACGCCTTTCATAGGCAGCCAATTCCGCCGTTGTAATCTTGTCCCGCTCCACGCCTAGGCAGTCCATGGCTCGATGTGCAAACGTGCTGAAACTAGCCACATCTCCCTTTCGCGTGCCCCAGATTGGCCTGTCGCCGTCCGAGGTGCCGACTCGGACGCCTTTGTCGTCAAAGATCTTCTCGAGAATGGCCCGGTACAGGCGGCGCTTGCTGAAGACGGAAGACTCCTCTGGGCCGGCTTGCATGTCTGGTCTCTTCCAGTTGTTCGGGGATTGACATGCCGTCATCAGCGCCGTGGGACTGAGCGTGACGCTGCGCCGTCTCAGCGCCGAGCTGATGGGGAACCCGGTAGGGTGACTTGGTGATCTGGGTACGATGTGGTTGTAACAGCAGCCTACGACGGCGACGGCATCGATGCAGGGAACTCCCGCAAAGTATCGCAGCATGTTTTCCGTGAGGCTCCCGCAGGCATGCAGGCCGACGAGCATGCACTTCTCTCCGCCGGCCCATTCTTCAATCTCCGTCGCCAGGGCCGAGGAACCGTCTATCCAGCGGACCATGGTCCCCAACCTGCTCTCCGGTATGCCCAACGAGGCGGCAAAGGACTGCGAGCCCGAAATCTGCGACTGGCTGCCGTCGATGGACAGAATGCGCAAGTGCGGGAACAAGTAGGCGAGGCCAAGGGAGAGGTAGCCCTGTCCGGAGCCCATGTCGATAATTCGAGTGATGCGTTTCTGTTGGCAGATGCCGTGGATATACGCCACTGCTCTGGACACCTCGGCGCTTTTCTTGGTCTTCATGCGCAGGGACAATTTTTCCGGAAGATGAACCGTCGGTCCTTGACGGCGAGTTCGTGGAAGTGCGAGTGATCTCATGATGTTTAGCCACTCGGTCAAAGACTCTGGTCGGCTTGCAATAAGCCGTGGCTCTCTGGCCCAAGCATTTGTCTTTGTCTCTGGTCCAGCATTTTCGTCAATGCAATCTATGAGGTCTTGCTGCGCTAGACGATGATCCGGCCACGAAGACCACCAGGTCGTCCATTCTTGCGGCAACTTCTGCCAGGCGTCATGGATCAAGGCATCGTTGACGTGAATGCCCCCCGTGATCTGGCGGACAAGAGGCGTGGCAATGAATCCGCAGAGGTGGTCGGTATACCGTTCTAGACTATCGTAGGAACTAGGTAGGGCGAGCATGGAAGATGTGACGGGTTAGTGACTGGTGAATAAGGTTGCGTGTCTTGGAGCTAATGAGTGAGGCCTTCTGTGAAGTGACTTTTTTTTTTTTTTTTTTTTTTTTTTTTTTGGTCGACCTCCATCGACCGTGGTTGGAGAAAGTCTGCGAGCGATTTTCAATGAGGCCTGTACTTTTATTCTGAAAGAAAACCGAGGCACGTTCACGCGAGATGCAACGACAGATATAATGGGTGAGTAAGCACGCGTTCTTGAAGGTTACAATTTAGATATTCACTGTACGGATGTAGGATATACCCGGTAGGATGTAGGGTATGGCCAGATTAGTGGGGCAGACACAGTATGAAGTTATGAACGGAAGGAGGTGGGTGCATATTTCGACTTCTTTTCTCAACCAGCTTCACTACTTTGACCACTCCCAAGCAATCATCTAGACAGAAATACTCTTGTCCAGAGCTTGCAGCACCCATGATTTGACCGCAAAGGATGCCATGTCGACAAGGGAAAAGATATTGCAACTCTTGGCTCGACTTTGACGTATCCCCCATGAATGGCAACGTCGACGACTCGACATGCATTCACACAGTTTGACATCAACAGGATAGCTACAGTACACAACCTGACCAAAGAAGATATCGCAATTGCATATGGCTTGAGTGCACGCACGCGACTTGCGCATTCTCTGATGTCCCGTCAAATGGGTTCCCGCATATCCTCCCTCGTGCGACAGTCTGCCATTCTTGTCCACATGTTTGTCTGACTTGCGACTCATTATAAGCAGAAAGGCCACAGGCACTTGCCGCAGCACCACCAAGAGGACGAGGGGAACCATCAAGTCTATCTTGGCCGTTGTGCAGAAACCGAATAATGCTTTTGGAAACGAGAGTGGAAATCGCCATGCTCAGTCCTGCGTCAGCCAGCCACTCTTGGAGCAGGCTGGTACGGCATGAAAACGATCAATTATTTTGAAGACAGCGCCTGCGCTTTTCCCGGGACATATCCCGACTCACTTCATGTTCGGGAAGAAGCCACTTTTGGCTCACCGACGGCCCGGTCTAGAGCGGTAGCGCCTTGTCGCCGTATTGGGCAATACCGTGGGAAACACATTGGACCAGTCTCGTACGCGGACTCATGCGTTGGAGCCGACCTGGGAGTCCTGGGGCTATTTCATGGTAAACACAAATACGATGATGTTTGATTCACCCTGCTCTGAACACGGGGCTGGAAGAGAAAATCTCGAGGCAGACAAAGCGCAAGCAAGTATACTCTAGACCAAAGTCGTGTCTTGCTGCAATGAGTATCATGCAGCTGACTGAATAGACCCAGATGCAAACCGAATGAAAATCGAAATAAGTCACGACTCAAAGAGTCCTAAGATAATTTGCTATTGCGTCCTACTCGTGATAGTACACGGACGGCTACACCTAGAGTTGCAAATGAGTGTGCCATCAGGCGGTGAATGAGGCGGAACAAGAAAAAACAAAGAAACAACCATACTAAAGAGGTCGCACGAAGGAGATGCGTAAATTCGAATATAAAAATCCAAGTCCGCCACCATAAGCATCTTCCAGCCTCACTCACTCACTTAGACCAACAACCTCTACCACCCATTCAACGACTAATCACTTCTTCTTCACCACCACCCAAACAAACCACCTTCAAATGCTCTTGAAGGCCGTCAACCAACTAGGAGTCTCAGGGCGACAAGTCGACCAGCGATGCCTGCGGCAATGGCAGCATCGTCCGCTGCTGCGACAAAGAGACTGCCAAGAAGATGACCGACAGCGATGGCTTCATCTCCCTCACCGGTGACTTCCAGAGCATCCTCGGCCAATGCGACGACATCACCGGCAGCGGGCAGGCTGTCTGCTGTGGCGAGTCCGAGCAGGGCGTAAGTTGCAATCTATTCACTCTACTTCGGGAAGTCGATGACAGAACTTGTTCTAACCAACTTTTTTTTTCCGCTTTCAAACAGGATCTCGCTGGCCTTTCTTGCATCTCCGTTAACGTTCAAGGGGCCGTCGGGGCGGTGAAGAGTTCACGACTCGCTCGCATGTGCATCGCGATTGGAATGGAAGACGTATTACTTGGTGGGTACCTTGTCTTCTTGGGACACGGGGGTTGGGATAATGGGAGATTGTGCATAGCTATTCCTCGTCTTGGTGTGTATACTTTCTGGAATATACTTTCTGGAAATTTGGTTTACAAGATCTTTGCTTTTACTTTATTTGCTAGCTGGTGAAAGCATGGGTGGCGCAGTAGCTGAATGGCTTCCAGGGGCAATGACTTTGACAAATTGGACTTTGCGGCTTAAATCGCTGGTGAAGGAAGGGATATTTTGGAGAGATTCTCGGTTGTGTTGTTGGCATAGAAGTGAAGCCCTTGGCTAACCGAAGAGACGCCGTTGACAGCACCTCCCAGATTCCGCTGCCTTCTCCCTCTCATCAATTGTTCGTTCGCACCCAGCCAGCTACATAGAAGCAAGTCGCGTCGCAGAATGGACTGGGACCATCTAGCTGAAGAGCAGTCGCAGCGACTCTTTGTCAGCTGGCTCAGAATCCTCTTCAAAGCATCACCGGCCTTGCCCCTCAGGCTAGCCGGGAGACACCGCCCTGACAAGGAAGCGAGAGAAGCCTCGAGTCCCATCACTGGCTCCTTCAACATATGCAGCATAGTAACTTTTGAAGATGGCTTCAAGGCCATTGTGCGGTTCCCCATCTTGGGCCGAAGCAGGTTTCGGGTCGAAAAGACAAACGACGAGCTCCTCGTGATGCAGTATCTCACCCCGCGGATAAAGATCCCCATCCCCAAGATCCTGGGCGCCGGCGCGTGGGATTGCGGCCCCTACATCGTCTCGACCTTTGTCGAGGGGATCCTCCTGTCCAAGTGTCTGCCGCACCCAGCAGGCCAATCTTCTGGTCTCAGCCCAGACGTCTCGCCTTCCAAGTTGAGTCGGGCCTACCGGGCAATGGCAGACATCATGCTGGAGCTCTACAGGCTTCCGTTTCCACGCATAGGGGCCATTGCCAACGTCTCTGGACAGTGGAAGGTGGGAAAGCGACCATTGACGCTCAACATGAACGAGCTTGTTCGTGTCGGCAACTACCCCCCGAGCGACTTTGCCCAACCCAGCTTTCAGACGGCATCGGACTATTTCCAAGAGCTTGCCAGGCAACAGTACCTTCACCTCAAATACCAGCGCAACGATGCCATAGCGGATGAGCACGGCTGTCGAAAAATGTACATTGCTCGATGTCTCTTCCGCAGGATTGCAGAACGGATCCCAACCGAAAGGGGACCGTTCCGCCTGTACTGCGACGACTTTCGTCCCGCAAACGTCCTTGTGTCTTCGGATTCCGACTTTACCGTCAAGGCTGTGATTGACTGGGAGTTTACATATGTCGCCCCAGTGGAATTCTCTCACGCGGCCCCCTGGTGGCTGCTGTTTGAGAGCCCAGAGGCTTGGGAATCGGATCTCTCTCAGTTTCTCCATCGGTATCGGCCCCGCCTCCAACTGTTCCTCACGGAGATGAAGGCCTGCGAGGACGAGCGCATACGAGCGGGAACACTGGAACAGTCGGGGCGGTTGTCGGAGCCCATGGCACGGTCCATGACGAACGGCATGTTCTGGCTCTGTCTTGCGGCGAGAAAGAGCTTCATGTTTGATGACATTTACTGGACTTTTCTTGACGAGAGCTTCTTTGGGCCTTCGGGCACGCTGGAAGACAGGTTGTCTCTGCTGAGTGACGAGGAGAGGGATGGCCTCGAGGGGTTTGTCCAGACAAAGATGCGGCAAAGGAGCGAGTGCTCTTTGGATGAACATCTGACGTTGGACGAGATTATGGACCTTTGATGGATCGAGACTCGAGATACGTGCATGCATGCGATCCCCAGTGAGACTGGTCCATTCACTGCTCCCAGAAAGCCACTTCACTCAGGTAGTCGGTCGCGGTGATGATGCACGGTGTCATAAGTTGGGTTTTTTTTTTTTTTTTTTTTAAAAAAAAAAAAAAAAAGAGGTGAGGATATGGCCATCACAGGCGCAGGATGAGTGACGTAGTCTAGGCATGTCAAGATGATATGTGACGACAAGTTGATCTGCGACTCGACTCTCAGGACAGAAATTGCCATACTGACGAGAGATCCCCCAGAACAGGCAGTTTGCGTCATTTTCTCCGGTCCCTCCACCTCGAGAATCGAGTCCATGAACTTCCAATCGCGCTTCAGAATGGTCATTGGCGTCCTCATCACAATTGGGTATGGCACGGCAGCACAAGGGTTAGCCAGGACGGTGACCAGATCACCAGACACAGACAAATCCAGCTACATCCAACGACGACTTGTTTCTGCAAAAGACATTGAAACCAAGACTATTCGCTTGCTTGCCTTGTATAATTGCATGTCTCGTCTGCCCAAGGTACAAGCATCTTCTGTTCCAACATCTGTCGCATGTCTGGAACCCCCCCTTTCTGGAAAAGGAAGGACAATCCTCCCGCCCTTGACACTTATCCTCGCGCACAATCACGTTCCATTGACGGTCCGTAAATAGCTGACCGATGGTCAAGTACGGATGCTTCTCACCCGGCTCCGTGCAGTAATCTACAATCTTTTGCGCGCTGTCCGCAACTTCGCTGAAGCTGTCGAGGTATAGATGCCCCTTTGCATTCTGTGGACGACGAAAGCATTCCGTTCAGTCAGTGGTCAGTAATCGCTCGTATTCTTTTTTATTTGGCCATGGGAAACGGGGTGGGGTCCAATCCAAAGGGTGGAAGGAAGGCGGCTCACGTCGTTGCACAGCCAGATGGACGCGTCATGTCCCACATCTAACTCGCGAGCAGTTCCCGGGCCCGGGTGCGTTGTGAGGCTTCGTCTTGACCCCTCGCAGGTATTACTCGATCCCCTCTTCGACCCATTTCTTGGTGGTCCATTGCCAGTTGCAGGGGCCGGGGCCGCATATCAGATTTACCCATTTCCAGGGCTCTTGGCGCGCGGCGAGGGCGTGGGGGCCGCTGAGGAGTGAAGGGTCGAATCGGGGGACGGGAGCCTCGAGTCTCGCGGCGGCCTGTTGGTCAGAATTCGGTCCGTCAAATTAGATGGTTCTTTGCCGAGCATATGTACCGGGAGCAGAGCCAGGGTGATGGGGCGCGTGCGATGCCGAAGAATGAGGGGAACGGCACAGTCACGTCGTTGAGATGGATGTTCAAGCTGCTAAATGAATACTTACTCGATCACGGCCCGTTTCTGTCCGAGGCCGACTTGGGCTGCTGTTGACGTTGATGCGATCAGCGTCATGGCTGTCTACTGGGTACTTGCAGTTTGCGGAACTTTTTTTTTTTTTTTTTTTTTCAATTTCAAGGGCGATGATACAAGCCCAACCATTGGTTTGTGTCCTGCATCCTGCATCCTGATGGTGAGGTGAGGCCAGAAATCTCGAGCAAAGTAATAAGAACGAGAGAAACACCAGCATTTCGCCTCGTAGCTAGCTGACTGAACGAACCAGCGCGGCTTCTCCCCCGGCCCCCGTTGTCGGGGGACAACGGCGTCGGGCGGCGGGCCCGGCATCGACTCGGCGTGGATTTGATTCAATCTGCCGTCCACGCCTGCCGTCTTGCCTTTTTTTCTTTCGTCTCTCCTCGGGGCTTCCCTGGCCTTTCCCGTCAAAAGGGTCGGTCGGCCGGCCCTGGACCTGTTCCTATTCGACTGTGAAAACCTCCGGCTTATCTCCAGATGAAGGAAGTGAGCAGCGTGATTGGTTGAAGATGGGGCGCACCCACCCCTCCTTCCTTCCCACATCCCAACTCGCGCCTTTCCTGAACAAGCCAATGAGTAAATGAGCCCACAAGTCAAGTTGTTCTCGGCCATGACGAGCTACGCTACGCTCCGTGTCCGTATTTTTTGCGTGGAAAATGGGTCTCGAACGCCGTAGCCTCCGGCGGCATATGAAAATTTCCCACCGGAACTAGCTGAATCGAGAGGAGTCTCCCCACACTCTCTTTTAATGCGGAAGTACCTCCAAGGGTTTTTTTTTTTTTTCCTCCCACAATGTGATAATCTAGGGCTTTGCCTAGACCTAGCATAGGTGTTAATTGCACAAGTCAAAAGGGACTTGTTTAATGCGTATTCTTTGCTGTCTCCTGTGGCGTAATTGAATCGGGCACATCGCCTTACGATGCGCTTGACACCCGCGATGGCCTGGTGGGCTGCATCGTAACACGCAACGCCTATAACGTCTGCAACGCGTGCAACCTTTCACGTGACGAATTTTTTATTAAATTTCGCATTATTATTATTACGAGGCCTATTTTATTGCTAGAAGCCTTGCTCTTGCGTTGGATTACTTAGTATAGCTTAGCCTCTTCATGAACGCGAATTCATCTCTTTTAAAGAAGCCCTTGATGCGTTGTATGAGAAAGAAACCTTGGATAATAGAAAGAAACCTGAGAAGTATTTCCACACTAAAATTGTATATATGGAGACTCCTCTCGATTTGGCTAGTCCGACGGGAGATTTGAAAGCTCCGGTGGGAAATTTACGTCCCCCTCGTCCTCGAGTACCTAAACGCGCAGTAGTGAAAAACCAAATGCGCAGTAGTAACTAGGCCCAAAACAGAAGGAGTACCCCCGTACCCTATAACATAAGAAAAGGTATCTCCTCCGTTTTTTACGCGTTCTATATAATCTATCTCTGTTTCACGTATTATTATATATAGTTAGAATAACCATAACACTATAAACGCGTTTTTAAGCCTCTTTAAATCCCTCTATTACAGCTGCTGCGATCCTAGTGGCGGGAAGGCAGCAAGAAGCTAGGGGACTTAGTCTATTACGTGCAAAGAGAGGTACCTAGTTACTACTGCGCGTTTAGGTACTCCTCGTCCTCCCTCGAGAAAAAACCCCAATTCAAACTGACTTGGGTTTCAGCGCAGTGCGCCTGCCTGCCTCCTTTCGCCTTTCTTCGGCCCCGAGCAGCCACGGGCCGGCTCGGTTTGGCGCAGCAAGTTGCCTTGCCGTCTGCCCGTTCTCCAAGTTTGCTTTGCTTGGCTCGACACAGGCAGGCAGGCAGGCAGGCAGGCAGGGCTGCTCGCTGCCGTCCGTACTGGCCCGAGAAAGGACTATACAAATCAAGTGTGCGCAGGTGCTCGAGTTGGCCGGGCGAGTTGTCGATGGGCGCCCATAAAGTCGCGGGAAAAAAAAAAAAAAAAAAAGGAGGCAAGAAAAGGGGGAGGGGGGGTTGCAGCAGTTCCTCATCGGGTCGGATCGGACGAAGAAGCCGAAGCTGATTCTGGAACGGGGAACTTGGTCGACGAGTCCCACCGGCCGGGGCCGCTGGGAAATATGTACTATACAATAACATCATACGGAAACCCGCTTCAAGCCGTTCCCCCCCTGGGTAATCGTGATTGATGTATCCCCCATCCGTCATCACCGACGGGCCTGGCCTGCATCCGAGCCAACTGGGTGTTGGAACGAACCAAGGCGGGAAGATGAAAACGTCGGAAAGTCCCGCAAAGACGAGGCCCGAGATCCTGGCGAGCCCCCCCTAATCTTGGACGCCCTTATTCCGCATTTTTCTATTGTCCGTTCGTTGTCCGTCCGTTGTCCCGTCCCGTCTTCTCTCCGTGCGGGGTATACCTACCTACCTAGCTGAATCAGGAAAGGCCGCGCGCCATCCAGATAGGGAAACTTGCAGCCCCCAGAATGAAGAGGAGAGAAAGAAAAAAAAGAAAAGAAAAGAGTTCGAGATGCAAGATCTCCCCCAGGATCGTGTGTGCATGACATGGATAGGCCTTGGATGTTCGGGGACCCAGTCGAAGAAAGTTTTTTACGGACGACGACGACATCTGCGGCGACGATGGGGGGGGGGGCCACCGTTGCAAAAACATCATCGGGGTTGCAAAAATTTTTTTTTTTTCTGTTTCTTTTTTTAAATATATGTATGTCTGTCCTCTCGGGCCGGCAGGAGAGGTAAATTGAGCCGTCGGGCCCGTCTGGGTGCGCGTGGGCCCGGCCCAGGTGTCAGTCAGCCAGCTGAGCTTGTTGACGAACCGCCAGTCATGGAAAAGAGGGGACGATTGATTCGTCACAAATTAACCCGCTGGTACTTGGTACGGAGACGACATTGTATGTTTGTACAATGTAGTTGTATGACCCGCTGGCAGCTGTTCTGGCAGCTGGTCCCTGGTCCCTGGTCCCGGGTGCCCCACTCGTTGTCCATGTATGTGTGTACATACGCATAAACGGACAGAGAAGGCGGGACGTTGAAACGCGCTGCATTTCTATTTACTCATTTACTTTGACGCATTCTATTTATTCATCTCTCTTTCTTTGCTTTTCTTCGTCCCGTCTGGCGCGGGGTGATGGCAAACCCGCCGGGAGCCTGGTTATAAAAAGAGGTCGTCGAGGCGCAATCTGTGCCAGAGCTTTCCCATCAACAGAATCCCACACAAAATCCCATATATACACACACACACACGCACGCACGCACGCACGCACGCACGCACGCACACACAAGCACACACACACCAGCCACGCCCCGCCTACCCTTTCTCATTCGAGCATGATGCCCAGATTCAACATGCTTGTCCTTCTCTTCTCCTTGATCGCGGCTCAACTTGTCGCCGGATCCGTCATCAGCATTCGTCCGCCGCCCGGCAAACCGTGCCCAGCCGCAGCCAATTTGCACTGTCGGCCGTGCTCATCCGACGGAGTAAGCCAAACTTTTTTTTTCTTTTTTTTATTACCCCCCTCCCCTTGTCCCTGAAACACACACTCCATGTTCTCACACCATGCTGATGAAAGCGGTTGCATCACTTCAGGATTGCTTCGTCCGTGCTTCCTTGGGATGTTCCATGTCTTTAGACTTGAATAGTCTTGCTTGCGTAAACGGAAAATGCGTTTCCTCGCAAGAAGATTCCAACACGAGTTGTTATGTCGACGATGGTGATCAAAGCTGTACAAATGGTGGAGCGAACTGCTGACCAGGCCATGAGTTCTCCCCTTGATCCATCCTTTTTTTTGGGGTGATTTAATTGTAATGGGTAATGGAAATTGAGTGTCTTGCCTGGCGGTTTCTTTGTTCTTTTTTTTTGTCATGTCTTGAGAGAATTCTGGAAGTTCCTCGCCGGTGTACTTGTTGGTGTACTTCTTGGCGGCGTGGCGGGTTCGTGATGGGGCTGTTATACCTTATACCCAGTATATATATATATTAAAGTAATCGACTTGGTCGGTATCATGTCTATAATCTGGGGACGCAGCTACGGAGACGTTTTTCCCAACCCAATCAACGTGAGGCTGGTGGTATTATCCATGCGTCCATGCAACCACCCCACAGACGGGACGTCCGCATATAGATCAGTGGACAACTGCCGATGATGATGAGGATAAAAGAGGAGGAAAACATGCATCCCGGTTTCAATAACGTTGTTTTCAGACATACGATTCACACATCTGACAAGTGGAGAAAATTAAAATCAAATCCATCGGGCGTTGATTCCCTTGGAGCGCAGCTGCGTCATTGCTTCCCCCGACATTTACATTTTTTTCTGTTTTCAAAGGAGCCCACATGTAATGAAAATATATATAGCCATGAGACTCGCATCCTATCCTAGCTTTTCGACTACGTCGTTTTCCAAAATGTTGGAAAAACGCGGGTAATCAGTGTACCCGACCGCAGGGTCGTCGAACGGGCCGTAGAAACGCGCCCTGTCGTACGGCGCGAGCGGCTGGCCGCGGCGGAGCCTTTCCACGAGGTCGGGGTTGCTGATGAAGTAGCGGCCGTAGACGAGGCCGTCGTACCGGCCGGACTCGACGACGCCCCACGAGTTTGTGTCGTCGAAGCCGCCGGCCGACAGGAACGGCGTGTCGCCCCAGATGCGCCTGAACATGGACAGGTCCACGGCCGACAAGCCCCACGAGTCGAGGAAGGCCTGCTTGTCCGGCCCGGAGAGGACCTGCTCGTACCTCGGCTCGACGAAGCTGACGTACGAGAGCCCCGGCCGCAGGCGCGACTTGAGCTCGCGGCAGAGATGGCCCCAGGTCTCGACCCGCTGCCGGCCGCGGGCCTGGTTGAACAGTCCGAAGGGGGTAAGCCGGATGGCCAGGTTGTCTGCGCCGACGGTGGCGGCGAGCCTGTCCATGAGGTCGACGACGAACCGGCACCGCGTCTCGGGGGAGGAACCCCCGTACTCGTCGCCGCGCCGGTTGGCGTTGGAGCTCAGGAACTGCTCGGGCAGGTAGCCGTTGCCGGCGTGGAGCTCGACGCCGTCGAAGCCGGCCGCCATGGCCGCCGCCGCCGCCCGGCAGTAGTCGTCCATGGTCCTGTCCACGTCGGCCCGCGTCATCTCGCGCGGCGGGTGGTCGGCGAGCCTCACCGGCGTCGAGGTGTGCGGCGGCGGGTAGGGGAAGCACTCGTCGGCGTCGTCCCAGGGCACGCTCGAGGGCGCCATGATGGGCGTCCCCGTCAGCTGCGGGATGTTGGCCCGTCCCGAGTGCCAGAGCTGGGCGTATATGAATCCTCCCTTTGCGTGGACCGCCCGAGTTACCTTCTCCCATCCGTCTGCCTGCTCCTGGAGGAACAGCCCGGGGACGCCGGGCATGGCATTACCCTGTGGGTGGCGGCGCGACGAAACGGCTTTGCCGTCAGCCCAGAACCGGAAATTCCAGAATCCTCATGTGGAAACGAAAGAAGAGAAGAAGGCCGTTGCCAAGAGAAAATAAGATAGAGAGAGAGAGAGAGAGAGAGAGACAGAGACAGAGAGAGAGCATGGCGAAAGGAACGAACGAACGAACCTCCAGGGAAGGTGGGAGGCCTTCTGAGATGATCAGGCCACCAGGGGTCGCCCGCTGACTGTAGTATTCAACCATGTGATGGTTGGGAATCCAGATGCGATTGGGCTTTTCTGGCGTCGAGTCCGGGTTGAGAGGAGTTCCGCGGTTCCGCGTCAACGGCGCGTGGACGATGCGGTGACTCAACTCAATCTTGCCGTTGGCAATCTTCAGAGGACTGAACAACTTGGAGTCCCGGTTAGAGGAGGAGGAGGAGGAGGAGGGAATGTCACGACCCTGACCCATTGTCTCTATTTTGTCTTTGGTTGCGAAAATAATGCGATTATGTTTTTTTCAAAATTTGAAATTGCAATTTGAAATTGAAACATCTGGCGAAGCTACCAAAATCCACCAACCACCCCGGCGACGACGACGACGGTTTGGAGATCCCGCAACGGACCCAAGCAAGGCCAGCAACAAACCTGCGTCGTACATGACGTACAATATGCAATGAATTCCCGGGCGGGCCAGAGGCGCGAGACACCAAGTCTCAGACTTCGTGCCGGGGGGGGGTCAGCCAGTCCGTCCCTTGCGCCAAGTAGGCAAAAAGAAAACTTGAACTTGAGCCCAACGGGCCAATGGGAAACTGGAACTCGGTTCCCAGCAAGTTAAAGCGTAAAGTTGGATGGACCACCCCGTTGACCGCCATACGCATTCATTCATTCTCAATGCCGGGTGAAACTGCCTCGCCTCGCCTCGCCTCGCCGAGACACATATATAAGAAAAAAAAAAAAAGAAAAAAGAAAAAGGAGAGAAAAAGGAAAAAAAAAAAAACACCCTTGCACTCATTCACTAGCACACTGGCCAAATTTCGAATCTATACGATTGTAGCGTAGTGTTGTTATTTGTTATTTGTTATTTGTTATTTGTTATTTGTTATTTGTTATTTGTTATTTGTTATTTGTTATTTGTTATTTGTTATTTGTTATTTGTTATTTGTTATTTGTTATTTGTTATTTGTTATTTGTTATTTGTTATTTGTTATTTGTTATTTGTTATTTGTTATTTGTTATTTGTTATTTGTTATTTGTTATTTGTTATTAAACAAAGACAAGATAAAACGCGGCTGGGGCATCCTTGCCTGCCTGGCCCCGTGGCGCTCACGATACGGGTGACGAAGTGCATGTACATGGATCGCAAAGCAACGGCTGCCCGAATCTCTCCGATGTACATACTCTAGTGAAAAACCTCCGAAGTTGGAATGGAGCCGAAAGGAGCCGAAAGGAGTCAAACTCCTGCCGCGCGTGGTCTGGCTGCGGCAAGGACAAGGGGGCCCGCCCCCAAGATTGCGATGCGAACAGGTCCTAACCGTACATGTATAGACTCCATGTTATTCCCTGTTATTCCGTGTAATTCCATGTCCTTACGGTCGGCCAACTTTTAGCTTACTTTCCCACCCGTCCCGTCCCCCGCCGCCGTCCCGCCTCCGTCCCGCTCCCCCCCCACCTTTTTACCGCATCTGTACATCTGCGATTTGTACATCCGGGATACATTGGGCCAAGGCCAAGGAACAAGGAACCAGGAAACAAGGGGTCGTGATACGCTCGCCGCCGCCGCCGCTCGACCCGCTCACATGCATTTTTTATTTCATCTCGCCCTCCCCCCCCCCCCCCCCCCCGGGTCCGTATCCGGTCGATGAAGCAGACCGTGACTAACTAACTACTACTAGCTCGAGTTTGTGACCAGTTCTGTCAGTTGTCAGCCAACACAAACACAAACCAAGACACGCACAGCTTTTGCAAATCTCTAGGAAAAGGACCCGTCTTGTCTCACTTTCTGCCATGGACTCTCACAGCTTGGCTGCCGGCTGCCGGCTGCCGGCAATCAAAACCTCCTGCCAGGTTTCGACGGATTAAAGAAAAGGAACCCTGTGCCCCCAAGCATTCCGATTCTATTTTCCACGGCCATTCTCGCAGGAACGAAACGAAAACCTCGAAGCGTCCGTGGCACTGAAACTCTGTTTGGATCGATGAGCTACTATCCCGGCGCCGCGCCGCCTCCCCAGGGCGTCACGCCCAACCTCGACGACCCCCAGGACGTGCTGAGGACGGCAAACTACGTTGTGCAGGCGCTCACTCTTGTACTGACGAGTGTTTTTGTCGCTGCGAGATATTATGCCAAGTCGGGGATACTGGGAGGAAACGTCACGTTGGATGACTGTACGTATGCGCCGGCTTTGTATCTGCATTGGAATAAAAAAAGGGGGGGGGGGGACTCAGAAGCTGACTGTTTCGTTGGTGATGAATGATGATAGATGCGACTTACACGGCCTATGTATGAATATTCCATTCCCGCGCATGGTCAACTCGGGACGACCTTGAAGCCTAATTTTTTTGATATTCTTCCAGGTTTTCATGCTGGGGTACTGCGTCACTGCTTGCTTTGGTAAATCGAACCCTTTTTTTTCTTTTGCCTTTACAAAACATGATTGAAAAAAAAAAGACCTAACCACGATACAAAATAGCTTCGTCATACGGAGGTGGTTTGAATCAATGGGAGGTTTCGCCAGAAAATGCCACATCTTTCTTCAAGGTAAGGAGAGTTAAAAAAAAAGGGGGGCCAATTCTTCAAATCAACACTCAATTGATTTCGTCCCCAATTGCCAACTCGACTAACTACTACCTCCTGACCAGTCCGGCTACGCAGCCACGATATTCTACATGCCCATGGCTCTCAGCGTCAAGCTCGCTCTCCTCATCATCATCATCCGAGTCTTCAGCTCCGTCCACCGCAAGACCCTGTTGAGCGTGTACCTCCTCGTCGGCCTCTTGCTCGTGTACTACATCTCGGGGCTCTTCATCAAGATCTTCGTATGCCGGCCCATCTCGGCCTACTGGAACGGCGAGACGAGCAAGTGCCTCGACCAGAGCGCCATCATCACCGCCGACGCCATCATCAGCGTTGTCAGCGACCTGGCCATCCTGCTGCTTCCCGCGCCGCTGACCTGGTCCCTGCAGCTGCCGCAGAAGAAGAGGATGCGCGTCAGCGGCCTCCTCTGCGCGGGCGGCGTCGCGACCGCCTTTAGTGTCTGGCGGCTGGCCCTGATTGTGCACGAGCGCGCGTCTGCCAACCAGACCGTCGTCTTCGTCAAGGTCATTCTCTCCGGGTAAGAAGTCGCGGCTTTTCTTTTTTTTTTTTTTTTTTTCCCTCTTTTGGCAACGCCTTCGAGAGGCGGGTGATTACGGACCCCGGGGGGGGGGGGATGGAAACTGACGTGACTGACTGAAACTTTTTGTAGCAATGCCGAGGTGGGCATCGGCCTCATCTGTGCCTGCCTGCCGGCGGTCAGCACGCTCTACGTACAGAAGATTAGAGGCTCATCCTACTTCAAGCAGAGTGTCGGCTCACAGCCGACTGCCTCTCAGGGGACGAGGGGGACGAGGGCCGCGAGGGGGGCGAGATTGTCTTGACTCGGTCCTTCCACGTCGACACGTCGAGCTTGTCGAATTACGAACCGCAAAGCCAAAGCGTGCGGAGCGAAGAGTTGGAATCAGGGTGGGTGCAGCATGAATCACGTCCGGTCCTGCAATGACAGGTCCAGCTTGGTACGTGGTTCGTAATAGCAGGATTCTTCGGTATTGGTAATAGTTGCAGCAGCTTGGGGCGCAGGATCTTTCTCCCCGCGTTGGAACAAAGTTGACTGCGTCTGCTTCTGGACCCAACCAATATAGCTTGAGTGAAGGAGGAAAAAACCCAAGTGGTTGGACTTTTTCTCTCAAATACGTTCTCAGGGAGTGGTGGCTATTTTGACCTACTTGGCTCCTAAGCCTGGCAACACTTACAAGGCTAGATTTAAAAAGTTGGAGATGGGGGGATAACCCACTTTATTCTTCAAGGGAAAACACCAGCCTGAAGGACGTGGTACTAGCCCACATGTACGCAACTAGCATGGTTGTGTATGTTGATAAAAGCTTTAGAGATAACTGTGGTTAATAATTTCTAATACCATACTTGGTACAATTTAGTAAGGCCATCTAAGATTCCCATTTATCCGCAATGGACGCCAAGTGAACCCAAGTAGCTCATCAAGCTGCCTGCAACCGCCGACATGGGCCAGATGCGCGCCGAGTATTGGGATTGGCTTGTCCAGGCAGTCCCGCCCGGGGAAGGTGCGTCGTGGAACTGTCAAGATCATGTCATGGAAATATGGGGACTGCTTTTGGAATACAAGGTTATCAACGAAGCCTTGTGGGAGTGCCTAAGCGTTGGAAACAATTCGATCCCAGAGTCTGTCCATCAGCCATTGAACGGGATAATGGGTTAGCAGAAACTGATTCAGGTATGAACCTATACCAGTCGCAATGGTCCCTTGGCGTGAGAAAGTTCGTCGCCTTTACAGCCTCCCAGTAGTCGGGCTAGAATCCGCTAGACTCCCAATCTATTAAGGCCTTGATCCGCCATGACCCATCATCTTTTTTGATCTTGGACCATTTCATCTGTCCTTGTCTCTGCTTTGCGTTGAAAAAGACAGCAAACGCCACGCAATGAAAAGGGGTGAATATATCATACCCAAGCGTGCCCAGGACAGTTGACACTGTGTCATGCTGCAAAAGCTGGTCGCTCAGGATAAGCGTGAAGCCACATACTTCCGCTAGTAGTAGTATTGCAACGGACGGTGATGACTGCCGGAGTGGAATGATTGAAAGGCTTGGTATAGTCCGAAGGCCTAGGTTCTAGTCAGTTACTATTCCGCTGCATTGTTTTTTTTCCAGACAAACCTTTTCAAACATAACAAACAAAATGGTAGTCGTGCTAGCTAGCCTAAGCCCTAAGTTTTAGTTCGTTTTGCTCACACAAGAATGATGAGAGTGATTCCCAAGGACACAGCTAACCCTAACCCAAATGAGCCGAGCATGCTCATTGGCCATGAAGTGATCCCCCTGTTCTGGGGAACAAGACCTGCAGCAACTGCAGCAGCACACATGGGACAACAAAAAATCTGAAACTTATATAAATTATAAATATTGAACATAAATACCAATAAATCTATTATACAAGTTATTAAATTAAGTGTAACTATAAAATATTTATCATGTAGGTCGTCCCTGCGAAATTCGCAGAGTTTTCGTGCATCACACCCAAGCGCTGGATACGGCAGGGTACGTGCCGACCAATCAACGTTAGGCAGTTGCGTCATATGTATATGCTCTATGTATATCCTCTCCCCTCACGGCTGGCAGATCGCGAACTTCTTCTTCCTTGCATCCATTTGCACCACACATAAAACAGCGTTATCCTTTCTACCATGGCGTAGAACCAAAAATGGTTGCACAGTCAGGTTTGGACAGTCCGTCGATCAATTTCCGTTCGCGCAAGTGTCACCATAGTCCATCATTTCTTCCACCCGAAGGAAGCGAGTTGGAACATGCTTCGACAAAGAAACGAAAGATCGATCATCCGGACATTCCTCCTCCAGAACTTTACAAGTATAATCTATAAAGTTATGGCTCTGATGCACGAGCCGGTGCAAACTTTGCGCGAGTGCAAAATGCATGTAAACGGACGCGCTAGCCATTTTCGTCACCTAGATTATATAGAAATTTATAGAACTCTATCTAAATTACATGAACACCACCTCCCTCCCTATTTATAATATATCTTTTTCAGGGCCGCGTAAATGCCTATAATAGGATTAAATACTAAGAATAAAGCAAATTCTGCTAATTTTTAGGAATAAACTATACACTTTATATAGTTTACTTATAAACTTTATATAGGTATAAAAGATAGTACAAAGTAGCCGCCCTATACAAATCCATATACAACTTTGTACCGTGCAAAGTCGGTGCATACTTTGCACCGGCTCGTGGATCAGAGCCGTTATAAGTTCTTGAGGATACTTGGTGTTTAGTGTATTTCCCTAGGTTACTCTGTCCTCACTGGCAAAGAGGGGTGCTTTTTTACGGAGTATGTAGTTGCAAGCAATGGCACACACATTCCAGGTGCTCCTCTTGTCCACAGAATATGTGTGCCCCGCCAATAAGAGAATAGACAATTCAGTCCTGCACATCAACAAAACCACAATGCCGCACCTGCGCTTTGCCTGCCTGCAAACGGGGTGGTGACTGGGCAAAAGAAGGACTGATGAGTTGACAGCTCGCACCAGCCGGGATGCGACGTTGCCATTCACCCGCCGCCATGATTTTCCATCTCGCCATTCCATTCGTACCTACTTACTCTCACACCAACATCAAATGCTTCCATTATTTTCGCCATTGTCCAATCGAGAGCAACGACTTCAATGTCGGGCCAAATACTAGGGTCTCCGGCAAACAGTTGCGTCGTCTCGAGCCCGCCCGAGTCCAAACCCAAGCGCCGAGTAGGTGCTCCGAAGCTTGATAAACTTCCTCGATTTCGCGATGTCTGTTTCAGTGAGCGCCAGCAGCTCTTCCTCGAGAAGGTCCAGCAATGCAACGTAATCTACAACTTTGCCGAGTCAGGCCTAGATAGGCAATCGAAAGATGCCAAACTACTGACGCTCAACGAACTACAACGATATGTCGAGGACAGCGGACTCTGGGTCGACGAGACCATGTGGCGCGCGCTCGTGGAAATGTTCGCAAACAACGCATTTCGACGCACGCCGCATTGTGTGTACAGCTCCGGCGAGATGTACGACGCGGTGGGCAATGGCGACGAGGAGCCTACGCCCGAGATCGCGTGGCTCCATGTCGGCGCCGTGTATCAGCTCTTCATCGCCGCCCTGGAGAGCAAGTACCTCATGGCAGAGCTCGCTGATGAGTCGCACGTCGACCAGGAGTTCGTGACCTGTCTCTTGAAACTCTTTGAATCTGAAGATCCCCGCGAGCGCGACTTCACCAAGAAGATACTGCATTGCATATACCGCGTTTGTCAACACCTCCGGCCGTTTATCCGGCAATCCATCAACAACGTCTTCTTGAAAGCCACGTATGAGACAGGCACATGCACCGGTATAGCTGAGCTTCTCGAGATGCTCGGCTTCATCATCACCGGTCTGTCCGTGCCGCTAGAGGGCGAATACATTGTCACTCTGCACCGGGTCTTGTTACCGTTGCACAAGGCTGCGGCATTTGGAAAATACCACCTGCCGCTTGCCTATTGCATGACCAAATTTATCGAAAAGAGGGCATCTCTATCAAACGAGGTATGCATCACCAATCGAAACGCCCGACAAGAAAAAAATATTCTGGACGACAAGAAGAAGACTAATGAAAAGTATGGGGGGCAGGTGATTGCTGCGTTACTGCGCTACTGGCCCAGAACCAGCAGCGAGAAAGAATGCATGTTCCTGGACGAGATTGGGGACATCATGGACGCCAGTAGCCCTACCGAATTCACGCACGCCCAAGAAAAGCTGTTCGTGCAGTTGGCAAAGTGTACTGTCAGTCCCCATGTGCTGGTCGCCAGACGCGCGCTGTTCTTCTGGAGCAACGAGAAGTTCTGCGACTTTGTCGAAGCGCATGTCGAGTCGATATTGCCCATCATGTTCACGTCCGTGTACGAGAGCTCTGACTCCCACTGGAATAGGTGACCAGAACTTCCGTTCCTGCCTGACAAGTCATGTGCGCCACCCCCGTCGCTAACACCTCCCAATGTAGAATTGTTCGAAGCACGACGTACGACGTCATGATGTTCTTTGTCAATTCGAACCCCCATCTTTTTGACGACTGTCTGTACAGTTATCATGAGCGAAAACTGTACAAGGCGACGGAGCAGGCGACGAGGGATGGGCATTGGGAAGCGGTACGCAAGAGGGCGGACGGGTCAGCATGCATGGCACGGTTTGGGAACGCACATGAGATGAAACGATAGCCAGCTTTTTATGGTAGATTATTGTTCTTTGGGGGGTTTTCCCTTTTTATATTATAATCTTGTTCTAAATTTTCGCACTAAAGTGTGCATTTCGCTCCGAGACGAGAATTACCATGACAATAACAATAATGCTAATAATGGACTCAGAGACCCTGACTGCATATGTAGACCCGATCTGCCCATGCCGGCCGTGGTGGGTCGGTCGCTTAATTCGTCATCAGTACTCCGTACGTCGTAGGTGGAATCGAGCACAAGTCACGATCTCAGGGTCTCCCCCCCCCTGGTAAGACCTAATCGGCCATATCAATCTGTGCGGAAATTTCTCCGTACGGCGTATAGCAATTACTTTTCGTGCTGGCTTGCGTGACCCGTTGCCTGGATAGTATTTCCCCGGCCTACCGCCCTCGCCTCTGATCGTACAACGCCTGGAGGTTATCAAGGAAAAGATTCCTGTCAGTAATCACATGGGACTCCCTGAACGGATTCCCGCCCGGCCGAGGTATTCAAACTAACCCATGTCGCAGGGAGGACCATGTCTTCACCCCGGGTGCTGCTATTCACATGGGTTTCGGCAATTCTCAGACCTCGACCATCACTTACAAGAAGATATCGCATCCATTCACGTCCGATGAGGAAGCCGGCAACAAGGCTTGCTATGGCGAGTATGCCAGCGGCAAGAACTTGAGATGCTTTCCAAGTCGGATGTCGAGGTGGGGAACCTCGAACGGAAATAACGTGGAAATGGAGCCGACAAGGTGTGAGTGGGCTGGTGATGGAGGCAACTGGGGGCCACGGAGAAGCAGCAGGAGGCCTGGAATGTGTCCCGAAAGTCGGGCGGGACAGCTTCTGACCCTGAGAAAGCCAGTGCGGGGTCTGCTGGCTGTCTGCTTCGTCATCCAGCACATTGTTCCGGAGCTTGTAGGCCGGCTGGCGCAGCCACAAGGAGGCCAACGGCGGGTTCAGGGATAGACGCTAGGGCCTGGAGGGGCGCTAGCTTTGGCCAGTTCTTTTCTTTTGATCGCTTTTACTTTTGATCCAGGTCCGTTTCTGCCAAACACCGAAATTGCAGAATGGGCAATGGGCAATGGGCAATGGCATTTTGAAGGTTTTGCCCATGCCCACCGTCCAAATGGGTCCCCACTCACCCGTAGAACTCCACACACGGCAAAACGAGTGCAGGGCCCCCTCAAGAGTCAAGACAAGGCAAAATTTCATATGCTCTTTCCTCCAAACACGAAACAAAACAAAATCAAACTCGCGCTCTCAAACTCGAGTCTCCAGCTGCATCTCTCATCATCACGCTTTTTACCAAAACTCGTCCATCAACCGTACCCACGCTTAGCAGACTGTCCCGCTTCACATCTCCAACGCCGCAACCTCCGCCATGGAGAACCATTTTCAGTCCGTCAAGACGTGGCAAGGCCATGTTCTCGTCTCTGCGTCTCTGCTGCCACCCTCAGTCAAGGAGAAGGAGAGAATCTATTCGGACTGCAGCACGTACACACGCTCCTCCCCGCAGCTGCCCCTCATGAACAGACGCCACGGCCTGCACATGGCCGCATCGCTGCCGCCGGTGCCCGATTACTGGAACCACGAACATCGTGGCCAGGTCGAGCCCGTCGTTGATGCCACTTGTAGCTCGCATCTTTGGCTGACGCCCCCGATGATGAATGTGACACCGTCAAGGTAGATACGCTTGCCCACTGCTTCCTGGCTCAGTTCACAACAGCCAAGTATACTGACTGACTTTTTGCAGCGCCAACTTTCGAGAAGCTTGTAGCTCAATGTATCCTCCGCCAGCACACAGCGACCCAGTGTCAACAGCGGAAGACTGCTCCTCAATATCGTCCTGTTGGACAGCGAACAACTATAGCTCGGACTGTACCTCCCTCACCGACTGGGACGATGCCATCACCGTCACCAGCTCAGCCAGCGCCTCGGCGGAATCATGGTCAAGACCCTCTACGCCCTCGCCCGATCGATCCTTTGGCGAGCAGCAACCGGCACTGTTCTTCACAGCTGGGTTTCAATTTCAGCCGTCTCTGTCACCCGAAGATGAGCAGCCGCCAAAGCGAAGGAGGTTGAGCGCCGAGATGCCACCAATTCACAATATATACGACTCTGATGGCAACTTGTGGTTTTAATGATGCGACGAATAATGTATCAAATTCACTTAACGACTTTTGTTCTATTCTTTTTACATATGAAAGGATACCAGTTTTAGCTTAATGAGTCGATATTTTGGAGGGGGGATAAAGTTCAGTTAGCCTGAACTACATGCGTGAAAGTGCTGGAACACGAACGCATATGGATCGAAAAAGATTTTGTTTCCTAGTGTAATATCAGTGTAGGCGCAAAGGCTATATGAGAATCGGCCGCTTGAGCGTCCTGGATATAAGTCTTATGGTAGTTTGCAAGCGGGAAACAGGAAACGTGAGGCGACAATACGATGGCCGCGCAGCTATTTTGAATACATACGAGACGATTGATGAAATAAGGCTCGAAACAGTGTTCCCCGCCACTGATGATGAATTTTCGGAAAGAAGTCTTGTTCTTTTTTTTTCTATTTTGCCCGTGCTTAGAAAAGAAATATCCGCCGTATTATTTTACCCGCGTGGGCCTGCACTGCACTGCCTTGTATCCTCGACCAGAATTATTCGACTTGGCGCCCGATGCATTTCTGTTTATTACCAGACAGTTTTCCTCCTTGCGACGGCCGAAATTTCTCGCCACATCTCGCCACAGCCACGTCTGCTTTTTCAGCGAAATGACGTCGGGCTAGGGCAAAGCGGGGTAGATACGGCGAATTAAAAACTTTATTAAAACAGGGGTTCTACATGATCAACAGGGTCGCGCTCACTTCTATTGCCGATGACTGCGGTAACAGGTTCTTTTTGCCTGTTTTTTTGCCACTGACCGGCCTGGTGCGAGGGGCGGGCGGGCGTCCACCGATCCAGCATCGAAATGTGTGGTGGAATTCAATTTTGCTGATTCCGCCGGCAGTTGATTATTGTTAATTGATCCAGTAGTGGCCGCCCGACACCAACACGGCAGACAGGGCGGCACGGCGGGTTGCAACTTGCCTTAAGTACGTCATGATGGGCTTTCACATTTTAGCATTCCTGATCTCCCCACCCATTCATTGCTCCTTCCAAAAATCCAACAGTTTACAATTGGGCTTCTTCTCATTTCCACTACACACAAATCTCATCATGCCCAAGCACACTCGCAGCCAGAGACCTGCCGCCGCACGATCCGTGGCTTACGACCACATCACAGCCACGAAATCGTGTGAAGCAAACGGTAGCTCACACGACATCAAGCACCAACCCTCATACGGAATGACAAAGTACACAATCGACAACACGGACGACACCTGTTCCGCGTGGAGAACAAGCTCGAGCAGCCTCGCCCGATACAACGATATGAACCGCCTCTTTGCCACACGCTTCCCAGAAACGGCGAGCGAGCTGGTCAGACGGAGTGAAAGAAAGCTAGATTCGGTTCTTGCAGAGGGGGAAGATTGCATGACGGCGCGGGACGTGAGTGCCATGACTGCCGGTGATGAGATGGACGACCGTGGCACGGAGAGCAGCGGCGGCAGCGAGGCTTTCAGCTTCATGAACAGTGCACTCACGCCATTCTCATTCGAAGATGGCCAAACGGCTTTGTCGGATAGCCTGGACGATTTCCTGGCCGTCAATCTGGAATTGCCGCTGCTGAGCCCGTTCTCGGGAGGAGAAATCGGGGCGTCGTGTCCGGAGCTCAACGAGACGGACATGGTGGACGTGTCACTGGGCTGCGGTGATATGCTTGATTTGGGCATTTCATCTGGGGAGTGGGATACCAGCTGGGACGCGATTACGATAAGCGATGTACGGACTGAGCCGGACCCGGCGGGGCAGCAAAGAAGTGTTCTGGGGATGGGGATGGAGATGGAGATGGAGATGGAGATGGAGGGGGAGGGGGAGGGGGAGAGGGAACACAGTCGTCAAGCTGGGGAGGCTGGACACGAAAAGGACATTTCTACTTCTGTCAGCCATGTTCGCAAAAGGCTGACTGATCTGGAGGGCTGTCTGCAGGCCCATGTGAAGGATCAATTGCTCCAATTGGGGGGTGAGATTGCTGTCGTGGTCAATCATGTTAGACGGTCGGTTGCTCAAGGATGAACAGGACCAGGGACAAGTCCCGAGAAGCAACCAGCGGGCGTGGGACGTGGGTAATACGTGGTAAATCAAAAAATTGTATGGTAACACTGGAGCTGATTTGGCTTTGTAACTTAACGAATGATCAAGTTTAGGTTGGTGTTTCGCCCCCTTTCACACGATGTCTTGGTGATTGATAACTGTGGGCATCTCTCATTGTAGACGTGCGGTCTAATTAATGGTTTTGGGGCAGACAGAGTCGGTCAAAGTCTAGGTGTTCTCGTAAGTATTTTGATGTCTATTACATTAGACATGATACTTAAAATCTTGGCCTTATTTCGGGTATTTAAAAATACCTAGGGGAAACTATATGGAATATAGTAATTTAGGGAAAACCTTTCGCGAATCCCTTTTCGCACCGCCCCAGTGGTCTGGCTACCAGCTCCCTGGCCTTTCCAGGCCACCAGCCCCTGAAGGGTGCTGGCAGCTAGAGCCATCAGGCAGCCACTTGTGTGGTTACCAGCACCTCTTCTGCTGGGGGTCGCCCCATGCTGGTGGTATCTGACAGATCTCGATTTAGACAAGCACGGATGACCCCACCGTTGGTCGCAAAGGGGACACGGGTCATCAGTTCACCATAAGTTTTATCCTCTCACGATTTCACCAAAACTGTTTACTCCTTCACTTTCCATCTCCTTCCCACACAAACGAAAGGATGCTCAGGACAATGCCTCCTCGTCTCAAGCTATGTGCTCCCTTTAAAGGTCTGCCGTTGCCACGTAGGCGAGCATTCCAATTTTGCAGGGGCTTCCATGATGCAAAGGCCGAATTTATCACGTTCGATGCAAAGGGGTCCCTTGAAACACGGAAGCTCGACATTTTCATTGGCGAACCCCATGAAGCTTACATCATATTCGATAAAGATGTTGGCCTAGCTATGAGATCGACTATAGCTGAACAGACTAGCATATGTCTCACTTCAGACCCCGAGAGGATTCCCTTGATGTTTCATCATGATACCCTGCACTTAGCCTTGTTCCAAGCAAGTTTACAACTACGCTAATATGGTTCTCTTCAGGCTCTGTCGCCCTATCCACGAATTATCATCAATCGAGACCTCCCACGACAAACCGGTACTAGCATAAGCCCTGCAACTCTCTGGCTCTGGGGGGCATCGCATTCTATGACTTTGGATGGCACGACGGATCGTGAGTCCTGCGTCTAAAATAGTATTACTAAGCATACGTATCTAATAGATTACAGACGCGTTTGAGTTGAGTTCGCGAGAGAGCCACGAAAGACTGAAAGGAGCTGCCGAACTATTGCAAGATAGATAAAATGACGGGTCGAATCTATCTATGCGTAGTTCTAGAAATAGAAGAACCCCGGCTACCGCCTGTAGCATTGTTGGCTAAATACCCATGACATGTAAAAGGTAGGGCAACTCATCGCTAGCGGTTAAATACATCTCGACCAGAAGAAACATGATACCAACGAGCCGAGACTGTTGCATGACTAACTCATGCTCGACCTCCTCCTAGGTGCAATCCTCAACCTCTTTAGTCATATCTTCGAGTGGCCTGGCCACACTAGCGTAGTGATTCCCCAAGTCCTCCGATGTCCATTGACCAGTAGCAACGTAGACATGTGCATCAGTAAGATTTTCGTTGAATTCTATATCATTCTGGGCCGTCTTTTTTTGCAACTGGTATCCGTTCATCTTCAAAAACATGTCGGCTGCATAAAGTGCGGTCCGTTTGTTGCCATCCTGGTATGGGTGATTGAGGATTACTTTCTGTGCAAGAACCCCAGCCAGCTGGAAGAGGTCAGTCTGACCATAGTATTTGTGATTGATTGGTGAGTCAACAGCGGACTCTAGCATAGTTGGTTGAGTCGGCGACGATAGGGCAATATGTCGCGTATACAACCTTTTGACCTGGGTTGCTGTGAGGAAGCGAAAGCGAATGGCTGAGGCCATGTTGTGCGGGTAATAATAGAATTGAACAAAGATCGGATGAAATTCCTGGTTATGCGAGGATTTTACGGAGTATGTTGTGCTGTCAAATTGCCCCGCCCTGAAATGAAGGACGAGTGGAGTTGATTTCCGTGCTAGAAACTCGACTCACTTGGCTTTGATCCACGAAGGCCAAGTCATGGACCGGTCCAGTCAAATCGCCTTCTGCACAAAGACAGTCTATTACTGCGATCATCTCTTTTATTAAACAGATAGAACTTCTGCATACGATGAAATCCAAGCCAACTCTGGCTAGCGCCATCTCTTTTTGTCTCGCAGTTCCATCTCCGCTCCGCACTTAGTCTTCGCCAATCGGGGTCTTCCAGCCTTCCACCGGCCTCTCGTACAATCAATCCTTCCACAAGCCCCGTACCTCAAACATTCTGTCTCATTCACCCCTTGGATGATGCCATTGAAACATTCAAGCCAAGCCATCAATCAGCTGTTCTCTGGCAGATTTGTCTGCGTCATGCTGATTTCCCTGGTGGCGAGAAAATCAATTCCCATCGTTCTACATCATACCCGACGCCAAAAAAACCGCATTTTTGGCATGCACTGGTCCAAGTCGAAGAAATTGGGCCATTTTTCTTGAGAGAACAAGACTGTCCTGCCCGTCCCGATGGGCGTTGAGTGAGATAGGTGTAGATGCAAGAGACTTCGGCTGTTTTAACGACGCTTCTTCGGTCCGAAGGATTAGCTTGCTTCGTCTTCCGCCGCACATCAATATATTTGACGGCCGAATTCAGCTCGCGTGAATCAAGTCATCAAGCTATGAATCAGCCGCATCTAAATTCGGAAGCAATCATCAAAGAGGCGGCACCAGACTGCAAACGACGCATGGTGACGACAATGAGACTGTAGGCATGGCTTGGAGAGCCACCTCCACTTCCATACTGCACAGACGTCATGCAGTGATTTGCACGTGGCATTTACAGGTTACAACATTCAAAATGTGCCCCGTCTCCGAATGCCCCCCATGGGGATAGACAAAGCTTGGCTGGATAGGTTGGTGGCAGTGACAGGGATGTGTCGGTCTGACAGCCCCTGCAAGCATGCAGTTCGGACGAAAGTTACCAAATAGGGAGGAGGCTGCCATTAGGAGGCTTTGTGGTTGGCCATGGCACTTGTCGAACCCGGCAAGTTGAAGGACTTCTGAGGGTGGGGACTTGCTAGCATCTCCGGATCGGCGGGTTACGACTAACCTGACGGTCGCTTTTCTGCCCGACGCGTCAGGCCTTTGACCGGCGACTGGCGATTGGCGACTGGCGAATCGAGATTCGATATTCGAGATTCGAGGGGTGGGAAATGCTAGAGTCACTGGGCTACGGTCGTCCTGGCCGACCTATGTAGGCTGGCGTGGTCGGGCTGGGCTTGGTTGGAGGCGGGAGATGGAGATGGAGATGAGATGGAGATGAGATGGGGCGACGACCGACGATGGGAGAAAAGGAAAAGGCAGTTGCGATGTAGGGGCTGGCTGAGTTGGGCTTGCCAAACGGACCGATCCTTTGTTGTACCTTCTACAACCTTCCAAGCGGGTTGCGGGATGCGGGGTCGCCGCGCGTCAACATCACTTTCTTTGCACCCACCAGCTGACCTCGTCGTGCCCGTCTGGGCATCTGGACATCGCGGGGTCGGCAACGCGCCTGCCACTCTGGCCCTCGGAGACGGTGTAATACGAGCAGCATAGTGCACTCTGGACGCCTGGAGTATTCAACCTGAGCAGAATTCACCATGTGCCATCATGGCCGAATATTTTGACATAAAAGCTCTTTACGGCCCGGCTTCCTGCCGTGAGCATTATCTGCATCAGCACAGCCAGGAAAATTCGCATCACAACCAGTCGCCGCTGCTATCGCTCGGCAGCAACATCATGAAGAACCTGCTCGCCACCCTGGCTGTTGCCGGTCTTTGGATCGATAACTCGTCTGCCTCGCCGAGCCGTCTGCGCGGCCGATACGTCAACGACTTCGTCACGAAGCAAAGTGGCATTTCTCTCAAGGGGGTTTTGGCAAACATCGGTTCCGATGGATCAAGGGTCAGCGGAGCTGCCTCCGGTGTTGTCGTGGCCAGTCCCAGCAAGCAGGATCCCGATTGTGAGTCAAGCCGCTCTCGTGGATGGTGAAGCAATTGACATGAAGTCATAGACGACTGACAGAATTCTCCAAATAGATTGGTACACCTGGACCCGAGACTCGGCCTTGACCTTCAAGGTCCTCGTGGAGCACTTCATCGCTGGAGATGAGTCTCTCCGGCCCAAGATCCAGCAATACGTTGCCTCACAGGCAAAGCTCCAAGGCGTTTCCAACCCTTCTGGTGGTACAGACTCCGGTGGACTCGGCGAGCCCAAGTTTCACGTCAATCTCACACAGTTCACCGGTGCTTGGGGCAGGCCTCAGCGCGATGGTCCCCCGTTGCGAGCTACTGCCCTCACCATCTACGCCAACTGGCTGCTTGCAAATGGTGGCAAGACTGAAGCCGCCAGCACCGTCTGGCCCGTCATTTCCAAGGATCTCGGCTACGCAATCCAGTACTGGAACCGCACAGGCTACGACCTCTGGGAGGAGATCAACGGGTCTTCCTTCTTCACCGTTGCGGCCACCCACCGCGCGCTCGTCGAAGGCGGCGCCCTTGCCAGAGCCCTCGGTAAGGATTGTCCCGATTGCGAGGGCACTGCCTCTCAAGCCCTTTGCTTCGCCCAGAGCTTTTGGTCAGACGGTTACATTGACTCCAACATCAACGTAAACGATGGTCGCACCGGCAAGGATGCCAACTCTTTGATCTCGTCCATCCACACCTTTGATCCCGCCGCGGGCTGCACAGACGCTACTTTCCAGCCATGCTCTTCTCGGGCCCTCGCCAACCACAAGGCTGTTGTCGACTCCTTCCGAACTATATATGGTGTCAATAACGGAAGAGGGGCCGGCAAGGCTGCCGCCGTCGGCCGCTACGCCGAGGACGTTTACTACAAGGGCAACCCGTGGTACCTGGCTACCCTCGCTGCAGCCGAGCAACTCTATGCGGCCATCCATCAGTGGAACAAGATCGGCTCCATATCCGTCGACAGCGTCTCGCTCTCCTTCTTCAAAGATCTTGTACCGGACATGACAACGGGCAACTACGCCAACGGCTCTACTACCTTCAAGTCCATCATCAGGGCCGTTTCCGCCTACGCTGACGGCTTCGTTGCTGTTGTGCAGCAATACACGCCCTCGGACGGGTCCCTCGCCGAACAGTTCGACCGAAACTCGGGCAGTCCCCTGTCGGCTGTCCACTTGACTTGGTCCTATGCCGCATTCGTCGCCATGGCCGAACGACGATCCGGCGTCGTTCCTCCCTCCTGGGGCGAGCCTACCTCCTCCACCGTCCCCGCTGTTTGCTCTGCCGCGCCGTCTTGCGACTCTACCATGACTTTCAACGTCAGGGTGCAGACTCAGTACGGCGAGAGCATCTACGTCACCGGATCCCTCACCGAGCTCAAGAACTGGTCTCCGGCCGATGCCATTCCTCTGCATGCTTCGCAGTACACCTCCAGCAACCCCTCGTGGACAGCCCAGGTCAAGCTCCCTGCTGCCACACATTTTGAGTACAAGTACATCAAGAAGACGATGAGCGGAAATGTCGTGTGGCTGAGTGATCCCAACTTGAGTGGTACTTCGTCCACCGGATGTGGTAGCAGCGGGACCTTTTCTGACACCTGGCGATGAAAGGGGCCTTTTGTGTTTAGGGAGACGTAGATGCCCGACGGGCTCTCTCTCTCTCTCTCTCTCTCTCTCTCTCTCTCTCTCTCTCTCATGTGTACATATAGACGAGTTGGTAGAATAAAAGCACACCATTGTGGAGTGCAATCTCGTCTCGTCGTGTTGATTCCGTATACCTATTCAACCTGATGTATTGCCCTGATACAATCAACGCAAGCGGGTTCCATTCAAATCCTCGCGTATCTTGCATCACAGCCTTGTCCCTCTCCCCTGCCAGACAACGCATTATCGCAATGCGGGTCCCCATCGGCGAACTCGCTTCATTACCAGTTGGGCGGTTTCGTATACTGCACATAGAAATACAGATACGCATAGGTAACCATCTCGGCCGAGCCCCATCCACCTTCCTGCCCGTCGGTTTTACATCTTCTCCACGTTCCTCTCCGCCAAATCCATATCCGCCTTATCAACCGCACCACGGCGACTCTCCAACAAGGCCGTCAGCCCAACTTCCCGTTGCGCCTCATGCAGCAACCGCGCATCCCTCTCACCCGTGTTGCTCTTGAAGACTCGGTCCATGTCCTCGAGTGTCGCGTCCTTGGTCTCGGGCAAATAGAACCACACCCAGAATAGGCCAGCTGTCAGAAATACCGCAAAGAAGACGTATGTGCCCCAGGCCCACGCTTCCAGCATGGGCGGGACGAAGAAGGCAATGGCGAAATTGTTGACCCAGTTACTTGACGCCCCGATCGAGGCCCCCTTTGCACGAATCGACAATGGGAAGATCTCTGAGATGACGGTCCACGAGACTGGGCCCCACGTGGCTCCGAAGCCGGCAATATACAGCCAGATGAGTGCTATGAAACAAGGCATTAGTTCTGGCCATTTGTCGCTTGCGTGTGGGACACGAATATGTAGAAATAGACTTACCCACTGCGGTCCAGCCTGCAGCCACATGACTTGGCCAGTCGTGGCGGAACCTGCCTACGATGATGCCCAGAATGACCATGCTTATACTCATTACCACGGATCCCACGAGGAGCATCGGCTTTCGCCCAACTCGGTCGATGATCAACTACATCGTGTTAGTAATAATTTTTTTTTTTTTTTTGCCCACAAGACATTTGAAATACACAATTCACCGACTCACCATTGCGGGGACCGTGCTTATCAGGAACACCACACCTGTCACACCTGTCGCAAGCAGTGCGATGGTGCCTCCGGTCAAACCAAGGCTCTGGAAGATGTTGGTAGCGTAGTAAATAACTAGGAAACGTTAGTTTCGACCTCGGATTGGCGTGAAGCGAGGCACAGGCACATACTGGCGTCTATGCCACTCCACTGTTGCCAAAACATGACGAGCCAACCAGTTGCGACTCTTCTCAGGTTGTCCTTTGTGCGTACACAGTTCAGGTACTGTGCAACCTGTTCGCGGACGGCACTTTTGCTTCCCTCCTCGGCCATGAGGGGGAAGTCTCGAGCAAACGCCTTCTTCTCAAAGACCGATTCGGCCTTGATCTCGAGGAATTCCACCTGGACGAGTCGGTGGTCAACGGGGAGCTTCCTGATCCAGGCAAGGGTCGATCTGGCCTCGTCATCACGCCCAACCTTGACGAGCCATCGGGGCGAGAAGGGCATGAACCAGATGCCGACAGCAAGAACAGCCGCCGGGATGCCTTGGACGATCGACGGCAGCTGCCAGGCAAGATCCGACTGGGAGTCACCGGTTCCTCCAATGTAGTTGCTTCCGTAGCCGACCCAAAAGGACAGCATGATGCCCAGGATGGTTGCGAACTGGTAGAACGACACCAAGAAGCCTCTCATCTCGGGAGAGGAGAGCTCGGCATTGTAGAGGAGCCCGACGCCGCTGAACAAGCCGACGCCGATGCCGGTGAGGAATCGGCCGGCGTACAGCAAGGCGGGCAGGCCCTCACGCGCCCCGACGTACAAGTAGCTTCCCACGACAACCCAGCAGCAGGCAAAGAACATGGTGTACTTTCTGGAGATGAGCTCGCCCAGTACGCCGGCGGACAGGGAGCCGATGATCCCCCCCAGCTGTAGGATGGACGTGAGCCAGCCGGTGGCCGAGGAGGACTGCACGACCGAGGGGAAGTTGTTGACGAAGCGGGCCATGACGAGCGATTGGCCGAGGACGCCCTCTTGATAGCCATACTCGAAGCCGCCGAGCCTGGGAGATGATATTTCGTCAATTGAAATTTGAATGCTCACGAATAATCAAGCCGGGCAGAAGGAAGGCAAGACAGACAGACAGACAGACAGACAGACAGACATACGATGCAAAGAAGGCGATAACCACGAGTTTGGGGTTTGATCGAATGGAATCCCAGATGCTCTTCTTGCCTGCAACAACGCGCTGGGCGGCTTCTGTATCCAAAGCTGTGGCCATGGTCGTCGTCGTACTTTTTCTACTTTCTGCACGCTTTTTTTGTCTTGAAGTAATTGGGGCCGCATTGCAACCTCATATATTATAACTGTGCTTGCTGTTTTTGTCACCGACTTGTTCTCTTTTTTTTTTTTTTTTTTTTTGCTTTGTTTTTCTTCTCCTTTATTTCTCACCCGCAGAATCAATCCCCTGTCTCGTGGCGCCATTTGTTTCTTGAACCAGGGCCGTGATCCAACTTGCAAGTCGGCGCGGCGTGTTCAAAATTGGCGCTTTTGGCGGATAAATAAAGAGGCCAAAGAAAAGTGGAATCGTTCAGGGGAGCGGGAATCGGCAACAGATATCGTTTGCACGAAAAAGAGGCGCAGCCGACTGGCCACTTATTGTTTGTGCGTACATACTCCGTACATTCATTATTCCTCATATGGCTTGCGACAGATGTATGGTGGGGCGATGAGGTCCGCTGACGCGAGGAAGGAGCCGACGATGCCAATTGTGTGAGGGCAAATTGGCAAATACCACCCACCCCACTCTACTCTACTCCACTCCACTTCACTCAATCGATAAAATCATACATGAGTTAAAGACAACCACGAGGCGGGATCGAGTTCTCGTGTTCCACGTGGGATCAACCGACTTTGTCGTATCATCATAGGCAGACAACTTGCATGCCGACCAATTGCCGACCAACAAATTTTCCTCGAGAACTCTGTCGACTTGCACGGAGTTGCCACGGAAGAAAGTATGCACAGACTCGGAGTGACATGTCGGCTTACCAAGTTGCCTGGAGGCCCCTTGCCGGAGAGCAACATGGCCGACCACCCATGAATGAGAGAGTCTTTTGTGACCTATCTCCCTGGATCAACATCCTCTGACGAGTATTCAGCCAGCCCGCGGTTTATCGAACTTGAAGAAATAGCTTTGGTATGTCCTATTCGCCCGTGTTTTTCAACCATGACCCCAGCAAGCAAGGACGCCCGAGCCGGCAAACGACGAGTCGCGCCAGACGAAGCCCAATCCTTTCAAATTTTGTCTCGATTCTTCTAGGATAGACATTCTCAAGATCAAGCTCATATTCGTTACTTCAAATACTGGTTCATAGAGTGCGCACCATACCTCGACAAAGTTGACGATGAGCGTCATTTCCGAGTTCGTGTGCCCATCCATGATGGCCCAATGATGACCGCCATTCTTCTATGCCATGATCGCATTCTCTGCTCGACAAATGGAACGCAAGGTGCTTTTGGAAGAGAGCCATGACAGCTTGGAGCTCTATCAGGAATTCCATCCGCTTTCTCGCCCCGAGTCTCTATGCAAAAGGCCCAAACATGCTCGTCACTGCGTGTATTCTCGCCGTTCTGAAACTCATGTCGGGTAGCCCTTGTAACTGGCAGCCGCACATTGAAGGCTATTCGACGACTGTTGGAACTCGTCGAGATTACAGGGTTCTCTGGGGGGTGTACTGCAAGCCGTTTTCTGGAGACACACGGCATGGAACTATGCGAAGCCATCATCTCAGGGGGGGCGCAGAGAGTCAGGTGCTCCCACTGAGGAAGTTGAGAATCTGGCACGAAAACCAGTGAAAAGATGGACGGACACCTTTGCGAGGAATGTATTTTGTCAAAATGGCAGAGACAAGACGGGCATGCGCGCGAACTTGTCTGTACTACTTGTGCGCCAAGGCCTGCGATATTTGATGTACAAGACGCACGAGGGTGTTGGAGCTTCAGGAAACAGATGAGTCGGACACACGTCCGTTTGACGAGCAATGAACGAGGTTGGAAATTATGTCAAGACTTGCAGTTCTGGCTGGAATCACGACCCCGCTGCGCAATCGCCGTCGCCTCAAGGCTTCTCCCATCTGGCACGCCAGACGAGTCTGCGGCATCTCCTACACGAACCCGCACAAGGCAGGCCTGATCAATGCCATTCAGCCGCTTTTACTTGGCAGGCAGGCTGCCCACCCACCCAGGCGAGCAGCTGCAGGTCACAAGACTCTTCAGGGTTATAGATGGTACAACTGGGTGCTCCATTTCTCAGCCCATGTACGACGTTTGTTTGGACCCCAAGACCCCAAAACGCCGATGGATGCGCCGAAGAAAATGCAGCACAATTCCCCGAAAAGGTCATTTCGGTCATTCATCGTGGCTCACGATGGTTTTTGATGCATCAGGCAAGAATGACGCCTAAATATTGGAATCCCTTGGAGGGGTAAGAAGCTCAGCCTCACCACCCCAAGACAGAAAAGGTAGTAAAACTAGCGAGAATTCACGTCACATTCCAAAAAAAAAAAATCCGCCTCACTCAGCCCCATTTGGGCGAGGCCTATTATGCAGCGACGTCAAGCGCCGAGGCGACGCCCTTGACTTGGGTGTATAAGTGAAGGCGTATCCAGCTTGATCTTGAATCGTCCAAAGTCAACTGCTAAATTGCACCATTCCCAACAAGCATACAATCTCGCTATCCTACGATTCTGTTAAGCGAGCGCACTATTTTATTTATTCACGTTTCCACCTATAATGTGTTTCCCAACGCTATGCTTCGGCTCCCGCTCCCAGCCAAGACGCAACCAGAATAACTCGCATGCACACGGCGACGCCATGGTCGACGACCCCAATGCCCGTCCCGTGGCCATGGACCAATCTAGTCTACGGCAACAAGTTCGCAAGCCTCAGCCGCGGAGGAGACGGAACAACTACTATGATGGCGGAGGAGGCGACGGAGGGTCGTATGGCGGTGATGGAGGCGGATGCGGAGGGGGTGATGGAGGAGGCGGAGGAGGTGATGGAGGAGGCGGAGGATGAGGCGGAGGAGGTGGCGACGGGGGGTGTTGACGAAGGTGGGATGAGAGGTATTTACCTATGCGGTGGTTGTGAATCTGCATTTGAAAAGGGGTACCTGAGTATTTTTGTGCTTCGGCGGAGATTTGAATGAAGGAGTATGCTGTTGAGGAGGAACGGCCAACTTGATGCTTAGTGCGGTAGTATAAGAAGATTGTTGTTGTCGTACACCTCCCTCAACTGTTCCCGGGCCTCTCCAGTTCCTCAACAGCATTCACGACGAGAGTCTTGAGCTCAGCCATTGGTCTATTCCCCTCATCCGTCAACCCCGGGCCGGTGACAAGTTCTGGACAAACAGACGACTGCTCAAGGGGGGCTGCCTGCGCACTGCTCCAATCATTCCCGAGAGGTTGTACTCGTCGTCAAAGAGCACATTGCCAGAATGCAGGTCGAGATGGCACAGTGGGAAAGGGCCTCGGACGTCTCAGAGTCGAACACCTTGGGGATCGGAATGGTGGTATGTTTTCGTTTTACCTTCATCGTAGCAATCTCACGGAGGGTGGAGATTCTGAAGCGATCATCGAGTACCTGGTGCGCAATCCTCCTGGCGACCCAGTCAGTACATGGAGTCTGAAAATGCCATCTCCAAGACCAGATTGTTGAAGCTGGGAGGTGAATTGCGAAACATTGACATTGTACTGGACTTGGGAAGACGGGTTCTGTCCATGTTTCCTCCGTGAGTCTACTCTGCGGTTCTCTGGGTATTTGAAATTTGCCCAGGAGATGAGGTTTTTGGATTGATTGGTTTATACTTGTCCGACTCTGGTGGCCTCGTTTATCTGGACCGTGTATGTACTTTTTAGCTCTTTCGGAGGGCAGATTATGGAAAAAGAATGCGAGTACGTGATCTACGTTCCCAGCTATTGTGGCATCCCGTCCCGAGTTCCAGCGCCATGTGTACGCAAGGTTGACCGATGTGAATCTCATCCTCGCAAACTAGAGGCGTCATCAACTACGCAAAAGCCAACGACCTACCCAAGGTGCAATTTGTGCATACAAATACTCTATTCTGAGAATAGACCCGTATACTCAAGATGGAGATAATAGCAACTCTTTGGCAGTATCCCTTTTCCGCGATTCAACTCATGCTATTACGGGATCATTTTCAACTCCCAAGTTGAGCTCAAGTGCAATGAATGAGAGCAATAGCGTCTTGGAGCAATGAGACATCCTATGGTTGCCCGAATCGTACGATTAAAAGCTGATATCCAGATATGCTTGCATATCAAATGGGATCTTCCAGTCCGTGAGGATCCTGAGCCATTCACTTACACGACTCGAAATACAATCCTTGGATGTATGAGCCGGTAGGACCATGGTACTAGATGACGATACGGCGTGGGACGGAGATGGCAAGCTGGTTCTGGAGGATTTGGAGTCAGAATCCGAGCTTTCAGATGATGAAGTTGTTACGTTTCTGGATGAGTGATTTGGGACTTATAAATCAAAGACCTCAACGAACGTAATGGTTGCTTATTTCTACTATGCTACTTTGTGGCTTTCATAAGTTGACTTGGTACCACTTGATACATTTTTAACTTTATTATCTGACCCAACGGATTCGACGACTCCTCACGTGCTAATCGAGCCCATAAACTAACCGATAATTACTGACAGTGGCTCATTGCTATAAAAATTCCTGACAAAGGCCAGAAGGCCCTTCTTGTCACTGCATGAGACTTCTCCGCTCGGTTCAGATGACCAGGGAGGGGATTTCCAACCTTTCCTGCGCTCCCTCGCAAGCGAAAGCGCCATGATTGCGGTAGAAAAGGCCGTATCCTGAACTTATTCAATGGAGAGATATTGGGGAATGGGCCAGCCTCGCTCGGGTAGACGTTATCTTGCTACTACATGAAGATGGAAGACGTTGGCTCGCGAAGAAGCATATACAGTAAAGAATGGGCAACTCCTCTTCAGCTACATCTGTGGATTCGGCATCGGCAATGCCGAAATTCACCTCGTACTTGGACGGGGGCGGATCCGCAGAGCGCGCTTGGCAATGGTGAGTTGTCGCCACATCAAGCGGGACGGTAAGACGAGAACTGGAGAAGTGTTCTCCTCTTCCACCAGCGGAACAGAGTAATAAATAGCCGGAAAATGGTTATATAGAGTCCTTGGAACTCCGCTTGCATTGGTGCCGTGTTTTTTGCCAAGCAGTGGACATTACATAAATGTATCGACAACGCTGGGATGGAACGCTGGGATGGGTTATGACTTATGGGCCTTATGGGCACCATGAGATGATATTGCAGTATGTATTATGAGCTACTTCTTATAGTTTCTCCCTGCCGCACATGCTTACACATGTCGAGAGACAATGATTCGAGCACATATTATATTACCCAGTACCTATAGTTCACGTGAAAGAAACCTGCTATATTAAGCGAGACGGTCTCCTCACACTCTTCCCAAGCTACGATTCAGGACTTCCTCTCAACTTCTGCCGTATTAGGCCAACGCTCTTTTCTCAACCCATCACTTCGGGTTCGTGCCGTCTCGCTACCATGAAGATTGCACAAGCCTCCATCCTTGCCCTCGTCGGGCTCTCAAACGCCCGGCAGGGCTCCAACTTCGACATCACCCCGGAATTCGCAAGCTCCCACGGCTGCGACCGAAAATGTCAGGCTGCTCTACGCCAGGAAAACAAGGCGGATCTAGCCGACTTTGGTAAAGACTTTAACTTTGAATTTTACGAAACCTCGGGCCGGTTCGCCGGCTCCAAACCAGGCGATGTCCTGAAACTCGAGCCCATAGATCCAAATACCTTGGAAGTCAAGGCAGGAACAAGGGCATACCGCATCCAGTACACCTCTCAAGACTTCGACGGCTCGCCCGTCCCCGCCACCGGCTTTATCGCCTTGCCGTTCGCACCAGCCAATGTCGCGTTGCCCGGCGTCTATCCGCTGGTGGCATGGGCTCACGGCACGAGCGGCATGTACCGCGGGTGCGCGCCGTCCAACGGACCGCTTCTCTACGACTACGACACCTGGCAGCTCGTCCTTCAGAGAGGATACGCCGTCGTCGCCCCAGACTATCCCGGCCTGGGGAACAACTACACGACGAACAAGTTGTGCAGCTTCTCCGCCCTCGCCAAGGACGTGTACTACTCCGTGCAGGCTGCCAAGAAGGCGTTCAACATCTTTTCCCACCAATGGGTCGCTGCGGGACACTCCGAGGGCGGCGGTGCCGTCTGGAAACTGTCAGAGACGGATCTTGTCAAGAACGACACGACTTACCTGGGTGCCGTTTCGCTGGCTCCCCCGACCAAGCTCATTGACACGCTCCAATATTATCCCGAGAACCTGGTCAGCTCCGGCTACGTCACCGTTCTCGCGAGAGCACTCAAGAACGTCTATCCCTTTCTCGATCTCACCATGCTCGCGGGTCCGTTGCGCCGGTGACTTCCCATTCTTGAAGCGGCCCAGCCGTGCGCGTACGCCCACAGGGCCATTAGTGCCGGGCTTTCGCCAGAGCAGATCTTTTCTCCGGAAGGCCTCCGAGACAGCCTCCCGCTGCTCAGGAAGTGGCAAGACGAGACGGCCCCGGCTTCCGGAAAGCCTTCGACACGGCCGCTTCTGGTTGTGCAGGGTCTGGACGACAGGATCGTCAAGCCGGCCATCACTCGAAAGTCCTGGGAGAGGGCCTGCGACAGTGGAAGCGAGGTATATCTGAGCGAATACGCACGGCTGGATCATTCGGCGGTGCTGGTGGGCGCAGCTGTAGAATGGCTGGCTTGGATCGATGCTCGGTTCAGAGGTGAGCCCACACATGGCGTGTGTATAAGGGATGAAATAGGCCCAATCGAACCCAGGTTCGTCAAGTCTCCTGCAAAATAAGTGTGATTCTTCTTCATGCATGGTCGGGCTTTACTTGTTATTCCCGGGGACGGGACTACTCGCGGTTACGAAGAAGTTGTTCCAGATGAAATTCTTCTTCCAAGACTCTGGAGTCGGTCCAACAACACCCCAGCAAAAAAAACATGACTTTCACGCGGAGATGGATCTACGCCACATGGCCAGGTATCCAAATCCCCTCTCAGATAACTTTAATTTTACCAAGTTGAGGTAAATAGAGTTGCTTGCCATATGCACTGTCTAAGAATACACGAAGAGACATTTTTCTGGGCATCAAGTCTACTAGTGTATCCACGAAAGAATCAGCGAGTGTCTATTGATCCTTACATCAGGTTTATTTCCATCCATATCAGTGGACTCGAGGATTGTCGGATCCTATCAAGCACGATGCTGGTCATTGAAAATGCGAGAAAAAATGGCTACCCTACACCATTTCCTCGTCCCCCCCCACCCCCTAACTTTGCGAGAGCCGGGCAAGCTTATTGTTTGCCGACACGTTGGACATGTGGGGATGTTGGGGGCACTCGAGACAGCCCATTGGTGCAGTGCAACCAACCGTTGAGGCTAAGCGGACAGGGTTACAGGGTTCAGCAAGTCTTTGCCTGTTTTGTACCTGGTCGATATGGATGGACACCGTGCGTGAGTCAGTCAGTTCTCCAACGTGAGCCTCTTCTGTTGATGCACAGCACGCATAGCACGCACAGCACGCACAGTACGGGTCACACGGTCATCGGCACCGAAGCGGAAGGCGCGCAGGCTGTGTTCTGCCAGACGCGCACTTGCAGCTGGGGGCAGCTGCCAAGCCGACTGAGCCATTGTGCTTACATGTCCAGTCCAGCTGCCAGTCTATTTTTCGTGGTTGCAGCATGGCATGACATACAACATGACATGAGCAATGAGCAATGAGCAATCTCCCTCTCTCTCGGAGTACACAAGATCGGCATGCTTTTCAGCACCAGCCACCTCAATGACGATCGACGTGCTTGATTGAGCCTGCCTGGCTGCTTGCTTGGCACCCTGGTTGAGGTCGTCTCACCCAACGCCAAGCCAACTCCACCTGGCCAGGGTGAGAGTGAAAGAATTGTATTACGGAGTACCACCAATGGATATGGTCCAGGTGCAGTCGCTCATTCTTATTAAAGTTTTTATTATTAGAAGCCTTGCAAGTTGGTTTTCGGTTCAAAGCTCCTCGGGCTAACTCCTCGGGCTAACTCAACGTCCATGAAAGGTCTTCTTGTTCTCTTTCATGGAAACTAGATACCTTTCATCGTCTCTCTTGCATAAATGTCTGATTACAGTCACAGCGGTCTAATTCAATTGCAGAGCAAGCCGTCTTCGATGAGGCCCTCGACAGCAGCATCCTTGCTTGCGCTACCCCGTGCATACAATACGATACTCGTCGACCATCTCGCATCGTAGCGAACTTGCCGCCACTGAACCATCCGAATCGGCCGTATAATGGCTTCGAGCCAGCGTCGCGATGCTCCTTCTGAACATTCTCCTGAATGGTGCAATATACGAAATGGCGCACAAGTTCTAGCTAGTCGACTCGTAAGCCGAAGAACTGCTGCCAACATTGCCTCCCGCTTTGCCAATCGACGATTCGTTTTTGCGCTTGCTGTTGTGTCGGTGCTAGGCGCCAAAGCTGTACACATTCATACACATGTCACTGCACTGTCGAGGGTGCACTTGCTTCGCTGGGGCTACTCGTTCTTTGCCCAGGATCTATTCCTGCTCCTCTTGATACGTTTGTTACTGGACAGTTGGGTCTTTGCCGTTGCGCGCCCCATCAGGTCGCTTGCTACATTTGGCGCGAGCGTCCTCTTGTCCTTTGTCGTTGCACTCGGCGTCTTCAACGTTTCTTTTTTTGTCGTTTCTGGATCGGAGATCCACTGGCGCAACATTGGCCTGGCTGGCGATTCTTCATCATGGTCCATGTTCCTTTCCGGCATCTTTTCTCTGGTGCTGGTCGCTTTTTTGGGCTTGGCGGCTAGCTGGGTGCTGCAGGACGCCTCCTTTGCTCTGTTTGGCTTTGGATGCGATTTGGTCAAATGGCCCGTAGCAGCCGTACTACGAAGAACTCCCGTGGCGAATCGCCTGGCCCTCCACGGAACCAGTTACGACCAGATCCCCCAGCACGATGTCGAATACGGTAGAAAGGGCGACTATTATGGCAATAATGACGGGTCGCTATCCAGCACCTCGCCAGCAAAGTCAAAATCTGAGCCACAAAAGTTCAGCCTCGGACAACGAATGAAGCTACTGTTTCACCTGTTTATTGCCTGCGCGTTGGCCGGCCAGGTGGTTTGCTTCGTTATCCGACCCCACGAAAGCTCTCTGATCTTCATGTCCTGGACATCGGCACTTCTGCCATTCGTGGACTTTTCCGACTCGTCTCCAAATCTGAAAAACATGAAGCCTGTATACGATTCCGGGATTGGCCGCAGATGGGATAATCTCACCGCTGTCCACAACATTTCATCACCGGCCGGACTTCCTTGGTCACTGGCTCGAACGATGGGCTTCTGGCAGCGCTATGTTCCCGAAAGTCACTACAGCGCAGCCCATGATCCCTTGAGAATATCCAATGCCAAGGAAGACGTTCTCTCCGATCTTCGCAGCAAACTAGCAAGCGTGCCCATCCGCCACGTTGTCATAATTTTCCTCGAAAGCACCAGAAAAGATGTATTTCCAATCAAGAAGGACGGGCTCATCTGGCGCAGACTCGTCGGATCGTACGAGAACGGCACATTGCCGGAAGAAGCGCAGGAAAAGTTGGCATCGTTGACGCCCAATGCAAACTACATCACCGGCGACTACAACGACAGCTTCCCGCATGCCCGGGGAGTGAGCAGACGACGAGGAGGCATCAATTTCAACAACGCTTATACACCAGCTACATACACGCTGAAGAGTCTTGTGGGGACACTTTGCGGATCGCCCCCGTTGGTCGCGGATTTTAATCTCGAAGCCGTTCACAAGCTGCCTGCGCCCTGCATGCCACATATATTTGATGCAATGAACCATGTCGACGTGTCCCAAGGCGACAGGCATAGAACAGCAGGCGGTGGTTCGAATTTCCACTCGGACAAATGGCGAAGTTGGTTTATGCAGTCTGCAACCATGGATTTCGATGGCCAAGCGGGCTTATTGGAATACATGGGATATCCGAGGGAAAATCTCATTTCGAAAGAATACCTCAGAGGTGAGAAGGACCATGTTCCCAAACATGGCGTATCTGACTTGCCCGATGTCAACTACTTCAGCATACCGGAAACTCCACTGGAGGACTATTTGCGGGACGTCTTCTCGTCGGCCAAGAAGAACAGCGAGCGTGTCTTTCTCACGCACCTCACCAGCACGAGCCACCATCCGTTTGGCTTACCCGAAGATGAGACGTATGCCCCCGTAGGTCAAGGCTTGGACGATCTTTCCAAGTACATCAACAGCATTGGATTCGACGACAAATGGCTGGGCAAGGTGCTGAGTGTACTGGACGAGCAGGGAGTGGCGGAAGAAACACTCGCCGTCATGGTTGGAGACCATGGCCTGTCCATTCCCGAAAATGACATGAACTCGGCGTACTACAACCCGAACGTCGGCAATCTGCACGTTCCCCTGGTGCTTTCGCACCCAAAGCTGCCCATTATTGATGTCGACGATGCGGTCACGTCAATACAGATTCTCCCCACCATCCTGGATTTACTCGTCGAGACGGGGTCCCTGGCTCCGGAACACGCACGACTGGCCAGAAGCCTGGACTCGCGAAACTACGAAGGGCAGAGCATGATCCGAAAGCTGCGAAAGTCATCCGAGACGGGTCAGGGAGATTGGCAATTCACCGTCATCAACCCAGGCCGGGCCATGATTAGCGTGCGCGACGCTCGACAACCGCAGCTCCGATTAGTCGTTCCTGTCATCGACAACAGCGAATGGAGCTTTGCCGATCTTGCGCTGGACCCGACAGAGGAGAGGCCGGTGCAGGGATTTGGCTTTGATGCATTTTTGAAAGAGGTGGAGGGAGCCCACGGCATAGACTCAGCCAAGTGGGCAGAAGAAGCTGCCTTTATAGCCCGATGGTGGGTTGAGGACAATGGCAAGCGATGGCGTTACGGACCGCACAGGGATTTCTGATCTATGTGAACATTGACTCGCCTTTTTTTTTCTCTTTCTTTTGTCTTGTATTCGTAGTTGCTTGCATGGCATGGGATGCATTGTACAGTGGATCAAAAAAACTGCATCAGAGTTTGTGTTTTAAATCAGTCACGGTTTTATTTCCATTGACCAGAGCTGACCCCATGATAGTGACTGACATGCATGCATCCCATCCCCCAGCCCAGCAGCTCATGAATGATGACATGATACTCCGGAGTGTGTCTTGGCCGAGTACGACGAACGAATTAAATGCCTCACCATCATTCGTTTTTCCAACCTGGGTCCTACATACCATCGAATACCATCGAATACCATCAAAACATGTCCTCCATCCTCTTTCTCTCCGCAACAAGTCGTCACAGGCGAACAATGCGCCACGCGCTTCGTGGCCAATGTCCTCGTGTCAGACGGCGTGATTGCGCAGATGCAGCCGGCAGACCCAGGGACACCACACAAGCACCGCTTTCCCATCAACGCAGAGGGGTTTTGTCTCTGCCCCGGCTTCATCGACATGCATGCGCATTCAGAGATACATCTTACGCATCCGGATCACGAGGGCCAAGATATCGTAGGACGAGGGATGGATGGAAAGGCTTACCTGCAGCGGCCTCCACGCCCGGCGTGTACGCATCGACGTTGGAGCTCGCGGAAATGGGTGGAATCTTACACAGTTCAATGGCTGTAGTTACGGAATCTGTATTATACTTGGATTCGGTATAAGTACTATCTCGTCTTACTCAAGCGAATTCGGTTACATCGGTATGGTTTATGCTATGTTGTCTGTTGGAATCTTGGGATTTATCGTGACATGTATAACATAGGATTAGATGTTGATAACAAGAGCTTACTTCACGGCCGCTACGTTAATAATTGCAGTTCCTACTTGAATTAAAATATTCTACAAATTAGATACATGTTACGGAGGGGCTATTAACGACACCTTCAATGTTATTTTCGTTAGGATTCGTATTCATGTTCACAATCGGGGGATGTGAGTAACTCTCACTCGTTCAGTCAAGTCTTCACCAAGACTGACCAGCACCCGGACCTCACATGCAACGCTCGACTTCTCCGAGAACAAAGGCAAAGCGGGTGACGCCCTTCTCTCCGTGATTGACGAGAAACTCGCTTCGGGCGTGGACGTCACCCTACTACAGTACCCCTTCCTCCCGGGCTGCACGACGCTCGCCGCCCTGATGCCCTCGTGGGCAATCCTCGGGCGGTCCGTCAGAGACGCTGAAAAGACTGCGAGATCCCGCTGCGAAGGGAAAAGATCCGCGTTGCCGTTGCCGTCGAAGAGACGGGGTGAGCCTATGATGGGGGGTCATGGGATCCCCACGAACTGGGATGAGATTCAGGTCACTGCTTTTTATTCTTTTCCCTCCCCCATGTCCCGAATCAGCCTTCATCAACATTCGCCATCAAGATCGGCACAACGACGCACGCCGATCTGGCCTGCGCGTCTCCCAAGCCGCCTCTCTGTCCAACAAGCGGCCCGCACGAAATCTTCTTCCGAGTCCTCATCAAAGACGGCCTCTCCACAAGCTACCTCGTGCCAGGGCGTGTCTCCGGCACGCGGGGACAGTCAGTCGGTTTCGGCGGCAAGATCTCGTCCTGTTTGACCCGGCGACGGCAGCCGACCGCGCCACGTTTGAGATGCCCGGGGCGGCGAGTTGTGGCGTGCGCTTCGTCTTGGTGCACCCCTTAAGAGCGCGTTGCCAATTACTTCGGCACACTTTCGCAGGATGGGGCAATTTGTGGCCGCGAAGACTGTTGTGCCCGAGCGCGGCTAGGTTCGAGGCTATAACAAAGTACACTGAGCACAAATGTGATGGCGGCTCCGGGGGTCCGTTGGAGGAACGGATCCAGCTTTACAAGTTTTGCTCGACCGCAAGGAACCCAGGGTGTCAGATCCGAACCCGATGTACGAGATGGGACGAGGTCCCTGTGGGAAAGGAGGGAGCGAAGCATCGGACAGTCTGAATAAGACGCTGGCGGTGCCAGACTCGTAGGCGAATAATGAGATTGTACCGATTTCGCTGGGGTTCAATGCTCAATTTACTCCCAACACTTTCGTGCTAGTTCTTTGTTAATGCTTTCTTATGACTTTTTTGGTCAAAGGTGGTGTCAACAGGGTCAACCTCGCCTTCTGTCCCGGGCCATGTCCAAAAAAAAAAAGTCTTAGTAACGCAGTATGAATCTAGTGTCCTTCTCCGTCAGACTCGGCCAGTTACGAGAACACATCCCAAAATAGACCTCCAAGCTGGTCGCGGATGTCGTGACCCCACCTCATCTACCCACGGTTCGAGTCAAGGAGAAGGACTCTCACTTCAGCCCAACCAACAATGCCCGTGCTGTTTGATCCGTGACAACATTTTCCTAGGGTCAAAGATGCCATAGGTGCTGCGCCTTCCCAGGCTAATTAAGAAGAATAATCCTGGAAGAGGCTGTTGTTGGAGATTAAAAAAAAATTTAGTACTTGGCGGAATATCTTCATCCAATAGAAAGAAAGTCCATTAATCGACTTTGATAGCCCTGTATCCTCATTAGTCATCGCAAACATCACCATGGGGGTGACACAAATACGTTCGGGGAGGAAGGAAAAGGGGAAATGCGAACCCATAAATCCTTCTCACGAAAGCATACGCGCTTAGAAAACCAATCGTTCCCGTCAAAAGACCATATACACAGCACGCCATGAAGCTGTAGCCGAAGAACAACATGCTGCCAACGAAGCCGGTGATGTGAAGCTTGAAGAAATAATACCAGATACTGTAGCCAAACACCCACAAGGCGCTACCGCCACCCACAAAGAACGACTGCCACCACCAATGGTAGTTCTCGGAGCAGAGCTGGACGTAAATGGTCACAACCGTCACTTCGGCAATCGTCACGGCCAGGATGGCGGAAACGACGGCCAAGAAGCCGAATACGTAGTAGTAGCCGCTCTTGTCCTGCCACATGGACTGGAACACGAAGAGGAGCTCGATGAAGATGACGGCGAACGGAATCAACCCTGCTAGGAGGATGGATTGAATCGACTTGATGTACCATGGCTGCCGGGGCGGCACCTGGCGCGCAATGGCCGCCGTTCGCGTCGGGTGCTCCCATGCGCCAGCCTTGTTGAAGCCGTAGTACGAACCTGCCAGAACGAGAGGCACCTGGACGCATAGCCACAGAAACGTCATGGCAAGCAAGGTGCCGAACGGGATGGCCGTGCTGGATGCCTGGGCCCAGACAAATAGGTTCAGGACGAAGACGAGACCAAATGTCAGCCCGGGGAATAAGAGGGCTGTGATGAGTGCATTCGCTTTGTAGTCCTTGCCATCGAAGCTCTTGAAGACTCGGGCGGAAAAGTAGCCAGAAAAGACTCCTGCGAATATGAACAGGCCCACGCCAACACTGATGAATCCGCCACGGAAGCTCGGATTCAAAACTCCCAGTGCGCTCAGAAGCACGAGGCCTGCCGCCATGAACATGAGTTGCATGCCGGAGCCAGCAAGAGGTGCCAACAGGCGACCGAATCGAGGAGTTCTGAAAACATCTGCGTGGAGTAGTTTCCACCCAGTCGCATCCTCGAGTGCCTCGTCGTTGTCGTCGGAAGAGATGTCGGCATCGTTCGCATCGTCGTCACCTTGGTCGAGCAGGCCTGGCTTCTCCTTTGTCGAGGAGCGGATACCAGATCGATGCTTGCGTTTCGATCGGAATTTGCCGTCCTCGGCCAACGATTCTCTGTATCCCTTGATATCGGAACGAATCGTCTTGGCCAAGATGATCATGACGATGCCCGTGAGCAAGCCGCAGATGATGAGCGAGTTGACAATGGCCAGCCAATGAATGCGAGACCCTTCCTCTTGGTTGACAAAGTAGAGGTCCCAGCGGCGCGCCCATTCGATGCTGGTGTCCTCCCGGAAGTAAACCGAGTAGGTGTAAGGGATTTCCATTGCTCCTCCGGCTGCATCGTCGTCCTCGTCCTCGTCCTCGTCTAGAGAAGCTGGGCGGTAAGACAAATCTGCATCCGCATATCTGGGCGCTGGGTCGCTTGTCTTGTTGGCCGCAGAACGTAGCTCAAATGCGCCGCTGGTGTTTTGCAAGTCCACGGGACATCCTTGGCTGTCTCGTCGGTTGCCGCCGCCAATGCTTTTCGGGTATACCTCGAACCCAACAATGATCTTTTCGCCACGCTCCCCGGAACGACCGGCAGCCGAGCGATAGCGAATGACAATGGTGTAGTGATTGTGGAGGTAGTAGCGCGCCTTTCCGGTCCTAGGGGACACTTCCGCATACCCGAGCTTGAAACCAGCCGCATAATACTTCTTGGTCTTGTCCACCGTCACGAAGCTGGTAGCGCCAGGGAGGTTGTCCACAATCCACTCCGCCACGTACCCGTCTCGAACCAGTTCCCTGGTCCGTCTCAAGTCGCTCGTCGACATTTTCTTGTTGCAGAGAAAAGTACAAGGCTTGTCTTTGTTCATAGCGAGCTCGATGTCCGATGCCATGATGCGGTCTCCTCGGAGGACTTCGCCCAGATTGAGCGAAATACTTTGCCCGCTCAACAGTCCCGTTCCTGCCTTGTGTTGACCAGTGGGTGGGCAGACAAACGGCAGATCGTAGTAGGCGTATTGGAGCTGCGTATTATCGGAGTAGACTTTGTTGACCATGAGAGGAATCTGCTGCTCCGGCCTGTAACTTTTGATCGACCAGCCTGTTTACGTGTCAACCGAAGGATCCTATAACAATAACCTATACCTGTCTTGGTGGGAGTCTAGTAATAACCTGGAATGTAGAAAGCGTCCGTGGAGCAGACCAAGGCCAAGGACAGGATGCCGACCAGGCCGTTTCTCGAACCCCAAACCATCCTGACTTGCTAGCCACGTTTGATCTTGTATCTCGCCAAATCGCTGGTTTACGTCGTGGTTTCGTGTCGCCCTTGCCCCGTCAAATGCAACAGCTTTCGTCGGGCCTCGATTCGTATCTTTTGAGAGCGTTCGAGATACGCCGCCGGCGATGAAACTAGAGTAGATCTCACAGCATAAGAGTAGAGCACAGAGATGGCGACAGCGAATGAAGCTCTACAACAGGTGAGCGCCAACCACAGCCCCTCCAACGGCAAAAAAAAAAGGCCCCTTTTAAAAGTTTGAGGGGGGAAACGAGTGGAATCGGCACAGAGTACCAGAGAATGAAATCAACAATCAAGCAGCCCACAGCGCCGGCAAGGAAACAGGGGTCCGGGGGTGTTGGAACCGAAATGCTAGTGCAATGGCTCTCCGTGGGACTATGGGCGATTGCGTCGCGGCGAGAGGAGCGTGAGACGGAGTTTTGCGATTGCCGAGCCCTGATCCCAAGGGTTATAGCAATTGAAGAGTACTATGACGGGAGGATCTGGCAGATGAATTATTCGACGATGGAGTTGACAGCCGTACAGCCGGCAAGGAGACGGACGATGCCGCTAGCAAACGTAGCTGGATTAGTAAGCGCGAGTTAAATTTCGGAAAGCTCCCTAATATACTCCACTCCGTACTGTCCTCCCGTACATACGTTGCATTTCAACTGCCTCCCCCCGTTGAGCCGTTGAGCCGTTGAGCGAGAGGGCCAAGAAGGCTCTTGGGCTGGCGTAGGCAATGGATGGTAATTTGTCGAATCGAATATATATATATCCCCAGTCACCAACTATGAGCTCTTCCAAAACCTCCTCATCACCCTCTCGGCATACGCCCCATCCATCCCCCAATGCCTCACCGCATCCTCAATCCCCCTCTCCATCCTCCCCACGTATTCCTCCCCCGGCACGCTCTCCCCAACCCTCTTCTCGTCAACGTACACCAGCGCCCTGACCGACTCATCCACCTGCCCGCCCCGATTGTCCCTCACCATCCGCACGTCACAGTACCTCTTCTCATACGCCCACGGCACGCCCTCGCACAAGTCCAGCTCCTCCTCGTCCCTGCTCGGCAGCAGATACAGCAGACCGTAAACGCCTTTGCCCTGCCCGTCCCCATTCCCGCCGCCAGATTCCCCCGGGATTCTCACCACGTTCGCATACCCTCTCTCGTTGATGATCCATTTCCACCCCTCCATGTATCCCAGCCCCACGGGCGTCGAGAACGGACACCGACTTCTCATCTGTTCCGTGGACAAGTTGCTCCCGTACGCAAAGTACAATATCTCGCTTCGGTCCTGCGTCATCGTCATGGTGCTGTCCTGGGACAAATTGCTGTCTTCCCGCTTTGGCGTCATGGTGGGAGTGGAGTGGAAGAATTAGATGCGGCTGAAGTGAAGAAAGCTTGGCTTTTGAAGGGGGAGGGGCTGTCTTGGTAAATACCAAAGAGCAAGTACGAAAAAATCCTAGAAATAAAAAACTGGCCTTCAATTGGGTGTCCAGGGGTGATTACTCAATACTGCCAAAGGATGAAAACGCAACTGGCAACCAAGCGTATCTTGAATAAGCGGTGGGGGAATAGAAATAGAATCGCTCTGCTTACTCCGTATGCTAGAACCAGACGGGAAAAGAAAGAAAAAAAAAAAAAAAAACCGCAAGAGTGAGGCGCGCGGTCAATAGGCAGCAACATCCATCCCATGTGGGACGACGACTCCAACAGAATCAAGTCACTCGGCTGACTTTCACGTCACACTGCGCAAAAGTGCATGGATTTCCTTCGAGGCAACAACATGCAACATGCACTGCCATCCAAAACTCCAATCGCGTGGAACTACACATCGCGCCATGCCGTCTGTCCTCCGCCTTACAAAAATGGCGACTAATCACTATTCATCATGCGACAAGTTTGAACTCAAGAGAGCAAGGCGGAAATGGGTCTCATATCTCGGGAGGTGTCATTATTCATTTTCCTTGCCTCTAGTCTTCTTATCATACACCCTTTACATCATGAGCACCCTCCTCCATTCACTGTTTAGGTCAAATGGCCCCCCTTGCTGATCACTTGTTCCTCCAAATGTGCTGGTAACCTGGACTCCCTGTGGCCGTCCGCTACAGCCTCCGCCGACTCTTTTTGCTTCATAGAGGGTCAAGCGCGTTGCGTTGGTACCCGCCCAACTCTTTTAATGCCAAGGCTAATAGAATATCTCGAGAAAAAGAAAGAAGAGAAAGAAAGAAAAAAAAAAGAAAAAAAAAAAAGGGGAACGTTGGAAACCGCCAACACCCTATGTCAAGTGAGACAAGAAGGAGCTGAGCATCAGCTCGTCCGCGCTAGGTCGCAAATCGTGGTTGAGTTCAAACGTTTGGCGAAGAAAGCTCTGCGCCTCTTCACTGGCATGCTCGGGGATCGTGGGAGATGCTGTGCCCCCGCCAATCTTGAAAATCGCTTGCAGCTGGCTGCAGTCGGGGAATGGATGATTGCCCGTCATCATCTCAACCACCAGGCAGCCAAGAGACCAGATATCCGCCTTCAGAGTGTATTCAGTTTGTTTGACAACTTCAGGAGCCATCCAAAATACAGAGCCCTGGAGCGAAGGTCGATGCCTGTTGTTCGTGGCGTTGCCTAGTATATTCGACTGCTCCAGCTTCTTGGAAATACCAAAATCGGAAATCTTGATGGTCCCCTTGTTGTCCACAAGAATGTTGGCGCCCTTGATGTCGCGATGAATAATGTCGCGACCATGGAGATAGGACAGGCCCATCAGGATTTGTCGGACAAAGCTGCGCACAAGCGGTTCGGGCAGCGCGCCATACGAATTCAGCATCGTCTGGACCGAGCCGCCAGGAACGTATTCGAGGAAAATGTTGAGGTAGTCTGCCGAGGAGCTGCAGCCAAGATATTGCACAATGTTGGGATGGCGCAGATCCCGTAGCAAGCCCATCTCGCGCTTGAGAGCCTCAATCATGCCACGTTTGCGCGTCTCGCTTTGTCCAGTGGCGCCTGGTGCCGGAGCCTGAACTTGCTTGACGGCGAGAAGCTCACCGGTCACGGCGTGCAAAGCCAGATAGACAGATCCGAAGGAACCTTGACCGATCAAAGCACCCTTCATCCACTTGTTGTCATCCCAAGACTCACCCGCCAGGAAGCTCTCGAGCTCCTCGTCGACCTCGCCCCCGTCGTTTGTAAGAGCCTGGCGAATCTCACTGAGAGAACCTGATCCTGTGGAACCATCACCATCGAAGTAGCTTGTATTTGTCATGTTGCCGTCGGGGTCGGTAATGCTTACAGCGGCAGAGTCTACGGCAGTATTGTCGTCGCCGCTCTCCGTCGTAAAAGAGACGTACGACTTCCGGTCGGGTTCCACCGGGGATTCTTCTTGGAGGGTGCCCAGCGAAGAGGAAGCAATCGAATCTCTGTTGTAAATGGCGGGGATTCGGCCATGGGAGTCGCGACTTCGGACCTTGGCAATATGCGATGCGCCGCTCAGCCACGAGTCGGCAATGGTGGGGATGGGGGGGGCATCTTGAGTGCTGGATGCAAGACTGATGCTGCTGGCTACACTGAGTCGACTGTTGACTTTGCTCAAGCGCGTCGAGCGTCTCATGGAGAGACGCGCGGTGCGATCAATGTCCTCTCGGCGATGGTCGGGGAAATACGAGGTCAAATCGGACGCGATCAACTCGCTAGGGGGTCGAAGACCACCAAACTGACGGAGCTTCCGCCGTTGAGCGCCTCGGACATCGGCCAATGGGGTCCGGTCCATGTCTCTCGACACCTCGGCACCGGGTCGTTCCCTGTGGTGCTGGAAGAATACTGGAGAAAGTGGCTGTTGTAGCTGGTCATCCCAGTTCTCTCCCAGGACCTTCTGGACCTTGAGCTGACTTCGCTTGTCGACCGATTCCAGAGCCTTGGTATGTTTTTGTTGCTCCTCCTCCATGGCGATGGCGGCTGCCCGTTGCAATTCAGACTCGCCCGGCTCTCCTGCCGGCACCCGCCGCAAAATGAGGCGATTGCGTTCGGGCCGCCTTTGGTCTTTGATGATGCGCCATAGCTCCGTGTCACCCAAACGTCTACACTGAGAAGGGTCGGGATCAATGCCTGTCAGAACCCAGAAGCAGTAGTTCCTTTCGTGATCTTCTCGGAGCGCAAATTTCCGGAGGGTGACTCGCATGACGTCTTCACAGGTTTTGCAATCCGCGATCTTGACGACCTTGGTGACGCCCCCGGTGGAAATTACTCGAATGATGTCCTGGCCTTGGGGCAGTGTGGCCATGAGTGAGCCATCCATGCTGGAATTGTTTCGCGTATGAGCATGGACAAGTCGGCTGGCGGGAAAATCCGAAGGTGAACCTTGGGGTCTCGATGGTTGACTTTGGCCAACGCTGCTCACGTAGCCTACTCCTGCAGGAAATCGAGCTTGGCGTGCTGGAGAACATGAATATTCGTATCAGCCGCTATCATTGTGTGTCCATTCAGGGAGTAGGGTAAAGAAAATAAATAGGAGGAGAAAGAGACATCTTGGGCGCGGAGCCTACCTGTTTCTAGAGGAGCAGGAACGTCGAATTGCCGTGAATATCGACGATTCGCGGACGTAGCTGGCGCTGATCGTGGCATTGAGAGGGACTGCGGCGACATTGTGCTCGATTGTGCAAAAGATGAATAGGCGTCGAGGCCCGACAAAGAATCCTGCAAACGGTCAGTTGCATGGCAGGTGACCGGGGGGGGTGGTTGGGACCAAACATTGCCAGCTGGTTCACTTCCCACTCACCATGTGGCGTTTTTTCTGGTTTGCATATGTTTTGGTCCGCAGTTTCTTGATGCACAAGAACAAGCGTACTCGATCCCCCACCTTATCAATGCCCATGTCCTTCAAGACTTCCTTGTCCATTTCCAAAAGATTCTCGCCATTAATATGGTTCTTGCGGAAGATCTTCTCATAGTCACCACACTTGACGCTTCGAAGGTACTCGCAGACTCGTTCTTCGTCCCAGTGCCTGACCGAATCAGGCCCGTCACTATCTGAGAATTCGGACTCGGTGGGACTGGCATAGCTTTGGGCGGCACTGGGCATGGTTGGAGCTCTTCTCGATGTTGGCAGGGCAGAAGAGAGATTGCCGCTGGGTGAAGCGGTGGATGGCGTATTGAGAGCCGCAGGAAACGGCGATTTTGACGAAAGCATGGCCATGATATGACGTGATGAATAAGATATTATGATCGGAGTTCAGTTCGCCTCGAGAAGATAGATAGATGTATGCGACTAGTTGCTGATGAGAGCTCTCGAGACTGGGTGATGGACGAAAACGATTAAAAACGATTTAACAACGGTCGAGGGGCTATTATGTGGTGCGCGCTAAAAAAAAAAAAAAGGTGTCGATGGCCCAGCACTGGAGCGATGCCGTACCGAAGCTGCGACGCAAAAGCGACGTTTGAGACGTGTCGTGTCGTCGGCGGAAATCAACAATGTGCATCGTCTGGTGATGGAGGGGGAGCGGCCGGAGCGGGCGGGCGGGTGAATATTATTAAAGGGAACGCCGTCAGATGGCATGGCCATGTCGCGAGTGACAAGGGGACTTTCCTCAAGTGGCTTCTCGTCTCCGTCAGTCCCCTTCTTTTTGGGGGGGGGCAGGCTGTGAGTGAGCACTGGCACACACACACAAGCAACACACAACAAGCAACACACAAGCCAACACGAGGTGATTGCAACAGTGCAAAGTGGGTGGGCTGTCTCCAATGTCTAGCCAATGCTCAAACAAGGTGGGCAGGGGTGTGTTCCGGCTGGGAAGGACCCCAAGTCCCATCAGATTGCTTGAAAGCAGTCCTGTCTCCTTCCGGCCAGCATCAATTAATTGATTTTTACCTGACCAGTCAGTTGGTTGACCTCAGCGGGCCACAGCGCGTCCAGAGCCCCGTCCGCTGCCCCCAGTCGCCGTTCCCCCCTCCCCCCGCCTCCCCCCGCTCAGGTGAGTTTCAGCATCTGAATTCAGTTCGTCCCAGGTCAGGCGCGTGTTGACCAGTGAACCTTCTGGCCCACACACTCAGCCGCCGCCGAGCACGAGGCCCCCCTGCGGAAAACCCTTCGGGTTGCAACACCAGGCTGCAGGCAGGCAGGCAGGCAGGCAGGCAGGGAACTCGATTATGTGCACACTGCACATTGGATGTATGTATGTACATACATGTACATATTGATATTGACATTGATCAAAGAAGCCAGGCACTTGCAGCATCTCGACAATTCAGCCGAGACCCCTTCGCCCACGTCGCCCACGTCCCACCCAGAGCCAGCTCAGCCAGCCCAGCCGAGCACCGAAGCCTGACGGCCCCGACAAGTTCTCGACAACGTTCTGGCGTGCTTGAGCCAACAAAGGCATTGATTGGCCGGGGAGCATCCCTGTAGTCTCAGCCAAGCCCGTCGAAACCGTCGTCGCAGGTTGCTTTGGTGGCTGCGGCTCAGTAAGTCCTTTTTGCTGCTTGCCTGGCCGGAAAGTTGAAACTCGCCAACGCGCCTGGTGCCACCTTTATTGCCTTTATTGCGACTCCGTATTAATCCAACAGCCATTCAACTTTGAATGCGGACAGGGCGGGCCGCAGCCTCGGTCGTCATCCCAGTCGGCGACGTCACCGGAAGTGGCTGCCCATGATTGATTGGTGTGCTTGCTATGTATGTACATGTATGTATGTACAGAGAATGCAGAAGGATTATCGAATAATTGCTTGCTCCGTAGAAGGCGTCGATGTGTTTGGAGCCTCCAACAATGGCATATAACATACATACATATGCATACATATGTATGTAATTACTTCATATAACTTTTCGAAACAAGTCGAGACCAATCACTTCTTTTTTTCCACCGCTACAGCAGGTGCTATTCGTGGGAAATGCCTGCCCAGTGCCCACATACGGAGTATATGTTATTGCTATCGTAGCTATAGTAATGAACGCCTTGCATCAATCTTATTTAATAAGGGTCCACTGGAGTCAGCAACAACAAAGCATCATGTTATTACTCCGTACTCCGTAGATGCTTGGACAATTCAAACACCCCCCCTCCCCACCGCTTACAATTATGTATAATTGGAAACAGCACCGCCATCGTGAATGAAGACGAACTGCGGAGAATCCGTCGTTGCCACGTTCATATAATGTATCAAAAGGATCTCACCGCCACACTTTCGCACACACCGTAATCGTTAGTAAAGAAGTCTCTCTCTCTCTCTCTCGCTCGACGCACTTTGTCCCGGTCGGGCATCGCTTTCGCGTCAGTTTCCTATTAAAGCATCAGCCTGTCTGGCAAGTTTCAGCAGAGAGACAGAAGATAATGAAAAGCAGACATGAAAAAAAAAAATTCCCCATCACAGACTTTGAATCACGGTACTGCCTAATACAGCTCAAGGGTTCACAGTGTACACTGTTCAAGCTTCCTGAGATGCATTGAGAACAGGCCCCCTGGCCAGCCCTTATATGTACAATGCCCCAAGCCAAGATATTAACAAGGCCACACGGAACAAATGACGTGGTGAACCGAGAAATACATATTAATTCCCCAGTTGCAACAGACAGCAGTCTTGTGCTCCTCGGGGTATCTACATGTACATATCATCAGATGATGCCTGGACTGTGACTGTACGGATCACCATTGACAGGACAATTGTTTCTTAGCTTTCTTCCCGTGTACAAGTACTGTAGAATGGCGGAGAGCAGGAGGTGTCATCATGCCAGGCGCAGGCGCAGGCGCCAACGGGCAAAGCTCGTATCGTTTCCCAGCCCATGTTTCAAGCTGCGCGATGCCGTCTGACAGGTGCAGTGGCCCGGCGCCTCTCGTGATTGCTCCATTTTTCATTCTCTCTCGGCTTATCGACCGAGCCTTGTCTGCGCCGTAATATGTAACATGTATGTATGTTACTCGATACCGCTGGCAGCACGATGCCTCATCACACTGTTTGTTTGTTTGTTTTGCAATCAGTGATTTACTCCGTACGGAAATTTGGGGGGTCCATCCCGAGTCAAAGTTTCGGACCCCGGTCCATCAGCCAATAGCGTCAGTCATTCGAACCACCGCCTTTTGACAACCAAAGAACGAAAGAACCCCCGGTCTCCACTCCCAACCCGCTTCTACCTGGAGAATGTGTCGCTGGTCACCTGGTCTGGTCTGGTCTGGTCTAGTCCGGGCCCCCACCCTGCTCCCTGATAGGTTGCCAGCAGGCACAGGGTGAAACGGACAGTGTTTCGACATCGTGGGCGATCTTGACGGCTGGAGGCTCGTGATGGAAAAGACGACAAAAGAAAAGCGGAATGGGTAGGTGGATAGCCAAGAATAAGCTTTTTTTTTTTTTTTTTTTTTTTTTCGCATCCCACCTCCTTCTCTCTCTCTGAGTCCCCGGTGTCTCCACGCCGGCCGACGCCCCCACGCATAAAGTCTAAAAAAATAGACTTCGTTCCTGAAACTGATCATCTCCGATTCCCCCCTCCCCCCGGCTCCTTCGTATTGTGCGGAGTAATTGAGAGCCTGGTTGGCTTGTTTTTCCCTTTTCTGAACTTTGGCAAAGCACACTCCACTGGGCTACGAAACCTGTGTAGACAAACTCGTGTTTAACTGGTGACGGGTAAATATTGTACATGCTCAAATGCTCAATGACTGCACCGGGATGACGTACCCCGGTGCACGGCAAGGCGGGAATGTTTCCTGTTGTGTGCTCCGTGTATGTAGGAGAAACGTGGTGTGATGGGTGCAGCGTGGCACCGTTACGTGTAAGCAGGAGCCGTGCATTGCTTCATAACATCTCCCGTATCGTACATGGTGGCATGGCCGTGGTCATGTAAATGTAACCTTCTATTGAGTACTGAATGTTCCAATGTTGTCCTAATATTCGGCCACGACGCCGTCATGTTACGCCAATATATATGTAGGTAGGTAGGTAGGCAGGCAGTGGGCAGGCAGTTGGGCTGGGTATTGCCGTTCGGCAATCTGAATCTGTTCGTTCACCTGACCATCTGCCTCGGACTCACTCTCATCAAGTATATATCGTCCCAGACTTACAGAGTATGTAGTAGTAGTAGTAGTAGAAGAAGAAGAAGAAAAAGAAGAAAGCCACTAAAAGTCCCTACTTTATCCATGCACCCGCACTGTCCGCTGGTGCTTTGGCGCCGTGTTTCAAAACGTTCAGCGCGGCAAGTAGAGAAGGCGCTCGGGCTACAGTGGGTTGTACTATTACTAGATCATCCGTACTAACTTACTAATACTGAGGTTTGCAATACTATGTAGTTACATTGCCACATAGAAATGGTCAAAAGATCATGTTTCCATCCACGGACGGGCCGGAGGTGAGGGGCGATAAACACAATAGTCACCTTTTCGCCGCAGGGCCACTCACTCGGCGGCAAAGTATCGCTCAGCATCTGAAACGCACGCGCGCACGGCAAAAGACAATAATTAGACTGCAGGTGCCCGGGTGCTTGTGATCGGAACTATGCAAGGTCTTCGAGGGACCGTCGCATCATCATGACGTCTGAGGGGTGCTCTATAATTTGTAGTCTGCTCTGTACAATGTATGTAATATGTACGGAGTAATGCAGACCCTTGTCTTGGTCTTGGTAACGGCAAAAAAAAAGTCGGTTGTCGGTGCCGCTGCGCCACCATTCTTTCCCATGTCCGGTTGACGATGTTGTCGATGTTGTCGATGCAACCACATGAACCACATGAACCACATGAATGAGCATTACACGCTTTGGGAAGCGGCATCCGCCCGCATACAGACTACAGAGAACCAGCTTCGTCATCAAAGGATTCTCCCCCGTGACCCCCTCATTGTGACGCCGATGCCGATAGACTCCGAACAGATCGGAGTATGTAGATGCACCGACTCCACACGAGATGTGTGTTGTTAAGCTAATTTGTGCATTTCAATTATCCCTTATTAGGTAGGACCCTTGTTATATATGCCTTGCAACATGTGCTGTCATTGGCAAGCTCTCCAGGTGCCCCCACCAAAACGCTCCAGGCCTGTGGGACGCTGTCGTGTACATCGCTAACGGGCTTGCCCCGACTTCGGCCCGAGTTTTGCTAGCAATCTACTTCTTCCAGAAATCATGCACCCATCCATTCTTTCACATCTGCTCAACCGACGACAAGTGTATCACCTCCAACAAACGGCTAGGCTTGTTTTCGGAAGGGTGCCGACGGCTAAAATAGGACGGCAAATTTTGAAACCGCCGTTGACTCGACTGCCGATACCGCTCATTACCACCGGAGTTGCGTTTGGCATTGTGTCATCATGACATCCAATTGCAAACCAATCGTGAGCTTTCTGGGGCCCATTGCGTCGTACTCGCATCAGGTGAGTGTCTCGGGGTTCGCTTCAGCTGGCGAATTCTCAGCAACTGGTGTGTGTGTGTGTGTGTGTGTGTGTGTGTGTGTGTGAATGTGTGGATGTATGAATGTGAATGACCCTAACTAACTCTTGGTACAGGCTGTTCGGCAAGTTTTCCCCGAGGAGAAGTGGGAGTTAAGGCCGGTTACCACCATAGATGGTTTGTAGATTCATTCGTTAGACTGGGCGAGATGGAGCAACTTTGGCATCTGCCTCTTGAAAAAAAAAAAAGTGTTGCAACTTCTCTAATATGAGTCATAGATGTCTTCGACGAAACTCAGGACCGCCAGGTCACAGCCGGCGTTGTTCCATTTGAAAACTCTACCAACGGATCTGTAGTCTTCACCTTGGATAATCTGGCCGACCGCGATGGCCGATACAAGGACATTACCGTCGATGGTGAGATTTTCGTTGATGTCCATCACTGTCTCCTTGGTCGAAAGGGCTCCAATGGAAAATCCGACGAGCCCAACGAGGAATCAGGTACTTGCACCCCAACAGCGACAGATCCGAGTCCATCGAGACCCAGATCGGCACCACTGAGCAGTCTTCGTCACATCAAGCGGTTGTACTCTCACCCTCAAGCGTTTGGCCAGTGCAATGCCTTCATCTCGACTTATCTCAGAGGCGTTGAGATATTCGAAGTCAGCTCAACGAGCAAAGCTGCCGAGATTGTCAGCCAAGACGAAACGGGGACGTGGGCTGCTATATCAAACCAGCTGGCATCGAGTTTATACGGCTTGGACCTACTGGGAAAGAACATTGAGGACCGGGAAGACAACACGACGCGCTTCCTCATCATTGGCACCAACCCCGCCGCTCCCGCGGACTGGGACTTGCAGAAGCAGTCGATTGCCAAGTCTGGCAGCAAGTCGCTTGTGTCCTTTGCGGTGCCGCACACGGCGCCCGGTGCATTGGCCGACGTCCTGAGCTGTTTCCGGGAGTTCAATCTCAACATGACGAGTATCAACAGTCGACCTAGCCTGTTGGCACCGTTCCAGTACATATTCTTTGTGGAGTTCGAGGGACACAAGTATGATGATCTGGATGGAAGGGTGAAGGGGGCCTTGGACAGAATAAGCCAAGTTGCCCAAAGTTGGCGATGGCTGGGCAGTTGGGAGAGGTATTGATGATGGGCAAAATCCTTAAAAAAATGATAACAAGCGTCACAGCGGAAGTCAAATCAAAAATGACACTCAAGATGATCTTCTCCCGTGTGACTGGTCACTTGGTGACTGTTGATTCCTCGCCCCAGACCAGTTCATGCTTGTTTTCGCTGAGGCTATTCCGCCGTTGCAGCTGGCAATTGCTCGAGTTGAGTATCGGCCGCTGCCACTGCGATCACCTGGCAGCCTGGTCTTGTTTCAATATATATCCTCATGACTTTACCCACCTACTTCACACTTCTCTTCTTCTTCTTCTTCTCTCCTCCTTTTCTTCCTCCTCCTCTCCTCCTCCTCATCATCATCATCATCAACATCCAACAGAGCTCTCGATCTTTTTGTTTCGCTATTTCTCCTTCACTTTTTGATGACTCCCGTTCTTTTTTATTCTCGTGACAAGCCCTAGCACCTCTGTATTACCTGTCTTTCAAACATCTTTGCGCTAATTCGCAGACATCGAGGTTCAAAATGGAAGCTGCTGTCGATATACAATCGACTGAACACAGAAACCTTCTTGATGCGATTGACAGACTGCGTGCGCAGGGCATCAGCCGCCATGTAGCGCTTCCCGAAATCGTCGTCACAGGCGACCAGTCTGCCGGCAAAAGTTCCGTACTGGAAGCTATATCAGGCATAATATTTCCTACCAAGGATAGCTTGTGCACTCGGTTTGCCACTGAGCTGTCACTTCGACGATCACCAGTCATTGGGGTCAAAGTATCCATCATCCCGGGGAAAAAATGCTCTGAACGCCAGAAAAAGAAACTGGAAAAGTTTTCTCCCAAGCTTGAGGAAGGTGACCTTGACCTGACCAACGTCATCGAGCTTGCCAAGGAGGCAATGGGCATCACCTCCAAGCTCCAGACCTTTAGTGATGATATACTTCGCATCGAGGCTTCGGGTCCTCAACAACCACATCTCACGATGGTTGACCTTCCAGGCCTTTTCCAGGCTGGTAACAGCGCCCAGTCAGACGAAGACTCGGAGACTGTCGCAAACATGGTGCTCAGGTACATATCACAACAGCGAAGTATCATTCTAGCAGTCGTCTCAGCGAAGAGCGACTTTGCCTTGCAGAAGGTGACTCGTCTCGCTAGAGTATGATCCCCAAGGTGCTCGAACTCTGGGCCTCATCACAAAGCCAGATACACTGGACGAGGGGTCTGAAAGTGAAACTGCGTATATCCGGTTGGCTCAGAATGAGGACGTGCATCTCCATCTGGGCTGGCACGTCCTGAAGAATCGCGACTACAAAATGGTAACGGCTAATGCTACTTCTCAGGAACGAGACGAGGCCGAGGCCGCCTTCTTTAGCCAAGGAATATGGGCAACGCTGGACCCTGCGACAGTTGGCGTGGTCGCACTCAGGGCTCGCCTCAGCAACGTGCTGAAGAATCAGATCGTGGCCCAGCTTCCCCATTTGATAAAAGACGTCGAAGAAGGCATTTCCAAGTGCAAGAGGAAACTGAAAAGGCTTGGCAATGCCCGTGAGACCATCTCCGAACACAGGCAGTACCTTGTTCAGATTTCGCTGAAATTCTCCGATCTCATGAAGGCTGCTATTGACGGCAACTACAGCGATGCATTCTTTGGCAGTTCCAAGTCGGACCAAGGCTTCGAGCGACGCCTTCGAGCCATGGTGCAGTCCCTGTTGACGGCGTTCAAAGATGAGATGCACAAGGAAGGATGCAGCAAGCGAATCGTCGACCTGACAGATGACATCGACGAAAACGATGTATGTCTGGGCGAGAACGAGGTTCTCAGATCGACATTTGTCGAGGAGGCGGCCTTCCGCATCAATCGAAACCGCGGCTGCGAGTTGCCGGGGACGTTCAATCCTCTGATTGTGGGTGAGCTTTTCGCAGAGCAGTGCAAGCCATGGGAGGCAATCTCGCAGAAACTAGCCAGCGATTTGCTGCAAGTTGTCCAAAACATAAGCCATGCAATGATGCACTACGCCGCCGTTGAGGAGACAGCCGACAAGCTGGACGAGATTGTGTCTGCTTCCATACGCGACCTCGGAGAGAGACTGAACGCATCATTCGCGCACCTCCTCCTGCCTCATCAGTCCCTGCACCCCATCACCTACAATCAGGCCCTTCTCAAGAACGTGCGCAGGGCGCAAGCAGAGAGAAGAAAGAGAAGGGCTTCGGCGAAGATCTCGACTCTCTACCCTGCCGATATGCGAGATGGCAACACGTTGCGGATAGGACCGGGCGCACTTCTGGAATTACTCACTGCAGAGACGGACACGGACATGACGTCATCTTACGGCAGCATTCTGGCCGTCGACTACATGGAAGCTTACTACAATGTGCATATTTGATCAAGTCCCCGAGCGTTACCGCTGTTAAACATGAACAAACAGGAGGCAGGCAGGCATTGGCTGACAACTGGCTCTGTAGGTGTCCCTCGAGAAGTACATTGACGACATCAGCACGCTCGGCGTCGAATGCTGCCTCGTCCAAAAGTTGCGCGATGTGTTCGAGCCGTCGCACATCTACAACATGCCCGATGCACAACTGCAGGATCTAGCTGCCGAGAACCCGACTGCGACGCAGCAGCGCACAAAGTTGAAGGAGAAACTGGCATTGCTCGAAACGGGGCTCTACCAGCTCAGAAGGCTGAATAAGTTCCGGCCGCAACCAAGAGGTCAGTTAGTTGCAGCTAGACAAGACAGACAGACCTAGACCTCTGTCGTTTCCAACCATCTGCCATTGTAATTTTTTTTTTCGCTCATTTTCTTTTCGTTTATCCCTTTTCATGAGTACATGATGTCCTACGGTCAACTGTTAACGCAAGATGATAGACAGGAAAGTCTTTCGAACCCTGACGAGTCTCTTTGTCAAGCAAGGAGAATCAGAAGAGTGATTGATCCACGGTACCCCCGGTGTCTGTGAACATGAGCCGCGCAGTGCGGAAGGGACTGGCGGCTGGGGATGGATTGGGCGGGTAACTGGAATATTCAAGACGAAATCATGTTTAGTCGTGACAATATCATTTCCCCCTCGAAAACTAAATTCATACAGCAATACTAAGTAATAGAAGAAAAGAACAGTTTCAAAGAACATCTCGGTCAGGCTATAGGTTAGTATGACACCGGAGGCGAGACGGGGAAACAGGCATAGAAATAGAAAGACAGAAAAATGCACAACTACGGAGTAATTGATTGCTCGTGAACGACGAATAAAACTTGACTTTGCAAAAACAGGCCTCGCTGCGAACTGCTGATAGATAAAAATTGGTCAAGCCCCCCCCCTTCTTCCTCCCCATTGGGAGATGAAGACTGACTTTCTTACCGTCGGTTTTTTCTCCGCGCGCCGCGGACAACTTCATCCATCCAGTTATCGGCGTCAGAATTGCGCAATAAAGTAACTCGATCGCCCGACATTCACATTCCGTGTTCGAATTCGCGCGACGAGGTATATTATTTGTGAATACATGTGGGGAGTTGATGCGGGCGAATGGTGGCAGATGGGTCCAGGTCCCCTTGGTGGACGTTGAATTTGGATTTAAATGACTCAATCCGGAGTCAAGACTGCCTTCCATTGCTGGGCGTTACATGTGCATATGTATGTATGATCCTGCACTACATACATGTACATGTAGACCACCATGCCGTGGTGGGTTGAAAGTCACCGAAAATCGCGCCAGATGCAGGCAGTAAAATCTCCCGTCCCAAGCTTGTCTTTTTTCTTCTTTTTTTTTTTCCATCTTTTGAGATCAGCTTTTCCAGGCTGCGCGGCATTCGCGAGAGGAGTGCAACTGTTGCCCCTCCATGAGTACATATGTACATATGTACATAGTACATAACCTCCAACTGCTGGGGCGCACTGACTTGGTTCGTCGATTCCGTCACAGACTTGGCTGGGGCAGGGGCCACACACGGTGCCACACCAGACCTCGTCCTCAGCCATTGACAGGAACAGGAAATACGCACCTCCTCCACCACCTGACGTGGCTTGCAGATCCAGTTATTTATCCCAGCAAGGCCTCGTTTATATCTCTGCATCTTGCGTCACGATCGCTCGATACTTGCTTGCCATGCTCGGGACCAACTTGGAGGAGCGATGGACCGGACCCAGACCTCTCAGAGGTTCCTCTGGTTCCTCTGGTTCCTTCTGTTCTTCAGATTCGGTGCCGCCCGTCGCTCGTTGATAAAATAGCCCTTTCCCCCAGAATCTTGTTCATCTCAATTCTGTAAAAAAGAACACTCCGTACTCCGTACAACTTCCCTCAACCTGCTGTACTCAATATCGTGTTGCATACACAACTTTGTTTTTTCCCCGTACGAAAACAGCAGATACGTCCTCTCATCATGGCTCCCAGACCTATTTTCTGCATGACGCATCCTCGTGCATGCTCTACTGCCTTTGAGCGAGTAAGTCATTTCCTGACATGTTCGTGTCAATAGCCTCAAGTGTCCATGGCGCGATAGTTGCGATGCGCAGCAGTGGTCCGGGGACTCGGGTGGAAGTGCATGAATTGACGCATTTTCCAGGTGTTCATGACCCGCCGAGATACCCTCGCAAGCCAACACGAGCCTTTCGGTGATGCCTTCTACTTTGGCCCCGAATGTGTGAGCCCCCGGTTCAAAGATGACCCTGCCCGCAGAGAGGCCAGTGGTGTTTCGGATGCGACTTATCAGAAAATGCTACAGGCCATTGATGACGTTCAAAAACAGGTTCGCAACTTTCACAGTTTTTTCAGTACTTTTTTTTTTTCAAAATGTCCCCAGTTCGGTGAATCCATCTGCACTGTTTTACGCTGGTGGGGGTTGGAGAAGCTTCATACTCCGCCAGTACCGCAACTTGGGTTCTCTTGCCTCAAGGAACAGAGACTTGCCTCGAGTGAGGCAATTTCCATGTCAGGGGAGGGGTGATAGCAAGAAACTGGGATTATCATGGACTCGGGCTTAGCTAGTTTGGCGCATCTCGAAAACAATGGATTGCCATACCGTCAAGCAATCTTTACAGACATCGTCGAAACGAACGAATTTCTCGATCGCTCACGTAGCGTCCACACACTAACACTTATCAAGGGTAAACGCGTCTTCATCAAAGACATGGCCTACTACATCTTCCCGAAACCAGAAGACCAAAGCGACCCAAAGATCGCCCCATCCCTCGGCGGCGGCGGCCATGAAGACGACAATCCTACCGTCATTCCAAGAGAAGAATTGGAAAAATTCCACTTCACCTTTCTCATCCGTCACCCACGACGCTCTGTTCCCTCCTTCTGGCGATGCTGCATCCCCCCGCTAGACGAGATCAGCGGCTTCGATGAATTCTGGCCCAGCGAGATGGGCTACAAAGAACTCGTCAAGTTTTTCGACTACGCAATGGACACGGGCCTTGTCGACAAGGACCACTTGACAGTCGTGGATGCTGACGACTTGCTGGACAATCCGGAGCCTATGATTAAAAAGTTCTGCGAGCGAACAGGGATTGATTTCCACCCCAGCATGCTCAAATGGAATGATAGCGATCAGGAACATGCCAAGAAGCTGTTCGCCAAGTGGAACGGCTTCCATGATGATGTTCTGGGGACCAGGGAGCTCAAGGGCAGAACACACGCCCAAGTAGGTCACATGCAGAGGATGCTTACAACGGAAGCAAAACGTGGAAGCTAACACATGGTTCCACCTAGAAAACCCCTACCGTTGAGGCTGAAAACAAAGAGTGGGAAGAAAAGTACGGCGCAGATGGTCAGAAGAAGATTCGACACTGCGTTGACGAAAATATTCCTCTTTACGAGCACTTGAAGCAGTACTGTATCAAGGTCTAACCGAAGTATTGAGAGCCGCAAGCAAAGGGTGCGCACAGACAATTAAATACAGGAAAGGGAGGAAACAAAGGGGACACAAGGACATCATGACTCTCTACATATGTTTTGTTTGGGACATGATGCTTGACCTGCGAATTCTGGTCCAAGTCCTGGCCGGAAGGCTCGATTCTTTCTTCTCAGTTTCTTTATTTCACAGTATGGTACAAGAAGGCTAGTGGCCTCATATTTTTTTGGTGGTACGTGGACTCGGCAGCCCTGATTGGCCGTTCCCGAGCCTAGTAGTTCCATGGCTCGCCGTTCATTTCAGGTCGCTTGACGGACGATCATGATTTTCTACCCTTCTCCGGGCCGACGGGTCGGTATGACTTCCTCCTCTTGGATCTCTCATCGTCCTAGATTTTTCTCTCGCCCCCTTCATAACGCCGCTCCCCCGGACCCCAGTGATGCATGTTGCAAGTGCCTGTATATTAAGCTGCAGCAGGCTCGGCTTCCCTCCCAGAATCGTAAGCCAGTTGCTCAAACAGCCCGTGCGTAACATTCTTCGACCAGGCCTCCGCGTAGTCTCTGTCGTGATTATTCGCCCAGCTAATAGACACTGGAACCAGCTCCGTCTCTGCATTCTTGCTAGACAAGGCTTTGACCTTGACCTTATTACCACTTCCATTGCCGCTAAGAACTGCTGCCATGTCCGCGATCGAGTTTGTCCGTTGCGCGTTGAGGGCAATTCCCCTCTCGACTTTGCTTCGAACAGGTCTGTATTCTTTACCATTGGCCTTTTCCTCCGCAATTTTCTTCTTGTCTGCGACTGTAAACTCTTCAGGGCGCTTGTAGCGGAATTCGTCTGTCCACGCAACCTCGTGCAGGTGTTTCAACTCGCGCAGTTTCTGGTAAACGGAGCGCCCGACGTCGCCTTGTCCCTTGGGAAATCGAATCATAGCCATTGGTGACCAGTAGTCCTTTCGAATCTTGGCGGGTTTGGTCTTCTTGCCATTGAACGGCAATTGCTTCAAGGCGTGGAATCCCTATAGGATTGGAGAAAAGTTAGTCATTCCTGATGAGGAGATTCATTTCTTTTTTTTTTCGCCGAGGAATATGTAAGGTGGCATCTTTACATCGAGCTTGTTCTCAAACGAGTAGATTATTTGATGTGATCTCCTGTGACTAAAGACCCAGATCTTCTCGCCGTGACCTTCGGGAGCTTGGCGTCCAGTCGTATGGACCTGACGCATACATGTGTGCAGTATTCTTGACCATCGGCCAATCTGGGGTCGCGGTGCTGCGTTCATCGTCGGCCTGCTGTTGTCAGGAGGAGCGACCTGGGTATCTTGGAAAATCAATCGACTTCGCCAGTACCAAAGACTCCTTTAGTCTAGCGCAGTCATGTGATCTGCAGGTGAGTGGTGTCAGACTTTTGTCACCATGACAGATTCGGCCCCACCATGATGTGATGGCAAGATGTTACCGTCCAATCAACTCAGCAGCTCCCCGCCTCTTTAGGTTCTGGTGGCTTCTGTGCAGCTTCCAGGCCATCCTGGTAGTTTCCAGGTCTCACCATCAGCTTCACGCAAGCTCCAAAGCTGTCTGCCTCTTTCCCTTGACTCCACTCAACTTCAACATATAATATATTTCCGTCTTCTTCGCTGCGGTAATATGGTTTCTCTTCTTCATTTTTCATGCACACGTCACACATAAACACGCACTCTAACTATACCCTTCTGAAAACTTGGCATTACTACTGCCCAATCTTATGCGTCACCCGGACGTCCACTTTGAACACGCACATTATCTGAGCTCCCCCAACACACCGAACCACATCAAACTTCTTTCCCACACGCACCAAGTCCTTACATCATCAGAAAAATGAATTCACGAATGGATTTCACAGACAGGGCGCAGAAGGCCGTCGAAGACTCCATGGGCCTGGCTGTTCAGTACGGTCACTCGCAACTTCTTCCAGTGCACCTGGCTGTCTCATTACTGGAACCACCAGCCGATCTATCCAAGGATCAACAGAATGGTCCCCAAAACACCACCGTCACACTTTTCCGACAAGTCATCGAGAGGGCTCATGGTGATCCTCAACTCTTCGACCGCACCCTGAAGAAGACACTTGCGCGATTACCGACTCAAGATCCCCCGCCAGAGCAGGTTTCTCTAGCACCCTCTTTTCATGCTGTCCTTAGAAAAGCTATGGAACTGCAAAAGGTGCAGAAGGACTCTTACGTCGGTGTTGACCATCTCATCACGGCACTCGCCGAGGATAGCGGAATGCAGACGGCGCTGCGGGAGGCCAACATCCCCAAGGCAAAGCTCGTCCAAGATGCTATCCAAGCTATTCGAGGCACAAAACGAGTCGACAGCAAGACGGCCGATACAGAACAGGAAAACGAGAACTTGGCCAAGTTCACCATCGACATGACCGCCATGGCCAGAGACAAGAAAATTGACCCTGTGATTGGCCGAGAAGAGGAAATTAGACGAGTCGTTCGAATTTTGTCTCGAAGAACCAAGAATAACCCAGTTCTCATCGGCGAGCCAGGAGTAGGCAAGACCACAGTAGTGGAGGGCTTGGCTCAGCGCATCGTCAACCGTGATGTGCCTGACAACCTCAAGCATTGCAAGCTTCTTTCACTGGATGTTGGTGCGCTCGTTGCAGGTAGCAAATTCCGCGGTGAATTTGAAGAGCGTATGAAGGGTGTCCTGAAAGAGATTGAGGACTCGAAGGAGATGATCGTCCTATTTGTCGATGAGATACACCTGCTAATGGGAGCTGGCTCTTCCGGTGAGGGTGGCATGGATGCTGCCAATCTGTTGAAGCCCATGCTTGCCCGAGGTCAACTGCACTGCATCGGTGCTACGACGTTGGCCGAGTACCGAAAGTATGTCGAGAAGGACGCCGCTTTCGAACGACGATTCCAGCAAGTCATCGTCAAGGAGCCTAGCATCCCGGAGACAATTTCCATCCTCCGAGGATTGAAGGAAAGATATGACAGGCACCACCGAGTGACGATTCTTGATAGTGCCCTGGTGGCCGCCGCCAACCTCGCAGCTCGATATCTGACCAGTCGAAGAATGCCCGACTCGGCCATCGATTTGGTCGACGAAGCTGCCGCCGCTGTTCGCGTCGCCCGCGAGTCTCAGCCCGAAGTTATTGATTCTCTGGAGCGGAAACTCAGGCAATTGCTGATTGAGATTGCTGCTTTGGAGAAGGAACACGACGAAGCCTCGCAGGCCCGTCTGTTGCAGGCGAGGAAGGATGCGAAGAATGTCGAAGAAGAGCTCGCACCTCTGCGGGAAAAATACCAGAGCGAAATCAAGCGAAGCGAGGAGATTCACCTGGCAAAGGTAAAACTCGACGAATTAGAGAAGCGCCTGGAAGATGCCATCAACATGAACCACACTGCCAAGGCAGCCGATCTCCAATATGGTGCTATTCCTGAGCAAATCGGAGTCATCAAAGAGCTCGAAGCTAAAAAGGCTTCCGCTGATGCCGCGCTGAATGCTTCAGGCGCCGATAATGGCACCGCCATGGTGACGGACATTGTCACAGCCGACCACATAAACGAAATCGTGGCTCGCTGGACCGGAATCCCAGTCACTCGGCTCCGCACGTCAGAAAAGGAGAAGCTCGTCAACATGGAAAAGGTCCTCGGAAAGGTCGTGGTGGGACAAAGGGAGGCCGTCAACTCGGTTGCCAATGCCATCCGTCTGCAACGATCTGGCCTCAGCAACCCCAACCAACCCCCTAGCTTTCTCTTCTGTGGCCCATCGGGTACCGGTAAAACATTGCTCACCAAGGCGCTCGCCGAGTTCCTCTTTGACGACCCCAAGTCCATGATTCGATTCGACATGTCAGAATACCAAGAACGTCATGCGCTCAGTCGTATGATTGGCGCGCCCCCCGGCTACGTCGGCCACGACGCCGGAGGTCAGCTGACCGAGGCTCTTCGTCGAAAACCATTTTCCATTCTTCTATTCGACGAAGTGGAAAAGGCCGCCAGGGAAATATTAACGGTGCTCTTGCAGCTCATGGACGACGGTCGAATCACCGACGGCCAAGGCCGAGTCGTCGACGCCAAAAACTGCATCGTCGTCATGACATCCAACCTGGGTGCAGAATTCCTCACGCGGCCTGGCAACAGGGAAGGCAAGGTTGACGGACCAACCCGGGAGCTCGTCATGGGCGCCCTTCGCAACTACTTCCTCCCCGAGTTCCTCAACCGAATCAACTCAGTCGTCATCTTCAACAGACTGACCCGCAAGGAAATCCGCAAGATTGTCGACATCCGCATAGGCGAGATCCAAAAGCGTCTCGAGGACAATGGGCGAAAAGTCAGGATCGACGTCTCGGACGAAGCCAAGGACTACCTCGGAAATGCAGGCTACTCCCCTGCCTATGGTGCCCGTCCCCTGTCCCGCCTGATCGAGAAGGAGGTCTTGAACAAACTGGCCATTCTCATTCTCCGAAATAACATCAAGGATGGCGAGATAGCCAGAGTGGAACTCATCAATGATAAGATCACCGTGCTTTCAAACCATCCTGACAGTGAGATGAGTGGAGGAGATAGCGAGATGGTGGATGATTCGGAAGATGCTGCTGATGAGTTGGTGGGAGATGATATGGATCAAGACATTTATGATTAAGACGAACACACGATTTGCTTGCACAAATGAAACGCTGAGAAAAAAGGGGGGGAGGAGCATGAGCAAAAGTCATGGATTGATTGTATCGGGCGTTTGGAGCATTCAGAGTATAGTCAGTGAGGTTTCAGCGGACAAAAAGCATACCATGCGATTATCAAACATGGTAAATGTAGATATCCCGAATTAGTTCAGAACAAGACGTATTGGAATGAAATATAGTGTTGGTGAGCCATAAACTATGACGATCAACTCTGAAGTGAAAAAAACCTTTTGTTCCAAGGCTGAAACACAACTTGCTACTTTGCATTCAGCCAAAGTTGACTAATAGTGATTGCAGGACCGTTACTGACTGAAAAAAAACGACACGAACACCAGACACCAGGACATGATCTGCTCAGAACAACCCCTTTATGAATGCCATCTATGTACATTAGCATAACTATACGCCATACGAGGCTCGTAATAAAATATAACTAACGCTCTTATCAATCGACCATAATTGCAGCCTTAAAATAAGATACAGCAGACATTAGGACATGATCTGCTTAGAACGACCCCTTTATGAATGCCATCTATGTACATTGGCATAACTGTACGCCATACGAGGCTCGTAATAAAATATGACTAACGCTCTTGTCAATCGACCACGAATGCAACCATAAATAAGATGAATTACATCTGGTAGTCAACAGCCGAGTAATGGTAATGTGATGGATGATTGCACGGGGAAGCCCCCCCATCAAGGCAGGCCCATAAAGACAGTATCGTCGCCTACCCAGCCAAAGTCATCCATAAACATGGTCCAGTCTACATCCTGGATCGGGTCCGGGTGGGGAGTTCCCGGATGTGGTTTTGCAGGAGGCTGCGTTTGCGTAGTGGGACATGTGCGGGCTTCTAGATAGAAGTTCGACGACTGTCAGCGGCATGGAGGGGGAGTTCCTTGGAATGACATCAAGTGTCATGGTCAGGGGGCGCCACGAGCATTGTACGTACGCATCAGTTCGAGAGCCTTGTTGACTCTATCCGTTTTGCTTTGAGCGTCCTTCAACGACGTTCGGAACATGGCCAGGCACCAGAATGTCACGCCGGCCGCCAGCCGATCGGGGCGGGAGGCCGGACGTGGCCCAAAACTAGGCACCAGGTGGCGGATGGACCAGAAGGTGTCCATGATGATGCTCGCCCTATGGGGCAGGTCTGCGTCGCGAACGGATCCTCGCAACACGCACCCGCAGGCTTGCTGGACGAGAAGGTCGGCATCTGGCTCGCTCATGCCGGGGGAGCATTCCGAGTGGAGGATGCTGATGATGATGCTTGCGGCGTCGACGTTGGTGCGCGTGACCCATTGCGGCGCGTGGGCGAGGAACTGCGCGCGGGATTCGAGGTCGAGCGAGTGGGCGATGACGGAGCGGGCTGTGTTGAAGACGCGTACAGCGTGGGCTTTGATGGATGGCACGGGGGTATCTGGGGGTGACGCGAAGTAGCCGAGCTGGACTTGGAGCTGGGCGGCTACAAGGCAGAATCGGCACATGTCTTTGACACAATACGATGCCATGGTAAGATACTAAGAAAGAAAGGGACTTGGGAGGGAGATTTTTCCCAGCAGAAAGGGATGGATAGTCATACCAGAGTCGTGTTGGCCCATGAGAGGCTTCAGGGATTGGAATTCCGTCTCCCACATGGCTATTTCGGACTCGTGAACGCCGCCATGGGCCGTGAGAAGCGTGCTCATTGCCATGACGAAACGATTGAGGAATCGCTGCACATCGTGCATGACGATGAGATCTGTCCACATGGGTGATTCAAGAGCGGCCTTGGCTTTGGCATCGTTGTGCTGGATAAAGAGCGGTGGAATGCCCACTGCTGCGGTGGTTCTGTTGTGCACCAAGCCAAGTGTGAGTCCAACTTGAAGTAGATTCTTCTCCAAGGATCATCTACGCTTTTGAAATGCAAGTAAAACTTTTTGGCGTACCTCTGAGCCAGCATACAGCATGCCAGCCAGGTTGACGAGGCTTCCTCGTCAGTGGCGTGTAAGTGCTGTTGCAGACCAACCAGGAAATGCGCATTCTTGCCCTGTCCTGTGTGGCAACCGAGGCCCAAGGCAGCAGTCATTGCCATTGCGGCAAAAGTTGGCGACGGATCGGTAAAGAGCCGTATAGTTGGCATTGGCCAGGCGCATATGATCAACAAGGCGTGGACGGCATCGAAGTTCGTTGCTGGCGCTGCAGCCATGGTCCATATGTTCTTTTCGAGGTGATCTGCTGGAAGTGGGAACAGTGCCGCATCTCTGGGATAGCGCCGGCAAGCTACGTAGATGACGAGCCAGAAAAGGGTTGGATTGGCTTCGTAGCATTCATCCGGGTCCTTCTTGCGGAGGACTGGAACGAATTGATGAAAGTGTTGCAAGTATCTAGACAGTGTCAATAGGAAGAAGAAAGAGGGATACTGACACATGATTTGAGACAGGATGGGACTGAAGTTTGAACCTGCGCAACTCACTTTGTGAAATACCAGTCAATATCTTGCCCGGAAACGATGTGGCTTTCCAAAACACGGGCCTCGGTCGGCGACGTTTTCGAGCGACGCTCAGAGCTCTGCGCCGAGGGATGACTGCTCGACGATTCGGGCTGAGGGATTGGTATCTGTGGTGCTGCCGTGATTCCAACAATCGGCGCGGACCGATGATCTGGAAAAGATACGACGGCAGCACGGGGGCTTGGCCGTGTCCATGGCCGTGTGGCGCCGTCAGTTGCTGGTCGCACAACTTGTTTGATGCTTTTCAGCTCTTGTTCCAGCTGTTCCAGTTTGCTGTGGCCAAGAGGAAGAGGAACAGTTAAGTCGTGATACATACTCTCAAGAGAAATGTAGAGGGAGATGGGGAGCTCGGGTCTGTACCTTCTTTTGGCAACTCTTTTGTGAGCCTTGTCCACGACGCATGGAATCTGCAGTTTGGCACACCGCTGGCAGGGCTGGCATGGCTGGCCGGGGACTTGACTCGCTCTGCAACGGACCTGCGCGCGGGAGACGAGGCAATCGTCAGCATCATGAAGAATCATGAAGCATCAAGAATGGCTGATGCTTGTTGATCATGCCCAGATGGCAATATACAACAGCATGAACAAAGAGCAGCACGGCAGCCCAGCCGGAAGGCAATTAGAATCAGGCATCACCAAGGATCGCCCGGGGGCAAGTTCTCACTTTTGAATTGCGACAGTTGACGCACGCTACGGTGCGTCGTGTCCTGTGGTCATTGCCTGGTGCGCCTGATGCTGCGCGTGGTGTTGAAGCAGACGCGTCTAATGCCGACGATGATGATGTGGGAGACATTCTCGCTACTCATAAGCAGGCATCCGACCCCAGCAAAGGGCCAATTCTTCCTCGGCTGACTGCGGATGGACCAGGACGAGAACCATGGGTGTGTGTGTGTGTGTGTGTTGGCGATCCGAATCAGCTGATGGCTGGAATATCTGACGATATCTGAAAGGTGCCCTGGCAGTGCAGGCAGGAGTCACGATTTCACGGCAACCGGGTGTGACCTCGAAGCAATAGAAGTCGGGTCGGGTCGGGTCAGGTCAGGTCAGGTCAGGTCAGGTCGGGGAAAGTGAAGTAAAGAAACCAGACATCGTAAGCCAACTGCTGATCTGATCTGCTGGCTGGCTGGCTTGGCTTTATCGCCGCTAATCCCGGCACGATGTCCTTGCTGGACTGATGAGTGATGAGTGATGACCGATGACTGCTGACTGCTGACTGCTGGCTGCTGACTGACTGCACTGCAGACAAGTTCCCAGTCACGTGGCTCGACATCATCGTCTCCGCAACGGATGCTGAATGGGCGAGAAATCTGGTGAGAAGGCAGGTAGATAGATAGGTTCGGCAGATGCCCGAGCATGTTTCGCTATCAAGTCCAACTCGTCTTCCCAAAGTGTATCTAACCTTATTGCCCAGAGCGCGGTATGCTTTCCATCTACTTGCTCTTCTTGCTCTCCGTGCTCCCCCGTTTCTCCCCATCTGCAGCATGGCGCCCATATCCAGACCGTGATAGCACGGCAACAAGTGTCCACAGTACCCAAGCAAAACCGACCGCTACGACAGCAGCTGTCCCAAGGCCTACCCAAGCAGCAGCCTGATCTTTCAGCACTGGCACAGAGATGGGCGACATCAACCTATTCCCGCTTGCCGGCTCTGGCTTGGCATGCCAGAAGACTGTTGAGCCGCTGAAGAGTTCATCGTAGCCTAGGTGTATTCTGTCAAAGGGGTTGTTCGCGAAATCTGCACTCGCGGTTGAGTCACATGCCCAGAAAACGGCTGGATAAGGTATTTCAATGTCGACGATTCCCGTCTGAGATGGTTTGAGGTACCGCAAGTGAAGTGGCACCTCGGCCGTCCAAGCCACAGGGCCGTCAGAACTGGGAGCTGCAAGTTCTAGCAGAACACTAGAGCCCCAGGTCTTGGTGGTGTAAGCCGGTGCCTCCAAGTCAACAGGCAGGCTGGTGTACCGCGAAGCTGTAAGATTCTTCGATGCCAAAAATAGCCTGTCGCTAAACTGATACCTGTCTGCGAAAATGGTGTTGGGGAGCGTCAAGTAGGCATAGGGAGCGCAGTGCTCGTCTGCCACCGGAGCTTTGTTGGAGCTCAATTTCAGCTGCAGAATAGGGTGTAATCCTGTAGGCTCAACAAATCGTGAAGTGAACGACGTTTGGCTTGAGCGGTGCCTGGAAGGAAACGAGAACATGGTGCCCGACGGTTCCTTCTTCTCTCCCAGGACAGTGAGCAAACCAGAAACTCCCAGCTCATGGGGCTTTTGGCCCGGCGGCGTGTCATTGGACAGGATACCAACTTCAGTACGTCTCTGTGCAATACTGGTACTGGAGGCGTGTATGTCCCGCTGGTCGAGTGAGAATACTGCGCTGACCCGCAGGATTTGAGCCGCCGCATCCCACGATATGTCAAAGCCTGAGGCGGTGGACAGTCCCTCCAGACGAGTCCGGCAATCCACATCATCTTCCACGCAGAGCTCACTAGCAGCCCGGGATGCCAAGGGCGAGAGGCTTTCTAGCTGCTCATAGAGAGTTGCGCCTGAGGGGTTCACAGATTGCCCTTCGCCTCGCGTAGTAAAGGCCTGTGGGCATGCGATGTCAGAAATCACACGCTGGTTAATCTGAGCTTTTTTAATAAATACTATTTTCTTCCCATACCTCATTTGATGCGCAGTCTCTTGAACGAAACGCGAACAAAGCAGTGCACAGGGTTCGTCTGGGTCAGTCACTGTCAGTTTTTGTATTCATTCTTTTCCACATCCAGGTAATCGGTATCCAAACTCACCCAGCTTCTGTGTCCTTGCTGTTGGCAAGCGTATATGAGATGTGCAATCCTGGCGATATTCTTGATACAAAGGGTTCTATTGTATCATAGGCCAACGGGCTTGCCCACCTAAAACTCAGCTCTCGGAAACGAGGAAGCAGCTGGGCAAGACCTGTTGGTAGTTCATTGAGGGCAATGGTCAATCGATCCTCGAGGGACGTTTCTACCGAGGGCCCATGCAGTTCGTATTGGCTGATTTTCAAAGATTTGGGATCTACATCGGCCCCCTGGGGATGTACGAAGGTGATTCTTTCTCGCATGCTGTGCCGGCACGTGTTACTTGTTGCACTTGGATTTTGCAAAGATGCCAGATCAGGGGTGGTAGGCTGAGGGCTCGGTCAGAGAAGCTCAGCATTGAGCAACGTCCGGATGAAGAAGGGTGGCTGGCTTGTGACGAAAAGGGGCCGAAATTGGATACAAAGATCCTTCCAAGGTCCTCGAGTTCAGAGATGCAGAGCGCCACGACACCAAGATGGAAAACGACAGGGCGCAACTGGTCGAATGTGGTAAGTTTCGCCGTGCCTCGTGCTTCGGTGTCGGTTTGGTCGGTTTGGTCGGTTTTGGTCGGGTTGGAGATACCTTTGGCACCCCCTTCCGTACCCTTCGGCAATGTGTGTGTGACTGTGTGTCACTTGTGTGAGCAGTGTGGCATGGTGAATGGACGCGTCTGGTTGGCTGGGACATATTACATATGGCCCCCAGTGTACCCGGTGGGTTTGAAGAGCCGCTGATCCACCAAAGTTGGCGCTGGTCGCTGGCGGTTGGTCTCGGTTGGTCTCGGTTGGTCTCCCGCCAGTGGCCACTGTGGCAGCTGTGGCAGCTGGTCGGGGCTGATCTGATCGTCTTTTGTTGGCAAGTTGTTGTTTGTTGGGCTTTCCGGTATAACCAGCCTAACCGCTTTGGGGACCGAAGACTCCGTAACTCCGTTTTGATCAGCGAGGCAACGACATGGAACGACATGTCCATCTCATCTCACGCAAAACGGCGCCTTATTTCATGGACATGTTCTACAATCCCTTCCCTTTCTTCCGAAGCATGTGTGGACACAGACCAAGACTGTGAGACTGAACCTGGCCCGTACAGTCTACATTTGACCATTCAAACGCCGAAATCCAGCATCATGACCAACGGGTGCCTTTCCCGACGCAATTGTCTCTCTCGATAACCCATCTGGACCCTCGCCCATCACATAAACGACGTCTGCTCGCTTCACCCATCTCAAGGTCTCCTTGCCACTTATCCATCGCATCTAGTTCCATAATTGGACAACACATCTCAGCAGCATGGATGACCAACAGCCATACTTCACCATTCGCTCCCGGAGACCCGCACATGGGAATGGCGCATTGCACGCCGATGCACCCGTATGTCCTGTTTCGTTGAGCAAGGCCACAAGATGTGGGAGTCGCAAACCCCAAGACTAACATCTTATCCTGTTTCAGGGAGTGAATGGAGTTGGTGATGTCTTTGCAAGATCAGCGACTCACGACATCAGCCGTACTAGCTTTCATATAAAGCATATCGGAGCGTTCGCCCGAAGACTGGAAGATGTAGGTTCATCTCACTTTGGAGACCTCTCACTTTGGTGATCAACAGCTGATATGGCTCCCACCCAGTCGGTGGCGCGGGTCTTTCCCAATAGAGGCCGTACGTCGCAGAGGTATAAAAAGGTTCAGGCGCTGCTTTTGCATTGGGGCTCGGATGATCTCTTCGTCCTGCCCGAGTTGGAGGATTTGGAGAAATGCCTGCGCGAAGATTTTGCGTTTGGCACCGATATCTTTGCCATACCCTCGGAAAACTCCCATTTGGAGTTGATGATGCGCGTTGGCCAACTCATCAAGGAATGCGAGTCACAGGACACACTGTTCTTGATATACTATGGAGGGCATGCTAGAATCGATGAATCTCGACAGAGCACTTGGTGCGCGTAAGTATCCCCAAGCGCATACGCGTATGTGGTGATGAATCTGGACTGATGTACGTGTACTAGAGCTCGTGATCAATCCTCTCCTTGGTTGCAGTAAGTTGAAGCCGGTTCTTCGCTCGACGGCATGAATGCCACCCTAACGCTGTTCCAGATGGTCTGCCATCCAAACTCTTCTCGAAAGGTCCAAATCAGACGTTCTCATCCTGCTGGACTGCTGCGCAGGAGCCGCCAGCGCCACATTCCCCAATGGGTACAGCATCACCGAAACGATATCAGCGTCCAGTTGGGATGCTATCGCTCCTGATCCGGGACGGTACTCCTTTACCAACGCCCTCATCGAGGTCCTTCAAGAATGGCGCCTGCGCACTTTTTCTGCGGCGATGCTGCACGCCGAAGTGTTGGCGCGCTTGAAGCACCCTCGTCCCATTACCATCAACGGCAAACATTTCGAGGCGCGATCTACTCCCGTTCATTTCATGATGACGGCCAATCACAAAGCCCCGAGTATTGAGCTGTCGCGCGTGCTCCCACCCGAGAAGGTCACAGAAACAGCGTCCTCCCCTGACCACAACACAACACCACTACTAACGGGACGAGCCGCAAACTCGGGAGATCCCATCTCCAGTGGCTTGGCCCCTAATGAGCCAAATCAAGACACTCCACACGTCATGATCTCGCTCGCATTGGAGGATGATCAACGATTAGACATAAACGCATGGGAACAGTGGCTCAATGCATTCCCCTCCATGGCAAAATACGTCCAAGTTCAAGGTGTATTCAAGAGCCATTCAACATTGATGCTCGTCTCCATGCCGGTCATGGTCTGGGATCTCCTGCCAGAGGACCCAGCAGTCTCTTTTGTCGCATTCATCCGCTCAAACAACTTGGCTATGCAAAGAAAGCAACCCCGACAGCAACGAGTCGCGGTTCCCGTTACATCTCATCAACCGCAAAGGGATGTCAATAACTTCGATGACCAATCTATTGCAACTTCGGTGTCTGGAACGACGTTTGCCCCGACAGAAGACCCGCCTTTCCAGCAGCACGTCAGGGTATCTCCTTCGTACGGAAACACTGCCATGGAAAACACTTCGCATGATGTATCATCGCGAGTCACATCTTCCAGTCAGCCTCCCACTCCTGGAAGATCAGCGTCACCATCTGCATCAGCACCGGGAGGTTATGCTCGACCCATGCGACCAGTTACCTCTGCCACGTCTCTCAACACATCACAACGGCAGGCCACGGCTCCTGTCGCGGGAAGCAGCGAGATGCTATCTAGACAGATGATCTTGAACCAGCAGCAATCAATGAGACGCACAACGTTTGAAGGGAATGTCCCCGAGCCCAAGAAGTTCTCGGCACACGTCGAGCGCCGGCTCGAGGAGTATTATCAACAAGACTCGGCGCCCGATGACGCCCACAGTGCTTTCATAGCATCCAATCTAGGCATAGAACTATGGCATCTCGAGGTTTGGTTCCATCACCGCCGGGACAAAGACTCAATCTCCAACAAGCTAGCTACCATGAAGCTCAAAGACGCTGTGCTCGAGTCCAACAGTACCGAGGGTCGAATGATTCTGCCCGCAGACTTGAACCGCCTTCTTGAGCTTTCACTACCCGGTGACTCTCTTCTCTTCGACCTCAGATCCGCGGCCGAGTATGAACGGTCGCACGTCTACGGGGCAATCAACCTGCGGGCCCCGAAGAGTTTCCTCCAAGCCGCACCGCTTGACCTGATTGAACGCGCGATCCCCGACGAACTGGGCAGAAAGCAATTATCCCAATGGAATGCAGCCAAGTATCTTGTCTTCTACGGCCGCGGACTCGAGTCCTCGAGGGAATGCCCAGCGGCGGAGCTTATCACGCAGAAATTACGCACACAGGGATGGACGGGCCACTGCTTCATTCTGCGCGGCCACTACAGGGAGTTCAGCCAGTCCTACGACAAGTTCATTGTAGGCGCAAAGATGACGCAGGTTGCCCGCGACTGTACCAGCAGCCAGGCGACGGCGTTGACGACGGAGACGGACCGCGCCCTGATTGAAGACCACCAATACGCCTCATGGCCAGAGTGCGCCGTGGGCGAAGATGGAGCGTGGCCGTTATCCACGTCTCCTGCGCGAACGCAAGACCGGCACGAGGCCCTTGAGACGCAGGAGAAAGACTTGGAGGCCGAGTTCAGAGCTCGTTGCGGGCCACTGTTCGGTAAAGCAATGGACATGCACACGAGCAGTCATGGCTGTGACAAGTTTGGCACCAAGGCCGGCATGGTGGAGTATTTGGATCGTGGCCTCGAGAAGATGCGAGGCGCGGCCCACGCACCTACTGCTGCGTTTGCCCCTGGACACACCACCAAGTTGGCCTCTGGCGATACGCCCGAAAGTCCTTTTGGCAAGACTTCGCAGGAACAGGACGTGGACGCCGAGTACGTGGAGGTGAGCAGGTCAGATGGGCCGGCCCCTTTTCCTCCTGCAATGAGGTCTGACGGCAACGTCACATCTGATAGAGCAGGCGGGCGTGGCGGCGGCGGCGGCGGAAGTCTTTTGAATAAGATGTTTCGTCGATAGGAGGCTTCGTCCAGAAACTTGAATCTCTATTGTTCCATGTTCTTTTCCCCGCGTATCTACTTGGCCCAAGATCAAGATTTCTTCTCTCACCCTAATGACGGTCGTGCAGGTGCAGACGTGGCGTTGAAAGCAAGCAGGGACATGAATTTCCCCAAAAATTTCAAACAAGCGGTGCTTGCTGTGTCATCAAGAGAGACAGCTGGAACGGGGTTTCAGTCCGCTCCGCAGAACCTAGTATCAGACGGGAATTGGATATTCGCACCAGGAAAAGCAAATACATTTCGGTCACGATTGCAGACACAGCCGCCGTGACAACCTACCCTATGCGTCAACCACATTACACTCGATCCAGACTTGGACATTCTACTCTATACGTATCAGGCAGTCCATATCCTGCTTTGATTCAAAAGGCAAAAACAAGAATCGGCTGGTCACCCCGTCTCACCACAAAGTTGAAGACCAAATGCGATTGGGATTCCGCCCAGCAGGACGGGGGACAAGGTCCCGGCGTTCGACTACCCTCTGCAAGTACCACTCTGTTTATTTTAAGACACGCAGTGCACATGCGGTCGGTATTGGAGTCGTACTGGGAGCGCAGCACGGGGTTGCACGGAAATTAGTGTCGGATAGGGGGGAGGGGGGGGGGGATCACAGGATTTATGCTCGTATCGATGGGTAGGATCTGGAACTTTGAAACTCATGTCTTTGGGCTGAGGGGCACGGTACTAGTACTGGATGATGGGTTTCTTGGCTTGACTGGATGGGGTACCTTGATTCCCATTTTATTGTTGAACTGGATTTGCGTGTATGCGTTTATTGGCAGTTTCGCCCGTGGAAAATGCAAACAAAGTATCGTGGGGGTGGGCTATACAAGAGCTATATGTTGGCAAGGAAGGGAGGACTCATCCGAGCACATCGGAAGGAATGCATCATCCTCTGGAGAATCAGGGCTACTGATTTTGAGAAGCAGCAATCGGACGTCAAGGCTTCTCGCTGTCGAAATAATCCGTGGCCGCTTCGAGCTCGTTGCTCCGAGGACACAAAAGCCATCGTTTACCTGCATCCCGTATCTGCTGTAATCAGAAGCATGCTCCCACGCGGCCCATGTGGCCTTGGTGTTTCGCTGGCAACAAGGAGGGGTCGTACATATTTCTTGTGACCCCGATACACGTGAACTCGTGTCGGTGATCTGTGTGCGGTGCCACAGAACAATGCCCATTCTTGAGCAGGGCCGGCCTTTCGATTAGTTGCCGATGTTCTCGCGGCTTGTGTTTCCTGGTTAAGACATCATACAGTTGTATGTGCCACGAGGTAAATGCCGGAATTAGCTGGGCCTCGCTCCTTTGTTCCTTTTTCCTAACGCGCCTCCGTGTCGTTAACGACGTGAGGTGCTCCCTGACTGAATCGAGGTCACTGGTCTTGGAGGGATCGAGCATGACAGAGGGCGGAGCTGTAGATATAGTTCTGATGCTCCGAGTCTGTTTCGGGTCCGAGATTTCGGGGAGGGATCCTGGCCTCGTATAGACGTTTTGAGTTTATTGTTCAATTGGGGTGGCTTGCTGTCTAGAGTCTCTGCTTCTGGTCTCGTCTAGAAGCTTTTGCTGTGTTTTGTCTCAGCAAGTGGGATGGGGCATCGCGCTATTGAAGGCGTTCCCGAGGTCATCTTTTCTTGCATCATTGGTCTACGCTGCTTTGAAGGGACGTGCGAATTCCAGTCTCAACCGAACCAACCTCTTGGGTTTAGAGTTTGCCTACAACGTTCATGTCTGGAACACACATCCTGCACCGTGGTTGGTTAGTTACCGGGATCGCAGAGCTAAAACACGTTGTTTTTCCTGGAACGGACGAGATGGATTTTTGTGAGCGGCAGGACGGAGCTGAAGTGTCCCGTCCTGCTGCCCAAACGATGCATTTAATCACGTTGGAAAAGGTTAGGCGGTGCTGTACGTACCATGATAGATCGGATCAAGGAATGAAACGGGTTGATGAAATAGCATTTGGCTTGTACGAACCGTCGCCATCCGGTGCGTGGCCATCTACAACGAGCCAAGGAGCCGCATCCCGCAATGGCCAACCAATGCCGGGCTTTGCATTCCCCTGGGTCACGACCCATTGTCTATGTTCTTGCTTCGAGTCGCGATGACACGGACTTGAACTTTGCGTAGAGTAGAGATGACCACATCCAAGTTTCAACCACTGAACGCCACACTGTACTTGTCTCACTGCTCGTCGGAAAAGTAAAGAGAGAACCCTTGCTTCCTTGCCGGACCGCTACCCGTCGTCATCTTATGGCTGTCCAGCTGGAGCTGGTGCAGAACAGAGCAAAAAACATGGTCAAGTTCCGCAGCGGGCATCTATCCGAAAATTTCGGATCCGTAATTACCCCAGTAATCAATCCCCAGTGCGGCTAGCTTTCCTAGCTTTCGCCCGCGAGGTTAGCCAGAGGTAAAAGAGGGCCAAGTAGTACGCCAAGGCCCCGTATTGAGTGCGCCAGCTTGACGAGACTGCGCCGACTTGGATCACATCCTGACAGAGACAACAACGGAGACAACAACGGAGACAACAACAGAGACAACAGAGACAACAGAGACCCCCCGTGCCCCCTTGCCCACTTCAGTCGACCTTGCGAGCGCCTCTCTGACCTGCCTACCTGCCAAACAGACATGAAGTGGGGACTTGCGGGTGCATCGGGTTCGGGTCCCTGTTGCTGTCGAAGGACTGTCAAAGATGCGACATTGCAAGTGCAGATTACTGCCAAGCAGTTAGTCTGGCGACGCTTGCAGTAAGATAGGTTAAAACCACATACCACAAAGCAATTACAATGGAAACAACGTTACACAAAGCACTGTTCTTCCAAGTTCCCGTGTATACTATCCCAGAATCAGCAATCTGTTGCCTGCGTATGCTCCCGCTGCTCCCACTGCCAGTCGGTCAACACACCCAGCGGTGAGGTGATGCCAAGTTACCAAACACAGGGATGCACGTGCGACTTATTACTGACGTCGGTGTCAATCAAAACAAACGTCCGTTCATTGTGATACTCGGACTAGTGACAACAATGACGGTGGATATTCCGAAGCTAGAAGCTGCAGGACACGGCATAGCGGGTATCGACATTGGCCTCCAGTTGAAGCTGAAGCATGAGAACCCTTCAGGCCCTGTATGACATGTGCCTTGATGTTGAATGTTACGACAGCTGACGCGCCCAGTATGACCAGGTTGGCCATGACATTATCCCAGCTTGACAGACCGCCATGGGCCCAAACGATAATGGCGATTCTAGAAAGTCCAGTTGAAGGATTCGGAATGATTCTGTGCGCGGAAAACACCGTCGTATGATGTATACTTGGATTTTTTTTTTTTTTTTTAAAAAAACCCCCCCCCCCCCGAGTACACCTCAGGAAAGATGAACGGCCGCGTACTACTCCGTCGCCTGTGCCCACATAAAGTTGACACTCGGCCGATACGGGAGCTGAAGATTGTCGATATGTACAAGTCGAGAGATAACAGCGCATGTGCAGCCAGCCAATTCTGGACAACGACAGCGGGCTGCCTGTCAAGTGAAATTCGCGCTGCGAAGCCTGGTTTTCAGTGATGCCGCAAGCCAATCTGCCTGAGTCTGTACTCCTTGGAAGCAATACTGTCTCCACCACAATCTTCGCCCCCAGGTGGCAGTAGTACCTACTACCGACAGCCTGCCTGTGTGTGCCTGTGAGACATCCCGAGAGACGTCGGTTCGCCTCGACCCCTCCCCTTCCCTCCCCATCGCGTCGCAATGCCTAGGAATCAAAAACTGGGGTCCTCTGATCCGTGATGACGATTTCCCTTTGACAGCTTGGCGTTTTGTCTTCGGGCAGCTTGTCAATACCAGACCACTACTTCTTATCAGCATCTGAAAATCGGTGCGGCATATCCGGGATATTTCTGTCAGATTACGAAGGGGTACTACCACCTTTTGCCCTTCGCGTTGATTCCTTTTGTTTGCTTTTTTATCCTCAGTCTCAACGTCCCAACTCTAGCACTGTTTTGACCTACAGCCAGCGTACTGCGATGCTTTGTACCTTCTATTAAACCTCAAGGCATGTATCAATATACATAATGAATGGCCCGCAATGTGGAAGGAAGGAAGTTGAGCAAGTTCCCCTTGATCATCAACATATATGTAGGCGTAGTCGCCGAGAGCTGGCGCAGTGGCGACGGAAAATCGTGGAGACGATGAATGGAGTCAGACATCATCATCTTCTGCTTGTATGATTCGGTCAGTGTGCGTGCTCTCCTGCAGCCGGTCGCATGTCTCGATAATCGTCAAAGAGAGGAGGCAGGTTTGAGACTGAGGTGTGCCAGCACAGACGACGTGCGTGACTACTACGTGACTGCAGCAGTGCAGGTCGTTCCTTCCAAGTTTGACGCTACTGCCTGCGCACTCGTTTGTTGTTATCGTGTTATCGACATCCAGACACGGGAAAAGCTTCGATTCTCGATTCTCGTACCGCGCATTTCGCACTACACCAGACAGCATGCATGCATCATCGAATCATCATCAAACTCAACATCGGCATGGAGCTCATCACCGTTGACAGCGTCTGTTGTGCCAGCTTTGCCCCCCCCCCCCTTTTTTTTTTTTTTCTCCTTTGTCCTCCCATCCATTTAGGTTGATGGCCCCTTCTCAAGGAAGTCGTGACATTTCAGACATCCCGTCTTCAATCCCGACCATCCACTTCGGCGGAAATCCCCTGTGACGGATGTCCATGCTGCCTGCCAGCCCGCCAGCCACGCAACCTGCCAACCTGCCAAGTTGACCAAGCCCGACGACCAATGACGGCTGGACGGATTAAATTGAAACACACTGGCACTGACAAGTGATATTCCCCCACTCGCACCATTCGATCATCTCCATCCCCGGATCTGGACCAAGCGATCACCGACTCATCCTGGCCATGCCTAGCCAGTCGCATTTCACGTCCTGCTGACACGTCCTCCGGTTCGGCTGAATGGATCCTGGACCGACTTGTCAACTTATGCAGGGTTGACAGGGGCCTCAGCCTCGATAGATGGATGGCTCGACTTAAATGCACTAGTACACTTTCCAAGTCGTGGTCGACTTCTACAGCACACTCACACTCACGATACACTGTCGGTAATACGGCAGGGTGGTTCAGGACTAACAGGAAGGACTCGATGCGACCGTCTTGTTGTCACCAAACTGCCAAGGTGCCAAGGTGCCAAGATGCCAAGCACCTAGCTGGTTCCTTCCTTTGATGTAAACTCATTGGTGGAGATAGCAATGCACCAAGGCCAACTTAAAGGGATCCCGACAGCATTCAAAGACGGCTCACCTCCTTCGATGTTCGATGTCACTCCACTAAAGAAAATCTCCAACGTCGGCTCATGGTGAAGGTGAGCAAGACCGCGCAACACGCTACATTCGTCCGAAAGGTCGGGCATGCCTACCAGTAACGAAATTAGTTCACGGGATGTGCTTCGTCTGATATCACAAACGTACGTCCTCTAGCATGGTCTCGCACACCACCAACCAGGGGCAGGAGAGGAGGACGAACACAAGCATGTGTGCACTTCGCCGATGCTGGGGGCCAAACTTGTCAGTGTCAGTGTCGGTGTCTAGGCTCGACGTTGATGCATTAGAGCTGGCTGGGGAGAAAGCAAACAATTGGACAAAGTCGCTCACACCGTTGTTGCTAACCATCGTGACACGCGCGTAGCGTGGCGTGGGTGTGGGACATACCCGGGAGGAGGGAGGGGGGTGTGCAAATGAACCACGCCCCAATCAGATGACCTTCTCGTGGCCTCATTCACCATAAAATTCTTCGAAAAACTTGGATCAATTACACAAAACACCACGGGGTATTGGGAAAGAAACGTGATACAGCATGTGCAACAAGCTCCCTCCCCCGCGGAAAGGGTTGAGCCGATGGAATATCTTCATCAATAGATTGACCATTCCTCGTCAAACCTCCCCCCTTTCCATGCGTGAGCGAGCTCTCGTGGCAATACTTGCCGACCGGCGTAACCCCGACTTGTCGCCCAAGCATACAGACCCTAAAATAAAGCTTGACGCGGGCATTTACTCACAGCGGCACAACATCAAAACGGAAGGCTAGGCGGGAGCTTCTGACTCTAATTCGCGCCGGCGACAGACAAGACAATTTCGTCAGGCAACATGGCAATCTACGCGTAAGCTGTGAGCTGAGCCCTCGGTAATAACGGGTCACGCAGAAATAGTGCCGGAATGTGTAGGGAACAAGTCCTTCTCTGCCCGTGACAAATTGACAATACGACAATTCTTAGGACTCCGGTGTATACGTATACTTGTCAAATACATGGATACATAATACATGTAATTCCGGAACCACTAATTCCGCTCTTTGGACATGCCTCGGCGCATCGACGACCAGCAGGGGTGCCATGACAGGTCACAGCACGGTCAGTGGCAGGGTGGCGTGGCGTGGCGCCTCAACCCCCTCGGCTGGGCCGCTTTGTTGCAGAGCGTCTGGATGCAGGTTTGGCATCTGCTTGTGCTCGTGCTCCGCGAAGCCTTGAGCCTAAAATCACTTGTTGGGCATTGGATTCTTCTCGTCGTTGGATTTGCTACTGCTCCCCGAAGGAATCAACCGGCCAGGCCGTATAAGGCTCGACTTTGGCAACGCCCACTGTGCCTTGCTGCGCGAAATCAAGATCCCCTGGCGGACCGACGGATGTCTGGTGGCTTCTTGACCGTCAACAAGAGGGCTTCTCACCCATCGTGGCCAATCTGGGTTTTGGGGCGCGCGCCAAAGTCCCACGAAGGAAGCTTGCCTTGGGGTAAATTCCCCTTTGAATGCAGACTGATAATTGACGTCTCAGTGCTCGCTCACTCCCCAATCGGGGCCACCCTTTCAAAATTATATCCGCACCCTGACCAATACGACGTCCACAATGCACATTACACTCGTTTAGTCCAAGTGCCCTGTCCGTTAGTGGCTTGCGGGCGCTTCTTTCTTTCTATCCAACTTCCTAAAACGAGAATCGAATCTGGGATATCCGAGCCGAGGGTCACAGTCATGTGGCATACAATACATACAATACATAGTTATAGTATTGCTGTGTAGGGCGTATGTCGTGGAGACCATTTCGGCATGAACTCACAGCACTCCGCGCTTGATAGCGCAGATATCCAAGGCTCATTTTACGAATTCTAGGTTTTCTGAGCTGGAATGGGAGAGGTCGTAAAAAAGCCAATCGGCAACTTGAAGCCACCAATCAAGACTGGTGCCTTGTTTGTCTGCGCAGGGCCGGCCACACAATGCCTCACTCGCAAACCTACCAAGTCGTGGCTACGACCAGCCATAAATAGCACCACCAGCAATAAGTGCCATTATTCTTGCTCCCAAGCCCCCTCGTCTGGCGCCAGGGAAGAAGTCATGGCCAAATTCCAATTCCCTCCCCATCCTGCCAGATCCACTGGTTCCTTGTTCAGTCCCGTCCTCGGCCGTCATCTACCGTGGGGGGTTCATGGGTATTATGGGTATCCCACTTAAAGTTAGTACGGTGGGTTGTCTAGCAATCGGGTTTTGCATGTCGGCTGTTCACAAAAGAAGAACCGGGAGAACTGACGTTTTCCCCCAACGGACGGACATGCTGCTCGTTATGGAGCCGATACCCTCTCGACCATTCCCCTTTTTGGACTTTCCATCCGGGCCCCTGTCCGTTCATCTTAGTTTCTTGTTCACTAAACTGCCAGCTTCTCAGGCTGTCCGTCTACTTTGTCCTGTAACCCCGGCACTTTATACCTTGGAATATACAAAAGATACTGTCCATCCCACCATTTTGTCCCGCCGAGCGAACTTCTTCCAATTAAGTCCATTCGACACTCCCGCTTGTACTTGCGACATATAACTCCAACCATCAACAGCCAAACAACACACTAATCCTACAACTCTACCAGTGATATACAGGCTGATTCCATCGTGGTCCTAGACGCAGGCGGATTGAGCCTACCTTGATTGGGGGTCACTAGAAGCAAGCACCTGGCGCTTACCAGTCAGTGGCCGATGTTGTACTCTCGCCAACCAAGTCAAACAACCTAGCAGGATAAAGTGCGGGGAAGTCCAAAGGTTGGGTTTGTGATATTGTAAAACGATCTCAGCTACCCGTTCAGCCGTGCGTGTGAAGTTGTTCGAGGGAATCTTTGCCGTTCTTCTTCCTACAGCCGGCTCGGGCATGGAGTATAACCCTTCACAGCACATCGACTTCTGCACCAGTTCCAGGCAACAACAATCTCGTCGTCAACCCAATATGTCCATTCTTACGATGGCTACGCCGTCCCCGTACCATACCTTCAACCACGACCTACGTTGGGATATGCCTCAGCCGTTCTCTGACGCCTCCCGCCCTCGGACAGAGTCTAAACACATTGCTCTTCCTTCCATTCGCCAGGTAAGCGTCAAAGTTGTACTCCAATTCTACAAGAAGGACACAAGGAAGCTTCAGGATGAACTAACTTGTCGGGGGGAAAAAAAAGACATTTCCTGACCTTCATCTCGAAGGATCGCTGGTAAATGTGGATTCTGACCGCCCATCATATTTTAAGCCATCGCCACCTACAAACGCTGGATTTCTAGCATCACAAGAATATGTCCATTCGCCAAGTGCCAACAAGAAGAGGCGTATTTCCAACGAGGATGAGCAAGAATTCTCAAGGGCCAAACAGGTTCCTCGCCTCTATCGCAGCCCCGAGGTGTCTCACCGCCGACCGATTTCTCCTCACCAAGATGTACCACCATCATTAGCAGCCAAGGAACACTGGGCAGAGGGTCCAATCAGGAGCAACGGCTACGGTGCTGGAATCGCCGAGTTGCCTCCCCCCATCGAGACGACCAGCCGCTATGAACAGCATCCCGGCCCATCAAGCCTGTCACCGAAATTCCAGTTTGACAGAGGCAACTCAGCCATGCCCAGGCCCGGCGAGCACGTGGTTGAGCCCGTCAACGTACCTAGAGCAGCCGCATCGAACCATGAGACGCCAGCAGTAATGGAAAGACCGCCATTGCACAGTCAAAATCAAGAGTATGGCTACTCCTACCACCACCCCTCACGATTCCAGTCTTTGTCCACGAGCTCCATCCGACCTCACGACCGGGCTCCGTTCTCAGCCGGTGCTGCTTACGGATCTCATTACCAGGACATGGGACGATATGGCAATGCTGGCATGGGCGGAGACGCGAAGCAGCGAAAGCGTCGAGGCAATCTGCCCAAAGAGACGACCGACAAGCTTCGAGGCTGGTTTGTAGCGCATTTACAACATCCTTACCCAACCGAGGACGAAAAGCAAGACTTGATGCGACAAACTGGTCTGCAGATGAGTAAGTTTGCCACCCCTGCTCATGTCACAAATTTCCGTCTACACAAAAACATGGGCCAGTACTGACAAATCCATCCAGATCAAATCTCCAACTGGTTCATCAACGCCCGACGCCGCCAACTTCCCACAATGATCAGCAACGCCCGAGCTGAGTCGGAAGTCATGAACAGCCGATCCAGCGGCAGCAACAATGGCGATGGCAGCGTGCTGACCTCGACAGAACACGCATCTGATTACGGCGGCAAGCGTGATGATGGCCTCCCATTGAGTGACAGCGAGGGCGGCGCATACGACGAAGACATTCACACCCTTTGTCGACGAATAGGCGGCAACTTGGAACGAGAAAGCGTATAGCTTTTATCGTAGGCAGGGGCGTGCTTGCCCGCTACTCAGGGGCCAGGGCTGGGTGGTGCGGCGATGAGCATGAGCATGAGCATGAGCATGAGCCTCCCAGCACCTCTCTTCATATCACAGACAGCGTGTAAGGTACCAATCACCATGATTTTGTCTATTTCTTGGAGATTTAATTATCATTTTTTTTTCTTTGATTACTTTGATCATCTTCATCTGATCCGTACTGGAGTTTTCGTGAGGCCAGGCATGCCTTTGGAAAAATGGGATGGACAGGAATTCAGCATTTACGCTTTGTTTTTTTAAAAAAAAAGTGGATCTTGTGTAAGCTACAGACTTTGTATTCATTATTATGTTCCTGTTGTGTCCTTTTTCTGCATTGGTCGGCTCATCGAACATAGTTACCAGATTGGGAAGTAGTCTAACAAAGACGGTTATCATGTGTTACAAGACGGATGGATTGGAGTGTTGAACAGTCAGTATACTGGTTGTGTGGAGAATGAAATGCCAGAGAAGGGCAAACTGAATTTGCATATTCCCTCCCTGCTCGATGCGTTACGAGGACAACATGTGAATCAAGAAGTGCCTGTCGAGCAGATCAAGATATGTACTGCTACTAGGCTTGTGGCCCTCTATCTCATCCCTGGACATCAAGGCACTCGAGGTAGCATTCACTGTAAGCCACGTACGTATTTCCGCACTTTTATGATTCCCCGGCCCGGCAGTCATTCAAGGTACCACGGAAAGAAGGCCGTTGACACTAGAAAAAAAAAAGGGGGGGGGGGGGGGGTTGGAAGAGATGGAAGCCACTTTCTGTAGATTTGTTTCAGACGGGTGCAAATAGACGGCAATCACCAGGCACACACAATGTCGTCCAATCGCGGCCACATCCAGAGCATGCTGTCAAAGTATGGGACTGTGGTCTCCTTCAACGGTGGCATGAAATTCAAACAAACCATGCGTTCGTCATGCCTGAAAGCTACGGTACATGGGCTGGGACGAAGACGAGGGGGTCATGTCTCAGCTCGGAATGTTCCGCATGCTTGCTTGCTCGACGTACGTGTCAATGTATATCAGTAGCAGTAGCAGTAGCAGTAGCAGGTCTGACTTGTACTGATGAGTGAGCGAGGCGTGTAGGCATGGGCATGTTTTCCATTGCTTACACTATTACACTAGCTGGACGGGTTGCTGCGCAGTAACCCTCGCCCGTCGCCCGTTGCCCGTTGCCCGTCGCCCGTCGCCCGTCGCCATCGATCTTCAACTCCCGCACGTCTTGTCTGATGCCAGGTGATGCACAGTCAGAGCTCACGTTCGGACCAACATGTGTTCGCAATCAGGAAGGGGAGAGAAGGTGGCACGCCTGAGGCACACGTGGCGGCAAGAGAGAGCGTTTTATTAGCGGCCCCCCCCTCCCCGCCCCGCCCCGCCGTTTGTGGACGGATGAGGAAGGTCCAAGCAGCGATAGCAATGGCAATAGCACAACAAAGGCGTAGGAGAATTCCGCCAGATGGCGATTGTCTGCGGGGCGGGGCGGGAGACGCAGTGATTATCGACATTGACGGTGATGATCTGCTGGCTGCCTGCACGATGCAGTCAGTTATTAGTTATTACCTGTTATTCTTAGATGAGACACTACAGGGCTGTTTCTTCTTCAGGATGGATTTCCAGCCGCGTTCTTTGTCTCAGGTCTCAGGTCTCAGTTGTGTGTATATTTCCTCTGGCACTGGGCCCCATCGAACCGCGAGCCTCATTTGTGGCTTGTGGCGTCAACTGACGACGCTGGCAAACTTCACCTTGACTTCCGTGGCTGCCTTGCGACTTGCGGGTTGCATTTTGGCCCCCACGCCCAGGAGCCGCGACAGGGGGGGGGGGGGGGGGCCTTCCGTGCCTTCCTTGGCTTGTCTGTCGCCTTGTCAGGTTCCGTATGTACATGTACAGCACTGGGTGACATCGGATTGTACATGTACAGGGACTACTCTGTAGATGGTGAGAAGGGCGAACTGACGATTCTAGTAATGCTTGCTTCCGAGCAACCTACGAACAGAAGTTTTGATAATATACCAGCAGTTTTGAGAATGAGAATGAAGTCTGACTGCCCGACATGGGTTTCAGGGGGTTGCCTGCTTGGCCCCTGGGTTGCCGAGCCGAGGGTGCCGAGCGAGGGGGATGTACATACATAGATGCCGTTTGATGCACAAATGCCGCCACGACGAAGAAATAGCCCGACTGGAGATCAGCGGGCAATCCTGGAAGAGAGGGGAACCTACAAGGTGCCGTCTTGATCGTCACGAGGTGTTGAGCTTGAGAAAACTTGGCGAGTGCACAGAGTTTATTACGGATCATGTACATGTACCCAGGTACTCCGTGCTCCGTGCCAGAAAACCGACGTGATGGCCGTTGTCCTGAGTCCTGAGTCCTGTGACTTCCTTCCTTGTCCTCTGTCCTCGCCACATTGCGGAGTTGCATTACGGGGACAAACCCCCCCCCCCCCCGGAACCCCGATTGATTGTGCAAACCCGTCCACCCCGTCCACCCCGGCCAAGTATTCTCCGCGGTAAATACCGTCGTCATCCCGGCCGGTTTCACGTTGGAAGAAAAAAGCTTAATTTCCTTCCTTCCCTCGGCTTGCTACTCTGCAGCGGTGCCGGCACGGACTACGTACATACATGTACTCCGCCGACATCGCAGACTCCGCCGACAAACCCTGAAACATCCGAACCTTTTTGTTCCGCCCCAGCGACTTCTGGGTCCCAGCAGCAAATGAAATGGGGGTTTTGACAAAATCTGACTCTGAACTAGTTTTAAGAAGCAAGGCTGGGCGGGCAAACTAATGGTGCTAGCTCGCATCGCTAGCCCAACGCGCCAACCCCGTCCTTGCTCGGCCTGCCGGACCTGAAAATGTTCAGACGGAAAGAAGGCCGCGTTGTGAATCGATTGGCCCCTTCTCCATAATAACTTGGACTCAATTCATCTCTTCACACAGTCCAGTCCAGTCCAGTCCAGTCTATCCAAGCTGGGAAAAGGCTGAAAGGACCTCGTGGCCACCATATCCTGTTCGAGACGCTGCAACTGGTCAAAGTCCGAGATTACGACTATAAAGATCTACGATGGCCACCGGCCGCCAACACAGACGTAGATGTGACAGACCCGTGTTATCCTCGGCGTGGCCGTTTCCGAAGTTCGTACTAATGTGCGAATCCCTGAACTGTGGCAACAAGCTCGGGGCGTTTGTTATAAGGAATCCGATGAAGACGAATGAGACGCTAGCCAACGATCATGTCGAGCACGTTATTTCAAAAAAAAAAAAAAAAAAAAAAAAAAAAATCAGGGAAATCATTTGCCACGACATGGTTATGATTATCAATTTCATATCACAACATGGATGGGTCGCTACTGTGAGACATTGGAAATACTTCTAGGTCACGGTTGGTAATCGGCCTTTCCGAATGAAATGTCCCTATAGTATTTATCAACCCCCTTTTTTTGGGAGGCCCAACGGTGACTAGTGCATGTGTCTGACGGGAACGTCGAACTTGGAAGACAGTAAACCCATTCTTTTCTTCTGGTAGGAAGAATGGGGGAAAAAAAAACAAGAGAGACAAGGACATGAGGTGAAGTCGCAATAGAGACCGCACAAGACAACGATCGTATTCCCCGAGGTTGCGAGCCGGTGTAGTTCAACAGCTTAGATGCAGCCCAAGAAACTTCCGTTGACTTTTTATTTTCAATGAGGCAGGCATCGGTAGTTAGGCCGGGAATCTCGCTGAACCTGGGCTTTTTTTTTTATATATCGAAGCCCAATCATGTTTACTTGCCTTGGAAGAGGTACTTGAGATGTGTGCAGGTACAACATGTCTTCAGGTGCTGCTGCCCTCGGTCACGAGAGCGCCACGTCCCTCTTTCCAATGTGATCTTCGACATGGCTTCGACGATAGCAGCTGGATTGGATGGCGAACAGCCGGCGAAGGATGGAAAAAATCAAAAACAAGATCTGGTCGGACATCGGAGCTTACGGGTGCCGTGCTGAGTAAGGAAGGATGAAGGAAGTACCGGAACCTCACGTGCGCGTCTTCATACGTTCGTGGCTGGCTCTCTTGCGTGAATATCGGGTAAGCAGCAGCGAGAGCCGACAACCACCCACCAGCACCATCTGCATCTTCCACATCGAGTCCGGGGCATCACAGCCGGTGCCTCACGGCATGGAGCCTCTGGCCTCCGCTCGCTCAGGTCCCGGAAGCTCAAAAGTGACCGAGCAAAGCCGGCCTGCACGATGTAGCAAAAAGTCCAGAGTCCCGGAGGAAGGAAGGAAGGGAAAGCCCACTATCAAACGAAACGGGGGAAATTGTCAAGGAGATTGAGGCCAGGCTTTGGTGAGAGCTTCTCAACTTCAACCCGTAACACCTTTTCCTTGGGAGCAACCCACCGTGCCTGAAAGTAGTCCCGTGGCAAAACAGCCAAGGTGGAGAGTCCTCTGCAGGAAGTACAGTAAACAAGGGAGGGCATCGATGACCCCGTCTCAAGTGCAGATGGCATCAGGGCTCGGCTTCACGAGATACCTTTGCGGACGAGAGCAATATAATGGCCACACTCATGAGATCGGGCTAAGTTCCTGCCCCCTTTCAATGTCCAAAACTGTACGCATCAAGCGACATTCGCCCACTTACTTGACCCCGTTGTCACTGGTTGTCCAACGTTGCTCAAGAAACAAAACAACCCCTTTTCTCTAGCACATTTCCTTCCCATCCGTCATTCCATGGTGGTCCATCGAGAAGGCCACCCCATGGATTTTGCAATATCCCATCCGCCGGCCACGCCAAGCACGATCAGTACGCCCAAGTCTTATAAGAAGGCGGCGCCAGTATCAAGATATAAGGCAAAGCCAAGTTAAAATATACCACAGCACTGCAGCCCATGACACCACCTTTAACAAGAACCATCCAAAATTTCTTCTCACCACGGAAGAGCATTTCATCAATCACAAGCCCACGCCTCGTGTCAGTGTCCGCCTTTGAAGCCAAAATAATATTCACATGAGCAGCGACGAGCTATGCCACAGCTCTCCGGCTTTGTCAAATGATGGGGACCCAACTCAACAGGGCTCGACATGATCTGCCTTCCCTCTCTGGGGGCCCCATACATCCCGGCAAGAGGAAAAGACGAAGGGGGTTTGTTTGTTCCGGGGGCGTTAATCGCTAGTATGTCGACAAGGCTGATCAACACCCATGACATGAGAAGGCGCCTGGCCGCTTTTGCATCTCATGGCACATGACCAATTAGCGTTCAGATAATGACCGAGAAACTCCCAGCATCAGAAGAAGCCCTTCGAATCGGGAAAGAGAAGTAGCCTCCCTTTCTGGAACAGGTGTTGGACGGGCCCGGGAACGGGACAACAAACTCTCCAGCACAACCATGTTCCTCCCCACCAAGGTCCTGCCTCCAAGGGCCATTGCGCGACCCCGGTCCCCATTCATGATCCTCAACTTACACGCTGTCGTGATGATACTACGTCATGCGGCTTAGAGAAGATGGAACACCACAATTTGCCAGCAAGCGTGATGGAGACGAGTATCTGCCGTCCGAGGACGTCTCGTTCCACATCCATATTGTCAAGTCCACGAACCTTCATACAAAACCTGCTGTCCTACAAAGTAGGCGTCCGGAGTGTATCTCGGATGGGATATCACCCTGTGTCTTTGTAACAATACAGGTATTTCCATCGGGCATAATGTTACTGCCATCCACATTTGGACATGGTACGTCGCCTCACCGGCAAAGTGTCCGTTGTGTATTCATCCGTCTGTCTATCGGCCCGACCAGAGAGGGGGCCTGAAATCACATGCATGGCGTGCAAAGTCCCTCATCAAGCTTGACCATATGTACTCCGTACGGTTCTACATGTACGTGAAATCGGTCCAGTGTCATGTTTGAGTCCCTGCCGCTGCATACTGGCTCGCCTCATCATATCACGTTGTTCAAAGGAAATAACAGATTGAATTGTCACAACATTGCATTTCTTACTTGCGTCTAGTCATGCAATGCAATAACCGCCCTATCCAGCCATGCCTTTCTTTTTCTTGACCTGAAAGACCACGACGCCATCGCAATGCAAATCAATTGGCTGTTGCCGAAACGAAAAAAATAAAAAAATAAAAAATAAAAATAAAAGTCGAAACCATGTATAGGTGGGAAGCCTCCATCCATGCATGTGAATCGCCTCCAAAGGGGAGCTGTTCATATTTCTTTCAGAACATGAGAGCGGCCGCGACCGCCACAGCACCCAAAACAGCTGACATTGTTGCAAGGCCAAGCCTCGCTGCACCGCTGTCGCCCTGGGATGTATTCTTGTTGGTGCCTCCGCCGCTGCCGCCTGGTATTCCCGTGGTGGCTACGACCGGGTTTCTGGCTTTGGTGGAGGATGGCACTGCACTGTCGCCGCTCTTGATTTCCACAATGTTGGATTGATTGACATTGGATTTGGCGTTTGCCAGGGAGATCTCGTTGTTGTCCATGTCGTACACCACGTAGGCACTTCGCAAAAACGTGTCACCGAGAACGCTGCTCGAGTCTCCTGCAGGGACGATACCAAACAAGCATGCCTCGGCGCCGTTGCCAAATTTGAGCTTCTGGCCCGTGAGATCCCCCAAGTCGAGAATCATTTCCGAGAGAGACACCGTAATGCTGGCGGGAGAGCTGAACCTGAAGGTCATGGTGGTATTCTGCTCGCGGGAAGAGCAAGGAATCAATGCAGCGCCGTCGGCTTCTTGATATGCCGCGTTGACAAGCTCGTATATCTTTGCCGTCATGTCGTTGGGAAGATAGGTTAGTGAAGAGCCCGAGTCGAGGAGCACGCCGAGAGCGATATCACTCGCAACCTTTGCGGGCCCAACGTCAAGTCCGGTCATGGTGATGAAAAACTGGCTGTAAGCGTTGTTGACCTTTTGAATGGGCACGCTGACGAGATTTCCTTGGAACTTGCTCGTATCCATGCCTCCGAAAAGAATGCTACCAGTCTTGGCGTGGACATCGTTTAACCAAAGACTAAAAGAGTTGGAGGATATGATGCCATCCGCATGCATCTTGGCTGGAAGATTCTGATACGACTTTCGCCTAGCCTGTACGACTTGCACCTCGTTACTTGGGTACCCTATTCCCAATACATTCTGCGCCGAGGTGCTTTCGTAGCCGATTCCGAACTGGAAAGACGAGATTGTTTGACCCGACAACCGCATCACATCGGTGGCATAGTCGCCCGCGGCACCAGTGCCGTCAACATAGGAAATGTTGAAGTAGCCTCCAACATACTTGTACGTCGATGAAGCGTTGGCTGAATAAGCCTGGGCATAAGAGCAGGGCTGCTGCGCCAAGGTGCAGAGCCGCGAGGAAGGTGTATTCACCCACATGTCACTGCTTCCCGTGTCGACGTGAAGGCGCACATCTTGAGGGGGCGTTCCTAGCGATGTGTTGAGATAATACAAGGTTTGCTACCAATTGTCAGTTGTGTTGACTCATCCGGGGGAAAAAAGGGCATACCAAGTTGTCCAGAGTTCCGGTGACGGGCCCGTCTCTCTTTCGCATCCTGCTTCTGTCATGCGATATAGGATCCCGCACCTCGGATCGGTGAACCGGCAAACCTACCACGCGAGGCTGTGCATCTTGGCTTTGTCCTCGTGGTTGCTGCTGCTGCTGCTGCTCCAGTATTGACAGACTATCGGCTATTTGGAGGAGGGTAGAGAAAATGACCACATTCGACAATGACTTCATGCTGTATGCGTATATCGAAATTCCATCCGATGGGGAAAAAAAAATAGAGCCTGACGAGACAAGGCAAAGCGAATCCTTCAATGTGCGCCAATGAAGGAACAATTTAAAGTCCCGGAACTGTCGTCGTCAAAGTCAGATGCGGCGATTGGCAGCAGCTAACAACAAAGGGGACTGACCCCCCCGGGGGGATTCGTAATCACGTCTTGTGAGCAAACGCCACGATTTGAGTAGTTGCTTCGAGGCGGAAGAGTAGGCAATCAAAGTGTAGGAGTTACCGAAACAGGACGGCGAAGTCGGGGGCAATGGGGGCGGCGGCTCTTAGTCGAACGATGGCGTCGTCACCCATACTCCAACCAACAAGTATGATGCTTCCAGGTCGTGGCTGGTCCGAGGGAAATGATGCAAAAGTGAAGGAGGAAGAAAACACCCATCTTTCCCAAGATAGTAGAGCCGGTTGCGTCCCACGAAAGCCTGGGACTCGACTCGACTCGACTCCATGACACGATACAAGCAGTACCCGCCCCCATCTCGAGGGGGAGGACTCGGATTTACACGCATTGATGGCCGCAGCGGAGGGGACGAGCGGGAAGTTCGATGGCCGCAGTGACAGCTTGTGAAGGCGAACATGCGGGGACTCGGGGACTCGGGGGGTTTGATGACGTGGATTCGTGGAACCCCCTGGGTGAGACAATGTACAAAGTGACGCGCGGCCCAAAACGCTGGACGATGCGTTGGAATCACTTTTGGTCTGGCTGTCTGGCTGTCTGGCTGTCTGGCTGTCTGGCTAGTCCTTGGCACCGGCCGGCGGTGAAGGCGCCATCCCATCCGTCGAGTCGAGTAGCTCAACGTTCGGGGTCAAGGTCAAACGGACATTGCCACGGGAATGCACGGGAAAGAGTAGGGAGCACAATAGGGTTTCATCCACGAGCCGTGCGTGGGGCCCACAGTGTTGCCAGCTGTTGCCGGTGCCAGGACTCGAGTCGATGACGATGCCGCCAGACGCTTTGCCATCCACCATCCTCATTACGGGCAGATCAGTGGAGAACCCGGCACGGGATAAGTACATCCGTATTTATTTTTCAAACATGACATGACGCCACGACGCCCAGCATTGATCATCACCCATGTAATGTACTCCGCACCTTTCATCTCAAGTCGTCTGAAACCGTGGTTTGAATGTAGGGCTGAACGGCGGTAGCATGCGCTTTATATGCGAGCGTCGGTCCTGGCTGCTGGTTTTGCCCTCTAGCAACTATTCCTTTATAAGTTTTCCGATTTCTTTTTGATTTTTTTTTTTTTTTTTAAAAAAAAAAACAACTTCTAGTAAAGCTGCCCCAGGCATGGTCCCCTTCTCATTTTTGCACACATGTCCCGGCCCATACTGCATCATTGTCGCCGATTCTATAAATCACAATGGTCCAACCAGGGATTGGGAACAGCACGCCATGTCTGATGGGGATACGCAATGACTACAGACTGGCATGGATGGTAGATGAATGGTCAATTAGAATCGAGGGGGTATCCGCTGCTGAGTGTCTCCTATATTAACAATAACAATGAGCCCGGCCTGGCCGTAATGCATGTAATGAATGAGAGCTCACACGGCCCATTCATCGGGGTCGTCATCGGCTGTGATGAACGGCTCGTCTATTCGCTTGATGGCAAAGTCACTGCATAGAAGACTGGAGGACCTTGGGTTAGCAACATGTCGTGTACTCGATCATGACCTTTTGCCATGGTGGCTGAAAAAAAAAAAAAAAGACAATAAAGATAAATCAAGACAAGACAAAACAAAACATACCATGCTGACGCAACAAGCGCATCAAGTTCCGCAACCACCGCCTCGCGCTTCGCCCCACTCACCAACCCCTTGTGTATCTGCGTCTGCAACAACCGTATCTTTTTCGAGTTCCCATGCCCAGACTGCTCCAGGACCCTCTTGCCCATGCAGTCCGAGTGAAACGAGTGCTGGCAGGGGAACACAAAGAACTGCCTGCTGAGCAGCGGCAGGCCGCACACGTAGCACTTCTCCCCCGGCTCGACAATCGCATACCGGTGGTCCAGGGCCGCAATATCCATCTTGATATTGCTTGCCGTCTGCGAGGACTCGTCCATCTCCCTCTTCAGGTTGTCAATGCTTCGGCTGTAGTCCTCGAGTGCTTCGCAAATCTCCTTTTTGAAATCGTCAATGACGACGAAGTCGGGGAAGAAGGGGATTAGGTCCTCAATCTTGAGCAAATCGCATCGCTTGAGGAATTCAATGGCGGCCTTGATGCCGTCCGATTTGGAAATGACTTTGCGGGCCACGGCCAGCCAGAGCTTCTTCCTGAGTGGGGGGTTGGACATTGGTCTGTCCGCAATGACGGCCGCCAGCTCGACTTCGTCGTGGGACAGGGCCAGATCAACGGCCTGCAGATACTGACCCATGCTGGTGTAGATGTGCACGCACGAGAGTGTGCGATGGTGCTGAATGCACAGCCGCAGCGCAAAGTCGGGGTCGTATCTTGGTTCGTCACCCTGAGCTTGCAGATAGGAGAGCAACCCGGATTCGTCCTTGGAGGGGTGTGAGGCGTAGATGGACACAAGAGTGTTGTGAATGGCAGCGTCTTTTGAGCCGAGCTGGAAGATGACATAGTTCAAGTAGCGTATTGCTTGGTTGCGCGAGTCGGGTTCGCCAGAAAAATGCCGGTTGTACTCGAGCAGTGCTGGGATCAAATTGCGAGGCTTGAGGTCGGGGAATCTCATCAGAATGTCCACCACCTCCTGCGCCACATGGGTCATCAGCACGCTGCTGTAGCGGTAAAACACATCGGCGTCGGTTTGCTTCTTCAGCACCGCCAGCACCTCTGGCCAGCGCTCTCTCTGGACCCAGTACGACAAGACGTAGTTGTAATCGTTCACGGCATTGGCAAAGTACAGAAGCTCGCCCTCTCTGCCGTGGCTGCTGATAATGTCATATACCGTCTTGCGGTCGAGTTCGTTCTTGTGCTTTTTGACAAAGTCGTGGTATTCGGTCCTGACCGATTCCACCAACTTCCTCGATTCCGCGGAATTCAGATTCTCGGAAAGTTCGGCCTGTGTAAGAATGGTATCGTCAAGGGAGTTGAGTTTGGCCATGAAGACCTCTACCAGCCAGCTGGCAACAATGACTCTCTGAATGATGGCGGTTTTTTTCGTGTTGGCCAACTTTGTCAGCAAGAACTGCCTCAATGCGTCGGGCTGATTGTTGTCGATGATGCTGAGAGCAATATCTTCAAACGGCTTGTTACTGCGGCCGTAAAGAGTGGCCGCCTCGTACCAGTGTCCCCTTTTGGCAAGATGGTCCCCATACGCTGCTGCGACGGTCTCCTTTTGACTTCGTGTGCGAGCGTACTGCAACGCCGACTCAAACTGCCTGTTGCCCATCATTATCTGCCAAATGTTCCTCTCTTCATCCCGAGCGACAATCTCAAAGATGTCCTCGGACGTGATGAGCCAAAACGTTCTCTCCTGCATGTCCATGGTGAAAGCAATCGCCCTTTGACCAGCTGCTAAAACATCATGTTCCGAAGCGACATTGCCGGTCAGACGGTTCGTAACAACGACGCGGCTTCCAACGAGACTTATGATATGCCATTGAGAGAGGAGAATGGCGTCAATGGACTCCGTAGTATCAGGCTTCTGTCGCCCACTTGACTCGGAAGCAATGATCTGAGACTTGGACACAGCTTTCGACTCGGAAAAGATCTTCGATCCGAGACTGTTGTCTGGTGGTGTGTTCGACAATGTTCCGTGGAACACGCCCTGTGACGACAGCCAGGCATAAGCCCTGTCTGGTACGTCCGCCGCGCCATGAGCGTTTGGCCGTTCAGCAGGATCAGGAGAAACCACCACGGCAGAATGCCCTCCCAAGGGGGTCCTCGGCAGCTCATGAATCACGGGCTGCTCCGACTCGAACAATCTGGTATAAACAGAGCCACTGCCGTCGTGACTGCGGCCAATCTTGCCAACCAAGTGGAACAGTCTGCTCTGCGTGCCAATGATGACCCTCCGAACATCCGACTTGCCCTTCATATCGTCGACCCAAAGCCCAGTAATGGGGCCATCAGGAAGCTTATGGAGGTTCTTGAGATGTTTAACCTCTCTCTTGTAAAATTCGGTCGACGTCTCGATGAATGCTTCGTAGATGTTGCCATCGGCGGCACCGATGAGCATCTCCCTGGTGGACGCCGTCGGAAGGGACGGGTTCCATGCTACGCTCTCGATGGTAACCCCCCGTAACTGACTCAGCGGCCGCGGCTGTCTGGATTGTGAATGGAGGTAGTAGTTTTCGCCAAGCGCAGTGCAAATGAGCAGATGCGAAGCCGTCGGATCGAGAAACATGCGTCGAATAACACCGGTTTCAGAGGCTCGTTTTGGTAGATCAATATCTGCAAGCAGGTAAGCAGATGATTTTCCAATGCCCCTCTACGATTACGATTGATTGGGCTGTCTCGTTGACGAGTCCAACAGGTCTCGACTCCAGGCGCCTACCTACCATCAATATCTTCGGGTCTCCTGAGATCGATTCGGAGGATGCGACCGTTGGACAAGGCCAGTATCATGACATTGTTCGCTACCTGTGCAGACACAAACTCGGCCGTCACGGAAAAGTTCATCTCAACGCGCTCCACGTTGAAGATGGGGAGCTCATCGACGCCGGCGCCATCGTCGGTCGGGACGGCTGCGAAGCCGTCTTTGGGACTGAAGGACATCGGTGGCAGTCTGCGGCAGTCTCGCCGAGCTGTTCGCGCTCTCAGTATTGATCACGTCTGCGCTATAAAGAATGGATGATGTCGTGGTCGTTGGTGGTTGGTCGTTGGAGTAGCTCCCGAGTCCCCACATTTATTAATGCATGTGCACCCACGCAGACGCAGACGCCGACGCAGACGCAGATGCAGCGTTAGGGCCAAGTTAATTGGGGGGGTGTGTGGCTGTGTGTGGGGTGTGCGACGGAAGCTGAGCCATTACATCACCTAGCGGCTAATATTGCCATTCATTGAGCGCGCAGCCGAATTGCTATAATTGATCAAGTACAAAATTGAAGCCATTGCTGGCCAAGTTGATTCCTCTTTTAGAAAATCTAACACTATACCTTGGCACCATAAATAACAATAGTCTCCACCGCCTTTATGGTCTTTTTTTTCTTTCCTTTTTTTACACGTAGGACACACGCCAAAACGCCAAGATACACTCCTCTTTAAACGTAATCCCGAGCTATCATGACGCCGAGGGATTTTCATGCTCGCTCCGTATAGTAATATTACTCGAGGGCTTCGAAGACGCCGGGGATACATCGGCGACTGGTTTTCTCCCCAGAACAACACGCATCGTGAGCGACATGGTCTTGCACGATTCTTCATTCTGCGCACGGTTTGCAAGCTCCCGAGCCGTTTCGCGAAGCTCCCTCAGAGCAACGTCTGGATCCCAACCCCCGTCTTCTGTTAGCGTCCGCAGGGCGTATGCCTCCAAGCCATCTAGCCATGCCATGAGCCATAGTTTACCCACCATGTCTTCGTCAATGGCCATGGGGAAATGCTTTTCTATGACCTGGACATCAACAAACCCGGCCTGCCTGAAATAGTCTGGATCAAGGTGGCGGATGCCTCGTGGGCGGCCGGCTTTCTCTGCTCCATCGAAGAGATCCTTCATGATGCGAAAGATGGGAGCGTCGGGGGGGAAGCCTGAGAAAAATTGATACGAGCCTTCCTTTCCATCCATGTCCGAAATCTGGACCCAGCCGCCGGGTTTGAGAGAGTCATAGATGTTATCATAGATGGAATGCCAGTCACGGAAGGATCCTTCCAGCATTCGGACATGGACGAGATCGTAGTGTTCTTTAGGTCGATCCCACTCTTCTGCGTCCTCGATCTCGAAGAAGACATTTATCGGAACACCACGAGTTTCCTGCATCGCCGATATGTCTGTTCCCACAACCTCACAGTCGGGATAGAGCTCTGCGAAGCGTATCGCCCATTCGCCAGTCCCGGTCCCCACATCGAGCACCTTCAACGGATTGTCGATGGGAGCCAACGTGAGCTCCCCATCGAAGGCATGCAAGATTACCTGGTGTTGAATGGTGAGGCGAAGCTGTTCAGTCTCATCGTTGGGCATGTGATAGTTTCTGCAATAACTTCTGCCATTGATTTCGCGATAATCAAGGTCCCGCGCCCACAGAGACCGTGTTGAAGAGCATCTGGAGAGAGTAAGATGATAGGGGTTAGTCACTTCATTCGTTGACCAAAATTCACCATGGAGGTCGGTATGATGATACTCTACCGGGGATGTATATGGTAACCCCGTTGGCTTACCTGTCTGAAAATGCTCTCTCACAATAAGATGTGTAGGCTGTCCCACATTCACTTGGCGGCCGATAATAGCCTCGCTGGGGATACAATGTCCTTGTCTCACAATCATCTCGGTCTGAACCATGACACTCTTCACTTCTCGCATCATCTTCGTCTTCATCTTCACCAGAGCAGTCATCAGAACTGGGCACGTCATCGTGACTGCTCGAGAGGCTCGCCGTGGTCGGCTGCTGGATTCCTTGGTTTACACCCACGCCGCCGTCCTTGGATGTGCCTCCACTGGCTTGTCGAGTTGTGTTCAGGCGTGCGCCTTCCATGTCCCCAACGTGATCAACGTCGGCAGTCAAGACTTTTGGGTGCACCAGCTAATAAGTAGTAAGTAAGCAAGTAGAAGGTGTTGAAATGATCGCGGACGAGGAGGGCTGCCTTGGCCTTGATGTTGTAGTTGGTTGTAGTTGGTTTACATACATGTATGCAGGGGGCCCACCGTGAATTGTCAGCAAAACACGGGAATGGTCCTTTTTTTTTTGCGAGCAGCCGGCAATTGAAGACGTGCCGAGCATGATACGACGATTCAGCTCGGGGCACTCGGCGACGGGTCTGGACTCTGGACGCCGATTTGACGCAATTGACGCCAGCGGCCAGGGACACACGCGTGATTTACCCGAATGAGGTGGTGGAACGAAGACCAGGATCAAAAGTAAGAAGCGAGAAGCGAGAAGCGAGATGTCTCGTGTCTGATGTGTCGGATCAGTGGTGTGTGGCGGCTACCGGATGAATGGATGGCTGCTGCAGGGACCTCTTTTTTTTTTTGCTTTTCTTTTTCTTTTTGTTTCTTTTTCTTCCCGGAAGAAAGGTGCACGAAGCACGGACCTGTCAACACACTGGGGTAGGGCAGGGCAGGGCGACAGGCGACAGGCGACAGCAGAGCAGGGGCGGCTCCATCCAAGACTATGTACTCCGTACGTACCATACTACATGTACATGTATGTACTCTACTAACGGATGTCGGGGCGTGCTAGCTCCAACAAAGTCCATCTCACAAACGTCGGATCTGGGCAGGTGTATGTACGTATTAGTTGATGCAGATCTTCCGCGTCTTGACTAGTCCTCTACCCTTCTCAGCGCGCAAGAATGCCGCAAGTGCTTTTAGTCATTGCTCTCTTCAACCACCAACAACGAATCAGTACTCCGTACCGAGTACCACGCGTTTTATCGCAGCACCCTGATTAATAATGGATCGGTCCTAACTGACAGAGTTCTAAACAAAGGCCCTAATTAACCAAGGGTTCTTGATTAATAAACGTCCTCGCTGACCAAGGTCTTGACAAAGGTGAAGCAAGCTTGTTGTGCTGCGATTTGTCTAGCGGCAGAACTTCGATATGTACATACTCCGTATTCTTCCTGGCAAAATAGGTGTGGGGAGTGGAAGGAGCCTCTTCCGCATTGGGACTAACGCGATATGCGCATTGAGTGACCCTCCGTAATACTGCGCGGTTAGTTAGTTGCTCGGCTTCTACATATGTATTACTCAATATCGCATGAAGAAACGGTCACCATCCGGACGTACGTCTACACCATCAACAAGAAAAAACACACAGCTCCCGGGCGTCGCCCAACGCACGACGCACGTAGGCACCTACATACTATATACAAGGAACTTGGGATGCGCTCAGCTATTTGCATGAGGGACTGCATACTAGTTGAAACTCGGTCGCTTCTCTTCATCAAAGCTTTGGGACCGGTACCAAGCCACCTAGTTAGTTACCAGGCCGTACCGACTCCGATGTACATAAGGCCGTCCAAACCATCCAAAACCAAAAGGATCCAGGATGACGAGATGCGCATGGGCATGGGCATGCCGACACGCGCTGCTATACATAGAACAAGGCACCCGGGGCCCCTTGCCGTCTGATCAGTACATACATAATATCATAATTCCAGTATTATCATTGCCCCCTGGCATACACACAACGCGTGCAGACGGAGTACATATGTACACATACATATGTACTCCGTACATACACAAGTCGCAACGGCGCCGGTACCGCCGGCGCTCCATCGTCAAGGATTGAAGAAGGGTGTGCAGCATGCTGCATGCCTGATTCTGGCCCACACCGAGTGGCCGGTAGACCGGACAACCCATGTACGTCCATTTGACTGCTTACGGAGTACTCATGCAGGTCTTTGTCAAGTTAGCCGAAATGGGATGGAGCGCAAGGTTGGGCCCAATTCTTCGGTATCATGTAATGAACGCGGAGTGTCTCGCGCCCTATTACCTACTAGCTATAATAAACGACGACCTACACACAACTTTGAAGTGATCGGCGCACCTGATTCGGCCAAGCTCATATCGTCGTTGTTTCAACTTTGTTGCTATTATGCTGTTCTATAATATTAGGCAAGCATTTTCCCGCGTCGCTCCCGTGTCGCTCAGGCACATCGTCCCACACTGTATGCCTAAATCTTGACAACATGTCTGCTAGGTCGTTCTTCTGACTGTAGATTGAATAACGAATCGTCCAAATCTCCGTCTTCTGCCGAATGCTACAAGATTCGGCCACCTGTATTTTATTTCCTGACTGCATCGACGCCTAGACAGTCATCCGCACGGCCCATGGGTTCGTCTTTCATCAGATGCTCAACGTCTGGCATTATGTGACCTTCGCTCACAATAGGGAATGGGGTCAGAACATGGCTTATGTCTCCCCACCATGATTCTCCATACTTGCAATACCAATCCACAGTCGTTTTCAAGCCGTCTTGAAGATTCGTCATCTGATTCCATCCTAGCATGCGTAATTTTGTGCCATCGACAGCATACCGACGGTCGTTGAAAGGCCGGTTGTGCGTATACTTGATCCATTTGCGAAAGTCATCTGGCGTCTCATGTCCTATCCCCATCGTATCCAGCAGCTTGGCGCATAGATCTAGATTGGATGTCTCGTCAGATGAGCCAACATTGTAAATATGACCAACCTGGCCCTTGTGAAGAATCGTGTCAAATGCATCAGCAGCGTCTCCAGCGTAGAGATATCGTCGCGTCGGACTACCGTCACCATGCAGCACAACAGGCCGCCCTCGATGAAGAAGACATGTAAATTTTGGTATGATTTCTGCACACCGAAGTTAGTTTCAATCTGGAACAAAGACTCATCTGCAGGAGCTTTATTTGAGAAAAAAGAAGAAAAGTGCTGCCATACTCTCGGGATACTGGTGCGGACCATAGACGTTGTTGCTTCGAACAATGATGGTTGGTAGCTTGAAGCTCTTGTTGTAAGATTGGACAAGCATTTCAGCCGCTGCTTTGCTCGCTGCGTATGGGTTCGTTGGGGACAAGATACTGGATTCGACCAAGTCATCGTCATCCTCCTTCACTTCTCCGTACACTTCATCTGTAGATACGTGTATGAAGCGTCTGATTCGAGCCTTCTTGGCACTCTCCAGCAAAACGTGCGTCCCATACACATTGGCGTGGGTAAAACTGTAGGAGTTTCCAAAACTCAAGTCCACATGAGACTGCGCAGCAAAATGCAAGACTGTGTCGATATTGTAGCGCTCCATGCAATCCAAGACTTCGGTTGGATTCACGAGGTCTCCATGGTAAAATGTGAAGTTGCGTCTATCGTTGAGCACACGCGTGTTGTTGAGAGATGAACAGTAGTCCAGCTTATCGAAAGACACAATGTTGTATGCTTCAGGATACGTAAGAGTCAAGTGCCGCACAACCCATGATGCTCTGCTCCATTAGAAATACAGAAAAGTCAGTTAGGTTTTTTTTTTTTTTTTTCCTGCCACGGACAACTCAAGGAACTTTTTCATGTTTGTTGACGTCCACTCACATGAAGCCTGCGCCACCAGTCACCATGATGTTCTTCACATCGGGCAGCGGTTCAAAACTCGTGGATCCCTTGAGTACGGGTGCTTGTTTCCATACGTCGAGGTTTTGAAAATGTTTGGAGCCATCGGCCGCGTTGCCTGTGATGTCATTGTCAGCGGCGCAGAAAACAGGTCAAGTTTGCCCCTGCCCAACCAAGACAGACTGGCCTCACCATTGGCGACATCATTAGGAATTGATGGCACAATCTCTGGCGACGAGGACAAGACTGAGGAGGCAGCCTTTTCTTGTCTGCGTGACTTGCGGGACACGCTCAACTGCAGCTTTTTGAACAGCCGGCGTGTCATGATGGAAGGTGCCATGGACCTCCTCAGACGCTCCGCTGTGGCATCACCCATGGCATGCTTCTCTCGGCCATGGAAAATTGGCGCAGTCTGCCTGCTTTTATCATTCACAGTCTTATGTGCTCATCCAATGCTCCAAGCTGGTATGAAGAGTGCACGCGGCAATGCACGCCGGCCGAAATGTTGGCGTTGACAACACGAGGTTGACTGCTGTCACCTTCCATGTCTCTGAACTCCTCAATTCATCTGCGCGCGCTCCAATGAAACTTTACAAGCGGAAATTGACGGAAATTTAGCGCAGCACTGTGGAGACGGAGCCAATCGGCGGGCACACAGCAAATCTCGGCTCTAGCAAAGTTCGTCTCGTATCCAGGGTAGAGACTTTAAATCTTAATTAGGTAGGCAGTGAAAAAGTTCAGGATATACTAGATATATACTGAACTTTATAGTGTATTAGTGTAAAGATATACCTATAATAGATTATATATTCCGCATATATAATAGTTAATAAAGCCACTTATAATATCTAATGCAAAGGCAACCATAATAGGTGGTTATATGTTATGCATATATAACAGTTAATAAAGGCACTTATAATATCTAATGTAAAGGTAATCGCAATATCTAATATAAAGGCAATCGTAATAGGTGGTTATATATTCCGTATATATAATAGTTAATAAAGGCACTTATAGCATCTAATGTAAAGGCAATCGCAATGTCTAATGCAAAGGCAATTATAACGTCTAATATAAAGGCGATCGTAACGTCTAATGCAAAGGCAATCACAATATCTAATACAAAGGCACTCGCAACGTCTAATATAAAGGTGATTGCAACAGGTAGTCATATATTCCGTATATATAATAGGTAATAAAGGCACTCATAATATCAAAGGCAAAAGCACTCGCAATATCTAATGCAAAGGCACTCGCAATATTAAATGCAAAGGTAATCGCAATATCTAATGCAAAGGCAATCGCAATAGGTAGTTATATGTTCTGCATATATAATAGTTAAAGGCACTCGCGATATCTAATGCAAAGGCAATCGCGATAGGTAGTTATATGTTCTAAATATATAATAGTTAATAAAGGCACTCGCAGTGTCTAATGCAAAGGTAATTGCAATAGGTAGTCATATGTTCCGTATATATAACAGTTAAAGGCACTTGCGATATCTAATATAAAGGCACTCGCAATAACTAATGTAAAGGCAATTATAACTAGTGTAAAGGCGATTATAATGTCTAATTTAAAGGCAATTGTAATAGGTAGTTATATGTTCCGTATATATAATAGTAAATAAAGGCACTTGTAATATCTAATATAAAGGCACTTATAACGTCTAGTGTAAAGGTAATTGTAATATCTAATATAAAGGTAATTATAATAGGTAGTTATATGTTCCGTATATATAATAGTAAATAAAGGCACTTGTAATATCTAATGCAAAGGTAATTGTAATGTCTAATATAAAGGCAATCGCAATAGGTAGTTATATGTTCCGCATATATAATAGTAAATAAAGGCACTTATAATATTTAATGCAAAGGTAATCGTAATATCTAATGTAAAGGTAATCGCAATAGGTGGTCATATGTTCCGCATATATAATAGTGAATAAAGGCACTCGTAATGTCTAATGCAAAGGTAATCGCAATAGGTGGTCATATGTTCCGCATATATAATAGTGAATAAAGGCACTCGTAATGTCTAATGCAAAGGTACTTATAATGTCTAATGTAAAGGTAATTATAATATCTAATATAAAGGCACTGAAAATATAGGGAATATGCCCTATATATAAAACAGGAAAGCAGGGGATATAGGGGGGGTAAGTAGGGCATATTATTATAATAGCTATACCGCTTAAAATTCTTATGTAAACAAAGGAGAATTCTAAAAAAAATTATAATAATATATAGCGTATATGTTTTATATATATAGGATCTTATATCTTACTTTTAGCATTTCTTTTTAGATCTCTAGCTTAGAAGGAAATGTACTCTGTAGACTATAGGGTAATTATATAAGATTTAACGTAGCATATATATGTACTAAATATGTAATATAAAGGCACTCGTAATATCTGATGTAAAGGCACTCGTAACGTCTAATGCAAAGGCACTTGTAATGTCTAATGCAAAGGCATTCGCAATGTCTAATGCAAAGGCACTGAAAATACAGGGGATATGCCCCACACATGTAACAGCAAAGCAGGGGATATAGGGGGGGGCAAGCGGGGCATGTTATTGTAATAGCTATATCGCTTAAAATTCTTATGCGAATAAAGCAGATTTCTATAAAAAAATAATGTGATAATATATAGCGTATATGTGTTATATATGTAAGATCTTATATCTTACTTTTAGCATTTCTTTCTATATATCTAGCTTAGAAGGAAATGTACTCTATAGACTATAGAGCAATTATATAAAATTTAACATAGCATATATATTTACAAAATGTATAATATAAAAGCACTTGCAATAGCGCATATACCCTATATATGTTATAGTAAAGCAAAGGATATTAACATGACTTCATAGGTTAAAAAGGAAATGTAATTAGCGTAAATATATAACGCATATATATGTATATAATCTTATATCTTACTTTTAGTAGTTAATATAGTGCATATATATTGCATAGACTAAGGACATATAGGTATTAATTTCTTACTTTTAGTAGTTAATATAGTGCATATACATTACATAGACTAAGGATATGTAAGTATTAGTTTCTTACTTTTAGCAGTTAAAATAGTGCATATACTATGTATATACTATATTTAGAATAGAAATATATAGGCATTAGTTTCTAAAGTGTAGTATTAGTTATATTCTAAGGATGTAAATGTATAGTATATATAACGCATCTATTTACAATCTTATAACATTTAGAATATCTTATAATATTCAGAACATCTTATAACGTTTAGAACATAACACAATTAAACATTTACCATATTATTTACATCTTCTATTATTATAGTAACTTAAGCATAATTATAGGTTAACCTAACCGTTCCTAATATTATTTACCGCTAGGGAAGTAATACTAATAATATCTATACCTAATGTATATATGCTAGATATAATAGGTATATACTAAATGCTTTATAGGAAACTTCTAAAGCACCTATACTAATTTACTATTCTTTTAATATCCCTTGGGTAAGCATATTCTATAAATATTATCCTATATATGCTTACTTTATAGAGAATATAATAAATACTACTAGTATTATAATTATAAAAAGTAGTGTAAGTATAATTAATATATAGTATACTATTAATTACATTACCCTACCTAGCTATCCTAAGGCTTATATAAAAGGTATCCTTTATATAATCCTAGCACTTAATTATAATAAAGAGATTATAGGTAAGGATAATATAAAGGAAATTATTTAGAATTAAGTAAGTATTATAAGTATATAGTTTAATAATATATTCCTAACTTTTACTAAGCATATCTTAGATCTAATTCTATATAATACACTTAGGGAAAATAATAAAACTACTCTAAAGCTAATATTTATATATAATATATATATTATATCTATATATTAGTTTACTAATTTACCTAGGAGCTACTTCCTTATAACTGAAAAGGAGGGTTACTTTTAGCCTATAAGTTATATATATACTAGGATTAAGATTTGCTTCTCTATTAACCCTTTCCTTATTAAGTATAATAAGCAGTAAAATAATAAGTTTAATATAAATCTTATTAGTAGTATAAGAAAGGAATATACTAGCTATTTAAAAAGCATAGATATTAATAAGAAGCTTAAGAGAAAGATAAAGTAATAAGTTATATAAAGTCCCTATATGTATTATTTACTAATATCTTTATAATAGGGCTTATTAGGCTTATATTAAAGCTTAGAAGAATTATAAGCTATATTAGCTAATTATAAATAATGCTAAGGATAAGGGGCTAATATATTATAAAGACTAGTAAATAGTATAGTTTACTTTTTAAGATATAAGAAATAGGCTTAATATATAATATCCCTATACTAATCTAATATAGGAGATCTTTATTAAATACCCCTAAGGCCTTAATACTAGATTATATATAAAATTTTAAGTAAATAGGTATTCTTTAAAACTTATATATCTTAAATATATAGTAATCTATAGTATAGGCCTAGATAAGATAAATAGCAGAGAGCATTACTCTTTTTAGGATATTTCCTAGTTAAAGTAATAGTAGTATAGTCTATATATACACCCTATATATAGTAAGTATATATTAATAAGATATAGTTTTTTATTATATAAAGTAAGCAAACCTTAAGCACTAAAAATATAAGATTAAATATAACTTTTTTATTCCTTTTAATATAAAAAGATTCCCTTTTCTTATGCTTACTATATATAGAATATATAACTATATTCCTTTACCTCTAAAGAGCATTCTATAGGATATTAAAGAGGCACTCTCTTTAGCTCTTAAAAAGCATAATAATCTTCTATCTTTAATATCTTATATATATATAAGTATTATATAGCTACTTACTTATATTTTAAACTAATAAATATATAGGGAGACTATATTTAAGTCCTATACTATCCTTATTCCTTTAATATTATAAGATAGATTCCCTAAGGTAAATTTATCTAGCCCTTAATTATAAGGATAAGGTATAGGCTTTAATCCTTTAAGCCTAGCTTATATAATACCTAGTAAGGGTATAACTTATAGGTAAGTCTATGTTTAGGTTATATCTTATATATACTAACTAGATATAGGTATAATACGTGAATAGCACTTTAATTAACTTTAGGATATAGATTAATAGTGGATTTTGTTAGGAGGTCTCACAGAGGCAAGGGTCTGAGCACTAGTACAATCAGGGTCAAAGTGGTGATAATAGTTAATGATATTCGGATTAATCTAGCTAACGGGCTACGTGGCCGAAGGTGTTAAGGGCATCGTAGGTCACGTGGTTAACCCACTTACGCAATAAACTTAATTATAATATAGTATTTACGTTATGCTTTACTTTCTATATATAGCTAGATTTTAACTATTCTAATATTAGTAGTTTTCTCTTTTAAAGAAAAGTAGGAAAAAGTAAAGAGAGAGTAAATATAAAAGTAGGGATAAAAGTAAGATAATAAAAATTTATAAAGTAGGCCTAAAAGAAGAGATCTATAACTCTTATTAGTTAGTTATAATTTAAAGAGAGAGTTAGAAGAGGATTAAAGAAAAAAGATATAAGAGAGGTTAAAAGCTCTAAAAGCTTTAAAAATATAATAAAAATAAGTTAAGTAAAAGTAAATATAAGTAGATCCTATTAATTAAATCTAAGCCTCTTATTAGTCTAGCTATAAGTTCTCCTAGACCCTAGACTTTTTATCTAGCTTATTAGGTCTTAGGCCTTTTTACCTAGCCTTTAACCTAGATTATAGCTTTATTTGAATTAATAAAGGTCTTAAGAGCTTTATTTAGTAATGCCTTTATTATCGCATTAGCAGGGTTATTATTACTATTAATCTATTAGACTTCATAGATCTTACAATGCTTATATAATTATTAGAGGGCCATAATATCAATTATTAGTTGTTTTTCCTCTATTATACCTAGCTTTATAAGGCATTTATATAATAAAAAAGAATCTATATAGATAATCATTAGGATCTAATTAATTCTTAACTAATCTATAATTATATTAAGGGTTATAGTAATTACATAGGCTATATTAGCACCTTAAACCATTATATATAATTTAGAAGTAAGAGCGCTATAAGTTATACGCTTGCTCTTTATTAAGCTATATATAATAATATTACCTTATATTATAAAAACATTCTCTTTTTTTTCCTTATTGCTAATAATAATAATAAATCTAATCTAGGAACTTAGATCTTTATTATTAGCAAGAGATCTATCTATAAATATAAATAGCTTTGCTTTCTTAAGGACTAGAGGGATATAATAGATCCCTTATTATTATTATTAGATCTACTATTTAAGTCTTTTATTTAATTAGTTTATATTATTATTTATAGGGTCTTAGTGTTATGCTATAATTAAAAGATTATATAAAGCTTCTAGTTAATAAACAGTTATAATATAGCTTTTACAAGCTCTTTATTTAATATAATCTTGCTTTATAGTTAGTGATTTAAGGTTAATACTCTTAATCTTTTTACTTTACCCTTTTTAATATAAATCTATAGTATTATTAGCATTTAAAGAAAGGATATAGCTATTAAAGATAAGGGGACTCTTAGCTAAAAGAATTTGCTTTAGCTTTACTATAAATTCCACTTTCTAGAGCTTTCTTTCTTCTTATTAGAAGAAATCTTAATTACTAAGGCCTAGAGTATAATCTATTTATATTCTAACTACTCTAAAGAGGTTATTATTACTTACGTTAGTTATTAGCAAGCATAGGTTATATATTAAGGTTATTATCTAAAGCCTCTCTTTATAATAATAGAAGTAAGTTACCTACTAATAGGTTCTTACTTCTATAATTCTATATAATAGCTTAATAACTTCTATTATTATACTATTAGGGAATAAATAAGCTATTTATTTAGGTAAAGCAGTAATAATAAGTCTACTAAGTAGCGTGTTTAATTAAATATATGCTTATATAATATCTTATATCTATAGGAAAATTCCTCTAGATCTTAATAATAGTGCTAATGCTATAATTAATTATTAGCTTACTCTTTATATTATTAGGGATTAAGTTAAGATTAGCTCTTTACCCTTATTATTATACCCTAAGATAATAAGTTATAATTTCTTATAAGGCACTACTATCCCTTTACCTTTAATTTCTCTTACTATATAAGATTTAAAGAGTCTCTTAGTGCTATGCTTTATAGGATTAAATATTATAAATTTAAAAATATTACACGCTTATAAGGTATTAATTTTAGCTTAATTAGACTACTTAAAGGGCTTACTAGGGGTTATTATCTTCCCTTCTTAATATAACTAAAGGGCTAGATTCTAGTTAGCTTCTTATTTTATAGTAAGAAACGCTTCTTAAAGTATTCCTATAGCTATAAGCTTCTTAATTAAGGTATCTTCTTAATCTTTATTTATAGTAAATAACGCTAGATTATTTATATTAGATTTATAACTAGCAATGTGAATTTCTTTATAGTTAGAAAGCAAGAATTAAACTATTAACTTCTTTCTTAGTCTCCCTTACTTCCTCTTAGCTTATAAAGCCTCTTTTTCTTTAGTAATCTTTTTAATAGCTTATATAACTTCCTCTTCCTCTTCTTTAGGCTCTTTTTTACGCTCTTTAGCTAGTTCTTAAGGATTAGTATTATTATAATAGTATAGTTTAACTACTATTATTTAGAATCTAGTTAGTCTATATAGTATTTAGAGGATATAGGCTTTATAGTTAATTCTAAGAAGCTTATAAGAGCTATACTAGCTATTTTTCTCTCTCTAAACACATATATCTAATTAAAGCGGAAGTTAGTATATTAGTAATATATCTAGGCTATTATAGGTATTTAGAGCATTATAAACCTGCTATTTTGCTAGGAATTATTAGACTTTATTAGTAGCTTTTTAGATTAACTTAGCCTATTAAATAATAGATATACTTAGCAAAGACTTATTAGTTATCCACGGGTATGCTCTAAAGATAAGAAGCATAGGAATAAGGCTATTTAGTCCTGCTAAATTATTTATAGCTTTAATAGCTATTTAAAGGCATTACTCTTATATAAGCTCTTAACCTATTAAGTCTATAATAATATTATACGCTCTTTATAATAGTCTATAATAGCGTTTAACTTTGCTAATACTATTATAAGCTTTTACTAGTACTTTATTAATCTTAATTAATATTAATTATATATAGTGTTTAAATTCTAATAAAGCGAAGTTCTTTCTAGCATTATAAACAATCTAATCTAGAGGACTAAGGTATGTATTAATCTAATATTTATACAGAGCGTTCTAAATATCACAAGCCTTCTGCTTATTAGGATTAAGGAATTATATAGCTTAGAATAAAGTTACTAAATTAACTATATAAAGCACTAGTTAATTATTAATTTAAATAATATTAATAATAATCTTATAGTTAAATTTATAGTTATTTTTAATAGTAAACCTAAATCTACCTAGAGCTTTTCTATTTAATTAATAGTAGTAGTAAATCTTAGTTAACTTCTTAATAGCTCTTTTTTAACCTTATAACTAGCTCTTTAAAGCAGTCTTATAAGTTATTTAACTAATAGATAACTAAATTAATAATATAATTAATAAATTTCTATCTCTAATAGATAGAATATAATTATTTCTTTAGCTTCTAGAATCTACTAAGGATATCCCTATCTTCTTATAATTAGCATGGTTTTCTTGCCTTAAATTATTAGATTCCTTAAGTTATCTAACTTAATACCTATTCTATCTATATTAGTAATTAAGAAAAGGAAAGGTATTATAGTCTTAACTATATAGAAGGGTATTATGCCTAATTTAGTAGGTATATTTATTATGCCTTATGTTTTAGCTAATCTAGCACTAAATTTAATCTTTACTTTAGTGCTTAGCTTAATCTTTAGTAATAGTATTAGCTTTATTAATACCTATAATTATTTAAGTCTAACTATTAATAATTCTAAAGCTCCTATATTTAGTAGAATACCTCTAAAGACCTTATTAGAGTAATATTCCTCTAAATAAAGGTTATGATTTAATCCTTATATAGATTATGCTTAGATAGGTATATTTAAAGGCTTAATCTTATAAGGTTATAATTACCTTATTATTACTTAAATCTTATATACTTTCTAGTAGAAAAAAGAAGAGATTTCTTCCGCACCGATCTAAAGGTCCGGAATCGCCTCTAAAATATAAACCACATTAATATTCAAATTCTCCACCTCTATTTACCCCCCCCTATAATATTACATTATAATAGAGCTAGAGGCAGGCGTAAGGGTAAGATACTAATAGTAATTAACGCAGGAGAAAGGGGGCTAGCATAGAGCTACTACTACCTAAACATAGGAATAGGATAGTTTAACATCTAGAGAGGCAAGGATAACCTAATAATAGACTAGAACTAATTTAAATATCCTAATAAGATAAAATTCTATAATAAGATAGCTAGCCTTATCCCTAGTAATAAAGTTACCTAGGTATAGCGCATTACTAAGGCTATAGCCCGCTAGGTAGTGGACTATGCCTATACTAAGATTAGGATAATAAATAATAATAATAGTAATATCTATATTACTAAAGAAGCCCTTAAATAAGCCCTTAAGAAGGCTATTAAAGAAGAAGCTAAGGATAATAATGCCCTAACTTAGGTAAGCATTATAGCTAGACTAGCGCTAAGAAGACTAAATAATAAACCTCTCCCTCTCTAGATCCCTAGTAAATAGTATAAAGAAGTACTTATTAAAAGAAATACTATTTAGGAATTACTCTAGTCTAAAGGTACTAAGGATATAATAATAGTAGTAAATAAAGCTACTAGCTAAGCTATAGCAGTAATAGCTAGATAACTCCTTAGTAAGGATATAATTATTACCTTTAAAGGAAACGCTACCTAATATAAAGAGGACTAAAAATAGATTACTAAAGCTTTTAGTCTAGAGATAACCCTTTACTATTATATACTTAACATTATTATTAAAGGATTCCTAATAAAGTATACTTCTATTAAAAACCTAGTAACTAAGATTAAAAAAGCAAATAAAGTAAATATAATTAAGGTAACTATAAGGTACCCCTAGGGAGAAGGTGCCTAAAAAACTACTCTAATTCTTAGACTAGCTAAGGTTAAAGATACTAATAAGATATACTAAGATAAAATAGTCTTTAAAGTAAAGCTATTCTAAACTAAACTATATAATAAGACTAGAATTGAGAATTCCCTCCGCACTGATCTAAAGGTCCGGAATCGCCTCTAAAATACAAACCACATTAATATTCAAATTCTCCACCTCTATTTACCCCCTCCTATAATATCGCATCGCAATAGAGCCAGTGGCAGGCGTGAGGGTAAGATGCTAATAGTAATTAACGCAGGAGAAAGGGGGTTAGCATAGAGCTACTACCACCTAAATGTAGGAATAGGATAGTTTAATGTCTAGAGAAGTAAGGATAACCTAATAATAGACTAGACCTAATTTAAATATCCTAATAATATAAAATACTATAATAAGATTGCTAGTCTTATCCCTAGCAATAAAGTTACCTAGGTATAGCGTATACTAAGGCTATAGCCTGCTAGGCAGTAGACCACGCCTATACTAAGATTAGAATAACAAATAATAATAATAATAATATCTATACTACTAAAGAAGCCCTTAAACTAGCCCTTAAGAAGGCTATTAAAGAAGAAGCTAAGGAAGTTAATGCCCTAACTTAGGTAAGCATTATAGCTAGACTAGTACTAAGAAGACTAAATAATAAATCCCCTCCCCTTTAGATCCCTAGTAGATAGTATAGAGAAGTACTTATTAAAGAAAATATAATCTAGGAAATGCTCTAGTCTTAAGGCACTAAAGATATAATAATAGTAGTAAATAAAGCCACTAGCTAAGCTATAGCTATAGTAGCTAAATAACTCCTTAGTAAGGACATGATTATTACCTTTAAAGGAAACGCTACCTAATATAAAGAGAACTAAAAATAAATCACTAAAGCATTTAGCCTAGAGGTAACCCTTTACTACTATATGCTTAGTGTTATAGTTAAAGGATTCCTAATAAAGTATATTTCTATTAAAAACCTAGTAACTAAGATTAGAAAAGTAAATAAAGTAAATATAATTAAGGTAACTATAAGGCGCCCCTAGGGAGAAGGTATATAAAGAACTACCCTAATTCTTAGCCTAGCTAAAGTTAAAGATACTAATAAGATATGCTAAGATAAAATAGTCTTTAAAGCAGAACTATTCTAAACTAAACTATATAATAAAACCCTATAACTCTAATAGTACTATAACTACTTTTAAATAGGCTATATTATAAAGTTTTATAAGGTAGCCCTAAGGTATAGTAGGTATAGCGCTAGCTAATATAAAGATAGAGAGATATCCTACCTAATAATAAATAGATAACTAAAAGAAAACTATATCTTATACTCTAGCCTATACCTAGCCTAGTCTAGAGAATACCCTATGCTAAAAGAGAAGTAAAATATAGTAAAGGCAGGATATCTAGAATAACTATTATACTTTACTAGTAACCCCCTAAATAGAAGCCTAATACTACCCTAAGAGAGGCCTAGCATAGCTATAGAACCTATTATTATAGCAGGAAGAAAAAGAGGCTACCCTATAAACGCAGAATAGAGTGCTAAATAGCCTAGAGCTAGAAGTATTATGTAATATATAGAATAACTTAGAGCTAGAATAGAACTAGTATAAGATAGTAAAGACCTACTACCCCCCTAATTAATATAGTAATATTATAAGTTCTCTTCTAGAATGTAAATAAGAAGGATAGCCTAATACACATAGCGCTCTATTACTAAACTAATATAGATATAATCATAATCTAAGAGTAAGAACACATAAAGCACCTATAGCCCCTAGCACTAAGCCTTACCTAGTTCTAACTAGCGTACTATAATAGGTAAAACGTAGTATATATAAATAAGAAGCATAATATAAAATCATAGTTAGCCTAGGGAGAAACTAATTAGTTACTAGTAGAAATAAAAGGAGTTAATATCTATTCCCTTTACTTAGAAGGGTATACTAATAACTAGAATACCCCTATCTATGCTATTAACATAGAAGAGCCCTATAACTAGAGCGTATTTATAAGAGACTTTAACTAAAAACACTCCCTCTAGGATAGCTTAGATAGGATAACTAGAGGAGTAGAAGAACTACTAGACTTTATAAGCTAGTAAAGGCTTAGTCTAGTAATGCCCTAAGGGGAACCTATAAGATAGCATAAAGAAGATAGAGATAGCACTATAGACCTAGCGTAGGTAACCTTAGATATCTAAGTTTACTATAATAGTGCGAAAGACCTTATAGGATTTAACTATATTCTATAGCTAATTAGTATCTTTACTAAGCAATAAGAAAACACCCCCTTAATCCTTAGATATACCTAGAATATAATAAATAGACTATATATAAAGGCAGAAGCAGCGGTATAGCTCTAAGCAGAAAACGCACTAGACCCACGTGATAAGGAAGGGATTAATATATACATAACATAGCTTATTATAAACTTATAATAAATTACAGAGAAAGCAGCCCTATAGAAGCGCTAGGGACTCCCTAGCCTAAAGGTATAGTAGTTAAGAAAAGCAAAAGAAGTAGTTACTAAAGCTAGATAGGCTAAGAGATAATAGAGACGCTAGAAAACTAATATAAATTAGCAGGCCTATTCTAAGGTAGATAAGGATTAAGAACGTATTATTAGAGAGGAGAAAAGGAACGCATAGAGGGAGGCCTTATAGAAGGCTAATATATAGGAAAAAGACAGAGAAGTATAGAGACTAGAGAGGTAGGCCTAGCTCTATAGCTAGGCCCCCCTAAAGCTCCCTAGGCTTCTAGAACTAGAGAGAACTAATAATAACCCTAACCTAGCCACTACCTATAATAATAAGGCTAGCACACTAGCATAAAGATTCTTCCCTAAACCTATAGTAGACCTCTCCTATATCCTAGACCTTGCCTTCCTAGAGCTTAATAACGCACTATTCCTAGATAAAGAATAATTTAGAGTAGAGGATATTACAAATATCCTATTAAACATAGCTAGTTAGAAAGCCCTAGGAGATAATAAACTCCTAGCAGGCCTTATTAAAGCCTATAAAGAGCTAGCTAAAGAGGCTATAGCCTAACTACTAATTACTATCTTTAAAGTAAGGTATTTCCTAGCCTAGTTCTAGACTATAAGAGTAGTAGTAATTAGAAAACTAGGTAAAATAACTAAGGAGATAAGAAGAGCTAATGTATAGAGACCTATCTTATTACTAAATATAGTAGGAAAGATTATAGAAGTAGTGATCGCAAAGCGGCTTATAGCCTTTGCTAAGGCAAAGGGCCTTCTCCCTAAACTATAAATAGGAAATAGGATAAATAGATTAATAGAAACTATAATTAAAGTCCTTATAGAATGCGTAAGAGAGGCCTAGGGCAGAGGTAGTATTGCTTTATTAGCGTAGATAGATATTTTATTAGTATTTAATAGAGTTAGCTACCTATACCTAATTAACTTATTAATCTAAATAGGCATACTACACTAGCTAATAGCTATAATATATAGCTTCCTTATAGATAGAATAAGCTAGCTTAGCTTTAATAGCGGACTCTTAAGACTCTTTAAGATTAAAGCAAGCACCTTATAAGGCTTACCCCTTTTACTAATCCTCTTTCTCCTCTACTTAGCAGAGCTTTATATATGCCTTTAGGCTATCCTAGGCATAGTAGCTATAGGATTTGCTAATAATATAAATATAGTAGCGTTTAGTAAAAACATAGCCTAGACCTAGAAAAGGCTTAAAGCTATATAGAAGGTCTATAAAGAATAGGTAAAAAAAGCAGGAGTAAAGTTTAACCTAGTAAAGACTAAACTTATATATTTTAGCAAGGCTTACTAACCCCCCTAGGCTAGGGTTTAGCTTAGAATAGAAGAGATAGCACCTATAGAGTTATATAGGTTCCTTAGAGTCTAGGTTAATAAAAAACTTAACTAGAGCGCCTATAAGAATATCCTAAAAGGCAAGCTTACCTAGTAGTGGCTTACACTCTCTACGTTAGCGGCATTAGCCTAGGGCTATAGCTTTAGAGATGCCTAACTCCTATACATATAGGTAGTCTAACCTATACTTACCTATAGAGCAAGCGCTTACTATACCCTAACTAAGAAGGGTAGGAAACTAAGAGGGATAGTTAAAAGCTTTATAATAGACTAATTAACCTACCTCTAAATTATAGCTAGTGCGTTTAAGGCTATACCTATTGCCTAACTAAAGGTTAAGACTTATATCCCCCCCCTAGACCTATATCTTAATAAGATAAAATAGAAGTTTAAAGAGAGAATTATAAATAGTAGAATAGCAATAAAGATCTAAACCACCACTAACTTAGTGTAGATAGTGCTATAACGCAGGAGAAGACCCCCCCCTGTTAATAATAAACTAGAGGTAAAGTTATATAAAGAATAGAAATAATGCTAGGAAGACTAGTATAGTAGGGAATAACCAGGGCAATATAGGCTCGCAAGAGAACTAACCAAGGACTGCCTACCTACCTATAACCTAAAGGAAATCTAAAGATTTCACATAGGACTAGAAAAACATATCTCCTTAACACTAGTCTAATTACACACTAGAAAGATTAGCCTTAATAAGTTTTTATTCTAGAGAGGCATTCCTAGGGTGACTTCGCCCCTATATAGCTATAGTAGAGCAGTAGAAGACTAATACTATATTATAGTTAATTATCCTAAATATAACTATAGACACCCCTGATTACACTGGCCTAGAGACGTATAGGAGGTAAGGCTAGCCCTAAATAACCCCCTAAAGGTAAGATCTATAGCTAGATAGTTCCTAGGCATAAGATAACTCTAATACTACTTACTAGCGTAAGATCTAGCCGCTAATCTACGCGGATAAATAAAGAACCTAGGCTACTTCTAAAGCGCTAGAACTAATTAATATAGAATAGATATAATAAATAATTAGGGGGAAGCGCTAGATTACATAGTGTAAGGATAGAGGTAGGTTAGGTATAGATCTATAACTCTAGAATAGTCTTTAGATTAATTTTAACTATTAACGCCTAGTATTATTACCCCTACTAGCCTACCTCTGCCCCTCCCCTAAACTATAACTAGCTAACTATATTACTCCTTCTTTAGAACTAGAATTACTCTCTTTATTACCTTAGCCTACCCCTTAGCAGGTAAGGTAGCGGCTAGGAGCTAGTTTATCTCTACTATATAAGCATCTAAGCGCTATAACTAAAAGATAATCTTATTATATTAATCCCCCCTAGCACTAGCCTAGCCTAGACCTACTATAGATATACTCCTCTTCTTCCTACTATAGTTCCTAGCGTAGAGTTTCTTTACATAGTCTTAATAGTTATCTAGGACCTAGAGAAATATTAGAACTAGACTAGAGTTAATAGCAAACTAATATAGTAGCACTTATATTACCCCTAGTAACTATAGCTACCTAGACTTTAACTAACTACTAGTGTTTATTCTATTAGCTAGTTAAATTAGGCTAAGAGCGAATTAGCACTAAATTAGGCCTAAAATAAAGGCGCTAACTACCTTTAAATAGCTATAGTTTTAAACCTAATAGTTAAAACAAGCATTAGTAGCTAGCCCTATATAAACTAGTTAGCCTTGCTTCTAAGCCTAAATTAAACTAACTTACTAATAATATTATAGTACTAGTGCCTAGGGCTATTAATTAATTAGGACTCGTAGGAAATATATTAGATCCCTTATAGATTGCCTAACTACTATAGATTAGACTTAGAGTAAGGATAGAATAAGGGCAAAGGGGATATACCTTTAGATCTTTTACTATAGCTTACTTAAGCTGCTTTTTAGTTAAGGACTTCCTAGGATAATGCTTAGGATCTAGGGTCTCCTAGGCAGATTAGAGCTAGAATAGCATAGAATATAAGAATACTTATAGCTTCTAGTGCTATTTTATTAGAATTATAACTAGCCTATAATAAATATTAGTAATTAAACTAAAACTAGCCTAAGGAAGCCTTAAATAGCTCTAAGGAAGAAAAGAACCTATAGAAAGTTTAATAAAGAAAGAGGAAAGAAGTTAGACCTCTCTAGAGGGAAGAGCTCTCTCTTATACTTATATAGGGAGGGGGGAGATAAATTAGAGATATAGACTAGAAAAGAAGAATATAAGATAAAAAACTAGCTAGATAGTATATAAGTAACCTAGGCCTAGACACGCCTAGGACCTATACCAGGACCGCCCTCCCCCTATAGAAGACAAATAAAACTAGGTGCTTAGACTTTATAAAACTAATAAGCTAGACCTAGGCTAGACTAGGCTAAAAAGTAAGACTATAGAGGAGCTAGCTAAAAAGTAAACTAGAAGTAAATCACTACTATAAAGCTAAGCTTACTACGCTATAGCATAAAAAGGGAAGGCCTAGAATAGGCATAGGGTAGGGCTAGACTAAAGCTAAATAGGGTTAGGGACCTAGAACTTTTTCTTTTCTTTTCTTTTTTTTTTTTTTTTTATAGGATAAGGCTAGCGTAAGCTAGCAATAAACACCTATAACTAGCCACACACAACGCGACGTAGGCCTGAGTTAGGGTTAGCGTTAGCCTAAACATAGACGCAAAGGGGTTTTTCTTCCTAATTAAGGGTTTTCCCTTTTAACGAAGCAGCCGGAGTACTAGTACTAGCCCTACATAGAGTTAGCTAGTGTAAATAATATATATATAATAAGACTTTATAACCCTAATAGTACTATAACTACTTCTAAATAGGCTATATTATAAAGTTTTATAAGGTAACTCTAAGGTATAGTAAGTATAGTGCTAGCTAGCATAAAGATAAAGAGATATCCTACCTAATAAAAAGTAAATAAATAAAAGAAAACTATATCCTATACTCTAGCCTATACCTAGCCTAGTCTAGGGACTATCCTATACTAAGAGAGAAGTAGAATATAGTAAAGGTAGGATATTTAGAATAACTATTATATTTTACTATTAACTCCCTAGATAAAAGCCTAATACTACCCTAAGAGAGACCTAATATAGCTATAGAACCTATTATTATAATAGGAAGAAAAAGAGGCTACCCTATAAATATAAAATAAAGTACTAAATAGCCTAGAGCTAGAAGTATTAGGTAATATATAGAATAACTTAGAACTAGATTAGAACTAGTATAAGATAGTAAAGACCTATTACCCCCCTAATTAATATAGTAATATTATAAGTTCTTTTCTAGAATATAAATAAAAGAGATAGCCTAATATATATTACGCTTTATTACTAAATTAATATAGATATAATTATAATCTAAGAGTAAGAACACATAAAGCACCTATAGCCCCTAGTACTAGGCCTTACCTAGTTCTAACTAGTATACTATAATAGGTAAAATATAGTATATATAAATAAGAAGTATAATATAGGATTATAGTTAGCCTAGGGAGAAACTAATTAATTACTAGTAGAAATAAAAGAAGTTAATATTTATTCCCTTTACTTAGAAAGGTATACTAATAACTAGAATACCCCTATCTATGCTATTAATATAAAAGAGCCCTATAGCTAAAGTATATTTATAGGTAACTTTAACTAAAAACACCCTCTCTAGGATAACCTAAATAGGATAACTAGAGAAGTAAAGAAATTACTAGACTTTATAAGCTAGTAAAGGCTTAGTCTAGTAATACCCTAAGGGGAACCTATAAGATAACATAAAGATAATAGAGATAGCACTATAGACCTAGTATAGGTAACCCTAGATATTTAAGTCTACTATAATAGCATAGAAGACCTTATAGGATTTAACTATATTCTATAGCTAATTAGTATCTTTATTATATAATAAGAAAACACCCCCCTAGTCCTTAGATATACCTAGAATATAATAAATAGACTATATATAAAGGCAGAGGTAGTAATATAACTCTAAGTGGAAAACATACTAAACCCCTAGGATAAGAAAGGGATTAATACATATATAATATAGCTTATTATAAACCTATAATAGATAATAAAGAAAGTAGCCCTATAGAAGCGCTAGGGACTCCCTAGCCTAGAGGTATAGTAGTTAAGAAAAGCAAAAAAAGCAGTTACTAAAGCTAGATAAGCTAAGAGATAATAGAGATACTAAAGAATAGATATAAATTAGTAAGCCTATTCTAAGGTAAATAAGGATTAAGAAAGCGTTATTAGAGAGGAGAAAAGGAATATATAGAGAGAGGCCTTATAAAAGGCTAATATATAGGAAAAAGATAGTAAGGTATAGAGACTTAAGAGATAGGCTTAGCTCTATAGCTAGGCCTCCCTAGAACTCCCTAGACTTCTAGAACTAAAGAGGACTAATAATAACCCTAACCTAGCTACTACTTATAATAATAAGGCTAGTATACTAGCATAAAGATTCTTTCCTAAACCTATAGTAAACCTCTCCTATATCCTAGATTTTACCTTCCTAGAACTTAATAATATACTATTCCTAAATAAAGAATAATTTAGAATAGAGAATATTATAAATATCCTATTAAATATAGCTAGCTAAAAGGCCTTAGGAGATAATAAACTCCTAGTAAGCTTTATTAAAGCCTATAAAGAACTAGTAAAAAAGGCTATAGCCTAACTACTAAATACTATCCTTAAAGTAAGGTACTTCCTAACCTAGTTCTAGACTATAAGAGTAGTAGTAATTAGAAAACTAGGTAAAATAACTAAAGAGATAAGAAAAGCTAATATATAAAGACCTATTTTACTACTAAATATAGTAGGAAAGATTATAAAAATAGTAATTATAAGGTAACTTATAGCCTTTACTAAGGTAAAGGGCCTTCTCCCTAAACTATAAATAGGTAATAAGATAAATAGGTTAATAGAAACTATAATTAAAGCCTTTATAGAATATATAAGAAAGGCCTAGGGTAAAGGCAGTATTGCCTTACTAGTATAGATAGATATTTTATTAGCATTTAATAGAGTTAGCTACCTATACCTAATTAACCTATTAATCTAAATAGATATACTATATTAGCTAATAGCTATAATATATAGCTTCCTTATAGATAGAATAAGCTAGCTTAGCTTTAATAGTAAACTTTTAAGACCCTTTAAGATTAAAGTAAGCACCCTATAAGGCTTACCTCTCTTACTAATCCTCTTCCTCCTTTACTTAGTAAAGCTTTATATATACCTTTAGGCTATCCTAGGTATAGTAGCTATAGAATTTGCTAATAATATAAATATAGTAGTATTTAGTAAAAACATAGCCTAGACCTAGAAAAGGCTTAAAACTATATAGAAGGTTTATAAAGAATAGGTAAAAAAAGTAAAAGTAAAATTTAACCTAGTAAAAACTAAACTTATACACTTTAGTAAGGCTTACTAGCTCCCTTAGGCTAGGGTCTAGCTTAGAATAGAGGAGATAGTACCTATAGAGTCCTATAGGTTCCTTAGAGTTTAGGTTAATAGTGTTATGGACTCGAGCTTGGAAGCTCGGGTCATGTCTCGGGTCAATCCCGGATCCGGAAAGGGCGCGTAAAGACCGCGGGCTATGCGCAGCTAGGTTAGGGCTATGCGCAAGCCGCGCATAACACACATACACAACGGTATAAAGGCGGATCCTGTGTAACCTCTAGCTTAGTTCCTTTCTTCTCCTATAAGGATAATATTACTATTTAGAACGCTTATAAGCAGTAGCCCTAAGGCCAGTTCCTAATATATATTATCCTTTACTATAGAAACACAATAGCCAGCGAACATATCGCTACCACCGGACAGGATAAACACTAACAAGGTAGTAAGGTTATAGGAGCTTATTACTTAGCAATTAAGATAGATCTAGAAACTTACTAATAGGCAGAAGTTAGACTTAACTAACTAATTAGTTAAACGTAAGCCCTTACCTATAGGACCCCTATTTAATAGTAAAAGAGTCCTTTTTATAGTATAGTAAAACCTTATATCTTATAAGCTTAATATAGATAAGGGGTTTATTAGGTCCTAGCAGGACTAATAGTGCTTTATCTACTAAAATCTATTACTAAAGGTCTAGGCCTAAGTTACCCTCTTTTTTAAAAAAGGGCACTTAGTATATTATAATCCCTAAAAATTTTTAACCTACTTAAATAAGATATTTAATAACCCCTATTAGTAGGAATTAGTAATTATAGAACTTAACTAGATAGCATAATAGCCTAATAAATAATTTAGTAACTTTTATATTTATTTTAAATAAAAATTAGCACTAGCTAGGGGATTAGATTAGGAGGACTTTATAAAGCTTACTAAGCTATGCATAGCACTTAATAAGCAGATAAGGGACTATAGCGTTAGATAGGATATATTACAAACGGATTACTTAGCGGTAATAGCTTACTATCATAGCATTTTGTTAGACATTAAGTTATATTATTTAGAGGAGAAGAATTATATGTAAAAACAAGTGTATGTGCCTAAGGCCCTAGCCTAGGATAAGGACACTCCTATAATAGATATATAATCCATGCATATAGTAAGGGCCTAAAAAGGACATAGGAAGTTACTAGGATAATAGCGTAAGGTAAAGTTAGGTGATAAGGCTAGTGACAAGCGGGCTAAGTGGGTTAGCTAGGCTATATATAACATACATTATAATAAGGGCAAGTGTTTATATTATAGCTTAGGGAAGCATTTTATTTATACCTATCCTATGCTCTCTCTAAGATATTAGCAAGGGAAAGTAGCTATTAATATGTATAATATAAAGGAAGAGAAGAAGGACTCTAGGGAAGAGGAGAATATAGACTTATTAGAAAAAGAAGAACCCTAGTATTAAGTTATTTAACTAGGGTTATAGGGAGGATAGATAGAGAGGCTTTATAGCAAATAGTTATTACTAATAAGGACTTTAAATAGATCTAATTTAATATAGATTCTTTACCCTTTTTAGTTCCTGCTTTAATTAATAAGACCACCTTTATAGATACTCTAGTTAACATAGGCTATAACTGCTATACTACTATAAGCGAATACCTTATCTAGAAACTCTAGTTAAAACGCCTCCCTCTCTTAAATAAGAGGTTAGTTTATATTATGGTTAGTGTAAAGTAAGGGGGAAAAGAGAGCTATAAGAAAAGGTTATATATAATATATATTATCCGTTTTTAAGTGGATTTAGATAGATAGGAAACGCCTATAGTTACCTATATAATCCCTAGGTTAATAAGGTAGCTTATCTTAGGGACGCTATAGATAGAGCGGAATAAGATTAACTTAGATATAGTATATTACTAGCTTTACGTAGGATTAGCTAATAACCTATAAGTTTAGGCATTAGCTAATAGGAAGGTAGAATAGCTAATAATATCTATCCTAGGCTTTACCTTTATAGGCATAGTATAGCGCGCAAAGAAACGGAAGGAATATATCTAGCTTTATGCCACTAGCCTATAAGAAATCATAGCAATCCTATAGATAGATATAACACTAGAGGTTATGGAGCAGGACCTATTATCCTCTTTACTAAGCATATTACAGGATTTTACAGATCTTTTCCTAGAGAGTAAAGCGAATGCCTTACTATTACACTAGGGATAATTAGATTACTATATTTAATTAAAACATAATCCAGATAGGACTAAACTAGAGCTTCTATAGGCACTATTATATAATATGCCCTAATATTATCTTCTTAAAATTCAGAAGTAAGTAATAGACTTAATAGATAAGGGCTAGATATAGGCTAGCTTCTCTTTAGTAATAGCCCTAGTCCTATTAGTAAAGAAGCTAGGAGGAGGCTAGTGGTTTTATATAGACTATTAAGCCCTTAATAAGATTATAGAATAGGACTATTACCTATTACCTTTAGTAAAGGAGACACTATAGTTATTATTAGAGGCAAAGTGGTTTACAAAGCTTAATATATAAGCAGCGTTTCACTATATCTATATTACTAAGGGCAAAGAACACTAGATAGCCTTCTAGACGCGTTTTAGGTTATTTAAGTAGCTTATATGCCCCTTTAGTCTAGCTAGCACGCCCGCCACCTTTTAGAGATATATTAATAGGGCGCTTAGCGGAATACTAGGGGACTATATAACTACTTATCTTAATAATATCTTAGTCTACTTAGGAGGGTCTTAAAAAGACTATATATAAAAGGTCTAAGTAGTGTTAATAAGATTATAGTAAGCAAGGCTAAACCTAGATATAAAGAAATATATTTTTACAATAAAGGAAGTTAAGTACCTAGGGTTTATTATTTATATAGGAAAGGAGATTCGCCTAGATAGGGAGAAGATTGCTATAATTTAGGACTAGAAGGCACTAATAAGGGTCTAGGGAGTTTAAGGTTTTCTTAGATTCGCTAACTTTTATTAAGATTTTATACCGTATTTCTTAATAATTATAGGCCCTTTAATTAACCTTATAAAGAAAGGGGTTCCTTTCTAGTAAATAGATAAATATAACGTGGCTTTTAAGACCCTAAAATTAGCCTTTATATCATACCCTATCTTAACACAATAAGACCCTAATAAGGACATAGTGGTTAAGGCGGACTATTTAGGAATAGCACTAGGGGGGTGTCTCTCCTAGTTTAACAATAAGGGCATATTACACCTAGTAGCTTACTATTCCGCTTACCTATAGCTAGCTTAATGGAACTATACTATATATAATAAGGAGCTATTAGCAATTATATCCTATCTAAAGGCATAGTTAGCAGAGTTATATAGCGTTAGCAGGCCGTTTATAATACTTATAGACTATAAGAACTTAGAATATTTTACTGCGCTAAGGGAGATATTAGAATAACAGGCAAGATAGGCAAAGACACTAGCGCTATTTAACTTTAACTTACAATACAGGCCTAGACCGCAGGCAGTAAGACTAGACACGCTATTAAGACGCTTCTAGGAGGAGGTATATAAGGGAGGACTAGAGGAGCTAATTATACGTTTAGCAATAAGGCTAGCCTAATACTATTATAAACAAACTATCCTAAGCTCTAGTGTAAGCCCTATCTTATTATTAGGAAACAGCAGTATAGGGAACACTATAGCTATGCCTATAGGCCTACTAACTAGAGTAATAATATTTATAGATAAGCATTTCTAATCTTTATAGGACTAATCCTTAGTTTATAATATAACTTATAAGATATGTCTTAATACAGTTAGGGCAGGGGCCTAAAAGTTTCTAAAGGCCACTAATACAAGGGAGTAGATAGCGAATTATTAGATTAGTGCTAAAGGCATGCTTTAGTTCTAGGGCTAGACTTAGATCCCTACTTAGGAACCCCTTACTATAACTTTAACCTAGCGGGTATATAATTTACCCTTGCTAGGCTACCCTAGCTATAATATAATCTTTAAGACGCTTTAAAGGGACTTTTACTAGGATAGTATATCGTAAAGCGTTACTTAGTTTATAAGGAACTGCTACTATTATAGGGGGCGGAGAAGCTACTAACTAAGATAAGGCTTACTAAAACTAATTCCCCTACTGGATTATTACTAGTTATAGATCTCTATTAACTTTATAATAGACCTGCTAGCTTAACACCTAGATAACCTATGGTTCCTTATGGTTATTATAGATAGACTCTCTAAGTATATCTAGCTAGAGGCTATAACGTTAATAGGGGCTAAAGTATACGTAGAATGGTTTAAACAGTGTTAGTAACGGTTCTATAGCTTTCTTACACAAATTATTATAGATTATGGTTTAGACTAGTTAAGTAACTTTTAGACTATGCTTTGTAATTAAGTAGGTATATAATAGTTACTATTAATAGCCTATTATCTATAGATAGATAGCGGCATGGAAAGGGTAAATTAAGAGGTATAGGCTATCTTACGGGTAATACTATCTTTTTCGTAGTTTAAATAGCTAGATTATCTCCCTGCATATTAGCTTATATTAAATAATAGGGACTTATTAGTAATAGGGATTAGCATAAACATGGCCCTATATAGTTATAACTTAGCAATAATTTAGGAACTACTAGATAAGTAAGTGTCTTATACCTTATTAAAGGGAAGGGCTTAAGCATTCCTATAATATCTTAAGGAGGGCTTAGATTTAATATAGGCTGCTATAGCGTTTGTTTAGTAATAATAATAGAAGGAGATAAATAGTGGTTAACATCTAGCGAAGCGTTTTTAGGTTAGGGACTACATATAGTTAAACCTTTGTAACTTTAAGATAAATAGACTATATAAAAAGTTAGATTAGGTTATAGCTAAATATAAGGTACTTAAGGTCCCTATGCCTTTAACTATTAAACTAGACATGCTAAGGGGACTACACCCTATCTTCTATATAGACTTAGTATAACGTGCAGCCTCTAACCTATTACTAAGTTAGATACTAGCAGATAAACGTCCCCTACTAGAACTTATAATAATAGATGCTAACCCTAATCTCTTAGAGTATTAGGTAAAAGAGATACTTATAGCTAAAAACGTAAGAGAATAGGGGTTAAGACAAGATATACTAGTTAAGTAAAAAGGATATATATAGCTAACTTAGGAACTACTAGAAAGTATATAAGACATAGAGGCACTAGATAGATTCAAAGCATAATAAGGTAATATAATAACACATAATAGGCCTAAGAAATTACGTTTTTATTTAACTACTAAAGCATAGTAAATCCTATTCTCCTCTGTTCTGCGTATAGCCTAAAGCTAGTATTCTATATTAAAAAAAAAAAAACAAATTAAGCTATAGGGGGTAAGGGAGAGGGGTTAGTTACTCTATTCTAGTTCTATCCTAAGGGATAATAATTATAGGTAATGTTTAGCTAGCGGATAAGGGCCTTATTAAATACACACTGCTTAGCAGCAGTAGTCTCCTAAATAGAGGTAATGTAGGATAGATTCTTATTTATTATAGCTATACTATAAAAAAACTCTATTACTATATTACTACTATAATAGGTAGGAGATGTTTGCTAGGCTAGGGCAAGGGCCTAGGACTTAGTAGCGCCTTAGGCGTAAGCTACGCTAGCAAGGGATAACAAAAGGGGTGTTACTATAATAGGATTAATTTAGGCAGCGGCTAAAATAGTATTAAAACGTTTTTAATAGTAGATAAAAGTTTTTATTAGGATAGCGTAGCGTCCCTTTTTAGAAGTAATATGCTTTATAGCTAGAGTCTTAATAGCTTTACTAGTGGCTAAAAGGTTTATTAGGTGCTTATATACACGTTATAGCTTTAGGTTACCTAAATATAAATACAGCTCCTAGCTATATAAATAATAGGCACGCTAATAAGGTAAACAGGCCTAATAAGACCCTAGGATACACTCTTATATCCCCTTATTACAAAGATTATTTATATATTAAATATATAGAACCTCTTACTCTTTACTATTAGAGTTATTAGAGTTATTAGAATTACCCTCTAGGACATAGCTACTAAGGTAGCTTAGTTTTTCTAGGGGGGGGGGAGGCAGTAGTAAGGGGGGAGGAGCACTACTAGTAGTAGCAGTGGTAATAGCGCTTAAGGTAATAGCAGTAGATATAATAGTAAGCAAACTAGGCGTAGAAAGGGAGTGTAAAGGGAGATTAATAGGATAATTTAATTAAGGTAAGCAGTAGAAAACTAATAAGATAGAGGAAATAAGGGTATAGAATAGAAGAAAAAGGGAAAAGAGTAAGGAATATATAGGAGTATTTATATCCTAATAATAGTACTAAGGGGTTATAACTACGCACTTACTTTAAAGGAGGGTAAAGGGGGGATATTAGATAATTAGCTATAAAGAGGTTAGAGAGATAAATAATAGCTAGAGGAAGAAAGGGGAACTTAATAAGCAAAGGATAATATATAAAGAGAAAGTAAGGGTAGCTAGGCAGGTAAAGCATAATATTAGCTAGTAATAATATAGAAATAATTTAGTTTAGTGTTATAAGGGAGAGAGTTAGTAAGGGAAGCTATTTTTTTAATAGGCTAGGGGTAGGGTAGCCTATAGGGAAAAAATTTCTTAGCTTACTAGGCTATACGCAAGACCTACACACGCCCTACACATACACGCAACGCTAGCCACGCAACACGCTACTCACTCACAGGTTCGCTAGGGGGGGCTATGCACTAGCCCTACGCAGGGCATAATATAACTATATAATAATAGCTATGTACATATGCTACTTACTTATAACTTAATAACTATAAAGAAGGGGGGGGGAAGGCCTAAGTAAGGGGGTATATTATAGACTTAAGCTTAGAAGCTTAGGTTATATCTTAGGTTAATCCTAGATCTAGAAAGGGCGCGTAAAGACTGCGGGCTATGCGTAGCTAGGTTAGGGCTATGCGCAAGCTATGCATAACACACACACATAATGGTATAAAGGCAGATCCTATGTAACCTCTAGCTTAGTTCCTTTCTTCTCCTGTAAGGATAATATTACTATTTAGAACGCTTACGAGCAGCAGCCCTAAGGCCAGTTCCTAACAAATAGAAAACTTAACTAGAGTGCCTATAAGAATATCCTTAAAGGTAAGCTTACCTAGTAGTAGCTTATACTCTTTATATTAGTAGTATTAGCTTAGGGCTATAGCTTTAGAGATACCTAACTCCTATATATATAGGTAGTCTAACCTATTCTTACCTATAGGGTAAGTGCTTATTATACCCTAACTAAGAAGGGTAGAAAACTAAGAGAAATAGTTAGAAGCTTTATAATAGACTAATTAACCTACCTCTAAATTATAGCTAGTGTATTTAAGGCTATACCTATTATTTAGCTAGAGGTTAAGACTTATATCTCCCCCCTAGACCTATACCTTAATAAGATAAAATAGAAGTTTAAAGAGAGAATTATAAATAGTAAAATAATAATAAGAATCTAAACTATAGCTAACTTAGTAAAGAAAGTGCTATAATATAGGAGAAGACCCTCCCTTATTAATAATAAACTAAAGGCAAAGCTATATAATAAATAAAAATAATACTAGGAGAACTAGTATAGTAAAGAATAACTAAGGTAATATAGATATATAAGAGAACTAACTAAGGACTACCTACTTACTTATAATCTAAAGGAAATCTAAAAATTCTATATAGGGCTAGAAAAATATATCTCTTTAATACTAGTCTAATTATATATAGGGAAGATTAGCCTTAATAAGTTCCTATTCTAAAGGGATATTCCTAGGGTAACTTTACCCCTATATAGCTATAGCTAAGTAATTAAAGACTAATATTATATAATAGTTAACTATACTAAATATAACTATAAATACCCCTAATCACGCTAGCCTAGAGATATATAGGGAGTAAGGCTAGCCTTAAATAATCCCCTAAAGGTAAGATCTCTAGCTAGATAGTTCCTAGGTATAAGATAACTTTAATACTATACCCTAGCGTAAGACCTAGCCTTTAATCTATATAGGTAAGCAAAGAACCTAAGGCATTTCTAAAGCGCTAGAGTTAATTAATATAGAATAAATATAGAAAATAACTAAGGGGAAATGCTAGATTAAATAGTATAGGAATAGAGGCAGGCTAGGTATAGATCTATAATATAGAATTATAATATCTAGAATAGTCTTTAGATTAATTTTAACTACTAACTCCTAGTATTATACCTATGCTAACCTACCTCTGCCCCTCCCCTAGACTATAACCTAATAGCTATATTACTCCTTCTTTAAAACTAGAATTATATTCTCTATTATCTTAGCCTATACCTTAGCAAGCAAGGTAGTAACTAGGAGCTAGTTTATCTTTACTATATATATATCTAAATACTATAACTAAAAAATAATCTTATTATACTAATCCTTACTAGCACTAGCCTAGCCTAGACTTACTATAAATATACTCTATTTCTTTTTACTATAGTTCCTAGTATAAAGTTTCTTAATATAGTTCTAATAGTTATCTAGGACCTAGAGAGATATTAGACCTAGACTAGATACACTACTAAACTAATATAGTAGCACTTACACTACCCCTAGTAACTATAGCTACCTAGATCTTAACTAACTACTAGTGCTTATTCTGCTAGCTAGTTAAGTCTAGCTAAGAGTAAATTAGCGTTAAATTAAACCTAGAATAAAGGTATTTACTACCTTTAAATACCTATAGTTTTAAACCTAATAGTTAAAATAAGTATTAGTAACTAACCTTACCTAAACTAATTAGCCTTATCTCTAAACCTAAATTAAACTAACTTACTAATAATATTATAGTATTAATACCCTAGACTATTAATTAACTAAGACTTATAAGAAATATACTAGATCCCTTATAGATTACCTAACTACTATAGATTAGGCTTAGAATAGATATAAAATAAGGGTAAAGGGAATATACCTTTAAATCCTTTACTATAGCCTACTCTAGCTACTTTTTAGTTAGGGATTTCCTTAGGTATTACTCTAAATCTATAGTCTTCTAGGTAGGTTAGAGCTAGAATAGTATAGATACTAGAATACTTATAGCTTTTAATACTATTATACTAGAAGTATATTTAGCCTATAATAAATATTAGTAATTAAACTAAAACTAGCCTAAGAGAGCCTTAAATAGCTCTAAAGAGAAAAAGAACCTATAGGAAGTTTAATAAAGGAAAAGAAAAGAAGTTAAACCTCTTTAAGGGGAAGAGCCTTCTCTTATACTTATATAAGGGAAGGGGGGATAAATTAGAGATATTAACTAGAAAATAAAAATATAAGATAAAAAATTAACTAAATAATATATAAGTAACCTAAGCCTAGAAATACCTAGGACCTAAATTAGGACTATCCTCCTCCTATAAAGGGTAAATAATACTAGGTACTTAGGCTTTATAAGACTAATAGGCTAGAACTAGGCTAGAAATAGCTAAAAAGTAAGGCTATAGAGAAGCTAGCTAAAAAGTAAACTAGAAGTAAATTACTACTATAAAGCTAAGTTTACTATGCTATAGGGCAAAAAGAGAAGGTCTAGAATAGAAATAGAGTAAGGCTAGACTAGAGTTAAAGAGAGCTAAGGACCCTATTTTTTCTTTTCTTTTATTTCTAATAGGATAAGGCTAGCGTAAGCTAGTAATAAACACCTATAACTAGCCACACATAATGTTACGTGATGGAATGGGATCAAATGAGTGTGTAAAGGTTGTTTTTCCGATTCAACTAGCTAGAAGCTGAAACTATCGTCTAATATAGGGGTTCTAGGTCACGTGCTAGCCACGTTCTAGGTCATGTTATAGGTCATGCTCTAGATCGTGTCAATGTCAATTCTGGCACGTAACACATAAAGTAACGCAGGCCTAGGTTAGGGTTAGCGTTAGCCTAATTACAGATGCAAAGGGGTTTTTCTTCCTAATTAAGGGTTTTCCCTTTTAACTAAGCAGCTAGAGTACTAGTACTAGCTATACATAGAGCTAGCTAGCGTAAATAATATATATTATTACTTAGTTAAGGCCTTATAGTAAAGAATTATATAATGCTAAGGTAATTAAACTTTAATATTAATACTATTAGTTTATTAGTATTATTACTATCTTTTTCTTTATTAGCCTTAATATAGATTTCTACTGTTTTCTAGGCCTTATTATTATGCTTATTATCCTCTTTAATTCCTTAACCTTCTTAAGCTTTATATACTATAAGGTATACTTAGAATTTTCCTTCTATTAGAGGTATTTAATACTTCTTACTCTTTTACTAATATTCTTTTGCCTATTAGTACTCTTTTTCTAAGTAATTTATTAACTAGTAGCTACTTTTATTATAGATATAGTATTTTCTGCTATTATAGTATTAATAATAATAGCTATAGCTTTTACTATAATCTCTTTAATTATATAGTTAATTATAGTAATAGTCTATAAATATTATTTTATAATCTTTATACTCTTTATTCTACTAATAGAATTAAACTACTAATTTATTAGCTTTAGTAATTAAGATTAACTTATAAAGATTCCCTATAAGCCCTTTAAAACCAGGTAAATAATTATATTTAGCTTACCTATACTCTAGTATACTAGAGATTACACTTAAGGTTTAATAATAAAGCTCTATATTAACTATTAAGGGTAGAAATAACTCTCTATAAACTCTTTTAAGTGTAGTTAATAGGATCTTAAGGCATTCTAGCTTAGTTTTATTAGGGTTCTAGGTAATAATTACCTTTAGTATTATATTATTCTATTTATAGTAGTAGAATTACTAGTTACTTTCTATTTTAAAGTATTAATAGATATTATTAATTATTTACTTATAGGAGAGGTTCCTATTTATTAGATAATTAAGAAAGTATTACTTAGTATTACCTATAAGTATAATTAGAAGGGCTTTATAGAGGTATTCCTATAGAAGATTAAGCCTATTATATTTATTCTAAAAGAGATTAATCTTTAGTATAAGAAAGTTATATATTTTTTTACTATAATAATTATTATCTTTATAGGTCTTTATAAGCTTAGTAATCTTCCTAATAATCTAATTCTCTTATTATAAAGCTAATAATAGTGTAAATAGTAGTATTTCTTAAGGTTATAAAGGAGTATTAACTTCTAATAGTAATTACCTTAAAGGTAAATTATAAGGGATTTTAGTAAGAGGGGAATTAAGTATAGGATTAAGGGCAGAGAAAAATTTATTTAATAATAATTACTTTTTAACTTCTTCTTTAGGCTATAGTACTGTTATTTCTTTATTAAGAATATATACTAGTAAGTTAGTAACTTTACTAGATTTATCTTATATAATATAGATACTATATTTATAAAGGATATCTTATAGATTATATACTAAGTGTCTAGAAGCATGTTTAAAGGTCTTAAGGGTCTAATCTTAAAGATTATCTTAGAAGTTTTCCTAAAGCTTAAGATCTCTATACTATCCGCTATTATAGATATTAATTAGCTAAGTAAGTTAGTTATTAAGTTACTAATCCTTAGCAATCTAAGGGTTTAGCTCTTTAGAGCTCCCCTAGTTAGTTATAATAATCTAGAAGTATTTCTAAAGTTATAGTAATAGGCTAGACTTTTTAGGTCTTTTAGGTCTAGATATTATAGGTATTATGTTTTCTTATATTATGTTTTTATTAGCTAGCAAGGGGCTGATTTAATCTCTGGTTTAGGAAGGATACTTCTAGAGCTATAATTCTTAGTTAGTTAATTAGTTTTCTTATAATAGATAATAAGATTAATTCTTCTATATAGAGGTCCTTAATAACTCTAAGATAGGAGAGGTTAATCCCTTAGAAGCCTAATAACTAGAGCTATTAATAATCTTCCTTTAGCATACTTCTATAGTTAGAACCTAAGCTAAACCTAATAGAATTATCTCTTCTTAGTAGTTCCCCAGCTTATCTATGGTTTTTTAACCACTAATTAGTATTAGGAGGTCTTATAGAGGCAAGCAGAGCTTTGCACTACAATACAATACAAGTACTTTTTCATAATACAATACAATACATGTATTATTTTGTATTTAATTGTATTTTTTTTTATTTTTTTACTATAAAGTAGATTTCCTTAATTATAAGGTATAATAAGGTATATAAATATAATAATAAGTTATTATAGGTTATATAATATAATATAGCACTATAATAACCTTAAATTAACCTATTAAACTAATTAAATTACATATTTTCTTATATATAAAAAAATAAAATCTTACTAGAAATAAAGCAATAGATTATATATTATATACTTTATATAATTAAGATTATAATAATATTTATTATAAAATTATTAAAAATTAAGAAATTTATAAGCTTAACCCTTGCCTTAATACCTTTTTTATTTTAAGTTTATTAGTTTAGTTACTTAATATTTATAAATAATAATAATAATAATAAAACGTTACTAAATAGAGGAAAACGTTAATAAATATAGGAAAACGTAGGTAATAGAGGAAAACGCTAATAAATATAGGAAAAGATCTATTAAGGGAAAACTAGACTAAACTAGGAAAAAACCCTTAAAATAACCTATTTAAAGGTCTATATTAGACTTAGAATAAATATCCTCTTCTAAGGAAGATTTATCTAAGTTATAATCTTCCTTAGAAGAAGAGATAGACTCTTCAGAAAAAGAGCTATAATAGTTATAAAGCTCTGAATATTGCTTAGTAAGAATATTTCCTTCCTTTTCCTAATTCTTTAAGAGAATTAATTCCTTAATAGTAGAATTATTTAAGGAAGTTCTTCTTTTTGTAATAATATTTCCTCCAGTATTAAAAGAGCTTTCTATAGCACTAGAAGTAGCAGGAATAGTAAGATATTTCCTAGTAATTATGCTTAAAATAGGGAAAGATTTAGTATTATCTTCCCACTATTTAAATATATCCTGCTATAATATTATTAATATAATAATTAGGTTATTTAAGTAGGAAATTTATACTTACCTTATCTTCTTAAATTTCTAGCTTAGTATAAGTAGAAATTTCATTTTTTCTATTTTTCTGAATAGATTTTTCCCTTTTATTAGGAAATAAACCTTTATAAAGGTTAGATTTAGGCTTAGGCCTAGGATTTCAAAAGTCCTAGGTTGGCTAGGCCCTGCAAGATCCACTATTAATTGAGTTTTTTCTTGTTGATTTTGCTTGCTAATATTACTATTAGCTTGATTTTCCTTATAAAGGGGTAAAATCCTAATAATTTAATATATTAGTAAATAAGAATTATAAGTTAATAAAGGATTATAAATTATATAATACTTACGAATTATAATCCTTTTCTAGGTCTTTTATTAACCTTTCTATGGTTTTATCCCCTAATTTTAGCTTTTCCTTTATAGATAAAAGATTAAGCTAAGGATCTAATAACATAGCATATAAATAAGGCTGATATAAGTAGTAATTATTTTTAATATCTTTAGGAAAATAATTAGCTAGCTTATTTAAGCTAATATCTATAGATGCTATAAAAGCCTTGCCTCGAGGGTTATAAGCTTCCTATAATTAATTAATTAGTTTATAGAATATAAATATTAGAAAGTAATATAAATACCTGGCGAATATAAGCCTTTTAGTCTTGTTTTATATTATAAAGATATTTATATATCCTTATAATAAAAAGTGGAACAAGGCCTAGTGTATTATACTTCTAACTTTAAAGAATAATAGTAGGCGTATAAAAGACCTCTAATATATCGCTTAACGTAGCTAAATCATTCCACTCTTAAGTAGTAGGCATAGCATCCTTTAAAGCAGCTATATTAGATTCCCTATTAAGATTAATAATAGCTTCTTTAAGCTCTAAAGAAGTAATAATTATCTTATAGGTTGAATTCCACTGAGTTTCATTGGCTATAATTATAATATAATTAGTATTAAATATAAAAAAGTTTCTAATATAAGAAGAATAACTTACCTAAAGGAATTTTTATTATATTGCAATTCTTAGCAATATAGCTATTATTTTTTTGCCTTTTGTAAAGATTTTAACTAAGTTTTATATAATCCTTGGTTATTCTTAATAATAATAGCAATTCTTTTGACTTTGCCTAGGATCCCTATAGAAATATTAGTAATAATATTAGTAATAATAATAATAAATACTTACTATTTGCTAAGGATTTAAATTCCTTATAATCCTCTCTATCTTTAATAGAAGAGATATCCTCTATAGAATAGTGTAAATATTTACTATTCTTAAAGGCTTCTAAATCTTCTTTAGAAGAAGTTAATTTAATAAAATCTGTTATAATATCCTTAGTAATAATATTAAAAACATGTGCTATACATCGGATATTATAAGGTTCCTCTATAATAATACTTCTATAACTCTTATTAATATAAGAAGATATAAAAGTATTATTATTAGAGCTATTATCTCTAGTAAAACTAGTATTATTTAATATTAATAAAAGGTTATATAAGATATTAAAGGATAATAAATAACTTACCTAAAGATATTATTTAGTTTAAGCTAATAGTCCTTAATAATTTTATTAAAGGACTTATAAATATAAGCTCCAGTGTGAGAATTTAATAGATATTCAAATCCTAATACATAAGATAATTAGTAATAATTATTATAATAATAATAATAATAGAATTTACTTACCTATAAGCTTATATTCTAGCTTAAAATTTGGGTCTAGCTAACTAGCTATAATCCCTAAGTAAGACTTAGAATTAATTAAAGTCTAGATATTAAACTTAATAGATATATAACCTTAATTTTGAAGGTTATATTGCATTTTTTGGATAATTTGCTACTTAGAAAAATTATATATAGTATGAATTCTATGTATAATAGTTCTATAATTAAGTAAAGAAGCTAACTTATTATTCCTAAATTTAAGTTAGCTTAGAACTTATAGGTAAAGTATATTTTAAATATAGATATAAATTACTTACCTAGAATAATAATTTAGTAATTCTTTAAAAGAATTACTATTTATAATAGTAAAAGAAAGGTTATTCTCTAGTATAAATTTTATAACTAGATTAACTACCTTTTCTAATGAAAATTCATCTAAGGAGGAAATTATAGAATTTTAAGGCCTTTTAGTAGGAAAAAAGGATGTTAAAGATAATTAGCCTAGGGATTATGGCTGAATTTCTGGCACTAAATTATAGTATTAGTAATTAGTTATAATTATAATTTTAGATAATAGAAAACTTACTTATAACCTTAGCTGGTTGTTTTTCTTCTGATTTAGAAGTAGTAATATCCTTATGCTTTAGCTTATAATAGGAAATTCTATTAGAAGCTTAAAATCTCTTAGCCTTACTTTTAAAGATAAAAGTATAATTAGGCTATGAGCAAAAACATATAATTACCCTTTCTTTATTTAAATTAATTTCAGATAACTAAAAATTAAATAAATTATAGGTAAATATATATAATTTTAAAGAGAATTCAAAGCTAGCTTGATTTTCTAGGTCTTTTTTATATAAACCTAGTAATTTACTAGGCTTATTAGGCCTAGAAGACTGAGAGGAATTAGAGGATTCATAAGAGAGATAAAAAGAGGAATCCATAATAAATAAGGGGTTTTCTGGTTTTTTTCCGATTTTTTTGATTTTTAGGGGTTTTTAGGATTCTTAAAATGTTAGGCTAAGAATCCTTTTTTATAGTCTTTTTTTTTCTTTTATCTTGTTTTTAAGGGTTTTTTTAGGGTTTTTTTAAGGGGTTTTTTAGCTTTAAAGAGATTTTTAAGAACTTTTAGAAGGTAAATAAAAAGAGATAAAGATAAGAATAATAGTATAGCTTTTTCTAAGTGATTTTAGGTTTTTCTAGGTTTTTATAATTTATTTAAAGAAAAAAAGAAAAGAAAAGAAAAGAAAGGAAAGGAAAAGAAGGGAAAAGAAAGGAAAAGAAGGGAAAAGAAAGGAAATAAAGGGAAAAGAAAGGAAATAAAGGGAAAAGAAGGAAAAAGAACTTACTATAAACCTACTATATACCTATTAGGGACCCACTATAGACTCACTTATGCTTACTAAGA